>OY744611.1:30849102-31331602 GCA_963556255.1 Allolobophora icterica
GGTCCTAGAAAACCACTTGTGGTACCTTTCAGATGAGGCTGGCAATGTTCTCAGACCAACTTCCCGTAACAGATAAAATGAAGATTGTCGACAGAATGACTGCAAGACCAACTTCCTGTAAGAGATAAAATGAAGATTGTCGACAGAATGACTGCAAAGCCTGTTGAAAGGAGGTGAGAAGTAATGCTAAGGTACTGAAGGAGGGTTTTCTGGGTGATTTTACAACCCAGTGAGCACTGACACTACTGTCACACCTGAAGATGAGTGATTTTTTACACTTCAACCAGAGAAATGGATCGAGAATGAGGATTATAAGCAAGGTAGATAGATAATTCAGCAGTTGAGAGTGGTGAATGACGCGGCTGAGAGGGTGTGAAGTTGTTCGAGGAATTCTACTGCCTCATCACCAATGATGAAGAAGAAAAGCACTTTCTTCTCCAAGTGCTTGAGGCAAATATGAAAGCTGTTCTCACTCACACAACAAAGAAGGCTGCTGTTGACGCAGTGCTTGCAAAGCCTTGCAGTTTCTAGAGTCAAATACTGTAAGGTGTTGAAATTATAAAACAAGAACAATCGACATTCGATTTTCATGGACTGGACGATGTTTTTGACATTTTTGGACATTTGCAATTCATTAAACCTTCTGAAATTTTACAGTTCCATCTGTCTAACTGTTCTTGTATTACATATGTTGTCAAATTACAGTAATATTTGATCTATCTTGAAATAAAATGCATTTGTATGCCAACACACTCATTTCTGCAATTAATGTCTATTTATCGGTATATGACAAAGTAACATAGTCCGTGAGCATCGTCTTCCAATTGGAATTGGAAGCTGAAATTTTGTCTCAATAATACTATTGATAGGTGTAAAAAACTCAGAGGGTGGCCTGGCTTCTAGCTTGAACTTTATTTTTTACCATGTGTCTGTGGACCACCCTAATGTGGACACATGGTCCCCCCCCAAAGAGATAATTGCTGTAAAAAATAGTTTAAACATCGGACGAAGGACTAAAAAAAGGTCATCAACTTTTTTGGAAGATGAAATTAGGAAAAGTCTTAAACTTTTTCAAGATGGATGAAATTACAGACAAAAATCTTGTGTAAATTCGTTGATTCGTTGGTCCCCCCAGAAACCTTGTTTCCCCTCCCAGAAGAGGGGGACTAGATTAAACACTGGTTAATAAGAATGTAAACTTTTACATGTATAGTTGATGGATCCAGAGTTTAACGACATCTTATGGCAGCAAAGCCCGTTGGTGTCGAAAGAAATTATTTTGGAATAGGGCTTGTTACAGCTCATTGTGTAGGGCCTATAGCTGGAATTTCTTTAGTGAGTTTTATTAAAGTCGAGCAAGACGACGGATTCCACATCCCCACGCGAAGGAACTGAATTGTACATGTAGATCCCAGTGTTTAACGACATCTTGCGCCTGCCAGGGCCGTTCACATCGCCCTCCTCTTTTATCCACGATTGGGACTGGAACCCCCCCCCCCCAACAGCAGTGGCGGAGCTGCGAAGGCATTGTGTTTCAAGAAGTGTAAACTAGGGAATGCAAACCCGGGTTTTGCCTACCCGGGTACCCGGGTAACCCGGGATTTTTCGGAACCCGAAAACCCGGGTTTAACCGCGATTGAAACCCGGGTTTGAACAATGACATTAAATTTTCATTACTATTTTATTATATTAAAACAGTCTTGTTGTCCTCGAGACCAAGGTCTTGGTCTCGAGTGCACTCGAGTTCGTTTTTAAAAGTCTTGGTCTTGGTCTTGGTCTTGAGGTTCAAGGTCTTGGTCTTGGTCTTGGTCTTGAGGTTCGAGGTCTTGGTCTTGGTCTTGAGGTTCAAAGTCTTGGTCTTGGTCTTGGTCTCGCAAGACCAAGACCAAGACCGGCTGTTAATATGAACAGTCATTTAACAGAACTCAAGAATTCTGTATCAAGCCTGCTTGCATCATAGGCTACGACCAATATCTATTGATGGATACAAGTCATGTTGGTCAGGAAAACCCATTGGCAGCAGCAACAGTTATTCTGTATCAGACGGTGTGATAAACCATGGGAAGATTTCAAAAGAACTCACTATCTGTACATTTACATCCAGTGCTTGAAAAGCTACTCTGTGTATGTCAGCGATTTCAGCACCTGTAGAACGTATTTTTTCACATGGCGGAATTTTTATGAGGCCCACCAGGCACGTCTTGGTCAGAAAATTCTGAGCGAATTGGTTTTTATAAAATACAAAAGGCATTTGGTAGGCTATTAGAGTTTGCATGAAGGACTTTTGAATACAAATTCGCATTTCTCTGCAGTTAAGCATTTAAAGTTAATTTGCTTGAATAAAATAAAAGACTCATGTTTTCATTAAAATAGCGAATATTCCGACTTGACAATTTTAGAAGTCTTGACCTGATTGCGATTTTTTGGGTCTTGGTCTTGGTCTTGGTCTTGAGGTTCAAGGTCTTGGTCTTGGTCTTGGTCTCGAGGCTCAAAGTCTTGGTCTTGGTCTTGGTCTCGAGGTTCAAGGTCTTGGTCTTGGTCTTGGTCTTGAGGTTCAAGGTCTTGGTCTTGGTCTTGATCTTGAGGTTTAAGGTCTTGACAACAAGACTGTATTAAAATGTAGCCTAACAATATAAATGTAGCCTATTTCGGATGCATATCACTATCATTAATATACTACAAATGCAGCGAAACTCGAAAGATTAACAACAACAAAGGACTCCTGCAGGTGAAACAATTATGTTTGAGCGTAATACAAACTTTGAGCACCACATAAGCCACAACAGCTTCCACTCTTCCACCCTAGACGAAGACAGCTTCCGCTCTTGAGACTGGACGGAAGTAATGTCCCCTTTGTGACAGGTTGGACCCGCACGTGCAGTCTTGTCCTCTGCATCGAACGCAAGTTTGGGGACCCCACAGCCCCCACAGCCAAAGTGAGGGACGGACATCTGCCAAACCTGTCTACGTCATCGTAAACCGCGGTTGAAATCCGGGTTTGGGGTGATTGAAAAGCGTCACTTTCATCGTCGTTCACGCCGTGAAACTCACAAATGCAGAGTAATGGAAATATAGCGTTAGTACTGCACTTGGTATTACGTAATACTATTTCTACTTACTTATTTATCGGCTCGTTCCAATTGTTTACTCGTGGCGTTATATGAGTGAGGCTTCATATTTCACACAACCAGTGACAAGGCCGAATGTTGAGTTTGTTAACTCGTGACATTACCTGTCTGAACGCATTTCAGTATGGATGGCGTCTAACCGTCTGAAACTAAATCCAACGAAGTCCGACTTTCTATGGTGCACCACCCTCCGGCGTCGCCATCTACAGCGCCCTTTTCTTCGGCCTCGGCTGAGCTACGGCGCTATATAAATCGTCTTATTATTATTATTATTATTATTATTATTATTATTATTAATTATTATTATTATCCAGTTCGCATGGTAGCGGTAAACCTTTCTTATATAAATTCAGTGATTTAAAAAGCAATGCTTAAATCAGCAAATTTAAAGCGCGGTTTTTGGGAACACTTTATCGATTCTGTGGAACAGACGGCTCAGTGCCAGTTATGTAAATCGAAACTGAAAATTGTCTGCGGTTCAACACGATGTATGCATATTCATCTCCCGTCCAAGCATAAGATAAACCTGTTCAAACACAAGGACGTAGAAGACCCTTGTCATCTGCAGAACTTTGGACTTTGTAGCTGCATACAACGACGTTGTTCTTATCGCAAAACATAATTCAATAATACTTATCATGTAAGTTTGGTAAACCCGGTAAAAACCCGGGTATCCGGTTTTTACTAGCGCCAAAACCGGAAACCCGGTTTTGTAAAAAACCGTCGGGTTTGCATTCCCTAGTGTAAACCAAAGCTGCAACGTCATGTATAGGCCTATTGAAGATGTTGTGAGAATATGACAATATATACATGTATTCCACAGAGGCAATGTCTATGTGGCTCCACGTGTCTCATAATATTATATGAGCCCACGTGTATACATAGGACATAAGGAGCTCATCAAGTGGAATACTGTCATATTCCGACGATATCAGACAGACAGACGATTTTTATAACATTTACTCTCTTTTTCAAAATTTTTAAAATTATTTCTTATTACTTTATTCTGTGTTTTATATTATCTCGCAACTTGTTCACCAATATGCGGTTCGCTTCTCTCAAGAATATTACTAATATCATAAACAGGCTATGAGGGGAAAGTGGCTTTGGCTTTCTGAATTCATTGAACTTAAAATCAGTCTAACAGCATTTTTGTATGTCGCTGTTTTACTGCCATGAAGTAGAAACGACCATTGACTTTTAAGCTAATTAAGGCCCATAATGACACTATTAAAAAACTTCAAATGAGATTAGATTTTACTTTAGTTCAGATTTAACCTTGAGAACGTATTTTTCTGCTTAAAAAATAATCTCAACCTCTGTTTCATTTCGTTTCCGAAGAGAGATTTGTCGCTGTGAGGTTTCTGAATGCCCGATTCAGACGTACCCACTCTGCGTCTCTTTCCATTTGTGCCTCGTAGATGTGCGCTCCTGTCCTTCTGCTTGCACATGCCTGCCTGCCTGCCTGCCTGCCTGCCTGCCTGCCTGCCTGCCTGCCTGCCTGCCTGCCTGCCTGCCTGCCTGCCTGCCTGCCTGCCTGCCTGCCTGCCTGCCTGCCTGCCTGCCTGCCTGCCTGCCTGCCTGCCTGACTGTCTACCTGTCTGTCCGTCCGTCCGTCTTCCTGTCTGTCTGTCCGTCTGCTTGTCTACCTTTCTGTCCGTCTGCCTGTCTGTCTGTCTGTCTGTCTTTCTGCCTGTCTGTCTGTATGTCCGTCTGCCTGTCTGTCTGTCTGCCTGTTGGTCTGTTTGTCTTCTGCATTCTTCTGTAAATCTGTTTAGTTCTGCCTTTCATTTTTCTTTTCCATCAGATTAGATTCTACTTGTGTAGTAGCCTACGTCTGCATATATACATTATACAGTCTACGCGATCATAATCATTACTCGGTCTAAGTGATAGGCTTAAGTTTCTCCAGCGATCTTGCACACTAAATTTAATAAGCCAAGCATGTTAATTCACTCGCCATGCATACGAACAGTTCATCAGGTCCAAAACGATCCTATAGCCAATCTAGGATTACATACTGGTCTCTATCATACTACAACTGCGCCATTGAGCCGATTAAAGTCAATTTAAGTGAGTGTTCATGAAATTCTTTTTAGACCCTGAACTCGAATCACACAGACCTGGTGTGCAGACTGCGTGGTTCAAACACAACCACAGTTGTACAGTAGGGTGGAGTGAAAAAATGAAGTTTACATTTCAGGATTGGCAGGGTGTGCAAAAGTTTCCTACTGTGCACAGTAGCCTGCATGTAAAATTAAAATAATACTGGATTTGGTTAAATTCTTAAGGTGCCCCAAGTTAACACAAAAAACCACGAAATTCCTAAATTTGCATGGACGGCCAAATTTTGTTATACCTACAGGGTGATGTTTACACTATTTTCATTTCATTGTGGTGATGTCTTTTGGAAATATATTGAAAACTGAAAGGTAGAATGTAAGAATTGCAACCAAGAAGCCGGAAATATAATACAAACTAGTAGTTGTCCAATATTTGGTATTCCTTCAGAATTCTCTACAAAAGGTGCATTCGACATGTGCTGACATGATTAAGTTCTTCCTGTTCGTTCGTGATGACAAGAAACGAGAAGAAGCAGTAATAATAAAGGATCAAGCAGTAGCAAATGCGAACAAACTGAGTGTTGTGGAAAGCGATTGTGACAGATACAATGTTTCTGATCGAATTGCTTCTAAACTAGTGCATTAAGACTACAGCTCGTATGTCACCGACAGTGGTAAAATTTGTAGAGGACGAAACAGTGTCAGAAAAGAGTTACAAGCCAGTGAACTAAAGCCCATAACATGGTAGATTTTGACGGAAGGGTAGACAAGACTAAGATGCAAGTTAACACAGAAAGACGGATTTTTGGAATGTGATAACCGAATAGCATATTACAGTTGTTCCAGAACCAAAATTCGAAATACGTAAATCATACCAGTACATCGTCCGAAGACTCAAAAGAGTAAAACATTATGAAAAGGAATTAAATGGAAAAGAAACTGCTTGTTGTTGGGTGCTATGGCACAAACTGTGGTAACACAGGAGGTGTTATTCGCTTGCTGTAAGTGGAGTTAGGGAGATCACTTCAGAAGCTTATTTGTTCAGACATCTCCTACACCCCCTCGATGGTGTATCGCGTAGTCCTATACCGGTAGCGTTTTCTTGTCCTATTGGTAAAGCGAACCAAGCATGTGAAAACTTGCCAGTATACTTCCCTTTACAGCAATTGCACTTGACAGTCTTTAGCGTGCTGATTTTTCCGATCTAGGTACCGATCAGAAGTATTTGTACAATATATGCCACACTATAATAGCTGTTAGGGAATGCTCTGAAGAAATTGCTAATAGAATAACAGGTCCGGTAGTTCATTCAGAATGGTTCACAACTGCTATCAGAAAATCAAACAGGGCTTGAATATTGCATCTCCTCTGCCTTCTCCTTAATCAGGTTATGACCGAAATCACAATGCCAAGATCACAACGTCAAGATCGCATCTTCCTGCACAGAAGGTTCTCGCCATCTTCATCGAATGATTGCATTTTCAAGACACCTGTCCAAAGATACGCTAGAGATAGTTGATCAAGGAATACAAAGAAATGCCTTCTTAGGACATCCTCAGAATCCTCTGCTTGCAATGGTAACCGATGACAAAAGTTATATAAGAGAACTGGCATCCCGGGGGATACTATAACTGCAAGGAAACAAGGCACATCCACTTCAGTCACACAGTTCCATGTGGCAACTTCGAATTTTGCTGCTACAGACTATGTTGACTTAGGCTAATAAGTTGGAAAGGAGCCAACAGACAGCGTAACTTTGGTCTAAAACGTGGGGGTACCAATTTCTTTTCGACTTTCGCTTTTCGCATGGCGACCACTTTTGATATATTACCATGCCAGTAACTGATTAAGAAACGCTGATGAGTTTACTTACCTCCATAACCAGAATCAAGCGTCTGAAACTTATCCAAAACTCACTAGCCAGAGCTGTCAATAGAACGCCAAAACATCATCACATCACTTCCATCCTCAAATCACTCCACTGGTTAAAAATCCCAGAGTGAATCCACTTCAAAGTCCTATCACTTACCTACATGTTACAACTGTATACAATATTCCCAGCCCAAGCACGTGCATATCCTCGATCTCTTCTCCATCCAGGAAACCCGTTCCACCCGATCATCCTCCTATAGTCCTATCTCAGCCTTTCTCGACCCCCGGTCACTATACTCATCTCAAGTTCTCCAGCCGAGCGCCATATCCAACACAGCACCGTGCCTCTGGACGATCTCCCGCCTGAGTTCCGCAGATTCTCGATTCTTCCATCATCATTGCAACCCGTCCTCCGCCATCCTTTTCATGCTCCTCTATCACCCCCGGGCGTTCCACTCAAAACTGAAGTCTCACCTTTTCAATAACTCCTACCCAGACTCATCCGATTCTTCAACTTTCAATTCTTCTGGCCCTTAACGACGCTCGCCTTAACATCTGCTCTGCCTCTCTTGCCTCTCCATGGAAACCGGACTTGGACTTCCTCTGGACTACTCTTTGGAAAGTGAAACCCCTTCTGATTTGACGCAGCGCTCGTGAATAGGCTGATGCCCAGCGCTTGGCCTTCTACTGGCGCTTTAGAAGTTTGGAGATTACGATAACGGCAATTTTATCGTCTATAATGTCATCTACTCGTTTTCTTTTTAGAACAAATCTGTCCATTTTCCCTGTCAGCGAAATCGGAACACGACGTGTCACGTGTGCAAGTCAAAATCAACGACGTCTTCAATGCTTATATTATGTAACGGAGGGATCTTTCTTCAGCTAGCCGGCTCGAAATGCTATGCTTGGAGTATGGTACCCCTCGTACCCCCACAAATTTCGCCTATGAAAACAATCGACAATACCACAGCCACATTGGTCAAAAAAATGTGCGCGCAATATGAATAATACAGTACTGCGCTTTTGCTGCTGTGGGTCCCACGATCTGGACGTTCCTAAGTACCGATCAGCTGTATTTTCTTGTATTTTCAACTTGTCCTTTACTTTTCATTCATACTATACCTCAAGGACATTATTTTCGGGGCCTGGTTTTGTCCCCATCATTTTCATTTTCTTTTCTTTTTTTGGTGCCATCTTATTACTATGTAACAAATAGGCATTAAGCCGGACCTATGTCCCTTTTGGGCTTTCCCTATTGTATCCGGAAAGTGTTACATACCGATTGGTGCCTACTGAACTTTTGTATTGGATTCGGATCAATAAAGTTGAATTGAATTGAATTGAATTGAATTGTACCTCCCGTGCTCAGGGCCAAATTAATGACTGGCTTTTCCCCATCGATCTGATGTTCCCTAAAGACATTTCTGTTTCCCCGGGGCTTCTGTGCTGAGACAGCCTCTGAATAGTTATTCTGCGAGAGGCGCTCTATAAATTTCCAGATACGACCCCCTACCTCGGGGGTCCTGCGGAGATCTGCTCTTCTTGGTCCCCCGCACGCGGACAGCCATTATGCAGCGCCATTCTTTTTCGGTCGCTGGCCCCGCAACTAGGAATGCCGTGAAATGGCCTCCTTGTTGCACTCTGCCTGATCCCTATGACTCACTCTACCTTGTTACTTACAAACTTAAAGACAACTCTCTTTAGCCGTGTTTGGACTGGGAGCGCTTCTGGGTAGTTCAACTTGAAGGAGCGCTATATAAAAGCTGCTTAAAAGTAATAATAATAAAATTTTAACTCTTGGTGGATGAATGCGCCAGCAATGATCTCTATTAATAGTTACGTGTACGTCAGCTTTGCGAGTGTTGCAGTGACGTCATCCCTTGTTACAATGACGTCATCGTGGTTGCAATGACGTCATCCATTAACCGATTGCTGCGAGTCATGGAGACAAGCCGATTTTCATTTGGACAGGCGACTGCAAGGCGATGGGAAGATGAAAAATGCCAGAAATTGGATGTTCGACGGAGAAGTGTGCTACGTTAAAGCACACAAAACAAGCAATGACTGATTGATTTGAAAGAAACTACAAATTCGAAGCCAGACGTAAGAAATTTTCCTTTGAATAGACCTACAGATGGATAAAATAACTTAATGATCAATCGACAGATTAATTAGGCCTACTTTCAAGGGTCATGTTTTGATAATTAGGGCCATGCAGTTTAGTCTCGAGTAATCAAGTAATATGAATTTAAGACAATCTCATATCCAATCTCATATCCTAGCAACAGGATTGCTAGTAGCCTAGGGGTGGGGTGGGTAGGGTGGGGTGGGGGTGTCGTGGGGTGGAGTGTCGTGGGGTGGGGTGGGGTTGGGGTGGATGGGGTGAGCCCGGTCAGGGTTTGGTGGTGGGGGTTTCAGGATGGGTGTGCAGTGGTTGACAAACCACATTACATCAACATCTGCCGACAACGTGAAAAATCTGTTCCATTTACGGCAAAAACCACAAAGCAAACCGGGTTCGGTATCTTATGTAGATGGAGTTTAAGGTAATCCTTAAGAGGGCAATGTTTCTTCTTTGTGGGTATCACCTTCTAAGTTAAATGGGGTTCGGTGTTTTAGGTGAATGGAGTCTAAGGTAATCCTTTCGAGGGGAGTGTTTTTTGTTGTTATTATTTTCTTCGGCGTCTGGGGTAAATGGAGTTTAGGGTGATCCTTTTGAAAGTAATGTTTCTTCGCTGTGGCTATAGTTCCTTCGAAGTTAAATGGGTTGGGTGTCTAGAGTAAATTGAGTTTAGGGATAGTCTATCATGGACAATGTTTCTTCTATGTATTTATGTGTATGACTTTGTATGTATGTATGTATGTACTATGTATGCATGTATGTATGTATGTATGTGTGTATGTATGTATGTATGTATGTATGTATGTATGTATGTATGCATGTATGTATGTATGTATGTATGTATGTATGTATGTATGTATGTATGTATGTATGTATGTATGTATGTATGTATGTATGTATGTGAGTATGTATGTATGCATGTATGCATCAAGCCACATGATACAGTGCGTTTTAGCCGGCTACCTCACAAAGGCGCTGCGTGCATGACTGTCTAACAGTCTAACTCAGTGGTTTTCAACCTTTTTAAAGTGACGGAACCCTACACAAAGCACTCGTTTGCTCACGGAACCCAGGGCGTTTCAGCCGTCCAGTTTTTCAAGACATTTAACTACTTGTAACTTGCAATGTTGGGATAATGTTTAGATTTTAGAATATTAAACTTTTAATAAGTTTTTTGCATCTCTGGTGCAGGCTATTATAAATACATACTTTAGTCTAGCGCTCTAGTGTAGTGCACAGAAACAGTTTTTGTAAACAAAAATGTATTTTACTGTATTTTGCCAGCAACTAATTCTGACAGATGGATAGAATATTTAAAATTGTGTAGGACAGAGTTATAGAAATGTTGAGTTGTAAGTAATTAACTTACTAAATTTGTTTAATTTGAACTATCCTTAACAGAATAGGCCTACCTACCGCTGTTATCCTTGGGCTTTTTGAACTTCTTCACTTTGACATTCAAGGCACGACGTAGGTGCCCACTCCTGGTACTACCTGTTACGGGAGTGGTGGTAGGGGACAAGTATCTCTGATCACTACCATCTCCAGCATGGGCGGCGATCCCGGGGACACACCACACATCTGTCCCCCAAATTTTGAAGAAACACCAAAAAAGTCAACAAATTTTATCGCGCATGAGCACAAAAAACTTTGTGACCTCTTTTTTGACCAGATCAGTTCAAAACTTTTTTGACCAGTTCATTTCAAATGTGTTCTCCACCTGTCAAACAAGATCGCCGCCACTGCTGTCCAGACCTACCTCCAGCCCAATGATGGGTAATTCGTCCACGGAGTGCCTTGATACAGCTTCCATCGCTAGTTCCAAGCAGGCTATAGTGAGCCCACTTCTTCCTCCTCTGGGAGTCGGGGATTCAACAAGGAACCAACAACAATTCGCTTACTGCGGCCGCATAGCAGTTTCCGGTTAACTCTAGTGTACCTGCCTCTTTCCCCTTGGGTGGCACTCTTTCGCGGTCCCACCAGCGGTAAACCAGCCCTCCGCCCCGGATTACATACGAGGTTCTACAAAACGGTCAGTCAACACGGTGCAATCACAATTGCACCAAGTGGTTGGCACTCGGCCCGACCCAAGGTCATTTCAGCAATTCAGGGCTATCCCCTATCCCAAACGGGAACAGATCGGGGGTAATTAAACCAATTCGACATCAAGAGGGCTGGCTATCTCAGAGCGTCTGATTAGCCTACCCCCGCCGTGTACCCGGGTAACAATGCAATACAAATATAAAATGCAACAATACTGTAATGTTTTTAAAGATGACTGGCGTGGTACTGAATACCTCAGCGCCAATCATCTGGTGTAAAAACAGTTGGATGGTGGCCAGCGGTGTTATTCAGGCGTCTCTTCGGGGGATTCTCCTTTGCGTGGTTCGTAACGACTCGAAGGAACGACGCTGTAGCTTCGTTTTACGATTTTATTGTATGACGACAAATTCTCAACAATGTATTACAGCGAGACTAGACTGTCATTACAACGTCTCTGTACCATGAGAAACCTTCTGGCTAACTTCTCTCTTGGTGAGTCTTCGCTGCCGTTTCTCAGAGTCCCTGCACTTCCCTTTCCCCCAGTCTTGTTGTCCTCGAGACCAAGGTCTTGGTCTCGAGTGCACTCGAGTTCGTTTTTAAAAGTCTTGGTCTTGGTCTTGGTCTTGAGACCAAAGGTCTTGGTCTTGGTCTTGAGGTTCAAGGTCTTGGTCTTGGTCTTGGTCTTGAGGTTCAAAGTCTTGGTCTTGGTTTTGCAAGACCAAGACCAAGACTTTTGTCAATATGAACAATCATTAATTTTATCAAACGGTAAGAATTTTAAAAAATTATCCAATAATTACTCATACAGTTATTGGTTTAGTATTTACACGGTGTGAATGAGGCTTCACGGTTGTTTTGGACAATTATTTTGACTTCCGGTTATATACCATGGAATGATTTCAAAACAGACTCATGATTAATTTGTACATTTACATCCAGTTCTTGAAAAGCTGCTCTGTGTGCTAGCGATTTCAGCACTTGTAGACCGTGTTTTTTCACATGGCAGAATTTTTATGAGGCTCCACAGGTCACGTCTTGGTCAGAAAATTCTGAGCAAATTGGTTTTTATAAAATTCAACAGGCATTTGGAATAACATTTCGCATGAAGAACTTTTGTAAATACGAATTCGGAATTCTCTGCAGTCCCCATTTAGAGTTGTTTTGCTTGAATAAAAGAAAAAAACATGTTTTCATTAAAATAACGAGTATTTCGACTTGACAATTTTTAGTAAGGATTAGAAGTCTGGATACGACTGTGATTTTTTTGGGTCTTGGTCTCGGTCTTGGTCTTGAGGTTCAAGGTCTTGGTCTTGGTCTTGGTCTCGAGGTTCAAGGTCTTGGTCTTGGTCTTGGTCTTGAGGTTCAAAGTCTTGGTCTTGGTCTTGGTCTTGAGGTTCAAGGTCTTGGTCTTGGTCTTGGTATTGAGGTTTAAGGTCTTGACAACAAGACTGCTTTCCCCTAGCTTATATATCTTCATGGCTGCATTGCGCAAGATCAGTTGGTCATTGCGCAAGACCTTATTTCTCTCCCTTTCTCCCAATTGTGCACGTCTTCCTTTCTTATTTACTTCTTCATCCTCATTGACATTGCGCAAGCCCTATCTGGAATTTCGCAAGACCCCTACCCTATCCATGTTTATTTCTATATGCATGAACTGCGCAATTTAAGTCCTATATCTGGGTCATTCCAGATCAACATGTTTATGTTTAAGTTGTTACTCCAACTGTATAGGAGACCCTTTTAGCGGGACCACGGTCCCTTTGGGCGCTCCTTTTGCGATCTGTTGACAACTGTTATGTAACCAATTATCATGTACGTTACCTTGTCTTCGGTTGCAATAAAGCTTTTTTGACATGGTCATCTTTACTGCGTGCATCTATGCCATTGGTCAAGTCCTACCTGTTTACCTGACCTTGCCTGTTTGCCTGTCCAGTTTTAAGTTCACTGGCCTATAGAGTAGTCTGGGTATACATATCCTTAATATATTTTATGTTAATATGGTTACGTCTACTGCTCATTGAATTCTACAGTCCAATGCGTGCGTCATGTCTCACCTGACCTTGCCTTGTTTACCTGTCCGGTTTTAAGCTCTATACAAGGTCGTAGATCTACTGCACAAATTATAAGCTACAGAAACTTAATGGTCTGACCGCGTGGTGTTTACGTGTCCAGTTTTAAGTTCTACGCGCGGTCAATCTGCTGCGCAATTTATCAGCTACAGAAACTTAATGGCCTGACCGTGCCTTGTTTACGTGTCCAGTTTTAAGCTCTATACACGGTCAATCTAAGTACACACGTTCACAATTTCTGTGTCATACAAATACAGCTACACAATATTATAACTATACTATGCATTTAGTTTTTTAATCTTCGTATCATCGTTCATCGTATAACTATCATCGTTCATTTTCCTCGCTTTCACTACAAATACATTCCCCTAATAATGTTAATTATTTTAACATAGAATTGTGTGTAGCATGCATAGGCGTAATTTGTGAACTGGGGGGTACTGTACCCCCCACTTTTTAAACAATGTCAATCAATATTTTTGTTATTGTGCCTTCCCAGAGAATGCAGTCTCCGCCAAAGTGCGAAAGTACTTAGATACACATGTAAATCGAGAGCCAAAATTAATGAGAATAGTGACAGGGAATATGTTCAAAATGGCCACCATGCGAAAAGTGAAAGTGGAGAAGAAATTGGTACCCCCCCTTTTTAAACCAAAGTATTGGTACCCCCCACTTTTTAGACTAAAGTTACGCAACTGGTAGCATGAACGCCTGAAAGCTGTGAAGAATTCTGTTAATTGCTCATCCATTTGTGAATTCAGTTGGTGTTTTTAAATTTAAGACTGCTGCTGCGGAACCTCTGGCCGACGCCCGCGGAACCCCTGGGTTCCGCGGAACCCCGGTTGAAAACTAACTCATCTATGGATATTTGAGTGGATTTTAAAGACATGTTGAACATGTTTGCTAAACAGAGCATTATGCACGTGTGTATGGAAGACCAAGACCAAGGTCTTGGTCTCGAGTGCACTCGAGTTCGTTTTTAAAAGTCTTGGTCTTGGTCTTGGTCTTGAGACCAAAGGTCTTGGTCTTGGTCTTGGTCTTGAGGTTCAAGGTCTTGGTCTTGGTCTTGGTCTTGAGGTTCAAAGTCTTGGTCTTGGTTTGCAAGACCAAGACCAAGACTTTTGCAATATGAACAGTGACAACGATTTTAACGATTTTAACAAACGGCAAGAATTTTAAAAATTCATCCAATAATTACTCATACAGTCATAGGCGTAATTTGTGGGGGGTACGAGGGGTACCCGTACCCCCCACTTTTTGGACTGGGGGGGTACCGTACCCCCCACATTTTGAACAATGCCAATGAAAATTTTATTATTGTGCCTTCCCAGAGATCGCAGTCTCAGCCTTGTTTCGTGTATGTAAGAAATTGGTACCCCCCACTTTTTAGACCAAAGTTACGCCCCTGCATACAGTTAATGCTTTAGTATTTACACGGTGTGAATGAGGCTTCACCGTTGTTTTGGACAGTTATTTTGGCTTCCGGTTATTTAACATGGAATGATTTCAAAACAGACTCATGATTAATTTGTACATTTACATCCGGTTCTTGAAAAGCTGCTTTGTGTGCTAGCGATTTCAGCACTTGTAGACCGTGTTTTTTCACATGGCAGAATTTTTATGAGGCCCCACAGGTCACGTCTTGGTCAGAAAATTCTGAGCAAATTGGTTTTTATAAAATTCAACAGGCATTTGGAATAACATTTCGCATGAAGGACTTTGTAAATACGAATTCGGAATTCTTTGCAGTCTCCATTTAGAGTTGTTTTGCTTGAATAAAAGAAAAAAACTCATGTTTTCATTAAAATAACGAGTAGTCCGACTGAACAATTTTTAGTAAGGAATAGAAGTCTGGATATTACTGTGATTTTTTGGGTCTTGGTCTTGGTCTTGGTCTTGAGGTTCAAGGTCTTGGTCTTGGTCTTGGTCTTGAGGTTCAAGGTCTTGGTCTTGGTCTTGGTCTTGAGGTTCAAGGTCTTGGTCTTGGTCTTGGTCTTGAGGTTCAAGGTCTTGGTCTTGGTCTTGGTCTTGAGGTTTAAGGTCTTGACAACAAGACTGGCAAGTAGTAACTGAGCACAATGAGCGCTGACGTGGTTGACCTGAGACTGGAACGTCAAGCTTTCTGATGCAAGTCAGCGTGGTGCCGTCAAACAAGTATAATCTTGTATTTTATTCTTTCCTATGATGTTACTACATAATACATAAATTATGATATCTGTCATAACGTGTAATAATAACCTTATAGTTGTTTTACTGTGTTTCTATAGGGGTGCAGATAGGTGGTAGGAAAATTACGAATTTAAGATATGCTGACGATATTGTACTCCTGGCAGGATCAGAACTGGAACTACAGAAGTTAGTCACTCGATTGGAGCAAGTGGGGGAGAAAAGGGGATTACTGATAAATATGGACAAAACAAAGGTGATGGCACTAAAAGGCAGAACATGCAGCATAAAGGTTGGAGGAAATAAACTGGAACAGGTTGACGTTTTTCGGTATCTGGGATCGCTGGTAACTGAAGATGCAGAATGCACCAGAGATATAAGAGAGAAACTGGCAATGGGACTGAGCACAGGGGCAGCACTGAGGCAAATATGGAGGAGTCACAGCATAAAACTGGCTACCAAGTTACGACTCATGAAGGCCCTTGTCTGGCCAGTGGCAGCGTATGGTTGTGAAAGCTGGACTATCAAGAAAAGAGACGAAGAAAGAATAGAAGCATTCGAAATGAAATGCTTGAGACAGATTCTGAGAGTATCACGGACGGAAAAAAGAACAAATGAATGGGTATTGGAGAAGATAGGAACAGAAAGAAGCTTGTTTAACTCGATCAAACGAAGGAAGCTTTCTTACTTCGGACACCTGATGAGGAAGAAGGGAGACTGCCTGGAAAAGGAGATAGTGCAGGGTACAGTCCCAGGGGCAAGACCACAAGGGAGACCGAGGATGGGATGGATCACCAACATCAGAACTTGGATGGATTTATCGTTGAATCAAGTGTTGTCGGAGACGGAGGACAGGAGGAGAGGAGGAAACTTGTCCATGAAGCGACCAACCCTCGGATTGAGGAAGGTTGAAGACAAGACAAGACAAGACAAAACTATAGGTACCTGTGGCAGGCGGCGAATGATTCTCCCCTTTGGCGAGATCATAGTTGTTAAAAACGATAGAAACTAAATAAAAAACGGAAAAAAACGTCGTTTTATTCAAAAAAATAAAAAACGGGGAAAAAACGGGAAAAAACGAAAAAAAGAAAATAAGTTGACTTTCTCACATCTTGTAGGTCCTACTGCAATTTAAAATTAACAACCTTGTTTACAGAATTTAACCAACAAAATAACACAACTTTGTTAGTAGGCCCTAAACACTAAGTAACATCAATCTACAACAATTGTTTTATTTCTTATAAGTTTGATTTAATAAGAAATTGAGAAATTAAAAATATTGAAATCTTTTCAAATTTAAATTGTAAACATAAGTCCACATAAGTCCATCCTGACTAAACTAACACAATTAAAAGCTAAACTTTGAAGGTACAGACTATATAGTGTAAACTTTCTCACAGTAAATGCATTTCAATTTAGCCAATGCTGAGTTTTTGTCTTTCTCGTTTATCAAAGTAACGTGAATCCATTCCGCACCCTTTTCTTTTGGCATTTGAGAAAACTTAGAAATAACTTTATGAAATTTTATTTCTTGTAGGGCCTACTGTGCTGTTTCATAAAGTATTTATTTCTCAAATGATGACGCAAATATAGTGAGGTAAATTAGCTGAATCCTTGAAAGTACGGAGACAACGTAAGGGACATCAGACAAAAAATTAAACAGAAGCTGAAAAACATTAACAGACAATAAATAAATAAATAAATAAATAAAGTTTCATAAAAAACGGAAAAAAACGATAAGAGAAATAAAAAACGAAAAAAACGACGTTTTTTGGAGAAAAATAAAAAACGAGAAAAACGGTTTTAACATCTATGGGCGAGATGGGATTGATAGTGATGCATGTTACGATTGCACTATCATGGCTCTGTACACGTGTCGTCGGGCTGGTGGGTGTGTGTTAGTAGGCTAGGTGTTTGTGAGTAAGCGGCCCATGGGCCTTTGGCGCGGCCCTGTAATCTCGTGTGTCAGTATAGTTTGCTATACTTTTCCCTGCTGGGCCTCTGGCGCGGCGTAAAACCCCGTAAGCCAATACTTTGTCGGTGTTTTGTATTGTGTATTTTGGAGATGAGCCGAGGGATAAGAAGGAGGATGAGGGAAGACCAGATTAGAAGGAAGAAGAGATCACAGGAAGCGGAGACAAGATGGCCGATGAATCATTGCCTAAACTATTCGTAAATGTCGACTGCGCGCAGTGGCGGCGATCTTGTTTGACAGGTGGGGGGACACTTAGATATGATCTGGTCAAAAAAAGAGTTTTGACCTGAACTGGTCAAAAAAGAAAAAAATTGGCTGACCTTTTTTGGTGTTTCTTCTAAATTGGGGGGGGGGGCAAATGTATAGTGTGTCCCCCCCACTCTAAAAGGTGGGGGTCTTGTCCCCCTCGACCCCTCGGGATCGCCACCCATGCGTACGTACGTACGTACATACATACATAAATGCATACATGTATACGTAAATGCGTAGGCATACGTGCACACGTACATGTATACGTAAGTATGTGCGTACAGGAATGCTTGCATGCATACAAACATGAGCGCATCTGAGTAGTTCCCTTGAAGGGGCGCTATGGAAATCCTCGAATGAATCATACGTAAGTACGTAGGCCTACATACATCCATACAATTGTCTGATTGCATTCAGTGTTCTGTAGAAAATATTATGGAGTCTCGTAGGCCTAAGGAATAGGCCTACGTGATGTGTTCTTGTGGACTCTATACACTGAACCAATTCGCTGAACTGGTTCTCCAACGCATTAGTTATTCTCGCCGTAAAAATTGCTTATCGTCAACACAGTGCATGTTCGTGCATTCTGTCTATAGACGACGACCCCTCCACACAGACAGGGAGAGGGACGTGGAGAGGAATAGAGACGCAGAGAAACACAGACTGAACGACATTCAAAGCTTTCTTCTGTCACACGGCGATCTGCAAGTAACTGCGCATTTCTAGTAGCGCCTCTTTCAGGTCTTTCATTGCTGCTGACAGCACAAGACCCTGCAGTGTTTAATCTAGTCCCCCTCTTGTGGGGGGGACAAGGTTTGTGGGGGACCAACAAGGGCGACCTTTTTGGGAAATTTCATCCGAGTTCGCAGATCCAACGACTTTTTAGGGGGAATTTCATGTCCAAAAAAGTTGATGACTTTTTTTAGTCATTCCTCCTCCTTTTTTCGGAAAATCATCCCTGTAAACTTTGACGACCTTTTTTTATAGGAATTCATCTCTCAAAACCTTTCATATATCTTCTTCTATTTGGGGGCGAAACATGTATCCTGGGGGAATCCCCCCAAAAGGTGTCTACATTAAAACATTGCTGGTCTCTGGGGGAAACATAAATCCTGGGGATTCCCCCCAAAAGGTCTCTAGATTAAACACTGCAAGACCACGATCAAATAATATAATGGTTTTCAATCGTTGGTTAACTAGAGACAGAGAAAGGACAGGACGCTCATGTCGCAGAATGCATGGCAGAGGCCCTTCTCTGTATCGTAATCGTAATCGTGAAATTTCTACAGCGCCCAGAAAAGCGAATTCGCGGAAACCAGCTTATTTACAGGCGCTTAGTCAAAACTTAATCGATAGGCGGGGGTGAAATCGGTTCCAGGTCAAGATCCAAAAGCGTGAAGAAGGCAGACACTCAGGCGGCTATACGGTGGGTGGGGTTTAGAGTTGAAACGGCGATGTAGATAGGGCCTAAGAGGAAGAAGAGGAATCGGGATAGGATTTGTGAAAGTGCAGTGTTTTCAGTTTTGAGTGATTAAAGACCTGTGGAGAGATATCAAGATGTGAGGTTTTGTTGAGTTAGTAGGATATATACAAGATATTTGTCGTAAAACTGACGGGAGTTTGTTCCAGAGAGGTGGAACAGCTCTGCGGAATAGCCCGATTGCTGGTGAGGCTTAAAGGTCCTTTCACTGAAACAGACGAACAAATCTTTTGCGTCGTTGGAAAATGATTCGGAATTAATGTAGGCCTACTTCCATGATCAAAAACAGACCCAAAAACACCCAACGCCCAGAGGCCCAGATTTCGCCAATCTGTCATTATGGTTATCATCTTATATCGGTCGCTATACTGCAAAGCCCAGATTCTATGACTTATGACATAGACAATAAAAAAAATCTTAAGCTCGATGTTAAACAACCTTGAAGCTATGGGGAGCACACATGGGGTTATGAGACCCTTAGGAGCCTACGTATATATATAGAGCCCATGTGGCCCCCATCGAATGTTCATGGGGACATCCTGGCAGGGACATCTTTTGTTATGTCCAAGAGTAGAGCATAACCACCACGATTGTCTTAAGTATGAATTCCGCACCTTTGTCAAAATTATGTGGCCTATGATCAGTTGCGGCGTTCGCATTCGTTATGTTCATTAAGTTCAGTTTAATTCATCCTGTTCATTTGAACAAATTAATATGTAGCCGTAACTCACATATCTGCATTCAGGTTTACAAAAAATAACAAAATATTCAATAGGGTTATGGGGTGCGTGGTGGTAGTGGCGGTGATAAACAATGAGGGTTATTTATATGGCTATTTGGGTCAATAAAAACAGTTTTAAGGACCGTCGTAACTCTCGTGTAGCGAATTAGGCGCTGGATTTCTTATGACTTGTCCTTCACTGAATTGAACCATTGATAACACGGTTGAGCTTTGTCTTATGTCAAACAGAGACTGTCAGATGTTCTGTCGACTTCTCTTCCTAATTGTGCGGCGCCTCTGAGGTGATATGTAAATACCAGGCGTCCAAAACTGTGTTATCTCGCACGCGCAAGACAAAGGCCCTAATTGATGGCGCACCCTTTCACATGTCACCTTAGGGCACTGGCGAATCCAGGACTTTAACTATAAAATATAGCCTGCCCAAAACAAAGCGCCCCAGAATTCACAAAATCACAATGGAACAGCTAGAGTTTGAACGTGTTTACAGCAAATTGCACTTAGGCCTATATTAGCCAATACATTTCGGTTTTTTCTTGATCTGGCTGGGATAGGCCTAAATCAGTAACCTACTCGGCTATCCACCATCATGAATTTTGCTATATATCCTGCAGAGTGCAGGCAAGAAAATGATGGGAAATGTCGGGGGTTCAACCCCCTAGTCTTCTTAGGACTCCCAGTTAAGTCTTCATTGCACACCCCAGGGGCATGGGCGGCAATCCGGGGGGTCAAGAGGGACAAGACCCCACCTTTAAGAGTAGGGGACACAGTATACAGTTGTTCCCCCAAATTGTGAAGAAACACCAAAAATGTCAAAAAATTTGTTTCGCTCTTCAGCGGGAACAATTTTTCACCTCTTTTTGGTACCAGGTCAGTTTTAAAGTGTCCCGTGTCCCACCCACCTGTCAAACAAGATCGCCGCCAGGGCCCAAGGGTGTCGTTTCCAACCCCATCAGTTGTGCTAGTGTGATTTAGCATTATTTGACTGAGTCTAGCTCTGACAAAGAGAAGACATTTCCATATTCTATCATGTAGGCATTTTTTATTTTCTCAACAAAGGAATTGATTTTGACTCGAGTCTGAGTTGCAAAACTGCTGGCGTTGAAATCAGCTGCTATCAAATTTCATTGACATCAGTTTGCAAAATACAGATAAAATGTTGAACCCCCAGTCTTTTTTCTACAATTCCCACAGTGTCCTTCCCATTCCCAACAGAGTACTGAGGCCTATATTACGCTATCTTGCACGGCTGAGTGAGCTGCGGCTGTGGTACTTTGATGCTGTGGCGTCAAGCAAAAGGACTCTTAATCCAATGCAGTACAGACTATATAGTCTGTCTGCTGTCTGACTGAATTCGCTCTTTAGGGCACAGACAGTACAGGAATAATAAACTGTGTGTCGCACACACCTAGGCCTAGATAATATGCGGACATTCCATTGGGCGTACTTGTACACCCCCACCTCCGTCCGCATATATGAGTTACTCGCCCTCCACTCCGGGGACGTCATTAATTAACGGACTATCGAAGAATTAATCATTCACGGTGAAGTCGGCAGTAACGGGGCAACTGTTAAGACCCAATGGCAATTAGACATCAAAGCGTGCATTTAGAAGTGCAGTCTCACACGCCATAATATCTCGGATTCTTCTTATCCAGAGTTTTGGAATTCGCCTGAATTTTCATCAGCTCCCTGCTCTATTCAGGCGAGGATTCTATAGCAGACTTAATTGTTGTCCTCGAGACCAAGGTCTTAGTCTCGAGTGCACTCGAGTTCGTTTTTAAAAGTCTTGGTCTTGGTCTTGAGACCAAAAGTCTTGGTCTTGGTCTTGAGGTTCAGAGTCTTGGTCTCGGTCTTGGTCTTGAGGTTCAAAGTCTTGGTCTTGGTTTTTCAAGACCAAGACCAAGACCGGCTGTCAATATGAAGTTATTTAACAAACCTCAATAATTAAAAAATTTATCAAGCCTGTTTGCATCATAGCCTACGACTAATACCTACGGACGGATGCAAGTCTTCTTGGTCAGGAAAACCCATCGGCAGCAGCAGCTAAGTTATGCTGTGTCTGGAAGCCTTGCCGAGACTTTTCCTGAAGCCAGACAGTTGGATAAACCTTGGGAGGATTTCAAAAAGGCTCACGATTTGTACATTTACATCCAGTGCTTGAAAAGCTACTGTTTGTGCCAGCGACTTCAGCACCAGGTCCTGTAGAACGTATTTTTTCACATGGCGGAATTTTTATGAGGCCCCACAAGCCACGTCTTGGTCAGAAAATTCTGAGCGAATTACTTTTATAAAATATAAAAGGCATTTGGAATAACATTTTGCATGAAGGACTTATGTAAATTTATACGAATTTGGAATTCTCTGCAGTCTGCATTTAAAGTTAATTTGCCTGAATAAAATAAAAGACTCACGTTTTCATTCAAATAGCGAGAAGTCCGACTTGACAATTTTTTGTAAGGGAAAGAAGTCTTGGCCTGAATGTGATTTTTGGGTCTCGGTCTTGGTCTTGAAGTTCAAAGTCTTGGTCTTGGTCTCGAGGTTCAAAGACTTGGTCTTGGTGTTGGTCTCGAGGTTCAAAGTCTTGGTCTTGAGGTTTTAAGGTCTTGACAACAAGACTGGATTCTAGTTTACTTACGTACGTTTCTTACTTTTAAAACTTAGCTTTACTGTATATATATGCATCAGTTCGTATGTATGAGCGCATCGTATTATGACTAAACTACACCCCCAGTCAGTCGATCAAGTTGGTCGAAACTCGGCCAAGTCGAGTTGGTCGAAAATATTCGACTAGGTCAACTTGCAAGTCGAGTCGATCAAATGTTTTGACCAGGGCCGGATAGGATAGTGGGCTCATGGGCGCCCAATAGGGTGGGCCCTTTTGTTCGGACAATAACTGACAGGCCTAGGTGTAATATTATCGTTGTAGAATTGGCTGGTCATGTGTTTCTCCTTTGTTTAGTATCTGCTCGCCTGTGACTTAGAACTCGTCAAACTTAATCAAATCAGTATACAGACTGCTAGACCTATAACCATGGGCGGCGATCCCGAGGGTCGAGGGGGACAAGACCCCCACCTTTAACAGTGGAGGACACGCTATACAGTTGTCCCCCAAGTTTTGAAGAAGCACCAAAAAGGTGAAAAAATGTCACCTCTTTTGACCAGATCAGTGAAAAAAGTCCATTGTGCCCCCCCCCCACAACTGTCAAACAAGATCGCCGCCAGTGCCTAAACTTTTGTAATCTTGAACAGGTTAAATTTTCCCGAACTAACAGTTACTGTATTCTAGACAGGTTGCACGTCCTCTGTTATTTCTTAAATATTTAACGTCTTATTTCAGCAGCCGATAGGCCTACTAATTTTCATTTGATCGACTAGACTAGGGCTTAGGGCCTACTTAAGAATTAACAGGAGCCTAGGTGACTGCACCAGGCCCATGTTCTAATGTGTAATCGTAATCTCCAAGACCAAGCGCGGGGCATGAGCCTACTCACGAGCGCTATACGTCAAATCAGAAGGCATTTTCCAAAGAGTAGTCCAAAGGAGGTCCGAGTCCGGCTACATTGGGTGGCCAGATCAAAAGAGGAGGCAGAACAGCTGTTAAGGCGAGTGTCGCTTAGGGCGAGAATTGGAAGGCCGAGGATCAGATGAGTTAGGGTAAGGGGCCGTCCATATATTACGTACGCAAAGAGGGGGGGAGGGGGTCAGATTTTGGCGATTTTGCGTACGGGTGCGTACGGGGGGGAGGGGGGGTGGCCGAAATGTGTACGTACGCAAAATAAATTTCGAATTATGACGTCCACATTAGCCTATTTATAACTCTGTATTGTCCTATAGTCGTCCGATGGCATTTTATTACATGATATAAAAGCCATGTGAAGTTATTCTGTGCTGTGAACGAGACACCTATAATTTGTCTATATTGGCCCTCACTCATCCTTCAATCTGGCCTAAAGTGCAGAGAGACACTTTCTGCGGCTGGTCTTCTCGGGGGGGGGGGGTGTGCGTCAAGCGTACGTACGCAGGGGGGGTGCGGAAGAAAGTACGCTTGCGTACAGGGGGGGAGGGGGTCCAATTTTCCCGAATTTTTGCGTACGTAATATATGGACGGCCCCTAAGAGTACTTGAAAAGGCGAGACTTCAGTTTTGAGTGGAAAGCCCGGGAGTGATAGATAGAGCAGCATGAGGAGGATGGAGGACGAGTTACAGTGATGATGGAAGAACCAAGAATCTGCGGAACTCAGGAGCGAGATCGTTCCAGAGGCATGGAGCTGTGTTGGATATGGTTCGGTTGCAGAACTTCAGATGAGTAGTGACCGAGGGTCGAAAGAGACCGAGATAGGAGGATGATCGGGTGCAGCGGGTTGCCTGGATCGTGAAGAGATCGCGGAGGTACATGGGCTGGGAATATTGTAGGCATATGCGTAATTTGTGGGGGGTACGAGGGGTACCCGTACCCCCCACTTTTTGGACTGAGGGGTACCGGTACCGTACCCCCCACATTTTAAGCAATGCCAATCAATATTTTATTAATGTGCCTTCCCAGAGATCACAGCTTCTGCCTTGCTTCGTGTACGTAGACAGAGTGAGGAGTATGTACTCCAAAAATACGAAAGTACTTGTACTGATACAAAAAATGCGAATACTGGCACGGTAATATGTCCAAAATGGTCTTCATGCGAAAAGCGAAAGTGGAGCAGAAATTGGTACCCCCCACTTTTTGGACCGAAGTTACGCCCCTGATTGTAGGGAGTTGTAGGTTAGTGATAGGACTTAAAGTGGATTCGCTCTGGAATTTTAACCAATAGAGTGATTTGAGGATGAGAGTGATGTGATGTTTGGGCGTTCTAGTGACAGCCCTGGCTTGTGAGTTTTGAATAAGTTGTAGACGCTTGATTTTACTGGCGGTGATCTTGTTTGACAGGTGGGGGAGGCAAGGAACACTTTTGAACTTATCTGGTCAAAAAAGAGGTAAAATATTTGTTGACTCAAGCTTTGAATGAGCAATGGAGGTAGCAATGGTGGAGGCAGTTTTAAGGTCGAGCATTGGCCGGATGCGTCGGAGGTCACGAATGTGCACGAAGCAGGAGTGCCAGAGGCTGGAGATGTGGTCAGAGAAGGAGAGGCGTGAATCAAAAGTAATACCAAAATTGCGTACGGGGAGTCGGAGGTGAAGGTAAGAGACAGTTAGACGATATATAGGTATATGTAAGGATCAGGGATTTTCTTGATTTGATCACGAAGGCCTGGGATGATGAAAGAACATGGCCCTAGTGAAAGCAAAATTTAACGAAATTTAGTAACGGGCATTATAATACGGTGGGCCACTCTGAAACAAACACTGTCAACTACATGTAAAACATTCTTCTGAAGCAGTGCCATCGACTGTGCTGCTGCATTCAGTCCTTGCAGGAAAAAGAAGCAAATGAAATGAAAACACACTGGCCACAGTATCAGAGAAAGAGAACATACTCGTAAACAGATCAAGCACTTGTTCTGTTCATTCTTTCATCCTTCTAATATTAACCAAATCCAAAGAGCCTTTTCTTCTCAGTGCAATTGAATGAAAACAAATGTGACCAAACATTTTTCAATAAACACCTTATTCTGATCTCTCACGAACTCCTTTAAGGCTTATATACTGTGCTCAACCTACACCATTTCACTTGTAGCTCCCAAGTTCATCCATTCACTGTAGGTTGTCTGCCTTCATCTCACATGCCTGCCTGCTCTCTCTCTCTCTCTGTCTGCCTGTCTCCCTCTAGCTCTGTCTCTCTCCTTTCACTCTCTGTCTGTCTGTCTGTCTTAGGGTTGCCACCATCCCGATTTCGAGGTAAATGTCCTGTGTCCCTACTTGACCTAGTGAAGACAGCCAAATGTCCCTATTTTCAAATTTGTAGCAATTTTTTTCCAAACTAACAAAATGTTGTGGCTTAAAACACAGTACCCGTACTATATTTGTTCAACACCACTATAAATTTATAATGCAGCCCAAGTGAAATATCATAAATAGCGACATTTAAACACATCCTGACATCATTACAGTGTTCAAAATCAGAAATCTTAATTGACTTTTTTAAATAAATAGTTACTTTCCAAAAAAATTACTCAGTTGCGAGACTTGTGCCTCTGGTCCAACATCGTGAGGTGATTTACGATTTCAATGTTGAAAAATTGTGTCCCAACTTCCTAGTTCAGAAAGGTGGCAACCCTAGTCTGTCTCTCCCTTTTTCTCCCTCTCTTTCTCCTTCCCTCACTTTCTCCCTCCCTATATCTCTCTTCTCTGTCTCCCTACCACTGTAGCAGCAAAGACAACAAAAATCACAAAGCAAGTAACAAAGCAACGGAAATTTGTTCATCCTGATCAGTCTCAATTGTCGTCAGTGATCACGATGCAGTAGATCACGATCATAACGTCATCTCCTCATGAAAAAACAGATATTACAAACCCTCAAAGCCAAGTAAATATCAAGAAAACAAACCCAAACCTGCTGAGGCAACAAGCAATTCCATTGTTTCAACAGGCTAATTACTAATATTGTGTATTACAATACTCATCCCTATTATAAACACTCACTGATATTATTTCTTACACGATGCAAAAAACTGTGATTATAATTACCATTATGGAGTTTACAAGAAACTAGTTGAATTGAACTTTTCAAGAACTTGCATTAACTGGATGAGGTTGGCACAGCTAAACCAAATGGCAAAACGTCTGAACAACAGTAAGGACTGTCATGGCCTCTCTCAGTTCTTTTGTCCCTCCCTCCCTCTTCCTCTCTTTCATTCTCTCTCATTCTAAATACTTCCACTTTGTCCTTCACTCTCTCACTATTCATTCCTATCCATCTCACTCTAAGCCTCTCGCATGCTATGTCACTCTTGTTCTCTCTCTGTCTCTCTCACACACACACACACACACACACACACACACACACACACACACACACACACACACACACACACACACACACACACACACACACACACACACACACACACACACACACACACACACACACACACACACACACACACACACACACACACACACACACACACACACACACACACACACACACACACACACACACACACACACACACACACACACACACACACACACACACACACACACACACACACACACACACACACACACACACACACACACACACACACACACACACACACACACACACCGAGATAAAAACACACACTCTCCAATCTGTTCAGTATATCAACACAAGGTTGATGCCCTCTGCACAGCTGTCCAAGTCAAGAGCTAAAAGTTAACAGAAAAGCATCTTAAAGATGCACACAGACATAAAATGAGTGAAGACCGATGTGGTGAAGGGAGGAGGGAAGAAGGATTATCAGAAAGGAGGAAGGGAAAGGCAGTGGACAAAGGGAGGGAAGGAGAGGAATGGTTTTAGCTCCAACAAAATCCCTCTTGTGCATCAAACATAATCATCACCCTTCATCATCGTAAATTCATGAAAATCTTGCTAGTGCAAAAGACATTATTCTTAAAAGTTCCTAAAAAAAACGGATGCAAAGCATACAGGTAGTGCTAAACGAAATATCTCAAAGCAGAAACCAGTGGTGACTGAAAGAAACTGGAAATGAAGAGATTGCATGTACATGACTTCTCATTTCTAAAGGAAACAACATCCCACATCCCAGACTCTGGCCGGAGACGACCTTAGACCAAATTCCTTCTCTTAACGATTTCTCTCCTGCATTAAAGGCACATTGACTGGTTGCACGTGCAACAAACACCGAACAATTTCCAAGTTTTAACAGCGAGGATATTTCCAGATTTAACCTTTTTCTAGCATACTCATGAAAGAATAAACATTTAAATAGAGTAAAAAGAACCCCTTTATATGATACTGTAAGGTAGGCTATGGTAATCACCAGGGATCAACCGGGTAGATATTTTCCACCGAATCCGAGTATTTGGAGGTACTATTTGCCGCATTCGAAAACGAACCGGGTACCATTTGTTCCATATGCGAAGCTTCACATTTTCATGTAATAAAAAATTATCTAAATAAATTTGTGTACTTGTAATAAGTGACTGATACATTTAGAAGGTTCACCAGTCACTCTGTTGCAGAGTAAAGCAGGGAGGCGACCTGACCGACGTCTCTCATGAGCGTAGACTCGGATCCGACCTGGGCTGGTGAACCAAAGTCCTCCGTGCCCACCTTCACGTGGTGCGGACTGTTGGTACCCTTCCAAAGGAAGGGGAACTGTTGGTACCCTTCCAAAGGAAGGGGAACGAACGGGCACGGCAGGCAAAACCAGGGGAAGGCAATGGCAAACCACCCCTGTTAACATGCCAAGAAAATCGTCATGAGACACACCAAACCACGCCGATGGTCGCTGATGGTGGGACTCCCAGGCCGGAGCGCTGATGGTGGGACTCCCAGGCCGGAGCACGACTCAAGGGCTACTGGGGAAGTAGCAAGACGGCAAAGGAGACTGTGTGTCATGACGATCGCTAGGGCTCCTAGAGCCGACAGCACAAGAAGAAGACTGTGCAGCTGTGAAGTTTTCTAAAATTGCATTAAATTCAATAAATTGACATAATTTCAAGAAAATGGAATTGAATTCAATGGATGTGTAATTGTTTTAAGGCTGAACATTTATAATTTTATATATGCAAGTTTATAAAATAAGTTTTCAAAGAAAAAAAATATTTTTTAAAGAAAAATATTTTTGCAACTATTTGCGTCTACAGTATTTGCCGAGGCGAATAGTTCTGGAAACAGGATTTCCGGTCGAGGCAAATGTCCGAGGCGATTTCCGGTTGACCCCTAGTAATCACTTATTTATCGCATGCCTCTATTGGAAACAAGCCTTAGGGACTCGATCTTTGGAGTTGATAGATCCTTCTGGCAGCAAAATCAATCCATCATCAGCCAATCATCTGTAACGAGTTGCTGGCACAGGAGGCACAGAAGGAGGAGTTTTCTCGGGTTTGGAGGGTTGAGGAGTATCAGCTGAAACGGACATTGTCTGTCTCCAAAGAGCCTATGGCTCAACAAACAAGAGATGCTAGCACATCATCATCATCACCCTCTAACAACAATGATAATGATGAAGCGACTGCATCTTGGGCCAGCAACAGCTGCCGCTGTCTCAGTGTCTCTTTTCCTCAGAAATAAGCAACTTACACACAGCTCCTCAACGAATTAACTAATACAGTCAAAAACGCTTCTTTCAGTAAAATGACAGTAACAGCTGAAACATCCGTTAATTATAGCTCCATCTCCTGAGTCTCATCTTCCGAAAAGTCACTCATCGAGCTTTCACTGGACGTCGCCATGTTCTCCTGTTCCCTCAGCGCTGCCTCTGTGGCATACTTCTGCACATATTCTGTTCAAATCAACAACACAAACCCAGTCAATCACCTGACAGTAACACTTAGATTTATACAAGATTAGGCAAGGTCATTAGCACTTTTGTTAAACATCTTAAACAAAGCCCTAATTGTTAAAAATAAGATAATTCCAACAGTCCAACACCAAATATATGTAAGCATGGATGTACCAGGATATCTGTGCAAATCTTATAGCTAGGGAGTACCCGATTAGCATATTTCCGCCAATTGCCGTTTCATTTATTTAGATTAATTTTAAGCAGATTTCAAGAAAGTGCACTTAAAAATGATGTTTTAAAATTTGAATTGGTTATTGAATAAATGCTGATTCTGATTAATCGGATTACTGTAGTATCCGGTATATGCGATTTCCAGATCAAAAGTCGGTTACTTCCTACTTATAGCAACCTGTGACAACACTTCAAAGACCCTGGCTAGCCACTGCAGGTACAGAGTTGGGGTCATGCATTAAGGACGTCAGGACGTCATGAAGAGGGAGTTGTAAAAGGTCGCCCAAACGTAACAAAATTGGACAAGGAGGAGAGGACTATGCCTCTGACGTCTGCATCTAACTCTGGTACTACAATTACTTCAGTACAGTCTGAAGAGTTTCTGTAGAAAAAAGTACAAATATGTCAACTCTGTCTATTTTACAAAAAAATATGCAGAACTGCATAAATTTGATTCACCTCAAGTTTAGTTTTCCATAAAAGGCACTAAATAAATGAAGCAAAACAATATAACCAACCCTTCTATGGCCGTCAGTTGCACTGCATTAGAATTCAATGCTAAATACACAACACAGTGACAAATCCAAATACAGAACAAATGTGAACATGCTTCGAACCTGCTTTACTGGAGAGACATTCCAGGAGGAATTACGTTGTGCTCAGTACTGAACTTAATCATACTGAACATCACTTCACTTACCAACACTGGGACCAGCCTGTATCCTCCATCTTTGTAATTCACAATAAATACTGAACTCTCTCCCTTTAGTTAGCTAAGATCACACCTACAAGACCAGATTGAATCTTCTATCTCCTAAATCCTGCTAACCAATTTACGTGTTTCGGACCAGACATCGAGGTACCACTAATTCCTCAACCTAAAATGCAAACAAAATATAAGCAGCTGGCTGCAATGCTTCAAAACAATTCCCTATAGAATTTCCACTGGAATTCAAACACTGAACATATCCACTGCGAGAGCAACAGAATAATCATTGGACCACTCAATACATGTCATCTAAACCCTCACAGACCCTGAACTTTCTTCTTGTATTCTTCTGGTCGATGCAGATAGAGTGCAGCTGCACTACCATTCAGAGGATCTGTTGGATTCGGATAGGTCAACAACTGAGGCAGGAAAGACTCAAAGATGTTGGACAAATCTGAAACAATGAAAAGCTATTCAGTGATTTCTACAGACTCCTGTTAATAGTTTTTTAAATACTGTAAACCCTTGTCCCTTCCCTTATCACCATCTGGATTCAACACCTGGAAATTATTGATTGGCTGGCTCAACAGTCAACACCACCAATTCATTTCACCTTGATCTTCAGATTTCCTTGGTGAAGGATGTATGTGAAACTTTAGTGGATTTGTGGCATATCTAGTTACATCAACCCTTGATCAACAAAACAATTCTTAACAATAAATAACAACTATAATAATAACAATAGTAGTAATAATATCACTACTCATAATAATAATATACAATAGCTCTACTTTCATGATCAGTGATAGTTTACCTGGGTAATCAGAGTTTCTTCCTAATTAATCTGTTCCATTACGATGATCATCATTCTGCCTATGCTTAGCCATTACTATGTCTGCTCGTCTTCATACACCAAGACTTAATCAGCTGCGTTCAAGAGATTTTATTTGCTTCCCTTAGATACACCATTTTCATTACGGTTTATGGCTGCCAGTGGCAGTTGACACATATTAACAAACTGCAACAGTGCAGTTTCCCAATGACTCAAAAGTCTTTTTAGAAATGCTGCTTACATCATTAGGCACAACATTTACTGCTCCTAGTATATCATATTAGAATCATCATTTACAGTTCATGACAATACTGTTAATGAACAATGAAAGGAACCAAGCGAATATCAAATTCCTGTCCATGATTCTTTTGCACTTACCATAGAGGGCAGTCCATGCCTGGTTGATCACATCTAAGCACACAGTTCCTGACCTAACGTCAGAGAAAAGAAATTATTAATTACTCCTTGAAATAACAAAAAGAAGAAAATCACAACATTAGTTGCAGCAATCACAACATCTGCATCAAAGAAATACATTTCAGAATACAGTCAGAAGATAACAATAAAACTGTGGGGCGTGGTGGCTCAGTGGTAAGTTCGGCGCCTTGTGACCGAAGGGTTGCAGGTTCGAATCCCACTCTAGCCGCTGCGTACGGACCTTGGGCAAGTCCTTTGCTCACAATTGCTCGTGGCGCTTCGGCGTGAAAATTCCGGCACAGTATCAAATGCTGTAGTCGGGAGCGAATCTGAGTAGTAGTTGACTTCGATAGGCGCTATAGAAATATCCCGAAAATAAAAATAAATAAATAAAAAATAATCACTTGAAACTATTTGTTCATTCAAGAAGCTGGAAGAAACAGAGAACAGTGACACTTACACAGTAAATTTTTTGAAATTTTTAGAAATCTTTCAGAAGTGTTGTTGTCAACACAATTTATTATACTTTTGTACGTTTTTATGGGTCAAAGCAATGTTTCTTGTTAAACTGTGACTTTGTAAAATATCTTCAAAGAGAATTAGTGTCTTAAGTCAACGACTAAGATAAACAAAACTTTCAATTGACTTAAGTGATCTGTTTCTCTTACACTTCGTCAACATTTGGATGGAAAATCCGGTTCATGAAACCTAAAAACATGAAACACATTCTCTCTTAAATTAAGTTCAAAACAAAATGCAGATTCAACTAATAAAATTTCTAAATCCCTATGAAATTAAGTTAAAAAGCAAATGCAAATTCAACAAAGCAAGCTATTAATTAAATCAGTAAAAAATTTAGATAACACTGACTTAATGGGTAAATCTGACTGATGCTTTTTAATTCAAACTAACATGTGTGAAACTTTAGAGGCAGAACAGATACACAGTGAGATCCCTATCAATATTCATTTTATTCAAGGATGGTGACTTTAAATTGGACTAATGCTTGAAAGAACAGGATCTCTCTCTCTCTCCCTCTCTCTCTCCCTTCCTGCTTACTCCTCACCTTCCTCTTTCCCTCAACCTGTCTGTCTCCCTCCCTGCCTTCATAGTCCTACCTCTCTCTCCCTCCCTCCCTCTCTTGACCCCTCCCTCCTGTCCTCTTCATCCTCTCCATCAATCCCTTCCTTCATACCTCCTCCATTCCTTGCTCCCTCCCTTTCTCCCTCCTTCCTTTCCTACATCCATCCATCCTTCCCTCCATCCATCCATTACTCCCTTCCTCCCTCTCTGTCACACACGGACTCTGACAGGAGACTGAGACAAAGGCCAAGAACAAGTCGATCAGCAGCACAAAACACATCCTCTATGTTTCACCAGCACAACACTGAACCAAAGACAATACCAAGCTAATTTTTAAAAAATTGTCCTGAATTTCTGTAAAGTTTAACATCTTCATTATGCTTTATATTCAATCTGAAATTGTTAAGAAATGCTAAACAACAATCATGCTGTAGTATTGCAGAATGACCAAGGTCAAACTAAAAGGCACCCTGCAATCCAGGAATTTATTACCACGGTAAACGAGTCAACGAGTAAACGAGTAAACGAGTTTACCACAGTAAACAGTCAAACGATAGTGAAACACGTCTCGATTCATGATTTGAATGGATCAGGTAATGGAGAATTGTTGACAATAAACACTCAATAAACAGCATGGTACTCAAAATTTACAAGCTATTAATAAATTAACAAGCATAAAAGCTATTTGTAAATCAATCAGCATTTCCATATACCTATTGATGGTGATTTAAATGGGTATCTTTCAGGCAGATCCACTCTCACTTTCCACACACCTCCTTCATATGGAGCTGAAACAATAAAGGAACAACAATAATGAAAAGTAAAAACAATTACCTTTGAAAAATAAAAACCCAGTTTCCTACCACAGATAAGCAAGCACACATCAGAAGTCCTTTTACTTATTTATTTACTCTGCATACAATAGCCTTATGTGCATCACGCAATATCAGATATCAGTGTCTGGACTGTCATTAGTCCTGCTATCAATAATCGGTCAGTATCAGTCATCAGCCTGACATCCATGTGTAATTATCTTCAAGTAGCCTATCCGCTGCAAACCCCATAGCCTGATAATGCAGCTGTGTGATAATTCTGCGCCCGACGTCCTGCTGTGTTGCTGCAGGCTGTTGTTGTTTTGCATTTGTAATTGTCCTTACACGGTCTGGTTTTCAGCCAAGCACAGCACCACGTACCCTGCCCCAAGTAATTTGTAAAGCACCTATTAATCAACCTCATCAGCGTTGCCACGGAAGTGCATGCAATGGGGCAGGGGCTGAAGGGAAACATCGTTTCCCAGTCTATCTATAATTGGTCAAAACAAACCTAGAAAAACAGGATTCAGTTCCTACCACCGTTGACCATATAATCAACATCTTTTACAGCCAACTACTTTTAGTATTTGTCAGGTTATTTAAAGAGCTGAACTAATGCATTTTCTGGAGTCTATACCCAGCAAAGAACCCCTCCAAGTGATTCGTTTATGATGATGACGAATACGATGATTTCTACAGCGCTGTAACATGACACATGCCATTACAAGGGCGCTTTGACAAGTTCAACATGGCTCAGTATAAGCCAGTTTGAAGTAGTGTGTCTTGAGTAATGGAAAATTTTTGATAAATAAACAGTTTATTGGCATAAATGCTATCAAGACCACATCACTACAGCAACTCCATTAGCAGTAGTCGAAAGTAATCAAAAATCACAAGTTTCTCTCACGAACAAAAACCACAGCCACACTGATGTAGTTTCTGACACCATGCATTTGCAAGGCTTATTGGTTATATTTCCAAATGTGGTCACAGTTGGTTGTTGGTCCCAGACTGAAGTTAAAGAGATCTTCATATGGATCTGAAGCTTATACATGTAGATGGGTACTGCCTACATGCTGGAGCTTGACTGCCCCATTTTTAAATTGATCAGAGGTTCACTGAAAAGGCAAAACACTGCCTAAGCAGTTTGGGCACCAACAGAAAATATACAGACAGTGCTCACATAAAATTAGTCCACGCATAGAACAAAGCACATTTGACGCTCCACAATTTAGCAGAATACCAAGCAGCAGCTATTTTAGTTGCAAAGCTGTAGCCACTACTACTCTACAGATGCGAGACTTGGACTACCACAGTTCCACTAAATTTGAAGCTTGACAGCTTCAACACGTGCTGCCTCAGAAGAATTCACAGATTCGCTACATGGACCATGTTGGCAATGTGGTGATCAGGAGACTGGCAACAGAACCAGACTCTGCCACAATCTGGAAATGTAGACAGCAATTTGGGACACTCATATGGGCACCAGAAGATGAGGACTATCAAAGAGCTGCAATGAACAAACCCATACGTCTACCTCAGCTTTTTCCAGTTCTTGTTTATATAGCACATATTTAGAAATGAAAGTTTATAATTATATATCTTACTGCACAGTACAGCAACAAACTCTTCTACCATGCATTTGAAAAATCAGTTATCCATTTTAGCACTGCCTCTAAAATAATTTGCTGTTCGATGAAATATTCCATTTCTCGATTTTTTAAATGCTCAACAGAGTTGAATTTGGAATGCCAAACGTATTGCAAATTTCTGTCTTTGATTCATTACCTGAATCAACAGCTTTGAACAGCTGTATTTTAACGTCTGCTATACAGCTGTATTTTAACGCTCTTCTGACGGACTTTACTGGCCATTTCAGATGCGTGGAATAGCGCTTCTTAGTTACCACAGTCTCATTTAGCATAACTGTGATGGTACATCTATGTAAATCCATTATTGGGGAACAACTGTGTGGCCGGCATACGGCATTGCATTTGTCGCTTGAGAGCGACACACGATTACCGGCCTAAATTTGCAACGAGCATCACCCTGCTAGTCTCTCTCACCACCCCACTAGTCTCTCACCCACTCACATGCAGCGTTTAAAGTGGGTGTTCCCACTGCTCTCAAAATTCTTTGCTTGCATTCCCACTGGGCACCCAAACCACTTTAACCACTGCTCACATGAGTAACTTTTCTCACAGGCACCAAAGCTTTACTAATTTCTACAAAAAATTCCATTCCTGCATATTATTAGGCGCTATATTGTTGCAGCATACAAGCAATATTTCCTTTAAAAATTGGCAAATAATTAATACTCAGACAGAACTTAAACAGCTGAAATTTAATTTATATTCCAGCCAAAAGCAGACCAAACAGGCATATTACAATAACAAAGGAGTTACGCAAATCATGATTCATCAATCCATCTGAACCGGCTTCACAGCGTTGAGGGTCGAATACATTAACGAAAATGGCAGGTCTGCCCCTTGTCATTTATGACTACATCCTACATTCAGTTCTGAAGTCTAAAATCAGTCTAATCTATGGGAGGATTGCAATTTTTAACTTAAGTGTAATTGAACATTTATATAGCACCACTTCCAGAAGCAAACCGATCAGCGGCGCTCTGCACTAGCCTATTTATGTTAAAAATCATTTAGTAATGGAGTTTTATCAGTTAGCAAACAATGCACAGTACCATTCACAGTAGACAGATAGTATCGTGTTCAGAGTCTCTGGACAATAATAAATAATAATTTTCTTTATTAATTCAAACTGACAAACGCAGTAAGATTACATTGAAACATGACAGTACAATCAAATCTTAACTAAACACACGGTTTGGCAGACATGCAAGGCGCCGCCCTAGAGGGGGTTATGGGTATCGAACTGCGAATCTAATGCTCTCCTGGCCATGAGTGTTACCATTACTCATGGTATCCCCCTCTTTGCTTCGATAGTTTAGAGTGATGACAGGTGGCAGTGCTCAATGACATTCCGTCACCGATAGATTAGTAATCATATAATTATCCAATTACTTGTATGAACTGGAACATTATCTTTCACTCAAGTGACGACATTCTATTGAAAGACCGACGATGGCAAACTGTAGCGCGCATATACGAAATGCGAAGCCGAAACCTTTTCGGCAACCTGTGCTGTTGTACATCATTTAATTTTATGAGAAAGATTTTCCATTGCATTATATTTACCGAACCGAGAATCACTTTCGTAATGACCGATTTTTCGTCTCTTCAGTTTCATCCTAAGAAAATAATTTAATGGTAAATGCACTTGTGAATGGACCAAGCGTTCGTTTCGTTCTAAGCGATGTTTCGTCCTATCCGTTTTCGTCTTAAGCACTTTTGTTCTGTCAGTTCTTTAGCATTATAAAAATTACTTACTTCCAGCTGGACCATAGAACTTCACCACAAACTCATGCAATCCACCAAGCAAGGTCACCTCATGTTTGCTTTCAATACTTTCAACAGGTTAAGAAAATCACCCGAATATCACAATTTCATAAAACTAAATCTACTTCAGCCTTTGTCAATTTGCATACCAGAAAATCAAATAAAGGTTATCAAGATTAAATATTTATGAAAATTAAAAGTAATCTTTGAAAAATTAACTATTCCGTTTCAATATTTATTAATATAATTTTTTCAGTTTAACACAGCTAACCACGCATCATGATAATAATTAAAAACTTAGAAAAATTTTCTGTCAGTTCAGACTGGGCACTAAACATAACTTTACCACAGTAACGGCAATGCTGCATCAGAAACTATTATTATCATTATTAAGAAGAATTTATATAGCGCCCCTTAAAGGCTGTCTACTCAGGAGCACTCCCAGTCCAGCCACGGCTGAAACAGTAGTCTTTAAATTAGTATAAAAAGTAGCTGAGTGATCCATAGGGACCAGACGGAGTGCCATTGGGAGCCTGTTCCAGGTCGTAGGGCCAGCAACAGAGAAGGAGTGGCGCTGCGTGATTGCAGTACACGAGCGAAGGACCATGAGTTCAGCTTGGTCAGCTGATCGAAGAGTAGATCGCCGCTGGACAATAGATGTAGGGCGACAGAAATCCTGTAAGATATAGGGGTGCAAGTCCCTCCAGGCATGTTAGAAACTCAACAACATTACAAACAGAAAAGTGCTTATTAAATTTTATGCAAAAACAATTAGGTCTAAATTAAACTTAATAAAATGGTGGCTCAATACTATCTCCAGACCTAACAATACAAAGAAATAATATGCTAATTAATTCTTGCATTACTGACCAGCTAAAAAGATTATAAAATGCATCCTGAAATTCCAGGTTGAAAAGAATGCTTTGTTTGAAATCCTTGATATCAAGGAAAAATATGACTCATGACAGTAAAAATGAACAGAATGAAGGAGGTAAAAAGTTTTAAAATGCCCCATGGTTTTTCCTTGACATTAATTACATAATTAATTACACCACTTCATTGTAAAAGAGCGACATAAACACCAACACAAATTATACAAATACAATTTACACCTTACATAAATAACCTAGGTAATGAGAACACCAAGATTGAGCTCTTCTCCCACAGAAATGTAAAATCACACTGTTTTTGGGCAAAGTCATTAATTGGTTAGTGATGTCTAAAGGTAAACCACCTCACTGTCACACACAAAGACGTTTGGTGGTCAGCTAACAATAGCCCTTATAACTCGGACATTTTAGGCTGGATGGGACAGCAAGTTTTAGAAAGAAGTTTCCCACCTTAGAAAAGCTTGCTAAATGGAGTGTGTTACTAAAAAGATTCTAACCGCTGTCAGGTGATTGCGACAATCGGAATATTTTGTACGCAGAAACATTAATTTCAACGCAATCCTTATCTAATATAAGATAAAATATTAATTATAAATCCCAAACAGACGAGACAACATTGTTACTCAATATTACATAGCATCGAAGCTAATGATTTTATATAAGTAACTTAAAATAATTCTTTATTTGCCAAACACCTAAACGGGTACGATAGCCCGATCTCCACGGCAGTTTATCATGGTTTGGAAAGCATTCAGATCATCCTTACTGGCTAGTTTTAAACAAAACTTAACAAAAAAGTATACAGTTTAACGACATCTGTGTCCATGCGACGTTTTCCGGGACTTGGAGATGACATTTTCACAAAGAAAGAGGAAAATTTCAGCAATCAACAAAATGATGACGATATCTGCTGTTTAATAATAAACACATAACATTAACCAGCTAATATATTACGGCGCCTGCCGGATCACATACTTGTATCACGACGCTTAAAATATAGTTCTTATCATAATCATACGTTTATACCGTGAACCAATCGATACAAATTCATGTTCTCATTTATATTCTTCAAAAATGTACTATAAATTACTGGTTATTAAAATTCTAAGTCGTTTTAGACTAACTAATAGGTAATGTAAGTTGCAGCTAAAGGCCTACATATCACGTGACATAAATCAGCTGCGATCATATTTGACCGTGGACAATTTCCCATATTACAGAGCAAAAACTAATGACGTAAATAAGTTAGTGGCCGCTATAATGGGCATAAGGCAAGGGCAGTGCAATAATTATGCAAAAAGGAACTCATATAAATGTGCACAATTTTCTATAGCGACTGTCAGCCGTAACACTGCTCATTTATAATAATCTGTTTCTTTATTAATTCAAACCGACAAACGCGCCAGTAAGAATACTGTAAGATTACATTGAGACATGACAGTACAATAATCAATAGGGCTATCTTAACTAAACACACGTTATGGCAGCCATACAAGGCGCCGCCCGAGGGGGGGTTGCGGGAATCGAATCGCGTGCTGGTACGGTACTGCTGCTCTCCTGCTGCTCTCCTGGTCATGATCGAGTGGTAAGGTTCCAGCTTTGCTAGCCCGTTCGCATATCGATGGCTGTTTTATTTCAGAGATTTAAATTTCGAGCTAATTAAGCTAGCTATAGTTGCCACCAGTGGCACGAATGCACGATGCGGGGCCACAAGACCTTAAACCTCAAGACCAAGACCAAGACCTTGAACCTCAAGACCAAGACCAAGACCAAGACCTTGAACTTCAAGACCAAGACCAAGACCTTGAACCTCAAGACCAAGACCAAGACCAAGACCTTGAACCTCAAGACCAAGACCGAGACCAAGACCCAAAAAATCACAGTCGTATCCAGACTTCTATAGCTCCTTACTAAAATTGTCCAGTCGGACTAATCGTTATTTTAATGAAAACATGAGTTTTTTCTTTTATTCAAGCAAAACAACTCTAAATGGAGACTGCAGAGAATTCCGAATTTGCATTTACAAAAGTCCTTCATGCGAAATGTTATTCCAGATGCCTGTTGAATTTTATAAAAACCAATTGGCTCAGAATTTTATGACCAAGACGTGACCTGTGGGGCCTCATAAAAATTCTGCCATGTGAAAAATACGTTCTACAGTGCTGAATTCACTGGCACACAGAGCAGCTTTTCGAGTACCGGACGTAAATGTAGGCCCTACAAATTGTGAGTCTGTTTTGAAATCATTCCATGGTAAATAACTGGAAGTCAAAATAATTGTCCAAAACACCGATGAGGCCTCATTCACACCGTGTAAATACTAAAGCAATAACTGTATGAGTAATTATTGGATAAATTTTAAAAATTCTTGCCGTTTGTTAAAATTAGTTACTGTTCATATAGACAAAAGTCTTGGTCTTGGTCTTGCAAAACCAAGACCAAGACTTTGAACCTCAAGACCAAGACCAAGACCAAGACCTTGAACCTCAAGACCAAGACCAAGACCAAGACCTTTGATCTCAATACCAAGACCAAGACCAAGACTTTTAAAAACGAACTCGAGTACGTGCACTCGAGACCAAGACCTTGGTCTCGAGGACAACAAGACTGCCTACTACACTGGAAAGTATATTTTCTGGTAATGTTAACTCCGACATTACGCTACCTGTGGTAGTGCCAGTTCCAAGCATGTGGAAGGAGGAGGGCGACGTTAATCGTCTTTGTTATGACACAACGTCGTTGAACAGCAACTAACCAATCGATTATGGTACTATACAATTATATATGTTATACATCTGTCTTGTATTTGGGCGGCGTTCATTCGGAGTTATTCCCTCTATAAATCTCTATTCCCAATATTAGAAACTCCTACCCAGGCGATCTATCGCTCGAAACTGAAAACTTAATCATTATCTCTTCTAGTCTGCATTAAACGGCTCTTATTAATTGTTTGCTAGGCCGATTGCCAACTTCAAACAATGTGCATTCTAAACTTTGTAACGATCGAGGGCATTATCAATTTGCAGTCGTATTGCATTGCATTGTATTTCATTGTATCGTATTGTATCATATCATATTGTATTATATATATAATTATATCATAATCTGGTTGTATTGTGTTGTAATAGGGGCCTACAATACAATGTTGATTTTGTCAATTAAAATTTGTCTTACTCGACAAGCAAGTCAGCCGCTGAATGCGGATGGATTGACGCCCGAGTGGCAGTGCGCATGACCGGAAGTTGTCGCTGTTGCATTTGAAAGTGATTTGACCTGAGTCGACAACGAAGGGGAGATTCTGATTCGTTTTTGACATTAAACTTTTGTCATTGATTAGACTCCTACACCCTCAAGATGGAGCATTTAATTCCTGTTATTAATAAACTGCAAGACGTCTTTAGTACTGTCGGGTCTGATGTCATTCAATTACCACAGATTGTTGTTATCGGAACGCAGGTAATTGACATTTTAAACGGTTAATCGAATAATTATACTTGTCTCGGTTAATAAGCCGATCGTCTTCATTGGCGATGTACGGTCACTTAAGCAGAGGTTGCGTCCCGAATCCTGAGAAATTATCCACAGAATGTCTGTAAATACGTGAACTGTGCGGTTGTAAACATATCTGAATTGGCGAACAGGTTAATGTGACCCGTCAGACGGACGTTCGTCTTCCATGCATTGGCTGTCCCTTGTGTGCCCCTCTAGACCCTCATTTCACCCCACTAATGGATATCATTTTCTAGAATCAACACGTAAACTTGTTCACTTTTTGAACATTTTAGCAAAAAAGTTGCTACTCAATTCATGGGATTACATCAGCCACTGAGCCTCCATGTTTGTTGTGTTTTGTAAGCAAATACGTCCAATGCCGCACATGTTATTTCTTTTGCAATGTTGTCATTATTAACACATAAAACTACTGGTACAACCATTCCATGTAGATAATTCTGTATTTTTCATTTAGGATGATGAAACGATAGGTTATATTGGTGGAGTAATTTTGGACGTTGAAACGATAGTAACTGGCTGATGCAGGACTATTGCAAGCAGCTGAACTAGCAGAGGACCCAGGGAAAAATTGAAGCACTTTTGGATCTTACGGGCTGGTTGTGTGGATTAGCACCATGTATTACGGCCTAGTCCCTGCACTGCACTTGAACAGCTATGACCTTAGGCCCCGTCTTCATGTGTTTATTTCAAGAGCATTATATAAGAATGTACACTGTGAACGGAAAAAAACCATACCTCTCTTATTACTACGATAATTTGTGTAATAATTTGCATATTTTAATAAAACGTGGTGGAACTTCAGTTTAAAGGATATGAATCACATGACTATTATTTTTTAGTTATAATGTGTGTTCAAAATGTCCTCCTTTGGCCTCAACACACGCACAAAGACGCGCTCGCCACTGACTAATTGCTGAATCGATTACAGCTTGATCAAATTCATCCCATGCCTGAGTTATACGTTCACGCAGTTCTCCGACATCGCGCACCTTTGTCTTGTAAACTTTTTCTTGCATCACACCCCAGATTTTGTAGTCCACGGGACTAAGGTCCGGGCTATTTGGAGGCCAAAGTGTAGGGGGTATGAAATCTGGAGTTTCGTTTGTAAGAAGTTCAACAGTATCGCGAGCTCGGTGTGCCGGAGCACCATCCTGTTGAAACGTATAATATTCAGACAACTCTCGGATATCTGGTAGCAATTTCTGCAGCAACAAAACATCACGGTAGTACGCACCATTAATTTTAACCCCAGGTTCCACGAAGTGTATCGCTGTTCTGCCAAGCGCCGACACACCGACCGAAACCATTACTGTCTTGCTGAATGTCGAGCATGTGCGTAGCAATCGACTCGCAGGGATGTTTTTCTTCAGTGTTCCGAGGGCAGCATACAGGCGATCATTTTGACTATTTGAAGGTGAAGCAACAGTGAACAGCTTTTCGTCGGTGAACCAAATGAAATGTACTAAGTTAGCAGGATAGCGAATCAACAACTGCCTTGATCGCTCAAGCCGTGCCTGTTTGTTGGCCTCCGTAAGTTCAGTCGCTCTTCGTTTCTTAAAACATTTTAAACGAAGATCAATCTTCACAATTTCATTCACAGACGTTTGAGAAATGCCTACCTCTCGTGCTATTTCTCTTTGTGTGAGATGAGTTTGTGGCCTGTCTTCTTGACTCAACACAAGATCTTGCACCTGTTGGATGTTTTCGTTATTTCTTGCAGTACGAGGTCTACCGCTGCCCACTTGACGCTTGCATGAACCAGTTCTATCAATCTTTTGCAGAAGGTACTGTAGTCCACCAAGTTTCCATGCTTTACCCGGAAATTCCCTAAGAAAACGTTTTGCACTGTAATTCTGATTCTGGCGTAAATATTGTATTACGATTCTATCCTCTTCACTGAACGCCATTTTGTAACGGATGTTTTATTACAAATGACGTCACGGGCACGTCAATTTTTAACTGCTTTAGCGCATTATTATCTGAGATTATAGTTTGGAATAAAATAGTTTTAAGCTCAATAACATTTTCAATATTTGGTGTTAATTTCCCTATTTATGGTAGAGGTATGGTTTTTTTCCGTTCACAGTGTATATTAATTGCTAACCTTTTTTGTAGGGAAGGAATTAATAGCCAGAAGAGTTAGCTAAGACCATCAGTCTAGCACCCCTCACAGTATTTGCTAGCTGGCATAAATTGCTCCCATAACATTAATGTGTTATAGTTGCGGCTGTGACAACTGTATAATTAATGAACAAAAATTGATCGATTGATTAATTGAACTTGCCATAGCTGGAAGTTCCCCAAACAAGATGAATGAACTAGACCTATTATTGCTAGTATCGCTAAGATAAATTAGGGTTACTGCATCGAATATTGGATTCGGGACCCAGGTAACCTCCTTCAGGTCTGTAAGAGGGCCTTGGAGTTTCCACTGACAGACCTAGTTGACATTTTGATGGCAACTGTTGCTTTCAAATTGTGATTTTTGTAGTTAAATTGTGCTTGGAACTCCTGTGCTAGTTTCTGGTCTATTGGTAATGGTTATGGTAATTGCAAATTTATATAGCACCACTTCAAGCACCAACCTAACACAGTGAAACCATGATCAAACAAAATGGTCTTCAAGCGTTTCCATAAAAGATGCAAAGAGAGGCTGAGAAGCTCACGTCACAGGTTGTTAGGTAGCTTGTTCCAGGAGAATGGGCTGACCACTGCAGAACTTCTTTGCTGGACCGTGGAAGTCCAGGCCAGTGGAACAACCAAGTCGCCATGCATTGCAGAGCAGAGAAATCTGAGACCAGGGAAGGAAGATACTGAAATGTAAGGATACTTTCAAGGTAAGATGGAGCACAACTTGCGAGGCAATTACGCATACGCATAAGCATCCAGATCTTAAATACAGCTTTTGCATGGGTAAACACTAACCAGTGCAATTGATCCCACTTAAATTTTGATATGTGCCCAAACCTAAGTATGCCACCGATCAGGCGAGCAGCAGCATTTAAAGCAGATTGCAGCTGACTGATGGGAGAAGAAGTAAGGCCTTTGTAAATAGCATTACTGTATTCAACTCTGGAGCATATGAAAACATGCTTCTGAGTTGTGACAGTTTGAGTTGTAAGCGAGCTGTGTATTGTGTGAATCTGACGCGGGTGATACAAGCATGTTCGACATATGTTTTTCACATACTGTACTGCAGCACTTAAGTTGTTAAATATTGGGTGGCCTGAACACTGCCATTAATACAGATTCTTAAAGTTGAGCTCCATTGAGTCCAGTTAGTACGTGGTTGGATGATTTGATTCTCTGTGAAATACCATGTGACTTGACATCAACTAAACTGTCCTTCCTACTTGGGTCGTTAAGTGAGTGGCAATTTCAGGTGGGTAGCTAAAACTTTTCATTTAAGTATCCTAAAATGTATGGGTCATAATGTTATCTCTGTATGTCTGTAACTATTCTTCTTTTGATCTGATTGACTTTTTAATCATTTTTCTTGAAATGATTCATAGTATTGGCAAGGTGATTGCCCAATGTTGCTTTATTTTAAATGTCTAGAGCTCTGGAAAAAGTTCTGTACTCGAGAACTTGGTTGGTCGGGATTTTTTGCCACGAGGCACAGGAATTGTAACCAGACGACCCCTTGTTCTTCAGTTGTTTTACACACCAAAAGAAGAGAGCAAAACACAGCAAGAGAATTCTAAAAGTTAGTTCAATATACATTACTGCGGTTATTACTGAGTAAACTGACCGTGGCATAAAGAATTGTGTATTCAATCTATAACAAATCTTTGAGATCTGTTTGAACGTAGAGTGTGGTAATTTCAATGACTAAGACTGAAGTTGTAAATCTGCCAACACTTAGTAAATTCCTCTGTTTGGCAGTAGTGAGATAATAAAATGCTACGAACACTCGTGGCAGACTAGAATAGTAAATCTCCTCTACGTCGACGATACATAACTCTGTACATCTCTGGCTAAGTTAGATCATATATGCTATTAAAAGATTGGTCCACATAGACAACATGCTGTGAATCTGTTTATAAAATTTATCTCAAATTAACCTGACAAATCTGAGCTTATAATCTTTCACTGAAACTTTCACTATCCCTTCGAGCTTTCACAGTCCACCAAACATTCACTCTCTACATCCTCCTCTACTTTCCCCATCTGCTACTGCTTGGGACCCTGGAGTCTTGCTCTAGCCAACATGCTCTCTGAAACCCCGATTTGCTATAACTCCATGAACATGCTTGATTAAGCTCAAGTATCTGACAGTTTCACTCTACTTTGGATTGAGTTTTTGCTGAAAACACTGCTGCTCAGCCTTATTCTGACGAGCCTAAACTATTTCAACTGTATGCTTTATGGTCACCATAACTCTGTGCTGTTTCTTTTTACTGCATTCATATACTAGGCTGCTTGACAATATCTTAAACTGTTACTGAAACCATATCGCATCTGCGCTTCATTTCTGCACTGACTTCCTGTATCTGAGCATATCGACTTTACGTTGGCACTCCTCCTTTGCAAAGCATGTGCCATATCATCTGCCATCCTTCCTACCATCTCTGTTTCCAACGTTTAGCTCTGTTAAAGTGCAGTCTTCTCTTCGATTATCGTCTGGATAGTATGTTGTTCCAAAGACATGTTTCGTTTTGGCCGATGCTCAACAGTTGCTGGTCGCTACAGTTGGAACTCTACCTCCTCATGTTTGCGACTCTCTTACCAGTACTGTCTAATGCTGTAACCAGAAACTTGCCACTTCCTATTTGTTTATTGTTGATGTTTCCTACATCATCGAATTCTGTGTGCACTTCTGAACTTTGTCAGAGGGACATAAGGTAATCAAATTTCAGTTGTATGTCTGTAACGGCAACAGAACGTTCATGTAGTGCCTCAAGTTAACAGTATCTCAGAAGTACTTTGTTCGTGGCATCATTCTAGTGGAAAAATGAGGTTTTAAAGCACTAGAGAATGAAGTTATCTGCTTTGATTGAAACTGAACAAATGTGTGAAAAGGCTTGTTGTGTTTGGATACTGTTTGCTGGTGTATGGTATACATGTGTAAGGCTATTATTTGAAGTGTTGAACTTAAAAATGTCTCAGTATAAAACCACAGCATGCCTGGTTATAATGAATTGAAAAGCACTTGTAGCAGTTTGACTTGCATGCTTAACATGCACAGGTGAACATAAGTTAACGACATAAGTGGCAGTGCTAATTTTCAAGGAGGTCTTTGACCTACTTTGTATGTTGGACAGGTATTTAAGTTATTTTGTTACCTGAAATTGCTCAAGCATGCAAGATTGCTTTAAATTCTGCAATACAATTAACTGGCAGAAGCAAAGTGAAATTTTGCCTGAACTGACAGCCAGAAGGCAACTGAAATTAACCCTAAAAACGTTGACTGTAATCTGATACTGGTAATTAGCCAGTGTGGTTAGGTAATTACACATTTATTACAAATCAATAAATAGTCAGCAGTATTTTACATCCACACACAGCCCGTAAGGTGACCTTGCTGCTGTTATATGTCCTTGAGGTCATTGATATCCGACTTCTATGAGTTGCAAAACATGTGGCATTGATGACAGAGACTGAATTTTATTGGCTGCAGTTCAGGCTCTCCAACACAGAATATTTTTAGTGCTTGTCTTATGATATAATCAGCAGTCATTTCTGGAAGAGTGCCAGTTGCATTCTGCTACATGCCTGAGACTGTTTTTTGGTTTGTCATCAGTTGCCAGGAGCTTGCTCTGACTCATGTATGTGCTGCCTCTTGAATTCCAGTACAGACTAACTGAATATTAAATGCTAAGCTCAGATAATATGCTTTAGATCTGAGCTACTGAACACATTATGCCTGGGCTCTTGAATGCGGGATGCAGTTTCATTGAGCAGCATTACTAACAGGCTCTATATCACTGATTGTATTTCACTGCAAATTGTGAAGTTTTTTACCAGCAGATAAAGAACCAGCAAAGCCTGGGTCAGAAGAATGGGCAGTTTTCGCACACGACAAGGGCAAGGTCTACACTGACTTTGGTGATATACGAGCAGAAATTCAAAATGAAACCAATCGAATGGCTGGTGACAAAAAGGTTGGTGGCTTTACATGTTCTCTACTTCTTTTACCAAGAAGTGGACTGCAGTTTCTAAATTTTAATTTTGCCATTGTACTAGGTTATCCGTGATAAAGTGGAATTTGGAAATTTTTATCACTGAAGTTTGAGATCTTTTCCTTACAAACAGGGACGTCTATCCCCCTCTAAATCATTGAAGCAATGTCTCTTTTCTCCCTCTTTTTCCCCCTCCCCATTCCTTCCCCCCTAAAATCGTGACACTCACTGGGCTTTTCGTTCCCTCTCATGTCTGCTAATGTCTTTGTTTAGTGTTTTTATCTTCTTAATTTAGGTCGTACTTATTGGATGAGTAGCCGTTAAATGCTCTGGAAGTGAGTTATTTACAAAACCATCATTGTGTATTCCTCAGTTTTTCTAAGCAGAGGTAACTGATGTAGATATGTATCTGGTGATCTTTAGGTGCCTTTCAGAAGTACATCTTCGTAGTGTAACTGATGCTAAAGTAAAACAAATAATGGTCTGTGATTGGTTGTGTTTTTCAGGGAATATGTGGTGAGCCAATAACTCTGAAGATATTTTCTCCACATGTTCTGACATTGACGTTGATTGATCTGCCTGGCATAACAAAGGTCCCGGTTGCTGATCAGCCACCCGACATCGAGTTTCAGATTCGTGAAATGTGCACCATGTACATTGGCAATCCAAATTCAATCATCTTGGCAGTAACTGCAGCAAATACAGATCTGGCGACTTCAGAAGCTCTTAAACTGGCCAGGGAGGTTGATCCTGATGGTAAGAACATTAATGATGAGATCTTAGTGAAACACAATGAGCTTTTATTTATAGTGAACAATATTCTTTTCAGTGAATTTTTGGTGATGTTAATGAGGCATGGTTTGCAAGGCCAAAGCCCAGACCCCAGATGAACTAACCAAAACATCAACGTTGGCCATTTTGACAAATTATATTTTATACCATAGTAATAATAAAATCTATAAAGACCTACCTTTTAGATCTAATGTTTCTGTCACCTAATTTTCCTTTCTCTGGGATGTGATCATGTGTGTTTAAAACAGGTATAATAATATATAACAGAATTTTCATAAATGCCACTTTGGTTTCTAGGATAATTTTTCTATTCAACTCCATCAGAGTTGGTTCTCACTTTATTGGAATAAAGAAACAGCAATGGGAACTTGTTATAACAAGCTCCATTATAAGATTAATACTGATGTAGCATGGTTGGGAACTTACGATAGAAAATAAACTCATTATAGCATGAACTTGTTACAAGGCTGTGCCTGAGATGACTACCAAAGACAGCTTTACAATGAGTTTCTGGTAGTGTTTTTGGAATATAGGGGCCTGTAAATATATTTTTATAAAAAAACTGGATTGAAGGTTTGAAGCTTACAGTAAAACACTATATATGAGATTTACTGTAAGAAGCTTTACGGATTGCATTTATCTTAACATCTGATAGAAATGTTGCTAGTAGCAAATTTTTTTATAACTTCGTTTTTCACGAAACTACACTTGTCGATTCACTGTGATGATGCCACAGAATAAAAGTTTTGATTTTGGGAAGTTTTAATGAAAAGTCAGTGTCAGATTGATGGAAATTACCTGGTGATGGAAATTGTTGCATTTGTTGTACCTTTTTCTAGGGATTAAACAAATTCGTTTAATTTATTGTCAAGTTATATATATTTTTCTATTTGTTAGACATCCCACTTGATCACTATTCTAGAGATTTTACACAGTATTAGAACAGTATTTGATATAGTGTAAGGATGCTTTGTGACTGGCTCTCAGTTGCTGCTGTTTTGTGTGTGCTTTAGGTCGACGTACTTTAGCTGTTCTGACCAAGTTGGACATCATGGATGCTGGAACAGACGCCGTTGATGTCCTCTGTGGTCGTGTCATTCCAGTTAAGCTGGGAATCATTGGAGTGATTAACAGAAGCCAGCAGCACATAGCGGACAATAAGGTTCCAGTTCTGTTTCATTCTACCCCTAGTCTGGACAGAGAATTGTATCCTAAATCAATCTCAAGTGTATAAAGTATTGTTAAAGTCAGCAAAGTTGGACATCGTTGCTTATCCAGCCTCACTAGACTGAAATAAAATGAAAATGCGTGGGGCTTCAAATTCCAAGGCTAATTTAATATTTTTTGCCATGCTAGGGCAATGAATCACAAATTTATCTAAGCACTAAAAGTTTTATGTAGTAAAATGATATTGCAGTTTATGAGAATCAGGCTGATGAGTCAGGTACACAGCAGTCACCAAATCGTATTTTTAAAACAATAATTAAAACTGAACCTTCTGTACAGCTACTCTTGTGACTTGTTCTATTTGTCATCCAGCAAAATACACCGATTTTGTTTTAAACTCTGACATATGGTTGTTATTGGACACTTGTCTTTTTCAACAGTCGGTTTTAGTGGACAACGTAATGCAACAATTGAAGCATTGCATTTAAGTCTTGTGCATTGGATAAGTCCTTTGGAATAGGTTAAGTGATCAGAAAAAGGAGTCACTGACTAATATCAAAGTTTCTTTTGACTAATGCTAGTAATCACACTGTCTCTGTGAACTTGTTTTAGCAAATGAGTGCTTGCTTTAAGAACATATATTAATAAAAATGTAAACAAGTCGCGTCTGTGACAGCTTGTATTTATCAAATAAACGAATATTGAATTGAATACAAGGGAAATGTTTGATGTCAGCTGTGCATCTAGGTATAGAAAACTGCTCAAGTGTTTTATGACTGACGTGGGATTTTAGGCACAAGAGAAAAAGATGAAGGAATGGGAGAGGAAATGTTGGCTTATAGGAAGTAACCCATTAACACACAGGTATGGTAAGGTTGTAGAACATTTGTCATGGGCCCTCCAGACAGAAGGCTGTCTCTAGAATTGATGACCTTCTGGCTGCCATTTTCATTTGCTAACTCCACTCTGCAGTGGCACCTCAAACTCTACTAGTTTTTATCAGTTATTGTGTATCATTTACAGGGTATACAGGAGGCCCTTCGAGACGAGGGATCATTTCTGCAGAAACACTACCCAGCACTAGCTAGTCGTAATGGAACGCCTTATCTGGCTAGAACACTCAACCGGGTAGGTTGCAACTCGTTGTTCATCTGTTGCTCTAAGGTGATAATTCTGTGACTTCATTCATGTGTTGCTCAGGTCTCTTGGCCTTGTTCATCTGTTGCCCTAAGGTGGTCATTTTCCTTGTTCATCTGTTGCCCTAAGGTGGTCATTTTCCTTGTTCATCTGTTGCCCTAATGTGGTCATTTTCCTTGTTCATCTGTTTCCCTAAGGTGGTCATTTTCCTTGTTCATCTGTTGCCCTTAGGTGGTCATTTTCCTTGTTCATCTGTTGCCCTAAGGTGGTCATTTTCCTTGTTCATCTGTTGCCCTATGGTTGTCACTTGCTCTGGCCTTGTACATCTGTGATTTCACTAAACGCTTGCAGAGAATATGTCAGTGAAACTTCATTCAGAGGGAAGCAGTTTGAATAGGAATAAGGAATGTTGACGAGTGTTGAAGTCATTTCATAAATAGGCTTTATTTTAGGTTTACAGATTTGTCTATATTTAATTGTGTAGTTGTGGACAGCGGTTTATCCATTTGTTGCCTGCATCTGTTTAGTTGTTGATGCATCATATTCGCGACTGTCTTCCGGAATTAAAGACTCGAGTGAATGTGATGGCAGCCCAGTTTCAGCAGCTCCTAAACTCATTTGGAGATGAAGTTGAAGACAAGGTATGTCAGGGTTAAGTAGCAGGATCCAACCAGGGCAATATGTCATTTCTCTTAGATCTGAATCAAACGTCAAATCCAGTGATTGATTGAGCCAGGCCCGGTTTGTCTGTTAGGCAAACTAGGCAGCTGCCTAGGGCCGCCGATTTTTAGGGGCTATCAATTTTCCATTTTTCCAAAATAAACATAAAAAAATAATTTCTGGAAATTCATAAATGAAACAACGTTGGATTATTTTTTTATTATTATTCGCTAGATGGAAGTATTATAGTGTTGGTGTAATAAATTATGTTCTATTAAGGTAGGGTTCACCGTTAAGTTTTAATCATAAGTTTCTCCGGAAGTATTGAATGAGCAGTTCAGTTTACTCTAGTCTAGGTGGTTAGACCATTTTTTATTTCATCGCAAAATAAAATGAGCTAATGACTTCATTTTAATCGCAGGTATAATATTATATTATGGGTCGACGGGCCGCTCAAATGTAGCTTTGCCTAGGGTCGCAAAATGTCTTGAACCGGGCCTGGATTGAGGAATATGAATGTCACAGCAAAATGAAAACACAAAATTGAAATTCAGTACTTAAATGTATGGTATCAGTTGCTTGAAGGTGTTTAGAAATTAATTTTTTGTTTTGCTTCAACATTCTTCAGGCAAAATTAGTTAGTTTGAAGAAATGCCACAGAGATATGACTATTAATCTAAAGGTGCAGGTGAACGTGTGCTAGGAACAGAGAGAGGGGGATGTGTAGGCAAGGCTAAAGTTATAGGCCTTGACAAGTGATTTATATCGGCATTGAATTGCCAAGGTGAGTCTTTTGTAACAGGGAAACTAATGAAAGTGGTCTAATACATTTGAAGATGGAAAGGACTTGAGCAAAAGTGTTTTGAACAGTATGGAAGTTTTAAATCGGAAGAGGATATATCCTACAGCACTCATTGGATTCAGCAAGTGCACTAGCAACAGTTTAAGCCATGTGATCAGTGTGTAAATTCCTGATGTGGTCGAATTCCAGAAGTAGGGAACCCGTGCCAGTTCATAAAAAATTTGATTTTTCTGTATCAGGTTAGATGTGTAATACAATAGCACAGTGACAGATACATACGATTTAAAAAAAACAACTTATAGTTATGCAGGCGGCAAGCAGTTTATAGTTGCAAACTTGATGATTACATTATTCATTAAATGTTAGTAGCGAGTAGATTTTCATTGCAACATTGAGAGTTGTATTCTTCCATGACAAAAAGTTTGCTTAAATCCAGTATACCTGCAGTATCTACAGACAAAGTAATTATTCCAATTCCTGTCATGGGGTATAAGTAATTTTTTTATGAACGACTTGGATAAATGGATCGAGAGTTTAACGACTTCTTATGACAACAAAGGATGATAGCATGTGTAATGGCTACAAAGTGGCTGGGACCTGCAAACAATGGTAGGGCAAAAACTTGGCTGTCAATGCCATCTTATAACTCATTTAAGCAAGTAAGGAAATGAGTGTATTGCATTTCGTTTCAGCCACAGTTGCTTCTGCAGATCATCACCAAGTTCGCTGCAGCTTACTGCAATACCATTGAAGGAACTGCAAAGAACATCGAAACAACAGAACTGTAAGAACTAGAAAATACCCTTTGACGTACAATGCTACAATTTCTAAGTCACAGAATTAGTTTACAGAAGAAACTGATTTAAATCATAATAATTTGAGACATGGTATCAGTTACAGGGATCTACGTAATGTGAGCCAACAGGAGTCAAATTTTGTCTCTGTGTGGCTGAGCAAGTGAGCATGGTAGGAGTTGTGTACTCATTAAGTTGAAGGCTGATATTTTCAAAACTTGATAGCTGTTATTAAATGTATTTTCTGTTCTTTATCGACTGCATGTAACTTTTAGTAAAACTGTGAACTTTGCCCTTTTAAAACATGATGTAAGTTGATAAAGATGAAACATAAGATTGCTTAAACAAGAATGGAAAGAAGAATTTTATTTCACTGATGGTAAAGCAAGTCTTCGGACCGTATCTGTAGCACAGCATTCTAACATACAACATAAACCAGCTGTTAGCTACTGTTAATTTGTCCATGAGAAGGCACTGGACAAGTTTATTTGAACAAAGTACAAGTATGTGAAAATATGGTGCAATGCTGCAGCTTGTGTAGGTGTCTGCTGCAGAAACTTTATATCAGATGGTGAGGGATATGAAGGACTGAAATACTTCGTATTAACTGTACAGTTAACGTTTTTCACCTGATTTACTTTCTAGATGTGGAGGTGCTAGAATTTGTTATATATTCCATGAAGCTTTTGGTCGGACGCTGAAATCAGTAGATCCGCTAGGTGGTCTCACTGAGATGGATATCCTGACTGCAATCCGGAATGCAACAGTAAGTACATTGTGTTATTTATTTAGTTTTTATTGATCCTTGACTAGTTTACTGTAGTGGTAAAAAAGGTGTTGCTTTGTGGTATGGGCAACGTTCTCTGGAACCAAGAAGCCATCTAGTTGATAAGAACTGGTTGCAAAAGCATTTGCATTATCCTCTGTTCTCCCTATCGCGTTTCTGATTCTGTACAGTGTAGGATGTGCTCGCTTTGTTCTGCTCCAAGTTCTACAGTTGCAGATTCATTGTCCTCTATACTACACTTTCCAGCATAGGTCTAGTTTAAACTTGGCATTATCATAAACAAAACAGTTCATGGTGTGGTAGCAGGCTACTTTGCTGATTTGCGCCTTCCTGCAGATGATCCTTATGATCTGACTCATTGCTTCCATTAGCCTGTTGTTTATCCATCCTTTGGTTTCCATGTAAGCATTTGGCTTAATTTAAATATAAATAAATAATAAATAAATAATAATAAATAAATAACATTTATTGGTCCACAGCATCAGAACATTAATGTCAATATATTCATTAATTACATTGATCAGTTAAGAAACAGTTCACACTTGTTATATGCTATAAAAAGTAAAAAGTAAATTCAGTCCATATCCGCAAGTGGGACGTAGGTGAGGCGCTCATCTCCTTTTCTAAGCCCTTGAGCCGGCAATGGACGAATCCCAAGGTCCTGGACACGGGGCCAGTGATATCACAGGACTTGCCGTTTACTTCCCAGCTTACGCCGGTACCAAATTATACTGCTTGGTGGCAGAGGCACGGTGTGCGCAAACAACTTGCCCAAAGTCGTTGCACGGAGTCGAACCGGCGACCGCATGATCATTGACCAAACGCGTTACCGATAGCTCCACCGTGCCGCACTGTTATATGCTATACAATAGCTAAATCACATACAACCATCTCAGTAGTCTCACATTCAAAAAGAATAGCCTACAGTAGTTTAGTGACTGAATCTTACCTTAATTAACATGCGTTAAACTAGCATTGGCATTAGTTTAGGAGTATTTGAGTTTGAATAGGGACACAATAGGGGACCCAGAAGGGATAGTATCCCGCTGTGAAGGATCCCCCTATTTCATTTACCTTTGCTTGGAGGGTCTGATTAATGAGATATAATGCAAACTGATTTACTATAATTTAGTCTTTAATTTGATCAATTTGATTGATTTCATGTGGATTACATTTATTTAAGGGTCCAAGACCAGCACTGTTTGTTCCTGAGGTATCGTTTGAGTTGCTGGTTAAGCGCCAGATCAGACGGCTTGAGGAACCAGGGCTGAGGTGCATTGAGCTAGTACATGAAGAACTGCAGCGCATCATACAGCACTGTGGAACTCAGGTACGTGCTACCTTAGGTTCTTCATGTCCCATATATGTAATGCTTGTTTGGGTTCTAATGCATTTGTTGTACACAGAAGCCTGCTTATAAGTTGCTTAATTACAGCATAGTTTCTGGCATATGGATTCTATACTTAACACTTTAATGATGACCTGCATTGGTTTTCCAGTCGGTTTTAGTACTCTCTCATCATTAAAGTGTTAATACAGCTTTAGGCTGTTACCTTATAAAACAACCTGGTTATAACTTGGTACTTGCTATGCAATTCCCAGCGGTACCCTTCTATAGAGGTTTTGGTGTCTATGTTTCTGTAACAGACCATTAGTATTCAGTGTTCCATAAAAAATTTGTCCAAAGTGATCAGTATCTAGAGCTGTCAGTCAGATGGAACGGTGTTTGTCTAGAGCTCTTGAAAGTGAAGAGCTTGTGATATTAAACAGAAGTTATACATGTTATATACAGGTCTGTGTAAGTGCTCAGTTGACTAAGTCCTAAGGCTTGAAGGGTGCCCTGTGAAGGTGCCATTGCTCTGTGTTATTTGTACTGATTACTGTGTTCATTTCTATAGCAAGAGATGCTACGCTTTCCAAAACTTCACGAGAGAATTGTTGATGTAATTACTTCACTTCTTCGACGCAGGCTTCCAGTAACCAATCAAATGGTATGCCGAGAATATACCTGACGATCAGTTAGTTGTCTGTAAAATTTGATAGACATATGATACGATAATTCTCTCTGGCATCATCATATCCAATAAATACAAATGGTATTCTTTATTTGATACTGCCAACTGCAAAACACTCAGAATCTGGAGGTAAGGTGTGGTAGTTGCTGATTGATTAAATTCTTCTATCAATCTTCAGGTTTGAGGGTGTTTATGGAAATATAGAAATGTGACACAAACGACATATGACCAGACAGTTTTGTCTTTTGAGATGATATGGCTCTTGACACTTGAGTTTAAATTTAGCCTGACTTGCCTGGGATGCTTAGCTTCAAACTGGAAGTAAATTTTACGATGAAAGGCCACTGAATTTGTTACTGTAGAAGTCAGTTTCCTGACTGCATGTACTATTATTGATAAAAAATTCTTGTTGCCAATCATCTTTAGGCAAACTGCTGCTGTCCTTGCTTGCTAACTAAAGCAGACCTTACACATAATATGGACTGAATAGAGAGAGAATAAAATTAAATGATGATGTACTGTATCCACTGGTGTTATTTTTGACTGTCCTGAAGTTGAACAAGCGGCTTTGGCTCCATGCTTCAGTGCCATAGCTCAGTTATGTTGCCAGCAGGCTTTGGCAGTCCAGTTTGTTACCTTTTTTGGTTATTACACTGAATGAGGAAATTTTGCAAGTGTAATAAAATTATGTAGTGTAATTTCAAGAGATACTAGTTGCCCGAGGTACCCCGTGCTAGCTTGTTGTGCTTTAAGCCTTTTAAGCCAGAATTGTTTTGCCGTTGAAATAGGTGGAGAATTTGGTGGCAATCGAGCTAGCCTATATAAACACAAAGCATCCGGACTTTGAGGAAGCCAAAACAATCTATCGAGGTTTTGGTGACGAATTGCAAGATGGACCTGATTATCGTAAGGTGGCTCACCAGAATGCTGCTGCTGCAGCTGCCAAGGTAAGTTATTCACCTTTCCTAGCCGCATTAGTTTCCTTTGTTTCATTTGTACTTCATCTTCTTCCATAACTTTGTTCCTTATCTTCCAACACAACTTTATTCGTTGTCTTCTGTTGCATGTATTGTCTTCTGTTGCATGTATTGTCTTCTGTTGCATGTATTGTCTTCTGTTGCATGTATTGTCTTCTGTTGCATGTATTGTCTTCTGTTGCATGTTTATTCTTGTTCCATAAGGCATACAGATTACCGTATTTTAGCGTATATAACCCGCGGGTTATACAAAGTTTTACAAACGACGCACCCTAGATGCGTGGTATATTCGTGGGCGTGTTATATAAATTTAATATTACACAAAGTCTAAATATATGTACTAACGCGTATGCTCCCGTATACTATTTGAATGACGTCTGTCAACCTAGCAAAAGCGTTGTATTTTCGAAACTTTACGTCCTGTAGGTCAAGATAATATAATTAATCACAGAAATAGTGGAAGATATTTTTAGAATGGGAATGTAAATACGTAATTCAACCAACAAAAACGGACTTTTGAATATATTGCGTATTTGAATTACCCAATATGGCGGATAGGAATCGCGGATTCTGGGATGAAATAAACTTGCTGTTTGCTTGAGAAATTAGATTCAAATGATGATAGTTTTGATGAATCTGACAATGAAAAACTATCTCCTGTAACAAATGAAGACAATAAAGTGGCTTTGGCAAAGGAAATCCCGACTGTGACACGATTTTACATGCGTATGCTGTCGGAACGCGTGAAGTGGGATGAAAAATATCGCGTGACCCCAAACTTTTTTTGTCAAACTTTGGACGTATGGATGGGAAGAGGAGATAAAATGATAGAGAATGATGTTTACATTATATCAGTAGGTCAAGAATTGACTGAAATATCACAAGTTCAAAATTGTTTACTTTATAGGTCGTTATACGGTAAAATCGCTAGTGTGGCCCTAGGTGATAAAACTTCCGCTCGTCGTTTAAGAGAGATATAGTCTACGATAGTGAATCGTCCTCGTTCTAGTAATCTAGTTAATTGTCCGCTTAACTGTAATCACTTTCTGCAAATCCATCAAAGCTTTCATCATACTTTCTTTTCTGACGGGAGAGACCTTACCTTGTGAAGATTCCGGTAAAGAAGTAGTAAGAAGGTAATTTTCGCATGTTTAGAAAATTTAAATAGAAGACTTGGTTGAAATGTTCGATTTTTTCACGAATCTTCACTTTCTTTGCAAAAGGAATTTTTATCAAATAAATGATTTTTATTTGCGTCTAATAGAAACAGTTATTACTATATTCGGTTAGAAATCTTATTAGGTTACGTAACACTAACGTTACCCGACGCATTTGTCTATCACCTCGTTGGTGGACGCCTGAAAATACATGCGTCTTATAATCGGGTGCGTGATATATAATTCTATTTTTACACAAACCCTTAAAAGTTGCGGGTTATATTCGTGTGCGTGTTATATACGAGTGCGTGTTATATCCGCGAAAATACGGTAGTTGAATGAAGGAGTTAAAGAGGTCCACAATCCCTCCATGTACTTATCTGTCACTTGGGCACCTTTGCTTGCACTTTTCACTTTATAAATGTCTTTTAAGTTATCTGAATAATAACATTAGTAATAAAATAATATTAATAGTAATGATGATACTTAATTTAAAAGGAGCTTGGCATTATACCAACAAATTATTATTTCCATTATTATTTCCAAGAAATTTCTTAAATGCTTATAACTGTTTGTGATTAATGTCATATTGTTGTTTTCTTTTAACAGTGTTTACTTTTTTTTCGAACATAATTCACTACTTATTATAAGTTTATGTGTAGTTGTCATCTCCACTGGTATGTTGTAGGGAGTAACCGGTTATTGGACCGGAAACCGATAAGCACCGATAACTACTTCAAATCCCATTATCGGAAAATCCGATAATTCAATAACCGATAAAAAATTTCGAAAATCATAATTTTTAAGTGCACTTCCTTGAAATTTGCTTAAAATTAACGTAGTGACTAGCGGACCGCAACTTTCGAATGCTAGCGGGCCGCCAATGACGTGTAACACGCCACGTGATTCGAGAGAGTGGCTACTTTAATAAACTAGCATGGCGGTCGTAACGGAAAGTTCCTTTTATGCTGGTCAAGTTTTTAGGTTTAATGACTTAGAAATTTCCAAAAACTGTGTGAAACGAATAAGTTTAGTTATCTTAAAGTGCGTTACGCCAAGATGTTAGAATCCACGAAAAAGTATGCCCAGAAGAAGACTATACGTCCCTATAATGAGCTGCGATCTTCCTCACTGCGATTGTGCTGTAGCCTATAGCCCTATACTATACGTAGCCGCAGAAACTATAAGAAACAAGAAGGCAACCGTCCCCGATTGGGGGTCCTTCAGCGAGCAGGTTTAGACTTAGGGTTAGTTAGCCAATGTTTTGGTCTAAGAATTCGGATTTGAAAGGGCTTCTGGCGGAATCATGTGACTGGCGGCCCGCTAGTATTTGAAATTTGAGGGCCGCCTGGCCGTCCGCTAGTTACAGCCTACAATTAATCTAAAATTCTAAATTGATAAAACATTTTCAGAAATAAGTTTGCTGATGTAGTTTTTCATCGACCGAAACTTTCCGTAACTTCAGCAAGGCAATCGCATGGGGCGCTAATTTAAACAACCGGTTTACTCACCTCATTTTCGTTTCCTCAAACCAGAAGCAAGATCTGGAATTATTTCGAAATTAATTCAACTGACGAGTCGAAGGCAAGCTGCTTAGTTTATAAAGATAAGGTAAAGAGAGGTGGCATAACATAACCCAAAGTTCCAAATCACTATAAACTAACTCTAACCCCAGCTCTTACCCGAAACCTAACCTTAACTGACCAGTTGTCATTTTCATATTGGCTTAAACTTTCTTAAAATTTGCAAACAAAACAACTTCAAAACACAACGAAATGCCACAACGAAATGCCACAAATTTTTAATATATATTTTAACATAACCATCATATTGTCACAACTTCACTCACAAGCTCAACAGATATTTGTGACTATCGGTATCGGTATCGGAATCACCAATAAAACGTGCTAAATTATCGGTATCGGTTATCGGAAGAAAAATGCTTATCGGTTACTCCCTAGTATGTTGACAGAGTGAAGCATAGGAATGATAAGCTGTTTGATGATGTGGTTGGTGTGTTGTAGGTTAAATTTGGTGTGCCACAGTCATCAGCATCTTCTGTAAGTGATGGAATGCCAGAAGGTGGTTGGAGCTTATCAAACTGGGCAAAGACTGGAGGAAGGGGTGATGAGTCTCACAACCACCTAGTTCCCATTCAATCTGGCATGAGTCTACCAGCGAGTGCACCAGGCAGTGTCGTTCAGTCGCCATCTCGACGTGGAATTAATCTTCTTGATGAAGTGGTCTGTAATACACTGATTCTCAATTGCTATTGTGACTGATCTGTTTAACCACATTCTGTCCCTCTCTACTTCTTTTTCTAATTGTCACAAATTCTTTTCGCTGTAAATACATCTAAAGCATTGAGCTCATTATAAATCGTAGTGTGGTACAATGAGCACTTTAGGTTGTAGCTTACAAAGATTGTTCGACAGTTAAAAGAGTTTGGATTGTGTGTGTGTGTGGGTGCTTAACATGGCAGTCTAACAAATCTTAAAACACCTCTTTTAAATGCCCTAGTGGATTGATATTTTCATGGTGAGGCCTGTGAGCAGGTGCCACAAGATCCATTTGCATAATTCAGCACAAGTAGCAAATGTGCCTTGGGTACCTGGTTACCCTGATGTAACTGATAAACTGTTACGTAGGTGTGCAGGTTATGGCAGCCTAACACATAAATTACTAGAGTGAGGGCTCAAACTATAGTGAGTGAGCATAAACTATCTTACAATAGTGTACACTTAGGCCTTGCCAATACTACCTGGGTACATAATAATGAGAAATATATCTTGTTTGCCATCTGCGAAGGAATGACTAAGAGTTGCCACATGTAGAGGGATCATTGATGGCAGATGATACAAGTAACTGTTTAGCACCATGAATGTGTAGCAAATGATTTCTGTGGATTGTCAGAGTATCAAGACCGTGGTACACAAAATGTACCACAGGATGGTTTTACATGATGATTTATGATTAAAACATTTATTTGTTATTTTAACACCCGTCTTTAATTACAGTTCATGAAATTGTGATGTCCAAATCTTCTCCTCATTTCCAATATGTGTAGCCAGAATGGGTGGAAGTTGGATGTCACAGCATAGGTGTGAATAGGCCACTGCTTCATCAGCCCTTTGGAGTATTGGATGGTGTACCATGCAGTGCCCTGCATGGTCATGTCTAACCTCACTGCAATCAATTTGTTCATGTGTTTGAAGCCTGCTTGTTTTAATCCATCATTAAATGTGTGGCTTAAAAATATGTAACACTGTATAACTACTAAATCTTCTGGTAAGAACCTGGCAGAAAATGGCATTAGGTTATAATTAAAAATATTGTACATTGTGGGGCGTGGTGGCTCAGTGGTAAGTTCGGCGCCTTGTGACCGGAGGGTTGCAGGTTCGAATCCCACTCTAGCCGCTGCGTACGGACCTTTGGCAAGTCCTTCACTCGCAATTGCTCGTGGCGCTTCGGTGTGAAAATTCCGGCACAGTATCAAATGCTGTAGTCGGGAGCGCCTCTGAGTAGTAGTTGACTTCGAGAGGCGCTATAGAAATATCCGGAATAAAATAAAAAAATACAATAACGTTACGTACAATACATTATTGTTTTGTGGTTGCTTGCTTTGGCATTAGATAGCAGAAACTATTAAACAGTCCCTGTGTATTTTAATTGAATGCCTAGTTTGTAAAGAGAATTACTTCAGTTTTATTTTTGGATTTGTTTTCAAGCCGACCGTTCCAAGTGGAAGGAGGCTTACCCCACACGAACAGAAAGAATGTCTTATCATTGGTATGTTAACATTCCTAATGCAATATTCAGTATCCATGGTCAGGAGCAGTCATTTATGCATGTTTGCATGCACGTGTAATCGTCGTGTATGTTTAGATATTTATACTTTGCTTTTGAGAACCTGTCAACGGTGCTGAAGCATGGATGTTAGAACATCGCTAAAGACGTAAGATGAGCTCAGGCTGTTCCTTGAGATTTCTCTACTAGTTAAGTTTGAATCCTAGTGGGATCCAGCAAGAAGGTCAAATACCTGAGATAGGCTCAATAATCAATATGCTTGTGTCACTGTATGCATCTTTGACCTAGGTGCCCTAATACAGGAACACACATCTCCTAGTGCTGTGCTGATTGTCAAGACCCACCCTAGTAGGAGGATCTTTAAAGTAATTCTGTCTTCAACAAGTAACCAAATGCAGCATGACTTGCACATGACACAATTCAGTACTTGCAAGAAATTTTGGCAAGTTGGCAACAACTCAAGGAGTTGAACAATCGATTGTGCCGTTGGAAAAATAAATACTCCGTGAAAACGGAGTCTGTGTGCTCCACCTTTTACATCAAGGTCCTACGTTACATTTTTTCTTCCCAGTCTGCAACGTAGCCACAATGGTATCCTTAATCCTTAAACTTGCCAGCACCTCCAAAGATGGCATAAACTCCAAATTGTGGTGCAGAGGGCATCTTTCAACTGATATGCAACATTGCTGTAGCAATCCAACAAGAAGAAAAAGAGTGGACACCTGCCGGCCATAGGAGACAGCCATTGGTTTTAAGTGTGAATGACCTCGGTTTCTTTGCCTCTGCTTATGAGGATGGGTGGTCCTCTCCCTTGTTGTGGGTGGTCTTCTCCCTTGCTGTCTGATATTCCCACTGATGATATGCACTTGGTTTTTCAGCCCAATTCACTTCAGATCTTGTCTTGGGGTTAGAACTGCACCGATGCATCGAGAGCATTCGTAATCGGGCCGATTATTAAAGGAATCGGCATAATCGGTATCGGCGAAAAAGTATTGGCGCCGATGCAAATTATTTTACAGTTGACGTTTTTTGCAAAATAATCGTTACAAATAGAAAAATGCACAAGTATCTATGTCTTGTTTCTTATTAATTATTGATTTATATTTAGCATTGCACTACTTAGCAGACACCGTAGAAACCAAGGACCTATTATACACAGGACTGGAAACTCCTTAATAGCCCTTACACAACGTCGTATGTGCAGTTTTTGGGCGATAATAAAATAATCGGCTTCATACGTGGTATCGGCTATTACAATAATCGGCTACATGCAGTATCGGAATAATCGGCAAAAAGCCTTATCGGTACAGCTCTACTTGGGGTGCAAATGGAACAGAGTTTTTACACTCGTTTTTCTCTGGCAGGGATTGAAACCCTTACCTCTGGTTTGACAGTCCAGCATGCTGACTGTTAGCTGTGTTTAATTGAACTATGGTTTATTTTTAGACTGGCTGATTATTTTGTTGTGTTTTTCCAGAGAAATTGATTCGATCATACTTTCTGATTGTTCGTAAGAACATTCAGGACACCGTACCAAAGGCGATCATGCACTTCCTGGTGAACTACGTGAAGGACAATATGCAAAGCGAACTCGTCAGCCATCTGTACAAACAGGAAGAAATCGACAAGCTTCTTGAAGAGTCGGAGCATATAGCAGCACGACGAAGAGAGGCCTCTGAGATGCTCAAGGTTTGTTATTGGTTGGCTGTGTTTACTCGATACATTTGTGTTGTTGGCATTCCCAGTGGCTAGTCCAAAGCTTTGCAATTGACTGTCTAGTGTTCTGTGTGTTGTCTTTAACATCATTCATGTATAGATTTAAAACTCATCTGTGTCACCATGCGTACCCACCATAAAAAATATTGTTTAGTTTCTAGACCTATGTAGGATTTCAACCAGGCTTTGCCAGGAAAACATGATTTGTAGTAAGATTTTACTGGCCAAATTAAACTATCGATTTATCTCTTGTAAATTATAATGTCAGTGCTGTAGTCATTGATGAGTCAGTGACGAGTCCTCATTACTACTGCTACTATTGATGTATCTGTATTGCTTTGGCTGCTACTGATGTGTCTGTATTGCTTTGGCTGCTATTGATGTTTCTTTATTATTTTGGCTGCTATTGATGTTTTTTTATTACTTTGGCTGCTATTGATGTTTCTTTATTACTTTGACTGCTATTGATGTTTTTTTATTACTTTGGCTGCTATTGATGTGTCCTTATTGCTGCACCTGCTGTCTCCTGTGTTCAGCTTCTGTTTGGAATTATTGCAGAAATTGTTACTTTTATATATTCCAGAAATCGTTACTTTTATCTTTCTTCTTAAAAGTTTCTGTTTGAAATGTGTTCATTTTGTTTTATTTATTTTACTTCCTCTTTCTGATTCTTAATGGCACTGCGTACAGAGACCATCTCTAGGAAAACAGTAGCCCCTGGAACAATTCTAGCGAGTCTCACACAGATGAAAAATTTTCCTTTTACGATGCTTGTAATAATGACTGTTTTGCTTTAGAGTTTGTTAAATATATTTTGTTTTAGGCTTTACAAAAAGCGAGTCAGATAATTGGTGAAATTCGAGAAACACATCTTTGGTAAACGTCTGTTGATCCAAGCGATGTTTTCCAGTGTAGCAAAGAAGCGAAGGTCTCTCCAGGAGGAAAAGTCAACTTTTGATGTGTATAGTGTTATATACGGTACACACGCTATATTAGAGAATTTGTATGTGAATCCAAAGGCATCTAATGGTTTAACGTTTTGATGAGAACTTTGGTAAATGCTTGATGGTTTCGCAGGCGCTAACATGAATAACAGTGGATTCCAGTTTTTCTGTGCTTTCCGGATAAACATTGAGCCATTTAGGATTCTCTTCCAGTATACTTTTTCTGTACTTTTCGGATGAACATTGAGCCGTTTAGGCTTTCTTCCAATATACTTTTCATTATCTGTTTATGAATTGAAGTAATCCACGTCAGTGGAAGGTGGGGCCTGTGTTACGTTTTATCTGCACTGTAACTCCAGTATTATTCGATCCTAAGCATTCTTTGACCTTTCACCTTCTGAGGTCGGAGCGAGTAGTTGGAGCCGGATGTGCTAGATATGACATGGGCTTGTTAATACTTTGCTTGATAGTGTTGTCGTAAAGTTCTGAACTTCTTACTGAACGTGATTATGTTGTGTTGTTACCTATCACTGATGCCAAACTTTAGTCTAGAAATATTCCACCGTTTCACATTAAGGCTTGTACGTCTTTGGTTACTGATCTGTTTTTTATTATAAATGAACTAACACTATATATGTTGTATGTGTCACTGCAAACATGGACATTAGTTTTGACTACTTTAACTGCCGTTTTATTTAACAGTTATTGATAGCAACTTGATGTGAAATGATGTCTGATTTCAGCAGGCTGTGTTGCGTTTAGTAGTGTAGCACTGTGGAACAGTGTATCAGTGACAGTTCATAAGAACGTACGATGTTGAAACGATGTGTTCATCTCTGTGTGTGCCAGTGAATTTCTTCTGCTTTGCATAAATATGTGGAAGAAAACTGACCATGGTCAAACTGATGATGACGAACACGTGCAGCAAACAGCTGGAGCAGATTTTCTTTCACTATGCCGTAATGTAGATGGTTTCTTTGCATTTTCCTCAACTAGATGGCCTTGCTTTTGAGAATTTCTGAAATGTGCTTCTTATAGTTTGCTCATCAAAGCATACACTTCCTGGATCAATTGTGATGTGTTAGAATAATATATTTGGCTATTTTCTCTGTTCTGCTCCAGGTATCTCTGTCTTTGTATATACCAGACTTTTAGGTGTCTGTGGTTCGTCTGAATGTTGGCATTATCTCAGAACAAGTAGTGCAGGTCAAGTGCAGTCACAGAATTAGAACACTAGATGAGTTTTGAGATGTTTAACCACTGTAAAAATGTTATAATGATATAGTCTGTGGCGCGACACAAACTCGTTTTTCACTGGCTGTTTTCGAAACATTTGGCCAGTCGATAGATAGATCAGTGAATAAAGATGGATGTGGGTTGGAATGATGAGACTTAACGTAGTAAGGATTGTCATTTCATTTCAGTTATTGTGTGCGGAGAACTAGAAAATGGTGCATAAGTTAATTAGACTTCATGTTGTGTTAAGATTCTGCATGATTTCTTTGCTTAAGATTTGGTGGTAGCAAGTACATTGGGTCGTCTGTGATTTATTCTTTGCAGTTGTGTTGGCTAAAATTAGTTTACTTGAGATGTCTAAGCATGCTGTTTGATCTGTATTTGAGCGTGTGGACACAGAGCAAGCAAAGCATTTGTACAGAGTGCTTTCTGCTTTCTGCATTGCCTGTCGGATCATTAGGTCTGAATTTGTATCCAAGTCGTGGTTGTCCTGGTCCAGTTTCTTGTATAACAGGTCAGAATTGCAAAAGTAAGTTTTGTTCCCACAAGTCTTAGGCAAGTCAACCATTTGCAAAGCCAGTCCGGTGTTTGAATACCCTATTTATGTAGCTTGTTGTTGCAATGTAAATATAAATCTCAAAAATTTCTGAGTGCCATACAAAAGCCACATTAGACAATTTCGCAGAGACCAGCTTTAATATTCTGAAGCACTGTATCAAATGAGGTCCATAAGAGCCACATTGTTTTGTTGGTTATGGTGCCATGTCAGTATCAGATTGGTTGATGTAGTATAATTCATGTTCCAATAAATTTTCGGTATCGTGTATTCCTGGTGCTGTAGAAACGCTGCTGAACTTTTTAAAGCGATCTAAATTCGTCAGACCGATTTGTGAATATCCCTGCACAACATATTACATGTAAATGAGTCATTGCTATGAGTAGGCCTTTGATTGCGTATTTGAGACGATGTTCAGCTTGTTTAGAGAGCATAGTATTGCCCTGGTATGACTCATTTGAGGAAGTAGCATTTTCTCAGTCTTTCTTGTGGTTACCTACCGGTATTGTCAATCAGAGGAGCGTCTTGCATATCTTTAATTTACATCGTATTTATCTGGACATAGCCAAGTTCACTGGTGTAGTGGCTGTTTCACATAATGTTTGGTTCCACCAAGCCTCTCACAATTTTCAGGTTACATGGAAATATTTATATCTGTTGCACCCCCTCTATGTTTGTCTCATCCTGTCTGGGACAGCCAGTATCCCATTAATTCCTTGACAACTGAACTATAACGCACCACAGTATACTCGCTGGTGTCTCGTGTAGACAGATTGCAATAATTACCCATGGTTTCGAATTCTGCTGGAGCCTGTTGCGTGGGTGTCTCGCTTGGTCAGCTAGCCTATACCTTGTACATATTTTTTTATGATAACGACGGAATAGAGATCTTCGTTATCGTAAACTCCAAATTTGTTAAGCGCTACTCTAGAGCTAAGCGCGCAGGGCACCAGCTTATTCACGAGCGTTGGCACAATATCAGAGGAGTTGTCTAGACATCGATGTCCAATGGAGGTCTGAGACCGGTTGCCAAGGAGACCAGAGACCAGGGCTGTAGTCGAGGGTATACACAGGTATACAGTGTATACCCACCTCTAGGGACTATACTCAGGGCTGTAGTCGAGGGTATACGCGGGTATACAGCATGTACATGTACTTACCTCTCTAGAGACCGTATAGGCATTGACCAATGAAATTTCCACAAAAAAGAAAGGTCATGAAAGGTTTTGAGAGCGAATTAGTAAAAAAAGGTCATAAATTTTTCTTAGACTAAAACCTAAAAAAGATCAGAATATTTGTTTTTTGGACGAATTCATAAAAAAAGGTCATCAAATTTTTTCGGGTGACACCAGCCCTAGTGACGCCGCTGCTCACCGGTAGCATGTACTCGCCTCTAATTTGACCACTACAGCCCTGCCAGAGACGGCAGTGCAGCAGCAAAGACGGGTTTCGATAACAAGGCTAGGTGGGCTAAGGTAGCAACGTCAGCGCCAACCCAATACGGTAATATTCTGATCACACAGGTAACTGTAGTCTCCGTTCAGCCCTCTCCCAACCAATATGTCGAGTACTGTAAGTATGCTATCGTTTAATACCTGTGGATCCTCTTGCCACTCTCTAAACTCGACTAGCTCTTCGAATATTATTGTCTTCTTCGGGTTTCCTTCTTTGATCATCCGGGCTAATAATAGCTAGGCCTAAATGTAAATGTACACGTTTTGTAGGCCTATAGCAACCGTATCCCCTCGATCCTGTTCATTTTCTATAGACCTAGGCCTATGGCCTTTCCCTGTATTTTTATAGCCAGGACCGGATTTAATACGCCTATAAGCCCACACTGCATGAATGTCGCCTCTTGCCCAAACTCAACATAATTATAAACTCATTAGGCACTGGCGGCGATCTTGTTTGACAGGTGGAGGTGGGGGGACAATTTAGAACTGATCTGTTAAAAAAAGTCTTGAACTGATCTGAATGGTCAAAAGAGGTCCAAACATTTTTCGCGTGTGAGCGTGAAAAAACTGTTGACTTTATTTGGTGTTTCTTCAAAATGTGGGGGAGCAAAATGTATGGTGTGTCCCCCCACTCTTAAAGGTAGGGGTTCTTGTCCCCCTCGACCCCCGGGATTGCCGCCCATGTCATTAGGCTACAATTAGCAATATATACTACTGCTATAAAAGCCTATAATGCCTCCAAAAATTAATTATTTATTAAAAAATTGCAGAATATTAGTACCCATTTAAAAACTTAAAGGGCGACGTGTGTGTGTGTGTGTGTGTGTGTGTGTGTGTGTGTGTGTGTGTGTGTGTGTGTGTGTGTGTGAATATATATATACATATACATATACATATACATATATATATATATATATATATATATATATATATATATATATATATATATATATATATATATATATATATATATAGAGAGAGAGAGAGAGAGAGAGAGAGAGAGAGAGAGAGAGAGAGAGAGAGAGAGAGAGAGAGAGAGAGAGAGAGAGAGAGAGAGAGAGAGAGAGAGAGAGAGAGAGTCTTTCTTCTGATGAAAGCTAGTATACTAGACTAGAAGCGTGTTATCCCTTTCTGTATACATTTGCAAGTATTTTGATCAGAGTTTCCAAATGATCATTTCATATATTTTGAAAACAGAGTTCACCTTATTTTACTGGCACTGCGTTACCACAAACGATCCACAGACGTGATATCTCCAGGTCAGTGACTCAGTGCCAAGCCAAACCCCAAATAATCAAGTTCAACCGATTGCCCATACAATCAAGTTCAGCTGAAAATCGAATCCAAGTAAGCCGAAGGATCTATAATTATGAAAATACAAAGCAACGTAAAGATTTAAATCAATTAGTTGAGCTCTTCTGACTAGTATGGGAGGGGGATAGAGTAGTGGTAACACCCATGGCCAGGAGAGCATAAGGTAGCCTACGCGGTTCGACACTCATGGCCAGGAGAGCATAAAGTAGCCTACGCGGTTCGACTCCCGTAACCCCCCTCTAGGGCGGCGCCTTGCATGGCTGCCAAACCGTGTGTTAATTAAGATATTGATTGAACTTTCATGTTTCAATGTAATCTTACTGCGTCTGTCGGTTTGAAATAATAAAGAATATAATTATTAGAGTAGACTAGATGTGTTATGGCGTCTTACGTTGACGTTGGTCAGCAGGAAGTGGCTTCCGGTGATTCATGTGTACTTCAATGGTGGCTTCGAGTGAAATTTATTCGGAACTACTTTGCATGAAGGCAATGATACACGAAGAGCCACCGTCGTACTTGGGCTGGTGTCATCTTGCGTTGTATTCGCTGTAGGGTGATTTGGTTTGCGAAAGTGCCGAAATCTCCCCTATTTAGGGCAAATTAGTCTGTTTTATATTTTTTATCTGTTTAAATTTACCACTATGGATGAGACTTACGACGTAATCGTGCTTGGCACCGGTCTGAAGGTGAGATTAGTACGAAATTTGCATGCGATCCTTGTCGCAGAAGAGGCGTGACACAGATGACAATATTAAATACCAAATAGACTAATTTTTTCGATTCCTGTATTCATTTTCTTGCTGAATACTAAAAACTTCGGTTTCAACGTCACTGATGTTCTGTTGTACAGTTTTGATGTAATTAACCTATATTGTATGACTATCTGATGGCGGATCTATTATTATCCCACAATTATAGCAAATGATCTGCGAATATAGAATAATATTCAGATTCGCTTTCCGGACTATGACGAGAACGCTGCTAATGTTTTTGTGCATGTAATACATTTGACGCGCTAATGGTTTCAGATCAAACTCCAAATTGAGGTGCAGAACACTTGCAAGGATTATTTTGCACATGAAACTGATTTTGTATAGATATGCTATTAATTTCTAAACCACTGAAAGCTCATTTAAATAGCATCAGTATAAATGCATGTTGTTATTCACTAAGATATAAAACAAAATATTTACCCTAAATTTTGTCACTGGTGAGGACCTGATTGGACTTTTTTTGTGGTAATTGCGAAGAATGAGTGCCTGTCTACTTAAACAATTTGGCCGCCACTGACTTCGCTTGAATAGAGCACTGCTACATCCCATCATACAGTTATTTACTCAAAAATTAATGTAATAAGTTTAAATAATAATAAATACAAACATTTAAAGAAAAGAATACAAACATTTAAAGAAGCGAACAGCACGCGGAGAAGCCTTTCCAGAACATTCGCATTACCATTTGGAGACTTATTCCTCCAATTAGTTCGGTTTGATCTTGAATATCTAACGGACCAAAAGAACATTCTGATAACCATTTTGGACACTTTAACCGTTTGTATATGTATAGTTTAAATTTCAAATAAATAACCATCTGAGAAACATACTACTTCATTTAGTTGTGTATCTTATGATGTTTGTTTATAGTATAAATTTTGAGGAAATGAAAGTTTGTGTTCATTAATTAGTACTTACTTAGTGAATTGTATTATGGGATGTATATATAATATATATATCAATTGATGTTTATTGACACGCTCACAAACCGCAGTAACATTGAATATATATCATGTGCTTCTACTGTATACATGTATGCGTGGCTGCCGTTTCTACTGTATGTGTGTTCACTGTACAGTGCAGTGTGTTTGCAGGCGCTTAATTAAATTAATATATTTGACAGTACAATTATCAAGATCTTATAGAACAGATGGAGTTAGGTGCCCTTTCATGTAGCTGGTAGGTAGCAGTGCTTTATTCGAGCGAAGTCAGTGGCAGCCATATTGTTTGCATAGACAGGCACTCGGTCTTCGCAATCACCAATAAGTGTTTTTAAACACATTCGATTTCATGGTTTTTCCCTAAGTTTGTAATGGAATGCTTCTATAGCTATAAAGTAGAAGTCATTATGCAGGTGACTTGAACAACAAGTGGACATTAGCATTTAATTAGTCATTTGAACCAAAGAAATCAGATGCTAAACATATAGGGAAATAAAAATTCAGGACTTAGTGTGGTCAAAATGGATCCACAGCATAAAGGCAGTCCATAATGTGTTTACTGATGAATTAAAATTTCCTAAATTCTACTACCGGTATTTGAAAACTCTGGTACCGGTATTTGAAAACTCTGGTACCGGTATTTGAAAACTCTGGTACCGGTATTTGAAAACTCTGCTACCGGTATTTGAAAACTCTGCTACCGGTAGTTGAAAACTCTGGTACCGGTATTTGAAAACTCTGGTATGTCAGCAGGAAGTATTCGATGCATATCCACGTAGAAAGTGTTATTTAGACTTACTCAGATGTTGACACGTGTGAGGAATGTTGCTTTGGGCTAAGCAGAGGCGCAGATGGCTTTAATAAAATTGTAATAAATTAAGCATTGCTATTAATAGACAGTAGTGTGTTTATATGCTTTCTAAAAGGCAGTCTGTAAATGCTAAATTGTTGTGTAAGGTGAGAGGTAAGGTAATCTGTTGTGTAAACACCTAGCTTTTAGTGCTCAGTGGTTACGGCGGTGAGATGGTTGAATGGTAACATGCTGGCACAAAGATCAGAAGGACGCGAGTTCGATACCCGCTAACATCACAAGTTAGACTCGACCTTCCATTTCCTAGAAGGTGATGGTAAAATGAGCAGTAGGACAGATTCATTGCAGGCTGCCATACAGTTAAGTTCTACTCCTGTTAAACTTGTTATCATCTGTTATTACTGTATCTTGTAATCTTACTGTGTACTTGTCACTTTGAATCAATAAATGAATATTATTATTATTATTATTAGTCCTCAGAGAAATGATTCTGGATTGGAAGTTCACTTCAGTTGAATCCTAATGCAACTACAGGACTTTACATTTCACTTTGCATTGTTTGGTAAAAAAATTCTGTTTCTCGTGATACACTGATGAGCATTCAGTCCTTGGTTGTTGAGATGATAGACCCTTGCCAAGGCCAATGTCCTGGATTATAGATACCTTCAGAATTTTTGTAAGTTAGAGAAAAATGGTGAGGAGGATGTTCAAAGAGTTGACTTGGTAATTGTAGCCTATAACTGAGTCTGGTGTTATTCAGTTAGGGATAACCTGTGTAATATATGCTCTAAACAGGAGCTATCTGAAAAATTACATAAAACATGTCAAATTATCTGTATTTAATTCAGCCTTGCCCTACTTACCCCTTATAAATTTCTGAATCTACCACTACAGGCACTGATTTTTGATGATGTCAAGATTACATATCTCAAGCTTTGTTTATAGGATTTCAGAACAGGTGTTTGAGATGAGGTATGAATAGTCAGTATTGGGAAGCTGGAAAGCTTTGTCACCAGACTTTAAAAGTACAGTTCCAAGTTTGCCTTAAATGATTATTAGTATATCTGATTGAACATTATAATATAACTGAGGACATAACATCACGTGCACTAACACTAAGGGGGCAATAGACTTGACAAATGACCGAGGAAATGGAGATCATTTATTCGTACCCATCGCTGCCAAATGGTTGGCGTCAGGAACTGATGATGATGATCTTTAGTTGATATCTATCTAGGGGTAGAAAGTCAATCAGCCAGCAAGAAGCATTATACAAAGCAGGAAATTAAATTGTAAATGGTGGTGCAATACCTTCTTTGAGGAGTTCATGAAAGGTGCTATATAAATATTCAGGTGTATACTTGTATACAGGTAGTGCTCTTGTTTGTGAGAGAGTATTGTTCGGTTAAGTGGTGATGGGTCATGAGGGGTGTGTCATATCAAGCAGATAGTGTGTTTATATTATTTCACTGTTATCAGGGTCTTCAGTCTTGAGTCCATAATAACAGACCTACCTGAGTAGATAAAATTTGCTTTGCACTGGTGAATCATGGGTAGATCATTTTGCAGCAGTGTTCTTTGCGCAACTGATCAATGTTGTGTGAATCACAGGAGATAATCCCATGATGATTTATCTTGTAAAATCTGTCAAGAATTATGAATTTCAATGAGATGCTTAATTCAAAGTAAAATGGAGATTGAAGCAAGAAGTCAGTATGCCTTCAACTGTGTGATATATGGAAACACACAGGATAACTGCTCTTTTGTGCAGCTCTGTATGAATGAATGTTAGAGTAGTGTGTCTGGATGTGTGCATGACTTGGAAAGATGAAAGGAGTCAAATTTGTCTCCTACGTAACGTAGTGTAACAGACGTTTATATTGTGTCAGTAGTGTTCATATTGTGTTTGCCCACTGAATGGTGAACTCTGTAGTGTGGACATGTGACACCACTCCAAAGATCCTCACTGTGATTTCTCAGCTGAGATGGCCACGAGGTAGCCATGGTGGTTGTAAACACACCAGCTGACGCAACCTACATAGTACATGTATATATCCGGACACTTACTACGGAGCATTTTAAGAACCTGACAAATTGCTGCCTACCCCAACCTAAGAAGAAGTTAGTCGATAAGCAAACAGTACTTGGATAACTAGTAAGAGCTCTTACAGACATGTATATCCTAACCGATGGATTCCCATGTCAGCTGATAGTGGATGCTTTGTTAGGAGTTCCTGTTCTATAATAATAGCATCCATGAAGAGTAGCAATGACGAGCAATGAGACTAGCGACACATGAGCCCCAATGTCTAGCAGTCCTTTGCAGATGGTAGAAGATGCTGTGTCCGGACATCCCTCTGCCACCAGGTCTATGGAAGATGACATTCTTTGAAGGGAGCAATTTTGCATGGAATGACATCGTAATAGAATGGTGAGCTCTGGTCCAAGAACTTTCGTGGCCTTTACTTTGCAGTTAGTAACCTGACCGCCCTTTGTTTGGATGAGTCCATAGTGCCTAGACCGGACAAAACACTCAGGAACACTGGTGAAAGAAAAAAAGAACTCCAAAACACTTCTAGGTCGCATTAGAAGTCCGAACGAATTAAATTGTCAGGCAAAGCCTGCATGTGACCAACTAGTTGATCAAATATGACACCACTAGAGAAACATGTGGCCAATGTGACCATGCCACATACGCAATCCATAACCAGACAAGTATGCGCAAGCTGTCCAAACTGACCTGTTTTCAGATGATCAGTTCAATACTGCAACCAAGTTTAAGTGACAGGAAGTGCCCACAGTCTACACACTATTCAAAGCCACGCAGAATCTGAGGTAGACCAGAAAATAATCATTGAATGCATACACAGGTCCAGAAATAGCCTGTATATTGAAGAATGTTATTAATAAAACTATGCACAACCATATTGTGCTTCCTTGATGAGCCCCATTACATACTATTTGGTTTTTAGGTCTTCTGAAAAAACTTAAAAGCCAGTGGCAGGAGCCAAAAGGTTATAGGATGTTAACTGCTGAACACTTGGTTATCATGACAGGTTTTGCTCCTCATTCTTGATAAATGTCATTATTATGATCTATATTTAGAATAGCACAGAGTTAAGGAAGAATAGAATTTTCAAAGCAGAACAAGTACGGGATAATGGGAAACATGGTAACCGATTGGTTAGAGCGCACTCTATGTAATGAGGAGAGCACAGGTACGAGCCTTCCTTGAAATGGCAGTCTTGTAGAAACCTTTAGCCAATCCTTCACTCACAATTGCTCAGTGCCATCGATTGATGCTTTGTCATTGGATAGTGGTGGTTAATAAATGCGTAATAATAATAATAATAATAATAATAATAATAAAGTAGTAGTATATTTAACTATATGACTTGGTGAAACCAAACCAGAAATTAGGGCATAGCCGGGTACTGACCCGGATACCCGGAAATTCCGGGTGTTGAACACCCGGAAGACACCCGGACCCGGAGCTGAAAGGTCATCCGGGTCCGGGTGGGTAATTTTTTTTATCAAAACAAATTTATGAATGACGAAATCACAAAACACTGAAACCACTTTTTTTTAGTAAGCCCAAGTCGCCCGGCCCGTTCCAGAGGTGTAGAATTGGGACAGTTTAAGTGCGCTCACTGAAGCCGACAACCGTGGGAAACCAGCAGTCTTTCTGTGTAAATAAGACCACCGTTAATTAGAGCAACAAATGGGCTGTAAGTTCTCATGGTCAGTTTTTACAAAAGTCGTATAGTTGGGGAGGTGATAGACCCGGTCGACGGTTGAGCGAGAGTCGTTAGCCTTTGAAGTCCTTCGGCCTGTAGCTGGCTTGTCACTGAAACAAGGCAGCTTCTAAAGTCCCCGTTTATGTCCCCCCCCTTCCTATCTCCTTCGGCCGGTAGGCAGCGCGTCCTTAAAGCCGTGAAAGACAGTTTCTTAGCTCTCTTTCATGGCTATAGTTCCCTTCTCCCATGCCATGCTCTGTATAGTTCCGGAAACGACATTTAGCCTATATTGGTTTTGGTAGGTCAACACTCAACAGACGTCATTATAATAGTAGACGGTAGCATACACTTTGGTGCATATATCTGAATGTGCGCTTTTAGTTTTAATACCCGGACCCGGTACCCGGACCCGGCAGATTTTATTCAAACTACCCGGACCCGGTACCCGGTTGAAAAACGGCACCCGGCTATGCCCTACCAGAAATGTAATAAGGTGAATGCATAGGCATTAAATTAAAGCAGTTTTGTAAGAGCCACAGAACTAGAAACATGCTCTGCTGTAGTGTGACATGGTATTAAAGCCATCCAGATACAATAAGTATATTGCATACTTGACAGATTTACAGTAAAATGATTTTTAGAAGAGGATGCGTATGATTTCTATTTTTATGTAGTTTTATGAATTTTAATTTTGAAATGATGCATTCTATGAAACCATTAAATGACTTTGATCTGTTCTGTCAGAAGAAATACTGTTCGCTATCCTCTGTTATTATTATGTCTCTACTGTAGTAAGTGGCGGACCTAAAAGTACCTATATAATTATATAGCTGAAAATGTCCTCTTGAGTGGTACTTGATCATCATCCAAATGGGAATAATAACTTTGTGCCCTACATTTGTGTTGTAAATATATTATGTACTATAGATTTATTCTTTGGCATTCTTATATTTATATATATTCATGTCCATACACACACACACACACACACACACACACACACACACACACACAAGAAGTTTGTTTTGTGTTTATTGTTTTAAAGTAAACTCATATAGATAGATGAAGAATATTAAAGGCATAAATGTTTAAATAGTTGTACTTAACATATAAATCACGAGAGACATCAAGTATTGGGCGTCAGCAATACACTTGTTTGAAATTAGCTTTACTGCTTTGACACTGTAACATGTCTTGCAAATTTAATTATGTGGTCATTAATTAGCTTTTAAGATCAGTTATACATGTAACAGGAGAAAATTGCAACTGTCAAGCAGTTTGGCTTTTTTTATGCTATGTTTATGTAGGCATAAAATTGTTTACTTAAAAGTAACCTATTTTGCTGGCAAAAATTGACAAAAATCACTTAAACGTTGCGTGACTTCAGCTTTCTTGCATCCATATATGCTGGCCTACTTTCATGTTATTGAACTGCTATGATTGCATTTGTGTCTGATGAACCATCTGCCTGTTTAAGACCCAAATACGTCAGTCTTCAATCTTGGCTTCATACTACTGTCTTGCTAACAAAGACATGGTAATTGTTTTTTTAATTAAGTGTTTGTTAGATTCTCTCTGTTGCGACTGATTTTGATTGAACTCTGTTAATAGGAATGCATCCTAAGTGGAATGATGTCTGTCAGCGGCAAAAAAGTTCTCCATATGGATCGCAACAAGTATTATGGTGGAGACAGCGCATCGCTTACTCCGCTTGAAGAGGTACATTTCCTAATAACTGTTTTCCTTGTTGGCTGCTTTTATTTCTTCTCGGCCATCATTGACTGTTCTGGTGAAGGTTGCTCTGCTTTACAACCTAAAGACTTGTATCAAAGCCTAGCTTATTTGAGCCTCCTTCAATTTTGAACCTGTCTGTTTAAGAAGCCTGTTCAGGGTTCACTATTTCTGCTGGTTTCACGTAGTTCAAGCTATGAAAAAGTTTCCAGTAACATTTAATAGGAATTTTGTAGAAATATTTTGTGGTATTTATGAACTAAATCCACCAGGCCAAGTTATGAATGTTCCTGTGCACGATGTACTAAGTTATTTGTTAGCATATCAAAGGATGAGATGGTATTAAAGACAAGATGCTGTCAATTACTGGAACCAACTGCAAGACATCCTTGCATTAGTTTTGTATATTACTGGAATGACACCTCTTACAGAAATATCTTATGATGATGCAAGCCTGTGTCCTTACACCAAGACTGAAGTCCAAAGTCGAAATAACTGGCAATGTGACATGCACATCCTAAGTGAAATAGAGTAATTTAAAGCTTCTGCGTCTGCAATTTAATGATTTCCTGCTGTACAGTAAGGTAATTTTAAAATCACAGCAAGTCTTGTTTTGTAGATTCCTGAGCTTTGAAACTATTTACTTTGTAAATTGCATGTGTGCTATGATATCTTTTAGTCCTATTGTCATTGCACATATTGGCTCAATTTTTCAGCTCTATACACATTTCAACATGAAGAAGGAGTTGCCAAAGGAGTATGGCAGAGGACGTGACTGGAACGTTGATCTAATTCCAAAGTTTTTGATGGCAAATGGTAAGTGATACCATCTTTATCTCATCTGTCTTTCCAACATAACTGACCGTAACAGCACCTTTGAAACCATGTGGGTTTTAAAAGGTGATGTATAATATGCCCAGGCAGTGTGGGAATTGTAGAAAAAAGACTGGTGGGGTTTTGAACATTTTATCCATATTTTGCAAACTGATGTCAATGAAATTTGAAAGTAACTGCTTTCAACGCTAGCAGTTTTGTAAGTCAGGCTCGAATCAAAATTAATTCCTTTGTTGAAAAAATTCAAAAATGCATACATGATACACTGTAGAAATGTTAGAGCCTCAGAGTAATAATGTTAAATCTCACTAGCACAACTGAGGGGTTGGAGACAGCCCCCTGGGGTGTTCAATGGAGACTTAACTGTGGGGTCCTAAGAAAGACTAGGAGGTTGAATCCCAAACCTCCGACAATTCCCACCCTGTGCCCAGGTATATGTGTTGCTACCAGTCAGTTCCTCTTCTATTGTTAAATTCAATTCTTTGTAGTATTGCTTCAACGTGTGAGCAAACCACAAAACTCAGAGATCGTTCATTTACAGAAATTGAAAAGAAATTACTTGCATGTTGTCTATACTAGTGGATCAGTGGAGAGGATTGTGGAAGCCACTGTACTCTTCTTACAGTATTTCTGCCTTTTGCAGAATAGTATGAGAGCTGCTTTTGCAGAAATAGTGCGAGAACAGATATTTTGTTGGCAAAATTTTCGTTTAGCCACTGGTCTTGCATATTCTTTGGAAATGTGTTGGATTATGTTGGCCAAATTTTATATAACACCTTGGATAATAAAGCTACTGAGAGGTGAGCCAAGTGTGAGAGCTCTATAAATATTAGTTTTGTTCATTACCACTGCAATTGACAACAGGTGTGTGCCAGTGGTTTGCCCAGGAGATCCACTGGCTTCACAGACCAGTGTGTTTGTGTTTTACTGGTAATTTTTTGTGGAGTCGTTTTGATTTTCTTTGATTTGGAAGCGTTTTTGTTCTGATGCTGTGTAGGTCGCTTGGTGAAACTGCTGATCCATACTGGAGTGACGCGTTACTTGGAGTTTAAATCAGTGGAGGGCAGCTATGTCTACAAAGCAGGGAAGATTCACAAGGTCCCAGCCAGTGAAACCGAAGCTCTTGCCTCAGGTGAGAGAAAACACGATAATGTGTTTGTTGTCAACAAATAACAGAGTGACTCGATCAACAGAATAAGGCAGATGTTCGAAGAAGGAAGTTGCAGAACAGTAGAATCGAAGACACAGATCTGTAATTAGCACAGTTTGTATGAGGACCACCAATTAGCTACACCAAGGATAGTAATAACAATTATAATAATGATGATGATGATGATGATGATGATGATGATGATGATGATGATGATGATGATGATGATGATGATGATGATGATAGGTGTAACTTGTCTTAAGTGTGTTGTGGCAGTGGTTATAGTAATCTTGAGCAACTTCTTTTCTGCTGATGAACTTGGATGATGCTTCAATCACACAAACACTTTGTTCGACATGCGCGACCTGCCCAGAGCTAAAGCAAGCACTTGTCACTGAAATTGATTTTTCACTGCAGATAATTTTTAATGTAATTTGGCTTTAATTGGTTTTACTTTTGCTTTTATTGATTATGCATAATCAGACTCAGACGTATGCAGTTTTTTAATTACAATGACCAAAGAGGTCTGAAGCTGTATTATTGAAACGATATAATTTGTGGAAAGTCCAGCATGTAATATAGACATGTAATATATTGCATTGTATGTATGTATGTTTATATCTGTGTATCAAGACACTTTATGTGACTAGTTATCTAACTGATCTAAACAAGTCATTTTAAGGCAGTTTGACAATGTTTGTGGCACACAGCCAAATGAACAATGGGCTGGGTGTGGGCCTGGTATGTGTTGTTATAATAACATCTATGTAACTCGTTTGAGCCACTCCCAGCCAGTCATTGATCTTCATTTGATGCAAGAGATGCAGTGTTGCTTGTCAGCAGTGTGAGCTAGAGAGGAGTGCAGTAAATCCTTCATTTTGGACTACATAGACCTGTGGCTAACCAATCATAAGACAGGGTTACACAATTCCTATAGGAGTCCAACCCATCCGGAATCGCCAGTCCCCTGTGGAATTATTATTTCTGTCTTTATTTAGCACCACTACCTAAGGATGAAGGTAGTGTTCAGCACCTTTTTATGGTGCTGAACAGTTGTGTGTGAAGGACTTGCTCAATGTCCCTACACAGTAACTATCTCATAGGAGCTCAAACCCGTACATTTCTGCTCGCAAGGCGAGTGCTGAAAATAGTCGACCGCAGTGACACACAAATGCACTCATGCATATGTATTCATTACACTGAGGGACGATTAATTGCCAAACAACATCATTCATGCACACTGAAACTTGATATTCTAATGCCACCAACACCTGCGCACAACCAGGATGTACAGCACTGCAGAAGTCATTGCACATGCTGATATAAGCATGCAAGAGAGGTAGTAGTTGGGGTGAAGGTTGGGGTATGTCAGTTAACGTGCACATCTTCGCTCAACAAGCCTCTTTACTCAGCTTTTGGTTGAGGATGATCCCAGCATTGCACACAGATGATGAGCTGAGGGGAAAGGTTTGTTTTGATAGAAAGAATTGATTGTATTGTATTGTATCTAAACATTTATAAAGCGCCTCTCACAGGATTCGCTAATCAGAGGCGCTCCCAGTGCGAAAGACCCAGTGAATAGAAAGAGGTTTTAAGACAGCGGAACGAGGCACTTGGGCCACCAGCTAATAAAGAGGCACGTGTCAATGGAGGAAGTTGATTCCATAGAGCAGGACCAATGCAAGAAAAGGCTCGAGTTTTGGCCATAGAGGTCCTGGCTCGTGGTACAAGAAGATCTTCTCCAGTTGCTGGTGATTACACTGGCAGACAGATTGCAAAGTCAAGGGCAATTTGTTCAGGTTTTTAACTTGCCATGTGCATTTGTTTGAAAAGCCATGAGTGGTTAAAAGATCGGTTCGAATCGTGAAACCAACATAAATATTTTTTTCTTTAAAAGTCTGCTTTTGTCAGGGTTGGTTATTTACTGTTTGGCTGTGATTGGTTTAATATTCTGACAGGCAACAGGTGTGGTTTCAAAGAGTTCAATTTTACACTGCAGTGTTATGAAATTATTTTGAGAGCAGTTGTACTCCACATGGCCTGCATATTGTGATCATGATGTTGAGTTTTGTCAGCCTTTGTGGTATATATCTAGGCGTGATGTGGTTTTTCTGGGTGTTTGATGTGGTTTATGTGGTTGTTATGGATGACAGTTTGTGGTGGTGGTTTATGGTTGGTGGCTCATTTGGGATGACAGTTTGTGATGGTGGTTTATGGTTGGTGGTACATTTGGGTGTTTGATATGGTTTATGTGGTTGTTATGGATGACAATTTGTGGTGGTGGTTTATGGTTGGTGGTACATTTGGGCATTTGATATGGTTTATGTGGATGTTTCTAGCTGTTTCATATACTACTTCTGGGCGTTTGATGATTGTACTGAGGTATTTGATGCGGTATATATAGGTCTGATGGGTCTGTTTGAGAAGAGGCGTTTCCGATCATTCCTTCAGTATGTGGATGAGTACGACCCAAGCGAGCCCAAGACCTTCAAAGGCTTTGATACGAAGCAGAAGACGATGAAGGAGTGCTATGAAAAGTTCGGTCTCGACGAGAACACGGCAGATTTCACAGGACACGCTCTGGCTCTGTACCTCAACGACGAGTTAGTAACTGTCACTTCATTGTCAGTCACACACGGAAATAGTTAGAGAATCAGGAACTTCGTAAATGTAAAACACGTTCTGCTGTTAGGCAACATTAATCATTAAAAGGTTGAACACTTATTAAATGGGAGATTTTATCATGTTGCTGTATGAAATGTGTAGATACACACCGTTGCTTACACAGACAGATCAGGATGAAGATTGATCTGTTGTTTGAGGAGAAGCTAATGAAGTTTTGTTTGCGTTTCAGTTACATTCAGAAGCCTGCCGAAGAAACACTTCTGCGTATCAAGCTGTACAGTGAGTCACTGGCGAGATATGGAAAGTCTCCGTATCTCTATCCACTCTATGGCCTAGGAGAGCTGCCACAGGGATTTGCAAGGTGAGCAACATCCTATTCGATTTCAGTATACAGAAATGAGGGAACTGCAAACTGGTGCTTTTCTTGCATCGGTATCTGAGCAAACAAGGGGAACAGTTAAGCTATGCATGTTAGCTGTGTTAGACTGTAGAATGTACGTGAGATGGTGGCCACTCGTGGAGATGCCATATGGTTGTCTTGTTCATCCAAATTTAGGTTTTGTGAGTTTTAAGTTTATTCATGTATTTTCCCTTCACTTAAGGTGTTTTATTTGCTAGTCTGCATTTTGACTATAGATTCAAGTCTGGTTTTAATTTTGTTTAAAGATTTTTTGTCAGGTTTGAATGCCTTTTCCAGTTATTAGCTCAATTTTTTATGCTGATAAGCCAGATTTACTACCTAAAGCCACCTTAATCTACTGATTGAGATTATGCTAATTCTTCAAGTACATGTCAGTCTCTGATAGAGAAGTCGCAGATTCAGTTCTGTAGCAATGACTAGTAGGTAAAGCAATACGGAAAAACAGAATCATCTGTTAGTGATTTTACCTGATCCAAGATAGTGCATGAACAGTTTGAGGAGTTTGAACTCTTATCCCAATGTATCTGCATATGTGTGTAGAATAGTTACTCATGCAAAGCTGAATGTTATATTCTTTAATTTTGACACATAAAGACCTGTCACCTTCAAATGCAGGATACAGCTTTAGGACTGAATATTTCTTTTAAGTAGAGGTTCTTTCTATTGTTTAAATAACATGACAGTGGGCGTGTCATGACTTTCATCTACAGTATAAATGTGATGCTGAAGTGACCATCAATTGATGCCATTTGCTTTATGATAATGGCACTGAAGAAGTCATTAGATTAGAGTCGATTTGTATTCAGTTGATTTAGTGGACTTGCTACAGTGAACAGCCATTATGCCAAGGTGATACTGTTTGCATACAGCAGCCTCTAATTGCATTTTCAGTTTCTGCTGCAGTTCCTGTTACCAGTTCTTGGTGTGGATGTCTCCCTTAATGAACGTTTTGCTTAAATGTTTTATGACTTTAATGTGTGTAGCAGTCATTGTTGGCCAAGTCAAGTGATGCGAGTGTTTGTGAGAGAGCGGGCTTTGTGAGAGATATTTGTTTCCTTATGTTGTAATAGGTTGAGTGCAATCTATGGAGGCACTTACATGCTGGATAAGCCAATCGACGAGATAGTAATGGAGAATGGCAAAGTTGTTGGAGTCAAGTCCTGTGGAGAGACTGCTCGCTGCAGCATGGTCATCTGTGACCCATCGTATGCGCCTCATCTGACCAAAAAATCCGCACAGGTGAGGGCTCGTGATTGTTTATTAGCTAAGCTAAGGTATAGTAATACGGCTTTGTGTAAAGGCTTGTGCAGCTTTCACTGTGTTATGAACAACAGCAGTAGTTCCCAAGAGAAATGGTATTTGTTACTTAACAGAACCTTTGCTTGGTATTAAACTGTAATGTGCTGAGATTCTAACTCTTAAAATGGTGAAATACTGTACTATTGCTGTTAGACCATCGCTGTGATTCCAAATTTTACATAGGGGCCCTGGTAAGCGGGATCCATGACCCCTTTAGGTTCCCCTGTGTAACCAGATGTAGTCACCTTTCATAGACCTGTAGACCTGTTTTTACTGTTTACTCATCTTAAATGTGGTTACCGAATAAAATTGAATTGAATTGTCACTTGGTCACCCTAATGCAAATTAGCCCTTGGGTGTAATGCTTTTGCATTTGATGTGAAGGTTAGAATCTTACAAAATTGGCAGTAATGTAGTGCCATAAGAAACTGTCCTTTGTGGTTTTGTGTCTGCTGCAAATTAAAGATCTGCCAAACTTACGACTTCTCTAGGAGTTCAGAACTGAAATTGAGCATACATAATAAATGCAGCCTTTTCCTAGCTATGTAAGAGTACAGGGTGCATACATAGTCTCTTAATTTGTTGTCATTGAGTGCCTCGAGTAGACATCGCATAGGGTCGCTCTGAATGAAAAAGTTATTCTCTTCCCTGATGGTTGTCTTGTAGTAGTACCATGTAGTGTTGTGTGGGTTGCTGGTAACTGCTGTCCTTGTAGTCTTGTTGTCTAGAACTCTGGTTATTGTTGTCCTTGTGTTGATTCAGGTGGTTCGTGCAATCTGCATTCTGGATCATCCAATTCCAAACACCAAAGACGCAGCGTCTTGTCAAATCATTGTTCCACAGAAACAAGTGAACAGGAAAAATGGTTCGTTTAATGGTTTCGGATTAATCTAGGTCAGCACCAGGGCTGTAGTCGAGGGTATACGCGAGTATACAGCGTATACTCGCCTCTAGAGACCGTATACTCACCTTACAAAATGTTTATATTAAAATACTGTAGTGTATACTCACAAAATACTGTAGCATATACTCGCCTCTAATTTGTTTCGGAAAATTAACCGGTAATACTCACCTCTAATTTTACCACTACAGCCCTGGTTAGCACACTAATTACAGCTTCTGTCCTTATTCAATGCTGAGTGAAGTTCAGTCAGTGTTTGGCTTAGTGAGGCCAGGCGTAAACACTAAGTCGGTCACCAGCAACAGTTTTGGTTTCACTTAAGCTTGCCAGTATAAAAACTACAGAGAGCGGAAATGAAAGGAAAACTACAAATAGCCACAATGTCACTTAAGTTCCTAAGCTGTGTTTTCTCTTATTTCTATGTCTCGTTTTCATTGTCACTGAGATAAAGTGTATGTGGCTTGTCTATTAATTTTTGGTTTCGGGATTCGATTCTAAAATTTAATTATGTAAATTGATTTGAAAAACTTAGTTATGAACTAAGTTATGTGTGACAGACTTAATTTGTGGTGAGATGAACACTGTGTAACATTGATAAACCTATCCATCGACATGGGTGACTTAAAGATGGTGGTGTCTAGAAAGTCCTAGATGAGCATTTTGTATTACCATGTGTGTCCTGTGTGTATGCATGTTTGGTTATGTGTTTGCCATGTCCAAGTCCACTCTCCATTTCATGAATCTGCTTTGGATTTTGCGGATTTTTTTTGGTATTTAGGTACGTATCGATGAAGCCTGACCACCGTTTTTGAATTGGTTGACCTATAAGAGGTTGGCTGGTTCTTGTTTGGACAGTGTTGAACGCCGGGCTTGCATATGCTGTGTATGATTGAGAAATTATGGATTCAGTTTTGCAGTGATGTGCAAGGGTCTCTGTGTATAGGTATTATCATGGAGAGGTATTATCATTCAGCAACCAATCGGCCTGCTACTGATGGATTGGAATTGATACCGAACACTTATATAGCGCCACTCAGATCAGCCTGTCCCACACAGACCTAGTACCAATTGGGGTAGCCTGAGAGATAGATATCTGGCCACCAGCTTCTATCACCGTCCACAGAATGCCTGCCGAAGAGTGTAAACACATGCTGCGAACATTCATTCAGTTTTCGTCATTCCTCATCCTCAATGCAACACAGACCACGGGAATTCTGAACATGTTTCAACTGTCAGTTGTTTATGGGTTCCAGTGATTGGGTTCTTCTATGCAAGAGCCCTTATGGCCATGCCTGATTGCCAGTGGTGGCTTAAGTTATTCAGCATTTGCTGACAGATGAACATGTTGTTTTTCATTTAACTCAAACTTCATATAGGCTAGATGGAAGCGCCTTCATCAGAAGTCCTTAGTTGCTTAATTACACACATACATACATACATGCATTCATAGATAACATATTACGTACATACATACATGCTTGTAATTTATAGATATCTACGTGTCATGCGTCAGCAGCACTCACATGGTGACAGGCAAAGGATTCTATTTGGCCATTGTTGCAACTACAGTGGAGACAGGCACCCCAGAGGCTGAGCTGAAGCCAGGCCTTGATCTGCTTGGAGAAATCAAGGAAAAGTAGGTTCCTTTATTTTGAGAGACTGTGTCATAAAAGGCACTTTCTATCCCAGATTTATACACATGTTACTGTATCCAATGTTAGTGTTTTTAAATTCAGATGTATTTTTGAGCATTTTCTCAAACTGGCGTGAAGTAAAAACTTGTTCGAAATTCTTGTCATTTTATGTCATTATGAAACATGTTTACTTCTAGCCAGAATTAACCATTGATTACCTTTATATCATAGTTTTTTTTGTGGGTATTGGTTTAGGTGTTTGTTTCTGTTTTCTTCAATTTTGTTCATGACAGAATTACTCCATTGCCGATGCCTGGCCTTGAACTTGTTTTCGTTAAGATAGTCCTCAGCCAGGATAAATTTTTCCTCAAACTGGAGTGAAGTAAAAAGTTGAAGTACATTTTAATCTACGGCTGAACAGTGAAAGGGCAAATAATTAGGTATGTTGTTAGTCTGTAGGATGGTAGTAAATTTTATGTATTCATTCATAGGTTTGTCTCAGTGGCTGATCAGCTGGGGCCAACTGATGACGGCAGATCCAATCAGGTCAGATTTTCATCTAGTCACTTTCTATATAAATCGTTCGCTGTCATTTGCTCTTGGTCAGCAAAATCTTAAGATACTGATGTCTCAGTACTCGGCTGATGATTATTGGAATAAACTAATGTCTAGGAGATTGGCTTATCTGTTGTTGTTGATGACTGTCGTTGACCATACGTATCTTGCAGAATTACATATGTTGTAAAATTTCCAAAAGCATAGGGATGTGTTGTGTTTGTTATGCTGTTGCTTAAAAATTGTGGGGCATGGACATTGAACATTGCTTTCCTAGTTCGAACATATTGAAATTTGACTCTATAAATAAGCAGTCTATGCTGCGTTGGACCTAACCAATCTCTGCAGAAGTATTAAAGTACTCACCCAGTATAATAGTTACCCTTGAAAAATCAACAGGGTAGTCTAGTCTAGCCCTTAGTACACTGCTGGTGCACAGACATCTGCTATTGAGGGCAGGGAAGGGTAACACCAAATGCAAACAAATTTGGGTAAGGGGAGAGTCCAAAGTAGGTCATTTTTGCAGACATCTTTTATTAACGACCCCTTATATACTGAGCTTTGAATTTGAAATTGTGCACATATCATACATGTGTTGCAGATTTTTGTTTCCAAGTCTTACGATGCTACAAGTCACTTCGAGACAACTTGCATCGATGTTCTGGATATTTTCCGTCGTGCTACTGGAGCTGATTTTGACTTTTCCAAGGTCCAGCACAACTTGGAGGACCAGGAGTAATGACAGCAGCAGCAGCACTGGAGCAGCCTCTTCCTCCTCTTCCTCTGATGATGATGATGATGTTGATGATGCTACTACAATGCATCTTTTCATATAAGCTCAGCTAGCAAAAGAGCATCAACTTAGAAAATGACTTAAGTGTTTCTAAATTGTGAAAGTAAATATTTAGCTAAATGGTAATTACAGTCCATACACCAAAACTGAACAAACACCGGCCGTGCAGCACGGCGGCTGTTGAGTTCTGCCGGCGAATTATTTGAACCACTTAGGATCATTTGACATGGCTGTTGTTATTTGCCTGAGTTGTTTCCACTGAGTCTCAGGTCTTACAATGCCACTCCTTCATTCATCCATCCGTCATTCTGTCATGTTTCGTCCTGTTTTCATTCAACCCAAATCAGTGATGATGCCAGTGCGGGTGATGCATCATCGCCGAGACTTGGTAGGCATCTGTGGAGCTGCTCTGAACTTACAATTTTCTGTTGTAGATGTGGTATCACTTGTGTTTTGTATACGGTCACTGGTCTTTCCACAAGAACTTCATCAAAAATAATGTCATGTTTATGAAATTGATAGGATTCTGCAACACTTGCTCTTCTTCAGTTGATATGTCAACAGTTTTATTTGAACGCTGGTCCAGCGTTTTTTACTGCTTCTAGCGTTAACTTTGGATCGCTAAGCTGATGAATCGTACAATGGAACATATTCCCTTCTGTAAACTGACAAATTCCGGCAACATCTTTTTTGCATTTATTGACATTTACGGTTAAGAATTGTAGTCTGACAGTATTTAATGTTGGCCAAATTATTAGTGGGACATGGGCTTTCAAGCGCTGAAATCAATGACTAACCTGCATACAGTGTGGTCTGCACTCGTCGATGCTATCAAAGTCATTACAACAGGCGGTTATTATTAACGGAGGTTTCTGAACGGGAAATTATTCATTGTGTCGAGTATTTGTGTTCTCTTCTAGCTGTTGGTTAATAAAAACTTTTATCCAGTTGTAGTTCATAGCAGAACGATCACAAATTCACCGGAATGGCCACATAGTGTGTATTGTGATGAAGTCGTGCTGAGGTCGTGGGTTGAATTTCAGTGGGGTGTATGGTCTTGGTACTTTGACTGATGGCATCTGCCTCTGCAGTCCTGGTTTGCATCCGTGTGAACTGTGTGTAAAACTGATGATTTGTCATCAAGCCCTTAAGCTGCAAGAAAGGTCTTATGGTGAGAGTCTGGTATAAGAACTTCTGTAGAGCCAGTAAAATAATACACAAGGCATCAGTCAGTCTGGTGCGTGTTGGGTCAGAAATGACAAAGGAAATATGCACAGATGTGGACACAACCAAACAGTTTGATTGCTGAGGTGTGTATGTGTGTATGTATAAGTAACCTAATAGAATGTAATGACTTCCAGTTAATGTTCCCTATAAATTGAAACTTTCAGTTGTGGGATTCTGAACATACTGTGAGGAAAGATTTGTTAAACGCTTGACCATTTCTATTGCGGCGAGTGAAACCACTAAACTGCATAGTAGTAAAGCAACACAACTGTAACGCCATTGAATAATAAGAATTGGCAACTTATATAGCACCCGATATGTAATGCACAAGGGATCATCAAAGCCAAGCTGTGATTGAATTACACTAGTGGGACACAGAGGCATCATAAATTGGATAAGCAAGCTTAAGTTGAGACCGACACGATATAGGGGTCATCAATTCAGACGAACGCAAAGAAGGGAGGGAGGTATCGCCCAAATGCCGACAGAGGGAGGGAGGGTCATGGCCAATGCAAACGTCAGCATCTAACTTTAGTACAGAACTTTAGGACAGAGTTACATGTATTTATTGTGGAGCCTTTGCCTAGACATGAACTTCAGTGAGTTAGTCAGACCGCAGATAGCCTGTACCGCATTGTTTCTTTGCTGGCCACCACAGGTCAACAGGTAGCCTAATCTGGGCTTTAGTACTCAAAGTGTGGACTTTTCGAAAAGGGGGTGGGGAGAGTAATGCCCAGTGTGAACAAGACAGAGTTCTAGAATGTATTTATCTGGGTCCAGCGAGCAGAATAGCTCATTCACAATGGCACTCAGATGGCCTAAATGATTGCTGCCAACAGCTATAATGTAATGTAAGCTGTCTAAAGCCTCTGGTGTTAAACAGATCCTTTGCTGACTAGAAAGCCAAAGCAATGGTTTAAGTACAAGGGTTATAATGTGCTCAGATTTTGATATATCAGTTATGACTTTAGCTAAAGAGTTTAGAATTTTGTGGGGTTTCAACATGTTTGACTTTGTGATACTGATAAGAATCTTCTGGCAACAGCATCAAAGTTGTACCAGGGCTGGGAAGGTTGTACTGCTATAATCTTAGCCTTCATGTAACATTGTGCTTATCCTGAAGGATTTCAGGTAGAGTTCAATTCAGTTAGACACCAAACCAACCAGGTAGCAGTCAATCTGGGTATGACCACAGAGGTTGGCAAGAATGTGAGCTTTGGAGATTGAAACACTGCATTTTCAAGAGTGATAACTGATGAGTTATAACCTGTTCCAGCTCTTCTGCTGTTAAACATAACTGTTGTGAGTCAAGTTTGTTTGACCATGCTGCCATTATTGTCATAATTCTAAACGTCTGCCTTCCACGAACTCATCAGTTATCACTCTTGAAAATGTGTAGTGTTTCAATCATATCAGTGTCACCAGATCCAACACTTTCCTCACCTAACATAAGTCATATTAATCTTCAGTTATGTTCTCTAAAACAGTGCAGTAAAGTTTACAACGTAAATAATCAATGGCATCAAGATGGAAGCAATTAATTAATTAGGGTATGGTCCATGTCACAATTATTATTATTACGAACATTTTTAACGCCTACAAAGTCACACAGAAATGAGAATCTGAGGCGCGGTTAGTCAGCTGCCAGATGAAGAGCAATTAGATATCTAGATGTTTGAAAGCCATTGAGAAGTAATGACTTTTGAGGCGTTTCTTGAAAGAAGAAGTCGAGCAACGGATAAACATTGGTAGTCGGTTCCATTCCTTGGGGCTGCAACATGAAATGCACGAGAGCCCATGGCAGTTCTACATCTAGGCTCAACAAAAGACCCATAACCACAGACTGCGTGGTGGGTTGAAAGGAGAGAGTAGTGGCTGAAGGTAGGTAGGAGTACACATTATGAGGGACATGCTGCTTAAGATTGAAGTTGGAGGGGAAATCCTGAAAGTTTTACTTGAAGCACTGTCCAAACTTTCTATGTGTGTGTTGTCACTTACCAGTGTTAAAACCCTTTGTTTCTTAATGCTAAGAGACCTATTTCAAAGTCTTGGTCTTCAATGAGTGCTTTTCAAAGATCTCGATAACAAAGCTGACAATAATAGAAAGAGTAATGTTACTTCTGGCCTAAATCTAATTCTGAGAATGCGGTCATGGCATTTCTGATCTTGTCACAGGTTAGTTCTGCTTAAAATGTTGCTTCATAATAACACTGATGAATTTCGTACTGTCTTATTTAAGGCATCTTCTAGGTTTTCTTCATCTTTTCTCACTAAATCTAGACTCTACTACTGTCGTGTGTTCTCTGTTGAGTGCTGGTATGCAGCAGTGACGTTCACCAGTCATCTTTCGTGACGTATATGAAAATGCGAGCAACGGCCGTTCCAAAGAAAATCTCTTCGTTGTTTTTGCCGAATTCCTTGCTGTAGATGTTCATGTCCAGTTGCAGTTCAACGTCCTGTGGACCTGGAACTTCGCGCAACAACTGAATCACAGCTTCATTGTCACGCATCTACAACAGCAGATTACTCGACATTTTCATATTATGACTGGATGGTGTTTCAGTCTATAACTGAATACTATCAATGCTACACAATCTGTGTAGAAAACCATTGTACATAGTAGACACCGGTTGCAAAAGGCATCAACAAAACCCAGTCTAAAGCACGTAATTTTCCCCTATGAGACAGTGACAGAAAGAGCGTATATAGCGGAAAAGCCTGAGGAAAGAATCAATCTTGGATTCAGATCAAGCACTGAGCAGAAGAAATAGTTGGGTGAGAGAATACCAAACGAGGACTTAAGTCAGTCACTGGGCGTACGCCCAGTGACTGACTTAAAAGTCCTCGTTTATTAAGAAGGTCAGATGACATGGATGAATACTGATTGATAACTGGAAAAAAAAGACTTGCACTTATATATTTTCGTTGGCCATAACATCAGTCTTATTTTAATAAATTTAAATGCGCATCTGGAGATATGTTGTGCCAGGTGGTGTGTTTCCACCAACCGTATAGCACATCTGTGAGGTACTCAAACTGTGCCTGATGCATACTTACTTACCTGATGAATAGGTTTGCCCAGATGTGTTGGCATTTCCCACATCTAACAACTTCTGTACTCAACGTCCACGTCAAATTAAAACCCAGGCTGTTTCTCAAGCTCATGTGCTCTTCCTCACTTTACCTTGTTGATGACGATGCCGCCAATGTAGTAATTCCATTTTAGAGCGGTCATAAAATTCCTGTTTAATCGCCATATACCATTAGTTTCAAACTTTGGTTCCAAATGAAGGTACCCTACAGAACCTCAACACTGCATATTTAGTAAAGCTATATGACATGATAAAGTGCAGCCAGTTACTTGAACATCGAAAGTTTATCACGTCACTGTATATCTAAGATTGAAGGATCAGGTGACTGATCATTAGAGAAAACAACAGCACATCCTTCAATTTGCACTTGCATAGCTCCTAGCAATTAACAATACAACCAAAGGAGAAAATGGTGAAAGGCAAAGCTGGCTATAAGCCAAATGTAGACTTACCTGGCGCACAGCAAAGAAAGCTCTGTTGACTCTGGCTTCGCCTGACGCCGGATCCTCAGCTTTGATCATCTTGAGGTCAAAGACAAGGCGTCTGTATGGAGACAATGGTCCTCTCATGGTGAACAGATCAGCCGGCGTTCTTATGCGAGTGGGAAACGTTATGAAGTTGGTTGAATAGGACAGAGGAGCGTAGAGACAGTCGACATCACCCTGTGGACAGACGAATGTCTTCCGTTGGCATTTCACATTACTGCAAAAAGAAATGCAACACAGATAAACATACGACAGAAGTCTAATCTGTAGATGTCTCATAACGCAAGAGGTATCGCTCGATGGTTGCCGCAGAATTTACCCCAGTGGGCCTTCAATAATCCATCGGAGGTATTCGGAGCAGTCCAATCTCTCTGATCCAGGAGAGAAGAAAGCAGACCAGCTATCGTTGTATGTATGGATGTATGTATGTGTGTGTATATATGTGTGTGTATGTGTGTGTATATATGTGTGTGTATATAAGTGTATGTATGTGTGTGTATGTATGTGCGTATGTGTGTGTGTGTGTGTGTGTGTGTGTGTGTGTGTGTGTGTGTGTGTGTGTGTGTGTGTGTGTGTGTGTGTGTGTGTGTGTGTGTGTGTGTGTGTGTGTGTGTGTATGTATGTATGTATGTATGTATGTATGTATGTATGTATGTATCAGGACACAATGTAGCTTATTTATGTACCTCATTAGGCCTACATAAACTGATTTAAAGTTATAATGACATCATCTGAGATGATGTCAGCACAAAGACAAGCACCACTGTTCATGCTTTCCTGAAAAACACTCTTAAAGTTAAAAACATCAAATCTGTTAAGAAAAGGAAATTTCATTGACTGATGGGACAGTTTCACAGAATGATATTCGTTTATAAAAAACCAAATTTAATCTGTGACTAAGCTGTGCACTCAGAACATATTAGCACTTGGCCAGTATGACACCCTAATTAGTCAGCCACATTGTAAATCAACTAGATAGAGTTGGTTCAAAGGTTAGTATCACGGAGTTAATTGGCTGTGGCTTGCCTGTTTCTGTTGCCGATGATCGGAGCCTTGACGAATCCATTGGGGCAAGTAACTGTCTGGCACTTGTATCCTCCTCTTGTGTTGATGCAAACGTCATCAGCATGATGACATTGGGCCGTTCGCATTGCACACTCGTTTATATCTAACAGCAAACCATACTATCCACTCATTTGCACTCTATTAAAATAGGATTCATTTTACAATAATATATCTGCAGATTGTTTGTTTGAGAATGTTTTATGTTGTCGGGTCAGGTTGCACCTGTAACGAGTCTCTCTTGATGTGGTGCTATATAAATTTGAAATTATAATATTTGTCCCAGACGCAGAATTTTCAGTGCTGTTAAGCACTGAAAAGGACAAAACAAATCTCATACTGTGAGTTTATGATGCCAACTGATTCTTCTTGACATGCATTATTATCATCATCAACAATAAACATTAGCTAAATAACCTCGCTTCTCATTAGTTTCTCACCAGATCCAACACTTTCCTCACCTAACATAAGTCACATTAATCTTCAATAATGTTCTCTAAAAAAAGTGCAGCAAAGTTTACACCATAAAATAGTCACTGGCATCAAGATGGAAGCAATTAAGTCTGCTGAAAGATTTAAATTACAAATTCAAAATCCTAAGATGTAGGCAAAGTCAAGGTGGGAAACAAAGTTCATCATAAGTTGGAAGACGCACCTTGACAGGTACGACCATCACTGGCCATCTGGTATCCTGATGGACAGACACAAGCAAAGGATCCGTGTGTGTTTTCACACACCCCATGGCACACCTGAACACCAGCCTCAGCAGCCTGTTGGCACTCATCCACATCTACAACAGCAACAGGCTTACTACTTTTCTGAATAAGATGGTCTGCACTTGCCACCTAAAATGACGGATCTCAATCGATAAATTGAAAATGATCGCAACTACCAATGCAAGATGTTTATAGCACCTAATAATTTCATCTCTCCAATAAGGTTAAAATATCTGTGTCCTAAATTTATCTACAACAGATTAAAATTCATCTACATAATATTAAAAAAGTTGACACGTAAAAACCCATACAACATATTTCCACACTATTTTATGAACAATTATAGGCTTAATCTTCTATGTTAGTCAAGTCAAATAAATATTGTGAGATGATAGCTCAAACGTAATTTAGTAGGCTCCCATGTTGTGCTGCTTTGATGTTGTGTTCATAAAACTGAGCAGAATGGTTTACAAAGTACAGGCGAAGGAAGGTTGGGCGGTCTGGAATCATAAGAGCAGTGAACAGTCATAGAAGGGAAGAAGGAGTAAGAAAGGGAGGGAAGAAAAATGGCATTCAGTAGGGCTGGATCAAAGAAAATGGATAGAAAAAGATGAAGTAAGCAACACTGCAGCACATGCTGTGAATGTTATAATTCAGCTGAAAACTAGGTGAAGCATTAACAGCAAGACACATTTAGGGGCCGTCCACATATTACGTACGCAGTGAGGGGGAGGGGGGTCGGATTTTGGCGATTTTGCGTACGGGTGCGAACGGGGGGAAGGGGGGGTCAAAAGTGTACGTACGCAAAATAAATGTCTAATTATGACGTCCACATTAGCCTATTTATAACTCTGTATTGTCCTATAGTCGTCCGATGGCATTTTATTACATTATATAAAAGCCATGTGCAGTTATTCTGTGCTGTGAACGAGACACCTATAATTTGTCTATATTGGCCCTCACTCATCCTTCAATCTGGCCTAAAGTGCAGACTTTCGAGACACTTTCTGCAGCTGGTCTTCGGGGGGGTGCGTCAAGTGTACGTACGCGGGGGGGGGGGGGTGTGGAAGAAAGTACGCTTGCAAACAGGGGGGGGAGGGGGTCCAATTTTCCAGGATTTTTGCGTACGTAATATATGGATGGCCCCTTACCAAGGTCACATCAATTAACCTCGCCTTTGCCTGTTTGTTACATTCATGATGACAGGCTATCATGCAAGCACAACTTGTCCAAGGTCACAGGCAAGCATGTGACTTGTTACTTGTGGCTTGTGCTTGTTACTTTACCACAGCCTCGTCACACCTATTACTGATGGGCGTTTATTGACTGACCGTCACACGTGCGTCCATCTGATGCCAAACGATATCCTTCGTCACACAAACACTGGAATGATCCCCAGGTATTTCGACATGTCTGCTGACACATTCCAGGGCGCTGGCATTCATCAATATCTGAACAGGAAATGAATCATTGTTTCCAATTACATGCATCACGATTACCAGCAACAAATTCTCTTGACATGACTAAGTAGCTAGGTTGCCTAACTGGCAACGTACAGAATACTTTAGTACTGCTTTTAGTATCGTTGATACAAGTGGCTTGTTTACATTCCTCTCTACAGAACAAACATTGATAAAGTGGAGATGATCTGTCAGCTAATTGAATTACCCACAAGTTCAAACAAACTACACAAGACCAACTAATTTCATTTAATTCATCCCCAATGCGGTAATTACGTTAAAGATAAATAAAGATAATTTCTAAAAAACTTAAAATACTACTTTAAAAATAAAAGTAATAAAAGTTCAGTTCTACTACACTATGAAGTTTTGTACTATCAAACAACATAATAACCGATGTACGTCTGTCTGTCTGTCTGTCCCGTAACAAACACTTGTGACGTCACTATACTGCCGCCTTGGCGACGGCTGTCTTGACGATGATGGTCTTGACGACGGCTATAGGCCTATAATATGACGTCATAATATAACGGGGAAGTAAGCTTAATTGTTATCACTGCAATAATAATTGTTTTATATACCGTGATTTTTCACGGGTTACAGCTAGTATGTCTTAATTCTTGAAGCCTTCATACGGAATTTAATACCCGTAAAATTGCATTAAACCTCCTGCATTTCTCTATTCCATTTCTTTGCATTCCTTCATTATGAGGCATTCACTTCAATGTTCAGCATTTCTTCTTTCTACTCTTACAGAAGCAGCTGAACAAACTGATGTTGTTAGCATATAAAGTATGATATATTCCATAACCAGTTTCATGAAGAAACTATCTGCCTTCTGTTGCTGGGTGTATCTAAAATGCTTGCCATTAACAATACAAATTTAGACTACTGTGACATGACTTCACAAAATCAAGAAATGCTTTAAGTAGGCCTACAGTAAGATGAAGGTTATTTTGAATACTAGAGAATTCTGCTTCATCTCTTACCATTGCAAGCTCTGTTGTCGTCTTCGGATGTAAATCCGTCATTGCAGACACATCTGTATGTGCCGTAAGTATTCTCACATCGTGCATTCTGGGCACAGACGTGACTGCTGTATAGACATTCGTCCAAATCTTTAAACAGTTTAAATCAAACCCTTTACAAAACATGAAAAATACATTGGCTCTGACGGTCAGGTGATTTACTTGTTTGATTTATCCAGTACATTTTATATAGCGCTCCTTCAAAATCTACTCAGAAACACCTGAACCGTGAAGTATTTCAAATGTTACCACAAAACTGTTCTTTACTTGGTATAACAGCTTTACATTCTCCTCATACAACTGCCTACTCATCTATCATAAATATAGATACTACTGAGTCAGCAAGAGCTTTGCCTATGTGGGACCTTCAGCCTGGAACACCCTTCCCCAGTCCCTCCGCCAAGAGCTTCTTGCCGTCTCTCCTCTTCAGTTCCGTAGATGCTTGAAAACCTTTCTTTTTGCTGGTGCTGGCACTGATGCAGGCCAAGAGCGTCGCTGCTCTGAGTGGCGCTATATAAATGTTCCGTTACAATTACAACTGCATTGTTTTACAGCACTTGAAATAAACCACCATAATCTATCAATTAGCTTTCCATGCCAGATGAGATAAGGGAGCCTATGACATAACTACTGATATTCACAGTAATCTTTATATGATAATATCTGCTTGTGTACTGGAATTTTCAGCAGCAGTCACCTTCGCAGACCCTAAGGGCATGGTTGATCTGATATCCCTCTGGACACTGGCACATGTAAGAGCCCGGTCGATTGACACACTGCATCAGTGTTCCCTGACACTCATGAGTTCCAGTCTGGCATTCATCAATATCTGCAACAACAGTAAACAATAAGACTCATCATACCAGCCTAACAGCAACATCAACTAAAAACACCATCTGACATATTCTGACAACAGCACCTGACAACAACACCTAACATATTCTGACACCACCACCTGACAACACCACCTGACATATTCTGACACTACCCACCACCTGACAGCATCACCTGACATATTCCGACAACAGCACCTGAAAACACCAGATGACATATTCTAACAACAGCACCTGACAACAGCATCTGATATATTCTCACAACACCACCTCACAACAACCTGACAAATTCTGACAACAGCACCTGACAACATTACCTCAATCCAGGTCCTTTGCATAACCGCATTCCCTTTAGACAGAACTAGATGAGTTCCATGAGACCTTGAGACTGTTTACTGAGACTGTTTTAATAAGCAATAAGAAAAACGATGAGACTTCAGCCCTGTCTAAAACAACATGACAGAACTTGCTGAAAGGACAGAAATGGGTAACAAATTCCAGGGCTTCGGGCCAGCAACCACGAAAGACCGAATCAAAGAGTCAAAGTAAGTGCAATATATGTGAATCTGAGGAATAAGCATAGCTAAATAATGTCAGGTGGCTGGCCAATGTACATTATTTTATAAACTATGAGGCATGTTATAAATTGAATTTTTCATTCAGCAGGAAGCCAGTGCAAAGACTGCAGTATGAACTGAGACAGAAAGGGAGTGCCTGTGGAACGACGTCCTGGATATTGTGTTGAATTATGGCTTGTGTTGGTGTGCTATCAATAGAGGGCTTGTGCATTAGACACTGGCAGGATAGAAGTTACTGATTAATATTTAATAATTAATTAAAGGTGACATGTTGAAATGTTTCTGCTTTTTTGTTAAAGACCTGATCAAACAGTTCTGTAGCTTTCATAATATTTGTAAATGTCTGTGCAATTCCGTTTAGAAGGGAGTTACTGTAATCAAGGCTACTGGAAACCAGGGCATTATATAGTGAAACCAAGAAATTCCGAGTCATAAGGAGTCTTCACATATATCTCATACTGGAAAGTGAACAGATTTGAAAATGGCTTGAGTATCCACTGAGATAGTTAATCAAAGTAAGCCAGTCAAATGTGTGCAACTGATGCTTCAATTAAAACAAGTAATTTAGTTTTGAATGAATGCGAAAAAAGCTTGTTGAATACTAACTACCGTGCTTGCACATCTCCAAAAAACAGATCAGCGTAACTGAAGTAACGGCCCTCTCAAAGACAATCATCATCAATCAATCAATCAAACAGAATTTATATAGCGCCCCTTCAAGGTGTAAAACTCTCAGATGAGACACTAACTTATCATTTCTAAATGATTGCATGAAATCGAAAAAACAAGTAGTTGTGAATTTGACAGTCTTCTTCTGTTTACCTTCACACCTAGTGCCACCTTCATTTATCTCATATCCTGCACTACAGGTAAGAAGATTACGACACATGTAAGATCCGATTGTATTTCGACATTCTTGATTTGTTCGACAGACTTCGGGTCTTTCAACGCATTCATTGATGTCTATACAGCAGGCAAACAAAATAACAGAAAATAATGCAACATTAATTACTTTTACAAAGATATACACTATGAGCCAAAGGACTAGGATTCCTTGGCCAAAGTGGAGACTCTAATCCAGGGATGGCGAAACTATTGCACGCGTGCCCAAATTGGCACGCGTTGAAATTTTTAGGGCACGGGTAATTCAGAGCTTCCCCAAAATTCAAACTTAGAAAAAATCCCTGTACGAATCCACAGTTTCTTTGTTGTAGGACTTAATTAACTTAATTCAAAACGATCTTTGATATAACGTCTTTAATTTATTTTTTGTTACTCTTTGTTAACTAATAAAACTTATATGAGAAAAATAATTGTATACTGTGGAAATTTCCGAGGGGCACGCGACGGAATTTTTAAAAATGATTTAGCAGCATTTTGGCACGTACCTTTAAAAAGGTTCGCCACCCCTGCTCTAATCCAATGCCTTAACTCGATCATTAATTTTACAGTACATTGGATTTTGAACAGAGTAGCCAGCCTTTCACTGCCACACCTGGAGTTCAAGTCCAATTTTCTCACAGGAGATGGAAATTGATTGAGACAAGCAAACTTTATGGAAATGTTTTGCAGTTGTCATATTGCCATTCTTGATTAATTATGAAAACATGGTTTCTATTCTTATTGCTATATATTAAGTGCCGCTATCTAATGACTAAACATCGACTGATGATGCTGAGCAATTTTGAGTGACTGACTGCTCAAGTTCCTACACAGGGAGACTCGAAGCTGTGCTCACCACGTTACAAGCTGAGGGCTTTATCCAATCAGCTACTAAGTCTCACATAACCTATAACTAGAGGATCATATAGTACAACCTTGTCTTATGGCTCATCAGCCATTCCTTAACCTTGTGAATTCTGATATGAAGAGAAGAATAAAAAGTCCCTTAACAATTAGATGCAATATGACATGAAGACGAAAACTACACCAGTGCTGTAAGAGTGCTTTTCAATGAGATGTAACGTAAGAAATGCGCACCAACGCAGTTGCCAACGTCGTCCGCCTGAAGACCTCGTGGACAGATGACCGGATTGCAGCTTCCAGTGCGGAAGTCCAGCTGATATCCTCGAGGGCACTGCTTAGAAACACACCGGAATGACCCTGGTATGTTGACGCAATCTCTGGCCACACCGCAGTTATGCGTACCGAGATGACATTCATCGTCATCTACAATCAGCAGAAAAACATCAGCAACAGTGGTAAGAGATTTGGTTTCCATTCGGCAAATTCCATTACAGCTTCCATTTTACCAGTAACCACTCCGACACATAAACGGAAACATCTGGAAAAAACGGTTCAGTTTTCTTTCCACACTGTTTTACAACATCTATGTATAAGGTCGGTCGCAGCAAATTATAACCAAAAATATAAATCAAAGATGATGCATTAATTGGGAGAAATATGACTGATTTCTGCAACAATTCAAAATGATCACTAGAACTACATTTCTTCTGTGTCTCTTACACCTTCACTTACCCACAGCACATTCTCAAGTTTCAAATAGAAAAAGGCAAAATGCGTTGAAGCTGCTATTTCGACATTCACTTCTAATGTTACAAGTTTAAGAGGAATGTCAATGTTCATGAGTTTGTTAGTTATTAAGCAAACTAGACGTGTATAATAGCTCCTTACCTGTCAAAGGCAATCATCATCAGACAAATAATGATGAACACAGCTATGGCTGTGTTCATCAAGCAGAACTGTAGGCAGTTCAAGACAACAATAAGTAAACATCCATCATAAGTAAGCAGTTATTAAAATTATTATTACTATTATTACTATATTATTATAATGTTATAATAATAATAATAATATTATTATTATTATTATCATTGTTATTATTATTAGGGCAACTGTCAGGATGCTATAAGGTGAAAAAAACATAAAATCTAGATTAGTAAGCCTAATAACTAATAATTATAAGTCCCCGCTCACTAATGTTTAATCTCTCCAAGTCCTTCAGTTGTCTTATAAACATGATTAGTAGGTCACAAAATCTAATCTAATCTGAGAAGTTCTACAGTGACACTGTAAACGTAAACAAGATATCAACAGATGGTCATTGCTATAAATTTTGTGTCATGCCAAAATCCAGGGTGAGTCTAGCAACATAGAGTCTAAATCAAGCTGCTAAGCAGCACTGGTCTTTTCTCTGCTTGAAGAGATCAATGAACACAATGTGTTCTGGAGCGATCACAAACGTGCTCTTGTAAGAGAGTAGGCAAGGCTCAAAATGAATGCGTTCAGTAGCTGGTAGTCAATGCAAATCATGGAACTGCAGTGTGCAAATAAATACCAAGCTATTGAAGAGAGAAATGGTAATTGATTTGGTCGGTAATTAATCTATCAACACGGAAATGCAGCAAGAATGTCAGACCAGCTCGGGATTTGGACATGAGCAAAGGGAAAATTGGCACAATAACATGAATGTCAAAGCAATACATTATCTTCTATAAGCAATTGCTGGAGAGAAGTGATGACAAACAGAGGCCCTCAGTCTTAGAGCCTTCAGCTTTAGGCTATTGCAAGCCATTCACAGATATGTCTCACATCAGATGATGAAGTAAATCCACCAGATGTCATTGGAAGACACTTTACGTTTTACTGTAACCTTATAAGCTCCAGCTTAAAAGTTCAGAGGTCTGAAGCGTAGGGTAGGAATTGACATAGATCAGTTACAGACCCTAGAGGCAAACCATTTAGGACAATTCTGAAGACCATTTCCGCCCGAAGGCAACTGAATACTTGCAGAAATAAATGCAGGAGGCAAACGACACCACCACAAAAGACCACGTGAGCTGTTCAGACATTTAAGACAGATGGCAGCATCAAAGCAGCTGATAGGTCGAGTGCAGCCAGAAGCGCCAACTAGTCCCTCCTTCTGCTCGTCTGCTGCAGAAAGTCAAAACGATACGATACACTTTCTGCAACATTTGAAACCCATGGAAACCTTCATCCAATCCAGATAAGAAGACAAACTCTTGCTCCCACTCTCAGTCAAACTAAACACAATGTTCCCCCACCCCAGTATATTTTTCATGAAGTCTTGTTCTGATTCTTCTGACTTCTCCTTGCCTTCCTAGGCCCTGTAATTCCCAACAACTGTCTTGCACCTTGTCTTACAGGTACTGACCTAAACATTATGTCTGTTGAACTCTGTTCTTTTTATGTATTCGTCTGAACTGTGGCTTTCCTGACTTAGTAATTGGGTAACTCAAAAATTCAGACTTTGTAATTTTTATTGTAAAGCTTTTTTACTGATTGTGTTATTGTTCCTACCAAGACACTGTTGTGAGCTTTGATCCAAGGTGTAACCAGTGCCACAGCTAATTGTACGCCGACACATAAAAGATCCAATCGTATTTTCACATGTCTGACCCTCAACACATGTGTCTTGGTTCATAGCACATTCATTAATGTCTACAAAAGATACAATATATGTCAATGCATGATTTAGATCCTATCAGAAAATAAAATTCAGGAGAATCAGATAGTGACTCGTGACTCTGTGGTTTACTTAGCTCACAAAGGTGCTTTCCCTTTCCTTTACTAATATAGAATAGTAGGTTAATATAGATTCTAACTTCACACTAATAACCGTGGATGGGATTTTAACCTCTGTGCGCTATGTCAAAATGAACAATCCACATTTTTTGCAAGCCAAAGCTTGCACATTATTAGTATCAGAATCACTTACTTAGATCAGCATCTTAAACTTTAAATCACTGCAGGTATCTTGACATAGTTCCTTCCTTACTTAACTAAATCAGCCACCATTGTTTTCCTAAAATAGTCACTATTGCTAACAATGCCACAGTGGTCCTCACACTCAATGGATCTGATTGAATTAACTTAAGTTTTACAATTAACATAGGTTATTTTGAAGCTAAAAGATTCAAACAAATTTAGCTAAATGCAATTAACCATGACTAAAACTGTGCAACCAATGTAATGAAGCTAGACATCAAAGCCAGCCAGCCATCCAGCCAGACTCCAATCTGCAAAGGTCTTTATATTGCATTTAGGTTAAAGCTTTTTTATTACAATATTTAACATCAATAATGAAGGATGGAGGCAATAAAAAAAGAAGCAGACCATGCAAAACAAAACAAATAAACAACCCATTTGCTAGTCAATCGAGACAATGAAGATACAAAGCAGATGACAATAGCTTCATGCAAAAGAAAAGGGACTCTATAGTCTTGATTAATTTAAATTAAAAAACCTATTATAAAATATAAAAAATCTGGTTCTAAATGTCATTGTAATATTTACCAAACCAGAGATCAACTACAGTGTTACAGTGTACAAGGATACACATTATACATGTGTCGAATATGTTTGTATTCAAATAACTAAATTTGTCCTTAAAGATTACCATTAATATGGCACAGGGAAACTTTAAGCCAAAAAACTGCATTTGTTGAGCTAGAAATCTAAACTAGTTTAGAAAGAAAATTAAGAAGACCGAATTTAGCTGATTGAACAAGTTACAGCTAATCAGGCTTAATATTCAATATGCAAATAGACAGAGATAGGCTGGATGGCTAACTTAATTACTTAGGAGCTGTTTAGTAACTTTTCTATAAGCAATTCATGTATGAAGCAACAGCAGGCAACAAGCCAACAACCAATCCAAAGGATTTAAAATCAAGATTTCGAATGACTTCAATTTAATATTTCAGGATTTAAAATTAAGATGCAAAACTACGAGACATGTACGCCACATCCAACAAGCCGTACATGTTGTTAGAATTCCCAGTGCAAAGTCAGCATTTAGAAGATTAAAGTGACCCTTACGAGCTGATAGATAGTGTGACTGCTATTCTGTCACAGGCTCACAGCCGCACCAAAAGCTCAAAAACCAGCATAAAGATCAATGCAGCCCAGTCCATTCACTCATTCAGTCCAACATCCATTCACCTAATCAATTCGCACCGATAATTATATATTCAACAACTGGCTTTTGATAATGCTGCCTTACAAGGGCTCATCTGCCACTGAAATCCCTCTGCAGTCACAGCAGTGGAAATTAATGCAGTATCTGTCAAAGGTAAAGAATTTCAGAGGATGACATCATTTTTAAAAACTACATGAGGTTCAGTTCTTTGTAATCATAATCGTAAATTTGTATAGCGCCACTTCAACAGAAACTCCTCAGAGACGCTCCAGACCTGACAACACCAAACCACGATCGAAAGGAATGGTTTTCACACGCTTGCAGAAAAGGGGCAAAGAAAGACCAAGAAATTCATTTTGGACGTTCCAGAAAGATTCAGTTCTTTGTATCCAACCCTTAACTCCACATATCAGGTAAAGCTCAGAGGAATTTGGTATTACCACTTTGTCAAAGTTCCTATGATGTTTTAGTTCTAAACATACCCGTTGACAATGCTCAACCAGAATGAACTTCCTAGCTACACAATCATGTGTCAGCAGATGAAAGTTTCAGGTAAAGCCAGATTAAGCTGAAAAGAAGAATTCAGGCTGATTGTAGATTCCTGGATATAAAGGAAGACTTGCAGAAAACACTGATCAGAGGAAATTTCAGAGATATACAGACACAAAAAAAAATAAAGAGGGACAGAGAGACACACACACACAAACACAGAGAGTGAGAAGGTGTTTGTGTGTGAGAGAGAGAAAAGTGAGAGATAGACAGGCAGACAGAGACAGACAGAGAGAAAGAATGGAGGTAGAGCCAGAATGATGCAACCTAACCGATGAATGGTATATTCATCAAAACACTTAACAACGTAATCAGCAAGTAGTTTATCTTCCGGATAGTTAGACGTTTCTCTCACCACCAAGTTCAGATATTTCAGTAAATATGAAGGAGTGGAAACAGAAGGCTCTAGGCTTGGCTGGATGATTGAGAACAAGCACTACACTGACTCTAATATCCAACCTATATGCACTCAATTACACTAATCATTCATCCATCTTCAACCCATCTTTTATCCACATGATTCATCATAAAGTCCTCTCCCATCAGCCATTCAATCCATCATTCAGACTAGTAAAAACTAGATGCAAAACCAGACAAAGATTGAAAGTGAGTTTGATATAATGCAGTGAACAGCAGTTGACAACATCATCGAGCACTGATGGTTAAACCAAACCATGCAAGATTAGCAGCATGTGAATGACTGAACGAGAAGCAGAAGAAAAAGAAAAAAATTAGATGAAGCTGGAAGCAGCTCTGGGGTTGTTGAATGGTTCATGGGGTTGTGCAAAAGTGTTATGGGGTTATCAGGGGTTAAAGTGGGGTGGGAACGGTGGGAACGGCGTTCCCACTGCTCTCGAAATTCTTTGCTTGCGATCCCACTGCTCACGCATGCGTTCCAATGAAACTCTACTTTGGCGTTCCCACTGCTCACCCAAACCACTTTAACCACTGGGGGTTATGGAATGACTTGGTGGGGTTGTTAAATGGTCTGGTCGTCCATTAACCATAAAATCAGTACCTTCGCAGGTCCTTCTACGTGAATTATACTGGTAGCCGACGCCACACATACGCATGCACTGGAAACTGCCGACCGTGTTTCGACACATTTGGCTTAGGTCTGGGCAGCCTTCAGTCTCACACTCGTTGATGTCTTAGGAAAACAGATTTTCATTTGGATTACTTGTCATACAGTTGTCACTTAAACAGCACAACATCTATAAAAAATACCTAATAGAACATCCAAAAGAACATCCATTAGAACACTACTATGCACACTGTTGCACAGCTGAACACGGCAGATGATCAACTACCTCTACATCAGACAACGAAAGGGTTAACCACGTCAAATTGTACCTGCAGAATCACTCAACAATTCAAAGCAATGTATGTCTGTAAGTACCGGTATATGTATGCATATACACATGTATGCATGTATGTATGTATGTATATATGTATGTATGTATTCATGCATGTATGTACATATCTGGCCATTTATATAGTGCCTTTAACACTCACATTATATTTTTACATTGGACACATACACAGAATCAACAAGACATTTAGCGAGCTCTTGGTTGCACAGCAAACACAATGACAACGACAGCAATCACGAACAACTGCAAACCTTTCCATACGTTGCTTGACAATGAACTGGCAACTAACTTCACAACAAGAAGCAACAGGATTTGAACCCACAACACACAAGTGAAAAGCAAACACATTTGAAAGCTACCACATCAGAAGACAACAACAGGCAACATGGTCACCACAACAAACCAAACAACCAGAAAGCTAAATGGTAAAGTAACACAACACATGGTAAACCTCACACTTGCAATGTAACACATTGTTCAATTTATACAACACCCCTTTATAGAAAAGACCATTCAGAGGCGTTCTGACATTCACACATCCCCATCCTCGACTGACAGCACAGAGAGCATCATCCCATTCCCAACAACTGGAATACTCCATCTTTTACCAGTGTATATGACCTGACAACACTGGTAGCTGAACACCAGAGGCAGCACAGTAGCAATCAGTCACTGTGAGACTAGCAACTCGGGGCTTCAAAGGGCTAATGAGTAGATAGCTGCAATAAGCCAAACTAGGAGACGAGTACATGAGGAGCTGAAGCCAAGCTAAATAAAGAATTAAAAATGTTCATAGACAATACAGACTTCTCTAATCTAAAACTAAACTAACAGATCACATCAAAGCACAGTGAGTTGAAAAATTTCAGCTTTTCAAATGAATAGAAAACATTTTTCAACACAGAAAGCATTCGCTGCACTTGCACTATGAAACAACTAATTAAAACCGCATCAATATCAAATGCAAATACATCTTAAAGGATCAACCAAACAAACAAACAAGAGATACAAACATCTGGTGATGTCCTAATAACATTTACATTTGTTAATTTCTATTACAATTACCAACAAGGTCGGGAATTTGGTACCTAAGAATCTCTCTGAAAAGTACTGTTTTCAGACACACAATCTGACTAAGGCTATTTCGTTTGTTATTAGGCATTGCTGTGGAAAATTGGAAATGGTCACAACAGAGACTGCACACGTTTTGGACCTATGACACTGAATCTCACATTCCAAAGCCTTGTAGTCACTAGTCAGGCATCACCTTGGTTCCACTGTAGTGTGTTACAATCAGGAATAGCTGAGTCATTCACAGCTTGCAGCATATCACAGTACCATTTGGACTGGGAGCACTCGGTAGGTATCTTGATGGGGCACTATATAAATTTCCTGAATGAATGAATGAATGAATGAATTTCCTCCTAATTCCGTGATACTTCATGCCACTAAATTTACACCATGTCAGAATAGTTCTACATTTAAGACAAAGTCTATCTCTCAGAAAAAACTCTTGTATTATGGACCAGAACTATATAATCAACAGCACCAATTAGGTGGTTGCATGGTGCAGTTGATAAGATTCTAAAATTAACAAATATCAAGCCAAACTAGTACCTGGTGTCCACTTAGCCCTCCATTCTTTTGGGGTTAATAAATAAGTACCAGTGCCTAATGGAATGATAAAAAGTCCTGTTGCTGGACCGCACCTCAGCCAAATGGTTCTTTGAGACTGGGATCATATATGTTCTTCTTTGTAATTCGATATAGAGATGTGTGAAAACCTGTACTCTGTGTCCTTTCTCTTAGCCAGCTATTTATATTCAGGACACAGTTTATCTGGGGCAGAAAACAGAGGTGAAATTGTTTCGAACATCATCATGCATAACTTATTCTTTCCCATGGTGTTTCATCCAGAAGAACCAAGCCTTCACTTAACAACAGTACCTGTCGTAATAATGACAGAGAACGTGGCGCATTCATGGAAATGAAACCTCACGGACCAAACAATGACTGAAAATGTTTGATATAAATACCTTCGCACTGCTCTGAATGACGATTATACATGAAACCAGTGCCACAGTTCAAGCGGTGGTCATTGTTGCCAGCAGGTTCGGTGGTGGCGGTGACAGTGGTTGGTGGCAGGTGGTCAAAGTCATCTGGTGGACCTTGGTCGGCCACTTCCTCCTGGCATCGGTAGCTGCCTTCTGTGTTGATGCAGACCTGACCTCGACTGCAGGGAGATTGATGACGGCGCTCTGTGCACTCGTTCACATCTTTACACAACAACAAAGCATCAACATCAGCAGCAGCAGAATCATCCTTAGCAGCTGTAGTAGAGTCAGCAGCAGCATCAACATCCAAAGAAAAACATCTGCCCTACTGTTGTACTGCCCCAATGCAATTGTCAAATCCAGCAAAAACTGCTGTGGCATTTGATCAAAATAGTCTTATCATCCAGAAGAACCAAATCTGCACGACAGCCTAGCAAAGGAGGTCTACATGTATGTATGTATGTATGTATGTATGTATGTATGTATGTATGTATGTATGTACGTACGTATGTATGTATGTATGTATGTATGTATGTATGTATGTATGTATGTGCAGATATCTATGTATGCATGTAGTTACAGGTATGCATGCATGTATGTTTTGTATGTATGTCTGCATGCACATATGTATATGTGTTAATAGTTACAGATACGTATGTATGCATGCATGCATGCATGAACATATGAATGTATTGGTATATGTGTATTGTATTGTATTTGGAGACTTGCAAGGTGCCTATTTACAGTAGAAGCTATTCAGAGGTGCATGCATGTATGCATGAATATATGTATCTATGTGTCTATTATGCATGTATCAAGACTCTTAATATGTATATATAAATAAATAAATAAATAAATAAATAAATATATATATATATATATATATATATATATCTGACCTATGCACATCGACAGGAACTGGTTCCATTCGAAGCCAGATTGGCATGAGCGACTGTCCTGTGTTGGACTAGTGGGTCCTTCGCACATGTAGCTGCCCTCTGTATTAACACAGCGCTGGTGTGAAGTGCACCTGTGACTTCCTGATGAGCACTCGTTTACATCTGAAAAACAAATCACAGACACCTTAAGGATCTGTTGTCAATTCTAGTTTGCTCATGAGTTCAATCTTTCTCAAAGGAAACCCGCCTTTGTAGCTCTCTCTGGTCTCCTTGGTAACTGGACTTGCATTCCCATTTGATATATAATCTGGACAACCCCTATCACTCGTTACAGTGCTCATGAATAAGCTTGTGCCCTGCACTTAGCTTTTAAGCAGTACTTATAAATTTTAAGTTTATGATACAACTACGATTATCATGAAAATACAAAATTTGGTCTTTTGGGGGCTAGAAAATGCCACTGAGGGTTTCTAAGTCTACACAGAATAAGAGTCACAAGTGCAACCTACAAACCCCACAGGCAGTTATAACCTGCCAGTTATAACAGCACAATCTTATGCATTAGTGTTACACCATTGCTAATGGATTGATGATCTTCATATTGACCTGATTATGGCTTGGTGTTGGTGTGCCATCGGTTGGTGCCTTATGCATTAGACACAGGCACAACAGAAGTTACTAATTACAATCACAATTTTAATTGGAAATGCATTATTGTCAGTCAGAAATAATCAATGCAGCTACATGGCTGAATCTCTTACAGTTTGAACTGAACGTGAAAAATCATGATTTTATGATGTTTACTAGTACATTTTTTGCATTAGTTTACTCTAAATCCAAGACTACATTTTAAAAATTAGTCCTACAAGTCTTTCACGTTTATTGTTTTGGACTATGTTCAGACCTCTGTCATCATCAACGTTGCCAGACCCGTGTGGATCTGTCTACCATATGCTGAAGTCCACACAGCATCCACAATTCCACATGTCATCTTAACAAGTCCACACACTTCTAGTCTACAATAATCAGTTGGTTATTTCACTGTCTGTTAATTATCTAAGAATTGGTCTGATAGTAATGACCTGTGAGCATTGGGAATCTTGAGATACATTGTCGTGCCTATAGAATTATACAGGTCTATGTCCACTTTTTTGAAAAGTCAACCTAATGCTATCTGTTATCAGGATGACATGGGCTATGGCCAGAATAGTCAAGCTTAACTGTAGACACTTTCTTCAGTGCTTTCTGTCGGGATCATTAGCTCTATGTCCACGAATTTGGACAGTATTTTAAAGTATTTAAATGCTACAGAGGTACAAGTCCACATCCAATAGAATGAACGATTTTGTATCACGTGCATGTTCGATAGATCCGCGATGAAGTGACATTTGACGAATAATTATACAGCGTTATGTCCATAGCCAATACCAGTGAGAGATCTGAACACGTGCTTTGGACTTATATCCCTATAGGACTCACGTTGTCTGCAATCATGGCGTTGTGGTCCATAAGCTGGACTTTTTGATGTTATACAGCTCTATGTCCAAAAATAGTCAACCCTGCCATAATTATATCAAAATTTACTCATACTCAGTGTAAATTATAATCAAAAACACATATAGTCATACTAGGGGAACACAGTGCTGTCCAAAGATTTTAATTTAATTGCCATCAATGAAACAGCACGAAACATTTTCTTCAACAATTCTAAGAAGTCGTTTTTCTCGGTTTTCAAAAACTGGACATAGACCTGTAAAGTTCTATAGGCACATTGTGCTTAACTGTTAGCTTTTGGTAAGCATCATTATGTGCCTAAGCGCTTAATTTGACTCATTTTCTGACAACCTTCATCTCCATCATAGCCTTCATATTCAGCACATTCTTTGTCTTCAGCGCAATCTTAATCTTGAGCACAATCTTCATCTTTGGAGTAACCTTCATTTTCGGCATAATCATCTTCTGCATAATCTTCATCTGTGGCACAATCTTCGTCTTCAGCACAATCTTTATCTTTGGTGCAATCTTCATCCTTAGCACAATATGCATCTTCAGCACAATCAGGACCAGGGACTGTGACTGTTTGTCAACTGTCAACCATAGATGGGAGTCATGGGACTTCATTGGTAATTCTTTCCATGTCTGCGAGACTTTTTCTCCACCTACGCACTTCTCCACCTACGCGATCATTATTCACAATCACAGGCAATATGAATCAGTCAATAATCAGTCATTCTGTTAGAACTCTAACAGCAATTATGTTAGGAAGAAGAGGTTCTAATCGTTTTACGGAAATGTTCCCAGATGAAGACACACATAAATCCCGCTGCCATGCTGTATGTTTCTGACACTCAGTAAACACGAACAAGAAGAAATGGAGCACTTTGAACTAACTCATAAGCAGCCAAGGCTACAAAGTTTTGGCAATTTCATTTTCTTAGCCTTGGCATATGAATACAAGGGTACATGACAGACAGACAGACAGACAGACAGACAGACAGACAGACAGACAGACAGACAGACAGACAGACAGACAGACAGACAGACAGACAGACAGACAGACAGACAGACAGACAGACAGACAGACAGACAGACAGACAGACAGACAGACAGACAGACAGACAGACAGACAGACAGACAGACCACATGCAAAGACCACCCAGCTGTAGCACCTACCATACACTGTAGCCAGGTAGTAAAACAAACAATTATGTTGAGCCTTGGGATCTGACTCTAGTAACTAAATGATTAGTTTAGGGTGAGCAGGTCTTTTGCATTAGCAGTTTATGGTTTGGGCTCAACTATCTTCTCAGACCAGTCCTCGGTCCTTAGATTCAAGGTTTCAAACCTTCCTTCCCGTGATGGTCTATCACAGCGGTTCTCAACCTTTTGAGACTCGAGGACCACTTATAAATTTTGTGTCTCGGTCGCGGACCACCACTAAAAATTGTGTCAAAAACAAATTGATACAAAAGAAATTTTGTGCCATAAATTCGCTTATTATTAGTTTCATGCTGCCATCTAGCCGATTCCAGCGATTGAAAGAAAACAAAATTTTAAAAATTGAAAAAAATTATCTGTTTGCATGTTTTTAATTGTAAAAAAATATATTGTATGCCTTGCTCGCGGACCACCAGGCAGATCGCCGCGGACCACCAGTGGTCCGCGGACCACAGGTTGAGAACCGCTGGTCTATCATACCCTAAATCTCCTATCACTGGTCAACAGCTTACTCCAATCAACAACACTGACTGAGATTGGCAATCTCATTATTAAGTCTTCTGACAAGCAAACTGCCCTATATGATCTTATTCCTATAGTTCCAGGTAGGCTAGATTGTAGCATGAAGTTCTGTGGGCGGCGATCTGCCTCCACCGTCGGAGCCAAAGTGTGACTAAAGGAGTGTCTATAACCTTTTACCCTTAACTTCAAGTTACCTGTACATCTTCTTCCATCTGAGTCCAGGTTATATCCATCAAAGCAGGAACAGCGAATTGTGTATCCAGAATCATCGCATCGATGTTGACACGGATTGTTCTGTCCACAACGTCCACTAAGAGAAGCTGAAAATCATCCAGATAAACTCACAACCATTCTAACAGCTCACAGAAGTAAACTGATAACAACATTTATTTAACTCTGTAACTCTTCAGAAGAAGAACAAGAAAAGCAAGCAGCTTGTTGAGTTAACCTGAGAGGCAGCCAAGAGTATGAAATGTAAGCAACATTATTTTTATTAGCCTCAGCATACAAGGGTGGCAGTCCTATCACCCAATCCCTGATCTTGTCACTGACAACATTTGGTCTGTGTACTTATTTCATAGTTGAGACTGATACGGGGTTAAGAGCGGAGCAGAACTCTTAAACTTTTTTTTGCCCTGATGAAAAATTTAAATTATTTTCAAATGAATACATTTACTTAGGCGAGATGGAATTTGCTACACAAGCCATTTTTAAAAGGTTCTACATAATATATATATATATATATATAAATTATATATATGCATATATATATATATGCATATATATATATGCATATATATATGCATATATATATGGAGAACATGGAGAAAAAGGTCAACGCATGTGAAATGTGGATATGGAGAAAGATGTTGAGAATATCATGGACAGAGAAAAGGACGAATGAATCAATACGAGTGGAGATTGGTGTCGAGAATGAAGAGTCATTAAAACAAAAGGCGACAAGATTGAAGCTAGGATTCTTTGGTCATGTTATGCGATCTGATGGACTAGAAAAGGAAATGATGTTGGCTTGTTGTGAGGGAAAAAAAAGACGGGGTCGACCAAGGAAGAAATGGATGGATGAGATTCACGATGTAACTGGCATGAATTTGGAAGAACTAAGAGACCTGACTTCGAACAGGAAGCAATGGAAAATGTGTATCATGACGATCGCTAGAGCTCCAGGAGTTGACAGCACAAGGTGACAAGGTGATGCATATACAATACACAAAAATTTTTAAAGTCCGCAGCCCCCCCAAAAATCTGAATTTTTTAGGCCTCTGCAGATTGTGAGGCCCTAAGCTGTAGCTTTTTTTAGCTTGTGCCTAAACTCGGCACTATGCTCAATCATGTCCGGATATTGACAAGGCAGAGATTCAGTCAGGTTCAGTTCCAAGTCAATTTCCGAACGGTGAGGCAGGTAAAATTAATTATCTTCAAAACAAAATTTCAAACTAAGCCCAAACACTGTAACCAGCAGTCTCTACGATAGACCACAATCTTGGTAGGTATCAATAATTAAGACATCAAATAAAACATCAATTAATTAAATTAAATGAAAACATCAATTAATTAAAACATCAAAATAATTAAGACATCTAAATAATTAAGAAAAACATCAATAGTTAAAAAATGGTACAAGACTCAAGACTCTTGTCGAAAGTCTGAAACTTACTGTCTTGGCGACAGGTTCTTCGGTCAGACTGGAGAGTGAATCCGTCATGACAAGCACATTCGTAGCTGCCTGGAGTGTTGATACAGATATGAGCGCACAGCTGTCCCGGAAACTTTGCACAGATGTTCAGCTCCGCATCTGTTAGTCAATCATAATTCTTTCACTCATGTTTCATATATTAAAGAACTAGATTTGCAACTCCCTCCAATGTCATAATGCCTTAGTTCAGTTTACCATAGTAAAATTCAAAAATAAAAATTGCAGCAAGCAAGAAGTACTTGAAAGCTTTCCTGAAAAATCAGTATGATCAAATTTCGCCAAATCAGAGGAAACTTTAAGAAATCTTTTAATATTAATGGTTAAACTGATGGGCTGATACGAAGATTCGATTGTTGCGCAGGTTAGCAGAATTAGGATTTTCTGAGATCTACCATCAGAGGGAGTCACTTGAGATGATGATGAGGAGTCTGGGTTTTCTCTTCTGCCATTGTCACAGCAGTCTTGAAACGCCGCTTCACAGACGGAACCAAACCGGTTGTTAAGCTGGGAACAGGGCAGTCCGGCCTCATTGGCAATTATCCCCAGATTGCAACAGTTGCAACATTGCTACCAAACCACAGACAAAAATACCTCATGTAGATATGAAATGCATGGATCACAGCATTTATATAACGCCTTTTATGTACTTCTCAAAGTCTGCACAGTCAATAAAACTAAATCTCTATGGTACGTCTGAAACAGAAGAAAATTGGAACACCCTGACACAGCGGAAACATTGGCTTCATACAAGAGATTTCATTAGTCTTGCACTGCAGACCAGAAGGTATTTGACCCTTTCACACAGTCTCACCTGTTGTTAGGATCAGTTACTGACCATTACAGGTCACCAGACAAATTCTTGTCAACCCCTAGTCACCCAGCACAATACAGACAGACAGACAGACAGACAGACAGACAGACAGACAGACAGACAGACAGACAGACAGACAGACAGACAGACAGACAGACAGACAGACAGACAGACAGACAGACAGACAGACAGACAGACAGACAGACAGACAGACAGACAGACAGACAGACAGACTGTCACAGACAGACATATAAAGACATAGAGAGCAACAATTGTTTACTCAACTAGGTCACCCTGTACCAGACACTTATAACTTCAGCAACCTAAGATATACAACCATACATGTGGCAGGCATTTAAACAAACTCTGTATATGGTTGGCTCCAGGATTATCCTCTTCTTCAATGGGTCTTTGATGGTTTTCCAAATCTCACTAGATCTGTTTCATCATCTATGTTTGTGGTCATGCTCCATTTCCTCAAATCAGTCTTTTGAAGAGCAGTCACCAATTGCCATTAGTGCCTTGGTATGTACCACTCTTCCAACTGTCTATATGCTGGAGTCACTGACTAATCCATAAAAGGTGCTTTTAACATGGTTATCACAAATACAAACCAACTCTGGATGAACTTGTCTAAAGTGAACTGGTATTTGAAAATTAATCCTGAACCAAAATATCTTAGTTAGAGTGGTTATGGGTTCCAGGTAAATACCAATTGTTTGGCAACTCTCCTACAGGTGTGATTTGTCAGTCATAGAGAGGAGGAACATCTCTCCCGTTTCAGACCCCTGAGATAGGAACCTTATATCCCTTAATCCTGAATGTAGCTATCCACGAGTTTATTCCCCTCTCTGCCCCCAACCAAGTCTCACCGTGATAAGACCAGGAGTTGATTTGTTGTTGACAGCACCACCTGGCACTGTTTAGATCAGAGCATTCAACTCTCCACCCCCAACTGCAGATTCAACTGTGCATCTAATACATCCAATTGTACGGTTGTTGGAAGAACCCAGGTTAAGGCAACAATTAAAGCCTACGCTGTCCTGTCGCTGACCTTGCAGCTTAAACCTTCATTAAGAAGCATTCTGTATTTTTTTAGAAACTCTGATGAACTGTCTCAACATGCCTCTCGTGTGAACTCTGGTCTGGTACTGGAAGACATCTTTCTTCATTCAAACCAAATATCAAGACATCATCCTTAGTTATGTTATAAATGCACAGGTTTGTCTAAACGTGTCTTGATCCTGCTCATTTTTCAGGGAACTGATACGGGTGAGATCCTTCACCACCGATAACTGTTTGAATGGGTGACATGCCATTTAAGGTCTCCAATGTGTGGGGACCCTGCTAGCCCTAGATTTTATACAGAATAAACAATTCAGAACTTAATAAACAGAGAGAATGATAGCATCAGGAGTTGTTCAGACTGTTGAATCTTTGTTTAGTTACAGAAAAACATAACTCCAGACACTGCTCCCTCTGATGTTTTGTGGGCTGTGCATATAATAGTTTCAGTTGATACAGTCATGTTTTATCAAAACTTTATTTGCAAAGGAAAACTACGCTGAGAAACAGCATAGAAGAAGATGCAACAGGGCTCAGTCTGGGCAGCTGAAAGTCATTGGATTTTATAAATGATCAAAAGGAAATGGCTGGAGTTAGGAACTGATGCTGATGATCGTAGTGCGTGCTCTGTTTTTTCTGGGTCTTGGCTTCACAACTTTTATGCAGGCACACATATGCACAGCTTCGCGGGAACTCTGCTTAACCCAAAGGCTACCTGAAAAAGCATGACATTGGTATTCTAAGAGTTAATCAACCGACTGGTTACTTGCCAAACCTGGCGGTTCCAAAGATCAACTCCGAGGTTATTTGAACATGTGCATACCAGCATTTAAAGATCACGTTAGACTCACGGTAATGTCACAGTGCAATATGCAGATGCTATCATTTGCATATAGGCCTACATCGGAGACTCATTATAACGTGCTTAAATTCTGATTTAACACGGCCGGGGAATGGATCCCGTAATGAATTCACCGACAGAAAATTAGGCCTAACTCTTTTATAACACGACCACGCTGCCTTGTGTATTTGCGACAGCATTTGCCGCTCCACCCTGAAATCCAGCGCCGTAGTTCCCTGCGCTCTTCTAAGCAGGCTGAGCTTCTAGTTCCCCGCTCACGGACCGCCCTTAGACAACACCGTGATTTTTCCATCGCTGGCCCTGCAATCTGGAATGGGCTTCCTATAATAGCGCTTCGCTTGGTCCCAAGCACCCATTCCGCCACATTTTATTAAAATCTCAAGACTGTACTCTTCAGCCGGGGTTGGGTTGGGAGTGCTTATGAGTAGATAACCTTGAAGAGGCGCTATGTAAATTCTCCATATGAATGAATGAATGAATGAATGAATGAACGTTGTAAGGCAGTTTTTGACTTGGTTCCCAAAGACAACGTTACAAGGAGTTCTTTTGTGCTTAACTGACCGTTGCATCCTCGCTTCCCGGTCGAGTGAGTTGTAAGTCATTGCAGTTGCGTCGGACTTTGGCGTTCTGCTTTCCCAGGGCACACTGCTTCTCCTGTCTCTGCGTCAGGCAGCAGAGCTGGACAAGGCCGTTACAGGCAGCACGATCGCTTGGGTGGATGCCATGGATGGGAGAAGTATAGGCTGTACAAGTCTCTCGATTCGTTGTGAACCACTGGCGTCCAAGGTCACAACACTTGTCAATGACGTCTGGAAGCGCACCTACAAATCAAACAAGCATAGATCATCTGCAAATGAAATAACCACACATCACCAGCAATGACACATAACCTCAGACCTCCTGCAAACGAGATTTATTTTATTTATCTATTTCGGATATTTCTATAGCGCCTCCTCAAGTCTACTACTACTCAGAGGCGTTCCCGACTACAGCATTGGTATACTGTGTCGGAGTTTTCACGCCGAAGCGCCACGAGCAATCGCGAGTGAAGGACTTGCCCAAGGTCCGTACGCAGCGGCCAGAGTGGGATTCGAACCAGCAACCCTCAGGTCACAAGGCGCCGAACTTACCACTGAGCCACCAAAGAGTTCCAGCTGCCAGCGATTCTGAGGTATTTCAGAAGCAACTTTGAGCACTTTAGAGCAAGAACTGTGCCACGTTTGGTACATGTATAGGGTATTATTTAGCAAAATCTACCGATAATAGCCTAATAAAAAAAGGCAACAATGAACAGTCATACAAAGGAGAATTGAACGCATTTCACAAGCATATGGCAAATTAGCAGGATATCTGAAACAGCAGGTAAATAACAAAGAAATATATAAGATGATGATATAACCCATGTTCCATTGCTCCTATACAGGTCAGAATGCTGCACAATACAAAAGCAAGGTGAGGAAAGAATCCTTGCAGTAAAAACGATTTGGTTCCGGAAAACTGAGATTTCAAGACAACATGTAATTAGAAATGATGACATAAGACAGTTCCTAGGCAACCCTGTTGGACAAAGTCTTTCGGCAAAGATTCCGATGGTTTGGCTACATGGAACAATCTCAGTTGATGGGACTCCCACATTGTGTGGACCACACAATGCACTACATGCAAGATTCAAAGCAAACAGAAATAACGGAAGACCAAGACAGTGCTGGATAGTAAGGCATAACCGAAATCAGGATCGTTAAACCGATTTTTGCCGATTTTTTGGACTATCCGGATTTATCCGGATCCGGAATGTCTAACCCGCGGATTATCAACAGTTTGTTTTCAATGGTTTCGCTATGGCCACTCATATATAATTATATTTTGATCGGTACTACTTACTAGAGCTGTGAGCGGGCCCAGAATAACCGGGCAATCTACAGGACACTCACATACAATTATAATTTTACCAAGGGTCACACCCGGGTCCTTAAATCAATTCCCGAAACCTACCCTGTATCTGCTATAGACCAACCATTAGGCCTGTCAATCAGTAAAGAAATATACAGCGGTAGACTGGCTGTTGTTCCATCTTACCCCCTGTATTACAGGCTGATGCCAATTCATTAGTCAATGATGACTAACTTGAAATTATGCCTTTAAGTGCATAGATATATCACTACTCGGAATCGGAATCCGCAAATAATACTATCTGGTATCCGGAATCGGCAAAACAAACAGAATTGGTTATGCCCTACTGGATAGACAATATAAATGAAGACATAATAAGATTTTGAATAAACATGAAACAAAGCACTGAACTTCATAAAATGACTTAAACAAATGTATATCATTTATTTGCACCCAATTGGCTGGTGTCAGGAACTGATGATGATGATGATGATGATGATGATGATGATGATGATGATGATGATGATGATGATGATGATGATGATGATGATGATGATGATGATGATGATGATGATGATGATGACAGTGACCGATAATGATGATGATTACGATGCCGACGGCGATGAGGATGATGAAGTTCTACAAAAATCCTACACTGCCCATGACTCATGTTGGAGGTTGGTATGATATTTGGGGCATTAGCACTGCCACTGGCTCTAGGTTGTCAAACTCACTTCCGAAAATGTTTGCTCTGCAGTCTCTGTTGGTCTTTACATCACAATCACGATCGTCTGACTTCATCATCATCATCATCATCATCATCATCGTCATCGTCATCGTCATCATCATCATCATCATCATCATCATCATCATCATCATCATCATCATCATCATCGTCGTCATCATCATCATCATCATCATCATCATCCTTCCCATCTCAATTCTTTCCTTCCTTTTCTCTCTTACTTTAAATACTTTGCTATCTGACAGATTTGAGCTTTACCAAAATGATAAACGCATCAACAATTGCAACCAGATAGTGCATTTCTTATTACAAAACTTATTCCATACCAGTGTGTGTGTGTGTGTGTGTGTGTGTGTGTGTGTGTGTGTGTGTGTGTGTGTGTGTGTGTGTGTGTGTGTGTGTGTGTGTGTGTGTGTGTGTGTGTGTGTGTGTGTGTGTGTGTGTGTGTGTGTGTGTGTGTGTGTGTGTGTGTGTGTGTGTGTGTGTGTGTGTGTGTGTGTGTGTGTGTGTGTGTGTGTGTGTGTGTGTGTCTGTGTTTGTGTGTGTAAGTGTGTGGGTAGGTGTGCACGTGTGTGTGTGTGTGTGTGTGTGTGTGTGTGTGTGTGTATTGTATTGTATCTAAACATTTATAAAGCGCCTCTCACAGTATTCGCTAATCAGAGGCGCTCCCAGTGCGAAAGACCCAGTGAATAGAAAGAGGTTTTAAGAGAGCGGAACGAGGCACTTGGGCCACCAGCTAATAAAGAGGCACGTGTGAATGGAGGAAGTTGATTCCATAGAGCAGGACCAATGCAAGAAAAGGCTCGCGTTTTGGCCATAGAGGTCCTGGCTCGTGGTACAAGAAGATCATGTCGATTGAGCGATCGCAATGGACGGAGGGAAGTAGCTGAAATTGGCAGACGAACAATGTCACAGAGGTACTTGGGTGCTAAGCCTGTACAGGACCGAAGGACTAAAGTGAGAACCTTCAGCTGAATCCGAGCAGTAAGGGGAAGCCAATGAAGATGATCGAACATGAAAGAGGAAATATGAGACCAGCGAGGTAGTCGGGCTATTAATCTGGCTGCAGCATTTAAAACAGTCTGGAGGGGGGAAAGACGGACTTTTGGCAGCCCAATCAAAACAGAATTACAGTAGTCAATTCTGGAGCAGATGAAGGCGTGGATGATAGTGGTAAAAACGGAGGAGGAGACAGAGCGTCGGATTGCTCTAAGCCGTCTCAAGTGAAAGTAAGAAGAACGGGTAAGATTAGCAATGTGTTCAGAAAAGGTGAGCCTACTGTCAAGGACAACACCAAGGTCACGGACACTAGAGAGAAAAGTGAATGACGGGAATTTCTCAGCAAGAAGTGGGAAGTCTAGTTTGAGGAGCTGCTGACGAGTACCAAACCATATAAGCTGCGTCTTAGTTGGGTTCAAAGAGAGACGATTAGAAGACAGCCAAAGGTGTAAATCACGTGAGAGCATCAATACGTCCAGTTAATGCAAGCTGTGCAGAGGGAGTGCCATGAACGAGCGCTTGGGCATCATCTGCATAAAGATGACCAGTTGATAAGTGCTTAGCAAATATAGCAGAAATGTCAGCCGTGTATATGAGGTAAAGGAGAGGGAATAAGACAGAGCCCTGTGGCACCCCAAATTTAACTCTGACCCAATGGGTTCTGGAGTCTCCGCAGATAACCATTTGCGTACGATCAGCAAGGTAAGTGTGTGTAGTTGTGTGTGTGTGTGTGTGTGTGTGTGTGTGTGTGTGTGTGTGTGTGTGTGTGTGTGTGTGTGTGTGCGTGAGTGTGTGTGTGGGTGTGTGTGTGTGTGTGTACGCATGTGTGTGTGTGTACGCATGTGTGTGTGTGTGTACGCATGTGTGTGTGTGTGTACGCATGTGTGTACGCATGTGTGTGTGTGTGTGTGTGTGTGTGTGTGTGTGTGTGTGTGTGTGTGTGTGTGTGTGTGTGTGTGTGTGTGTGTGTGTGTGTGTGTGTGTGTGTGTGTGTGTGTGTGTGTGTGTGTGTGTGTGTGTGTGTGTGTGTGTGTGTGTGTGTGTGTGTGTGTGTGTGTGTGTGTGTGTGTGCAACTGTACATGCCTGGAGTCTGTCTGTGTGTCTGTCTGTTTCTCTAATTCTTGTTGTATATCTCCACCATTTTTCTCGTCCTCTTTCTGTTTGTCTATCTCTCCGTCTGGTGTAACATGATCTCATAGAGGTTTGACTCACTCTCCCCATGTACCTCACCTGTTTCTGTTTATTATTATGGTGAGACTTTTGTAAAGCTAGATTAGTCATAAACTGTCAGGCCCGCCAACCCTAAGACCTCGGCACGGCCACCAGCGGTTGGGAGCCAGGCTGGGATGGTGGGAGGACACTTAAGGTCACATTCTTCATAAAACTTTCGAAACGGGTCAACCATATGTCTTCTAACACTACAGATAAATCATTTGAAAGGAATTGGGAATGAAAGAGGGCTGGGTAAAGCCGCCTGGGTTGTGAATGAAAGCCCTGGACTCCGAAATAGTAGGGTTACTATACTGCAGGGGTCCGTGCCTAGGCCTAAGGCATGGCCTAGCTCCAGATTATTCCCCAGTTTCTCTGCCAGGGTTTTAGTTATACTTAAAATGAGATTTTAAAATGTTATTTCTTATTGAAATCATTGAGGCCACACTCTGGAATACACCATCTTTCTGTCCTTTGCAGTGGCAGATGCATTCCTTTAGCCTTAACTTTTGAAGAATGCTCTAATTACATTACTAAAGTATAAAGTTCTCTAGTCAGAGCCTCAGCCAGTCAATGCAAGGGTTATGATTTGGGTTCAGCTTCGTAGACTAACAATTAAAGTTAACGAAAAACACTCTTACACAACTACCTTATAAGGAAACTTCAAGCAGGCTGCATAACTACTGCATGAAATGACAATGCCTTCCATCAAGATCTTTAATGTTACTGCTTGTCCTCAGTAGACATTCCACCACCAATCTTTTATAACTTCCATTTCCATGTAACTTCCTAACACTGACGTGATGTATGTGTGACACATGCACTGCTAGAGTTACCAGGGCACTCAATATCGTTTGAGAGAATCAACACCTGCCTCTGGCTTTATTTAATACATTCCCTTCCCAAAAGAAATGAGGCAAATTTCATGCTGTTCAAATAGAGCATAAGTTCTCTTGCACTTCTTTCTTTGGAGCCAGACTAAACCGGTTTCAAAGTCCTTGTCTTCAATCTAAAATGGATAGAACTTGCACTTCGAAACTCTCTGTGACCCCAGTGTATTCCAGTAACAATATGACTAGATCATAGATGATGTGACTCACTGGATGCTTGTTGGCTCTGCATGAATGCATGTGCCTGCCACTAAAGATTCTTCTGGTTTATGTGCACTGTTTTGATTACTGGTGAAATGTTTCTTAACAACATTTAGCATCAATTAGGCAGAAAGTATATCTGAATAATGGATTGGCGCTATATAAGAAGAAGAACAAGAACGCGAAGAGAAGAAGGCGAAGAAGAGGAGGACGAGGACGAGGAAGAGGACGAGGAGGAGGAATAAGAGGAAGAGGAGCAGCAGAACGAGGAGGAAGAGGAGGAGGAGAAGGAGGAAGAACAGTCCCTTAAGTTAGCCCTAAGGTAGCCATGGGTATGAACTATGAAGTGTTAGTACTTTTTTTGTTAGCCCCCCCCACGGCATATGAAGGCGGGTGGTCAGTCCTCTCCCTCGCCATCTCATCTTACCAATGAGTGTACGGTCAGTGTCCTCATTATAGCCGAGTCGGCTGGGGGTGCAGGTGCAGCAGAAATCTTGAACCAAATTTCTGCCTTGACTGGGATATAAATTACCTTAACAAATAAATAACTAAATTTATGTTTGGCTCTGTCAGAAAGAAACTAGAGGATTATCTAAAATAAAGAAATTAGACACTTCAAAAACACTCAATATTTTTGATGTAGCGGATAGGTTTTTTTTACACATAATTATCAGAATGAGCAATGGCCTCAAACTAGAGCCTTTTGGTATTCCTCAAGTAATAGGCTTGTCAGTTAACAAGTTGCCTTTAAAGACATTGTGATCTATGAGTATATGTATGTATGATTGTATGTATGTATGTATGTATGTATGCATGTATGTATGTATGTATGTATGCATGTATGCATGTATACATGTATGTATGCATGTATGCATGTATGTATGTATGTATGTATGTATGTATGCATGCATGTATGTTTGTATGTATGTTTGTATGTATGTATGCATGTTTGTTTGTATGTATGTGTGTATGTATGCACGTATATATGCATGTATGTAATATCTGTGTAGATACTAGAATGAGATGACGTAAAAACTTAGGAGAAATGAAAAGCAAATTGATGAGGTTGAAGGTTGACAAAAGAGCTCATGAGTTTACACTTGACTATTATCATTTGTCTAAATGACTATTATCATCTAATTTAAAGTAACGCGATGCATTACAATGCAGTGTTAAGCTATCAGTTTATCTGCTGTAATATGTTTAAATGCAGATAACCATAACCCTTGATGTACAGTAGAGTTTGTAGTGTAGTGTAATGCAGTGTCATTTGATGTGGTTATGAACAAGTCCTAAGCAATACTGAGCAAATGAAAGAGAACATAAAAAGATCTCTTATTCTTAGTGCATTCCCATTAATTCACTCTGCAAACATGAGTGTGAATAATTACTGCTCACTAAAAGTTTCTGAAAAAATACAACAAGCCTGGAGAGAAAGGTCCAACCCTGATTGCTACACTGGGCCCATTGCTGGTAACCATTTGTCACCAGTGACACAACGCAGGCCCATTAAACATGGCTGTGTGGATGCTTAACCTAAGCCACGGAAATCTCAACGAAAGGCATCGGCTTATGATGTAGCTCATATAGCAGTTGATGTATATAGTGAGGCAGAGCAGACGATATATACAGCGTGCAGAGTAGATCTCCCTCCTTAGGTATGGCATTTCTGACATGAAAACCAATTACGATTTCAAGAAGCATGTCAATCACAAACTAAACCAAACGTCGCAGTTACCACTAGCATTATCTGAGACACAAGTCTCACGTTGGCAGCAAAGTCCACCTCTTTCAAAACTAAAAAGCTCTTAAAGAAGTAGGCCTACCACATACAGCTATGCAAGTACTGTTCTTACTTACCTTGGACCCCAACGTAGGCACTTCCCACGACAAACAGCAGTGTTAGGATCCTCATACTCTACTCCTCTGCCTTCCTCTTTGGTTGATGACGATGATGATGTTGTTGTTGTTATTGTTGTTGCTATTATTAAACGGCGAATGTTCGATAAGAAACCCGATGGACTCTGATCTCCGAGTTCGATTAAGAACTTGTGTTCTTTGGAATGTGTGGAGCCTTTCTCTTCTTCGTCGCTAGCGGTGCGAATCAGCGCAACAAACGCTCTATTTTGTTATTCTAATATTCCTTCTTCGCATATTAACTTGCTAGGATCTGATCATGACCGATCTCCTCACGAGTTCATGCACTACAACAGCATCAGCAACTATCCCTGGCCCAGCTGCTGCTGCTAATACCACTATAACAACAACAAGACGCCTGTACATATGAACACACGGTGGCAAAGGGCGCTCTCGCTCTCAGGGTATCGTCTTTTCGGCTGCTCGAATAAGCCACTGGTTACGCAGGAGTATCAAGCACCACCTGTCAAGTCTTCGGCATGGCCTATACAGCCTCCAACGAGTGGCCCCTTTGACTGGCAAGCCAACTGACTAAGCCGTGACCGACCACCACCCTTCCACAACAGACCGCGGGTGGACGGGATCGGTTCACGCACAATTAAGCAGTTTAACGGGCGGCTATCTACTGGACAAAGCCATGATGGACATTTGCTTATGATGTGCACCGGCTGCTCTCTGGCGTCTCGTGGTGATAATTCAGTCTCCTTCTTCAAATACTATTAGGAGAGGAGAGGAGAGATGGGGGGATAGGGAGGGGGAGAGAAAGACAAAGTCTATGCGCCGAGTCAAGTACTGAAGATGGTTTTGTCGGTTAGTTGCGGTTTAATGACACTGTGTAATAACAATGATGATCACTGGCGTAAACTTGTCAAAAATATTGGGGATTTGGTTATTCATTCTACACTTGTTGCATTGGGTGTACAGTCCATCTCAATTATTGGGGGGGGGGCACGTGCCCCGGCTGCCCGCAGAGTCTACGCCAATGAAGATGATTATCGTAGCCCTCCTCCTATTTCAAGGCTTGGGACTGGCACTACCACTGTTAGGGTAGTGGCGGAGTTAAGTACAGAAGAAAAAAAACGTAATGGAAGTAATGAGGAACAGCCTACAGTATTAAGAGTAAAAAACCAATAATTTTTGGTTTTGTTCAAGAAGGAGTAAAACCACAATGCATCATTAAAAAGTAATCAGAAGATGCAAAACTAATGGCTGGTGTTGAACAGCCGAAGATTTGAGACAATTATAAAATCCACAAAGAATCAATTAGGCCTAACTGAAAACTTCTGTAACAACCATGGGCGTTCAAAGGCATTCTTGTATGGGGGAGGGAGCAACATTTTTGTAGGGGCAAAATTTTTGTTGGAGGCAAAATTACCTCTTTTGCACAGCTATTCATGAACACAGAACACGTGACAACTTTAAGAATAAATAATGGTCAAGGACTTTGCCTAAATAATTAAGTGGTTTTTTTCACATTCAAAATCGTGTTGGGACTGTTGTAATAATCATAATAATCAAGATTTCATTTGTGTAAAAATATGCGCAAAATCAAGGGGCAAATGTTTCTCTGTTGACTCCCCCCCCCTTCGGACGCCCATGCCATCAATGGCACGGTGCGAGTTAGGCGTGGGCCCAATGAATTTGGCTAACCTCAGGGTTGGTGCACTTAGTTACATAACCGAACTGACTAAATTAAACCATAATCCAAGTCTTAATTAGCTTCTCTGCACGTGTTAGCGTCGACAGTAAAACAAAATCAAGCTGTTAGGCTATTAGATGGCAATATATAGTCCAGTATAAATGATTAGATGCAAGTACAATTAAGGACCTATTACATGCAGGTATATTGTGGTATAATCCTAAGTTTACATACAGTAGCGAGAGTAGCATATGCTAACTAAAGCGTCAGACTCTGGTAGAGTATCACACACAAAAATATAAAACAAAAATATAAAACAAAAATATAAAACAACTTTCACATGTAACAAAACAGAGCCTAGCCTACAGCATAACGCTACTCATAAAAGAGACAAAAATTAAGGGTTTCCACTGACAATTTAAGACAAAATGGTGTCATTCAACAGACCTGTCAGTGACGATGTCATTCCAGATCAAACAACGGAGAACAGGTTCACTGATTGCTTGATTCATTCACTTAATTACCTATACATCCACAGATTGACCAAACAAACACGATGACTAATGAGGGCGTGCTTCGTGGATTGAAAGCTATCATTGTAAACCGCATTAGGTCAATACCCAGAAGATCAATCTACTACAACTGAAGGATACTCTTAAGTTGTGAACGAAATGACATTTATAAGTGTTTGAGTAAAACAGACACACAGACAGACACAGACAGTTAATGCTATATATATAATATATTAACACACACATGTAGCGATCTAGTATATATATATATATATATATATATATATATATATATATATATACACCGTGAGGCATAAAAAAGGAAGCCCCTGGAAAAATCGTTATAACTCATTCAATAATTGATCAAAACAAATGCAATTTACGCAAAAACATCTATCGTTAAAATCAATAATTTTATTTTAAAAAGGCCCTATAACAAATTTCCGCTAAATCGTTGACGTAATAATAATGACGTCATTAATTTTTCCACCATTTACGAAAATGGCGTTCAGTGAGGAAGATAAACACGTTATAAAATTTTTAAGACAAAACAAACATTATGGAGCAAAAAGATTTTTAAAAGAGTTTCCTCATAAAAGCTGGTCTCGTAGTGGATTGGACAAGATTATTCGAAAGATTGATAGTACTGGAACTTCGCAACGTCTTCCCGGCAGTGGCCGTCCGCGCACTGCTCGAACTGCTGACAAAATTGAAGAAGTTGAAACACTTGTTTTGAGTCAGGAAGATTTGCCGCAAACACACCGTACTCAAAGACAAATTTCTCGAGAAGTTGGTATATCTCAACGTTCCGTTAATCGTATTGTGAAGAAAGACTTACGTTTGATATGCATGAAAAAACGTAGGGCACATGAATTGACCGTGGCCAACAAACAAGCTCGACTTGACCGCAGTCGCCTTTTGTTGCGTCGCTACCCAGCTAGCCTAGTGAATTTCATCTGGTTTACTGACGAAAAATTATTCACAGTTGCTTCTCCTAGCAATACTCAAAATGATCGTCTGTATGTAGCAGTTGGAACTCGAAAGAGAGATATTGAGGCCGACCGCCTTTTACGCACACGTCCGACGTTTAGCAAATCCCTGATGGTGTCAGTCGGTGTTTCTTCTCTGAGGCGCACGTCAATTCACTTCGTTGAACCGGGGGTAAAATCAACGGCCAATACTACAGAGATGTTTTACTCATGGAAGACCTTCTACCTGAAATTCGAGAATTCTCTGAATTTTACATTTTCCAGCAAGATGGTGCTCCAGCGCACAGAGCTCGAGAAACGGTTGCACTTCTGACGAATGAAACTTCTGACTTCATAATTCCTACACTATGGCCCCCTAACAGCCCAGATCTGAATCCCGTAGATTATAAAATATGGGGATGCATGCAGGAAATGGTGTACAAAACAAAGGTCTGTGATGTTGAAGATCTTCGTAAGCGAATCATGCAAGCTTGGAACGATCTTGACCAACGAATAATTGACTCGGCGGTGCGTGAATGGCGCAAGCGACTTCGCGCATGCGTAGAAGCTGAAGGCGGACAGTTTGAGTACAAACTGTAAATTTTTTTACATTGCCTGCTATTTAGCTAGAAATTTCATGAATTTCATTAACATTGTTTGAATATTGTTAAAATAATAACGATTTTCCAGGGGCTTCCTTTTTTATGCCTCACGGTGTATATATGTATATATATATATATATATACATATATATGTATACACATATACACACACACATACACACACTAGATATCCACAACACGTGTGTGCGTGTATATATGCGTGACTAGTTGATGTGCATTAATAGTTAGGCCTACTTGTTACAACTACAGTTGGGTTGAACGACATGCAGTGCAAAAACCGTGCTAACGTTTCCTAATATTTAATATTTACAACATGCAGAAAGACCTGCAATGAAGAATGGAGGAACAAGAGGAAGAAGGAAAGGAACAGCAGGGAGTATTAGGATTTAGGAGGTTGAAGGGAAGGAAAGGAATGTCTACTAAACACCTGCAAAGGCAGACCCTATATGTAGAGCTGTCTGTGTCTGGCTTTCTGTGTGTCCCATAGCGCTGTACCATTCATTCATCGACTCCAATGACCTTCAGCGGACTTGAAAAGACTCAAGCCTATGGATGTACATGTGTGGTCAATTACTGCTAAATACAACTGTTCGCCACCCACCCAGAGGTCAATGGACCTGACCTCTCCCACAGTACCCATCCATCTTGTCTTTCATTTCAGACTGGTCATTCAAGTCAAATGCTGCCCAAGTGGACCGGTATGCACCCGAGTATCTCAAACTAAGGCTTGCCTAACACTGGTAGAAATATTTCCTTAACCAGTAAAAGCCGACTTGTTTAAGAACTTATAAAGACGATAATTATGAACAACATCTGTAATATACTTTGTCCTGTATAAGTCTCATCATGGAGTTTATTGTCCCAAATTGCTATTACACCAAACTGCTGACAAACTTAACAAGTAATAAAACTAATGGCAAGCTACTATAGGGAAAGTGAATATTATCATAAATGTTTTCACAGCATTCTGTTGTGATGGGCAGCACCTTCATTTTTTTCTTACCCTCGGTATATGAGGGCAAGTGGGCCAGTCCCTTCCTTGCTGTTTCATTTTCCCACCAACAGTGTGCCGTCAGTACACTCGTTATAGCTGAGGGTTGAAGTCTTGACACAAATTTCTGCCCTGGCGGGGATACTCTCAACCTCTCTGTTGACATTCCAACACGCTAACCGCTAGACTATCGCGTCTAACATGAAGACCAAATTATGTGATGACCCTGTGCAAGTGACAATATCCAAATGAATGAAGTTAAACCAGCTAAACTGGTGCAAAAGAAGATAATATCAGTTTGGGGTGAGTTCAAGAGAAGCTCATTCAAGATGTCATCATCCAAGTACATGTCTCCAAGCACAGACATGAGTACAGGTGGTTAGAGGCAGTAGTGCGTGCATCTGTACTTCTACATGTACATATATAATGGTGAATATGAGAACCTTGTAATACGTTCAGTTAAATTTTGGAAAGAATTAGCCAGGCCGCCAAGATTTTAATTTAAAACAGTTGACAATTGTGCAGAGGAGCCCGTTAAAGTATCGCGTAGATCACGGTGTAAGAGCTCGTTTACAGCATGCTCAAATGAAAATGGCCAACTAAAATTCCAACTTAGCTGCTGAATAATTAATTATCTACCTAAGAAGAGACAGGCACACATAATGAGCCGAGACTCATTATGACTGCCTGTCATAATGAGACTGACACTCACATGTAGATTTCTAAATACTAAGAAAAAACACAGTTTTAACTATTGGTTAAGTCTGTCATGAATTTACTATCTTCTGAAGCAACTTACTGTGCACAATAAGTCTGAATTTTCTGAAAATTAGTCACAGATTTGGTTGTACGCAGGTTGTTAATTAAGATTTCTATTAGTTATCAAATAAATATAATATGTTCGCAAAATGCAAAAGTTTAATTCGTTCACTTCCTAGGCAAACTACGACAAATTCACAAATCAACTTGCTGTAAAAAACCAAATACCGGAAATAAATTGTCTAAGCAAGAAATCATCGAGAACAGAGCCCAGCTCAAGCAAAAACCTGATACATCATTAACATGAAATTCAGAACCAAACGGAGACAGTCAATGCCTCAAAGCTGTCAGCATCTTTCATAAAAACAAGAATTAATCACAACCGCGTCTCAGACACACTGTGATCTCTGCAACTGCATTGTGTCAAAGCCTTTAAAACAGTTGAAGTGAGATTTATAAATATACATCCCAAACCAGACACCACAGATAAATTTGTGCAAAGTACACATCTGAAAGTTACGAATAACAATGATGCACCAGGTACATGCAGAGTTTCCTTTATAAAACAACAAATGAAGTCTAGAGAATAATAATATTGTATCTGTATGTAAGTCAAATAATGCCGACAGAACCGCTTCAGTTTCCACAAGCCAATCAATCTATCCTGCAGCAGAACAGCACATACAATCATTACTATCTCAACAACACTCCGTTACCACAGAATAACAGCGCTTGTAGTGCCCGACTTCATCTCACCCCCTCAAAAAAGTAACCATTGTTCAGGCAACTGTCACTGTATATCAATTCAGTTCTTTCCTATGAAGTCAAAATTACATCAAGATAAGTCAAAATTACATCAAGAAGATGAACAAAAATGATCATTCAACAATATCATACTTATATGCGAGGAAATACAATATGAAAACATGACTGTCGACTGCTTTGAATGAACCACGGTCCGGGCTTCCACACATAAACAGCACAACTCGGATAAACAAAGGCACTAGAGGTTCTTGTAGCATCAAATGATGCTCAGAGCTCTGCTCATGATTTCGTAAAAACAACCTCAGCGCATTTTAATGATTTTCTTCTGTAGGGCAAACTACACACTGGATGTATATCCTTCCAAAACCAGCATTCAAGAAACTCTGCATCTGAATTAAAACGAAGTTACTAAACCAAAGACTCCTGTACATATAAAACAACTTCTTTGTCTTACATCAGAAAACAATGCTTTCTAAATCCAGGTTTTAATATCCTCCGAGGCAGTGCCCAACACTCTAACCTGACAGAGATTAATGGTAAGATTTCCACTTGAATATCTACTACAGTCTGCATTATTCAAATTAGAGCCAATACAAACTTATCTGAGACATGGTGATCTACTCACTGCATGAGCAAACTGTGATCTAAAGATTGCAATTTTTTCAGTCAAGTAGACTTCATGTAACAGCTTTGGGCAAGTTGCATTTACACACTTACCAAACAGTATGCATCTACATTTATAAAGCACCTGTTGGGAATCTCTCAGGAGCAACATATTTGGTACCTTTGTCCGCTCGGAAGCAAACAGCTACCAATGGCATGTTTTGAGGTCTAAGCAACTCATTTTGTGCTTGACTTGCAGAAGGAAATCGGCAGCTCCCCTACAGTCTACTATTGTAATTGCAAATTTATATAGCGTCACTTCGAGGCAAACAAATCAGATGCACTTGACAAAATCGTCGCCTGCCAAAACGGGTTGAATAACTGTCACCTATACAAATGTCAACATTGACACGCCAAGGTCTTCTACTATAAAATCTGAGCTGTGTTTTTACTTAGTGCATTTTATTCAACCGAATCAGCCAAATCAAGGATCAAAAGCCCCAGAGAATCAGCCAACACCAGAAGCGTCACGCTGAAGCAAGGTCTACAGGTATTAAGACCTATAGCAACTTTTATGCATCTTAAAAAGTGCACAAGATCATTAATTGTCTGATAACGCTTACATGGTCTCCACAATGGAATAAGGGTGTCAAAATTTTAGTAAATTTCCACCCAGGTAGCCGAATTCTTTAGACGAGTACGGTAACCAGATAACCATCAGTCGAAAAATACATTACATGTAAAAAAATCATCATCTATAAGCAACACTCTGTGTGCTTTGGTTCACAACCCATGGGTCATACGCAGCAGTTACCGGGTACTCTCATTTACATCCGAAGTTTGCTCTCGGACCCTTCACTGGGCTCTACCAACAAACACTTTATCTATGACATTTTCCACCTAACTCTTTTCAGACCACAGTGCCATTTTTTTAAATTGTAATCCGACATTTATAAAGCGCTACTTCAAGAAAAACTCATCAGTGGTGCTCATGAAGTGTACTGATTAATACACACGGCAGGAATCTGTTGTTGTGCAGTATGTACACATTGAAGAAGAAGAGCAGTCCCTTAAGCCAACCCTGAGGCAGCCATTAGTATGCAGTATTAGCGACATCATTTCTATGCCTCGGCACATGGGGGCGGGTGGCCAATCCTCTCCCTCGGTGTCTCATCTTCCCACTGACATTTTAGCTGAGTTGGGTAGGGGTGCAGAAATCTCGAACCAAATTTTTGCCCTGGCGGGGATCTGAACCCCGACCTCACGATTGACAGTCCAGCGATTGACAGTCCAGCATGCAAACCACTACACTATCGAGCACCCCTACACATGGCTTGAGACACTAATCACTAATCAGTATACATTAATTCTAAAAAACAGGTTCCTAACTTCAGATATGCTCATCTATTACTATCCAACAAGAGTTACAGTGCTAAGAGGCTAGGTCCTGACCACTTGTGGTTCTTGTAATATAATATATAGTTTCTACATCTGCTCCAACATGCTCATAGAGATATCTTTGCCAATCTTAAAACATGACAACAGCATTACAACCGTTATTCATGCATTGCATGACTCAACAATTTCACATGATGTACTGGGACATGAATAACTGCGATTATAGGCCAAAATATTTTCCCCACAGCTAACAAAGAAGGAAACGTCTGTTACCAGAACCCTCGCACAGCCTCAGTCAGACATGGTAAACATTCATTATTAACATCATACTGTGTTTACAGACAAACTTCATGGCAACCACACACTCAAAACAATCGACGTCACTACAGCAAGCCTCTAACTGAAACTGAGGTTCTGAGAAACCCTTAATGTCGAAAATAACTCAACCTGCACTTTCCTATTCCTATTTCAACACAGATTTAACTAATTCGATTTAATTTAGTATTTCTCAGAACTGCAAGCAGGAAAAGAAATTGAAGCGTAACATCTCTTCTGTACAGATATTTCCAAAGCTGCCGAGTGCACCATTGCCAGATGGTCACCAACAGCAACTGGTCACCAACAGCAACTGGTCACCAACAGCAACTGGTCACCAACAGCAACTGGTCACCAACAGGAACAGCCGGTTGTCTGGTCCTTCTCATAAACCTCGATCCCTCGAGCAAACAGTTGAATCAGCTGCGGATGGATTCTGCAAAATCAGAACAATACCTCACGCATTGATCGGATAAGCCGTGCGCAGTTCTTCTTCACCCTTCACCCATACAAATCATTCTTCATCCAGAAACATATAACATTTATGGTGTTAATTGATGGATCCACAGTTTAACAACATCTTATGGCAACAAAAGCATTGATGTCGGCTGAAATTATTTTGAACAGTTCTCACCGTTTGGATGGCATAATACAGCTAATTATAAATTTATATAGCACCTCCGAATGGAGTTACCCACCACAGTCTGAATTTATAATTTCCTTGAGCAACTGGATTTCATCTGTGCTTCTCCAAAAGATTCAGATTTCTTGCTACAATTTAACTTGAAGCGACCTTTATGCCTTGTGCCGATTTATAGCCATACTGCAGAAGTCTTAAGATTAGAATAGATTATATATCTAGAAATTCTAAAGACGGATAACTTCAGATAAGCTGAAAATGTTTGTTGACCTTGCACTGCTGGCAAATTTTGGGTTTCTGCACTAGACCAGACCAGAAAGATGGTCCAATACACAAGAAAACAAAACGGATTTGGGTCACAAGTTGAAAGTGCAAAATAGTGCATGGTTCACTGAGACAGGAACAGAGTTCCCTGATGTACTCTGCAGATACATCAACTACAGAGGTCTGCCAAAGAAGGGTGATCATCTTGAATACATTGGTTAAGAACAATAATAATAATATTATTATTAATATTATAATAATATTATTATTATTATTAATATAATAATAATATTATTATTATTAATATAATAATATTATTATTATTATAATTATTATTATAATTATTATTATTATTATTATTATTATTATTATTATTATTAAGAACAATGCAAAACAAGTTGTTCACATCCAATGCATCACATCTTTTTTCAACGCTGCATCTTCCACTCATTTAAATTTATGACAGTTCAGTTAATACCCACCGTAGTATGAAACACCAGTGTTGCCAGAACCTAACGTAAAACAGCCTCAAACGATGGCACAACAAAATCTTGCTCTGTCAGTATGATGACCAATTTCCACAGTGTCCTCGTCATTTGGTCTCAACGAGAAAAACAATGTTGGAAGAAATTTTCTGACTTAATCCAACAGGAAACTTACATGTACTCAACAACTGGTTCGTCAACAACTTCCCCATCACAGTTCCACACACTGGTTGAGGAGGCTGATCTACTGCGCAGATGATCTCCATCCCTTGTCCGACCTTCCATTCCACCCGCCTCCTCGTCTTCATCGGCAACCAGTCGAAACTTAAATCGCGTGATACGAAATACTTGAACGAATGGAAACTCAAACTGCAACATATCAATGACAAAGGATGCAATCAGTTTAACACTTCTTCACCTGCCTACATCTCCAAACCCTGCCTTGGCGTTCTAGCCTTTCAACAACTAACCATCTTGAAGACTGCAAAGAAAATGTAAAGACCTCACAATCTCGTGAAATAAAACCATGATATGCATCGTTACATCATAATTCCAACATAGCACAATCACCACTTCAACAAGAAATGCAAGTCAGCCTTAAAATACTTCTTCTTTGTAATGTAGCATTGTAAAGCTAGACGGTAATCATAATCACCAACTCTAGATTTCTACAGCGCCCAAATAATAATATATATTCGTGTTTATTGACAACTCACTGAAAAACCGCAGCAAGTAACACTGAAACATATAAGACAGTACAATTATCAAGACCTTATAGAATACGCATCTTAACAACCCATTAGGCGCTCGCTCATTTTACAGCTGCCCCCTAGGGAATGGAAGGCTAAGTCGCCTTATAGGGAGCTTACGGGTATCGAACCGCATCTTTGAATATCTTATGTTCTTCAAGCAAGTGTTACCATTCATCTATCCCCTCCCAAATAAAGCTAAAGTTGTAGAAATCAGCTTATTCACCAGTAATCATTTGTAACAAAATCACGGATCAAGACGCCACATCACCTGGTCAGCGTGTGGAATGGTACAACGGTAGAGATGCTGAACGTACTGCAATCGTGAACAGTCATGAACGAGAACGAGATCAGAACAACCGTTGCCAAGATGAGCGGCTGGAGCAGGGCCCTTGAGCGCATAACGGCAACGACAGCTCATCAGGAATGAACTAACGGCCACAAAACGACCCTTCACCGTCTGCCAGTGGCCACCGTTGTCTAGGCAACAGCAGAACACAGAAGATATCAGTAGCTGACTCCACTGTTGTTTCCTTTGCTAACAGATGTAATCCAAGTCTGTCTGAATTGAATCACTGCTTTTAGTATTCATTGCAGTACATTAAACGACTCATCTGTTTTACATAAACAAACTAACGCTACTTAAGTTTGTGACAAAAGTGAACTGAACCAGCGCTTGTATGCAATGCATTCAATGTACTGCATAATAAAACTCACATAAGTTTTATTATTAACAGGAGCAGTGCATCAGAAGCTATGTAAAAAGCAACAAGCTTATAGAAGACTTGACCCTTACTTCTAGTTAATAGCAAATCGTTAAATATCTTATCTTATATGAACATTTATAAAGTGCTTCTCTTAACAGGGCTATACAGAAGTGCTCTCAAAGTGACAGGGTCGTAAACATGCAAGTCTTTACGCAACGAAGAGATGCAGGTGTGATCCCCTCTAGAATCCTACTATGGATTGCAGAGGGAAGATCAATCCATAGTGAAGGACCCACTACTAGAGAGTGACACGGTAACCGCGGGAATGGGGTAGATTTAAAAAAAATTTGCGGTAAGAGCACGGTAATGGGGAAACACTGGACGGTAATACCGCGGGGCTGGGTATGGAAGCCGCGGTAATACCGCGGTAATGGTTACAGAGTTCATAAATTTCATTTATTCATTTATTTTCAGCTGAGTTATAACACTTTAATGATCTTCTGTTCATTCACGGATTACACAACAAACAAGCTGAGGTGCAGAATATTTAGTGGTTGTCAATTTCATAAATTTCCATATGCTATCAATTATAATATTACGAGTTATATTTCTTACTTTTAAGACGCAGGGACATTACGGGGATGAAAATCCATTATGTGGGAATGGTGAGGGGATGGAGATGAAGGTTGCGGGGATGGTGAGGGGATGGGGACATGGTCCTGCGGGGACGGGAGGGGATGGGTTTAAAAATACAAATGCGGGGTGGGAATGGGGACACTTTTCTGTCCCCGTGTCACTCTCTACCCACTACAGCGAAAGCCTGATGCTGGGCCACAGAAATTCGCAATCGAGCAACAATAAGATCAAATCGGGCAGCAGAACGAAGAGGACGAGAAGCGCAGGCAGAGAGTGATTTACACATCAGATCAGAGATATTTAGGTGCTAGACCCGGCTGGGACTTAGTTGCTAAGAGCAAGACCTTAAATCTGATTTGAGATGCCACAGGAAGCCAGTGAAGATCATTGGTCATGTATGTGAAGATAACATGGGAGACGTGCGCTAAGTCTGGCCGCAGCATTTAAGACCGATTGTACGGAGGACAGACGCATCTTTAGAAACTCGATTAGCACTGAGTGACAGTTTCTTAAGTAACAGTATAAGAGACAATCAATCTCCTTTGCTCAAAGAAACATGGATCATCTGAAGTTTGGACTGATATAAACCACAATTAGATCTAAAGGCATTGTTCGTCAAGAAAACCAGCAATGATGCACTTGCTCCACACTGTCAAGTGATCAGGCTTCAGATATTTAACGCCGCTCCTGAAGACACAAATTACTGCAAAATCCTATCTTTTTCCAGCTAACCAAGCAACTGAGCAGAATTCATACATCAGCACAATATAAAAATCTAATTAATAACAATAATAAAAATCATTTCCCTTCAATATTAGAGAAATAGTGGCAATAACAACTGCTCTCTAATCAAGTCATTTATAAATTATTACAACGGCAGTTGCCAGTTCATGAGGCCTAGAATTAGCATTTTTACCAGCACAGATTCACAGCCCCTACACGTGAGACAAACTTAGAAACCTTAATCAAACACATTTTCTGTCAACAGACCAACATGGTCATTGTCCCACCAAAACTTTTTGCTAAATCAACTAAGGCCACTGCTGTGGTCTACACCCTCTGATTGCAAACTGACATATTTAGCTTCTCAGACTGAAGAATCGGCATTAACCTCCAGAACAGTTACTCATTCGCCTGGACGAATGACCATCTGCTAACGCTTCCGTCATGGATCGACACACGAGACATCTGAAACAGAAGACAGAATTAATAACTAGCTTCAAACAATGTCTCATTACACTGTCATGCCAGACAAAACATCTATGCCCACCTGTTTTTCCTAGCACAAGCTGGCAAGATCTTAAGCGTAACCTACTTTCAAATACAGATCCATAGGTCATATGGTATGACTCCATTTTGGCCCCTAACAAATACAATTCCACACCTCAGATTCAGATTATGATGATTCTGTGCACAATAAGTGCTTTACAAAAAGAAACCATCATCATCAGGCCCATGTTTGACTCAGAGACTCTTTCAAACAAGTTACTATTAGACTTTTTCAAACAAGTTACTATTACCCAACTGCCCCAGTCCAGAATGCTTGAATAAATCCAAGCACGAATGTCCACGTCGCAGGGGTAGATACCACTTTGATGGCAACTAAATCCTGCTGGGGACCCAGTTCTTGCTCAGGATATTGTATGGTATTGTATTCGGGCACTTATAAAGAGCTTCTAGTGGAGAGCCATTCAGAAGCACTCCCAGTGACACTGCGATACCGCGGTCCAGGCAGTAGGCAACGCCTGGCTGTAACTACAGCATATATTATATCAATGAGAGAGTTACTTCAGTTCACTCGCTATAGCAGCCGCATATGCAGAAAGAGATGTCACATGAACACTATTCGTATTCGATCTGACCGCTAGTATTCGGCAGAACACCGAATAGCTATTTGGCCACTATTCGGCTCCGAAGTGAATACGAAGCGAATGTTCGAAGTTACCAAATGAACATTTTCTACACAGAAGAATTTTTCACATTTTTCAACTTATGACTGAAAGAAACCACAGTTAGACCTAAAATCATTGTATCTGCTCAACAACTGCAAGAATTCAAAGGCCACAGTAATCAGGTAATTAATTTGGGTTGCAATGATACAATCCATACGCGGACGACAGAGGAAATGGATCGGGCACATACTAAGGAGCGACAACCTACTAAAAGACATCATTGAGGGAAGAATGGAGGGGAAGAAGGCGCGAGGAAGACAAAGAACAATGCTACTGGACTGGATGATGACAGAAGAGGGATACAGTGGACTGAAAAGGGAGGCACAGAATCGAGGAAGATGGCGTCACTGGTCATACGAACCTGCCCAAGGGCAGAGAACATAAAGAAGAAAGATACAAATAACTATAAAATCATTTCACTAGAACACTACAGCTGTCATCACTTACCTCCTTAACTAGTCAGTCACCTGCATTCAATTTTTTTAATCCCCTCATTGACCCTTAAATTCTCTTTCAGTGGTTTTTTAGACTTATCCAAACAGTATACAAAAACAAGATACTTACCCGGCTTTGCATGCTGTTCCATCACGTGGATGACTGTCCTTGTCAGAACTCAAGAGAAAACTGATTTCCCCAGTGTAAGTTCTGTTCGCTAAAACTTTCTTGAACCCTACAAAATTCACAATGTTTTAGTGGCTCTTAAGTAAAAAATAATTTATGAATGCAAAATGTCTAGTCAAATGCAAAGCAAAAATAACAGACAACTTAGTGAAACCTCGGAAGTTGAGTAATATATTTTGGCTGAATCATAAATTGGAAGCCGCAATTCAACGTATATATGATAGATGTGATATGTACAGTCGTTTTGAGAAGAAATGTACGATCATTTTCAGATGACATGTATAGTCATCGATGACATGCATGATCACTCTCAGATAACATGTCAGGTTGATGACATGTATGGTCAATCTCAGATGACATTTATGGTCAATCTCAGATAACATGTATGGTAACTGTCACATGGCATACATGGTCACTGTCACCTTCAATATATATTCTTCAGCTGTCTGCCTATTTATATATAGTTACATTTTTAAGTATACAGAGCTATAAAACAGGTTTGAGATTGCTACATAACAACGATAATTAATTCCTCATTTAAGTAACTGACCTTCCCAGTCATATCTCTTTGGACCCATCCATCGATTCTGCTCACTATCCAGAATACAATCACCATAGAAACCGTAACTAATGCATGATATATTATATCGGAGAAACTGCTTATTGTGGAAAACGGTGCCAACATCCAGAGCCAGGGAATCACCTAAAACATTAAGAACAACCAATGTATGTATGCATATAACAAAGGCAGGTGATTGCATCATAGACATATTATCACCTCAGTCATATATGATTGCAAACAGATGATACTGACCATACAGAAGATACCTGTTGAAGCATAATTGGCAACTATCTACCTTAACACCAAGACTGGTTACTACAGTGTTTACAGCAGGCTAATTATGTCTTACATCATTTGGTATGACCCGCATTGGTGATATGTGTTTTAGTATGGCACGACTCTTAAACGATCAAGTACTGACATTGTAACTGGTAACATTCTTAAAATAGTGTGAGCAAACACATGAAAATAAATTCTTACCTAGAATAATATGCAGCGCTGAAGTGACGGGATCATTGATACCTTGACTGGTGTACGACACTGTATCAGTTGAACCTATTCAATAATGCAAAACTTTATTCACCATAATCTCAAACACAATACAACAGCATTTGGTAGTGCACTACTTCCAAAGTTCAGAAGTGCACGCATGACCATACAATAGAAGACTAATGGAGCTGAGCAACTGTGCATGAAGGACTTGGTCAAATTTCTTAAACAATGACTGCCTGAGTGGAGGCTCGAACTTGTAATCTCGTATAGGAAAAGATGCAATAAATCACTAAACTTATTTGTTTCAAAAGAATTATAATTATTATTGTGGTAAGCTTATAATAATATATATCATTGGAAAGTTTCATTGTTTAAAAATACCTTGACAGTTTAGATTCTAGGATCTATGTTATTAAAAACATTTTTACAGATTAATTGTTAATTATCATGAAAAAAATCTACTGTCGGTTCTTGAAAGCAGCTATGACTTAGAAAATCCTAAATACTCTTCATACCACAAAGAGCAAAATTACTCTTTACTACGATAATATTATTATTATTATTATTGTAAACATTTTAAAGTTACACGTGCAAAGTCACACAGAGATGCGAATCTGAGGCTCGGTTAGTCAGTCGCCAGGTAAAGAGCAGTTAAATATCCAGATGTTTGAAAGCCAGTGATAAATAGTGAGTATTGAGGCGTTTCTTAAGGAAGAGATAGAGTTCAAGCATCAAACAGACAATGGTAGGCGATTCCATTCCTTGCAGACAGCAGCATGGAATGCATGAGAGCCCATAACAGTGCTACATTGAGGCTCAACCAAAATTTGACCAGCAGTTAGACAGCAACAGACAGCACAGAAAACGACTGATACATACTGAGCTCAAATAGATAACTCAGTGAGCACAAACAAAACAATGGTCTGCTCAACAGAAACACAGCTAGACAAAATTACACAACTTCAGCAAGCAATACTGCAGAAATGCACAACATTTTTGGGACAACAAACCACCTGGAAATAGTACTTTATTAGTAGGGAGATCCAAGTATTTAGACACATCTCTCCATTGGAGTCTAGCTATGAATGTATGACCACTTTAAATAATTTTCACCTGTATGACAATTAAATCGGTTATAGTAGATTTTGTAACTTGTTGCATTTTGACAGCAAGCCTAAATGAATAAACGAATATAAAACAATGTAAAATAATAAACACAAGTCATAATATATTACAAATACTGACTGACCAGCAGGAATGATTCCTATCCTCCACCTGGGCTGCAGAAGATTGGTGTCTGGTGTGATGAGATCGGTTCCATCTTCTTTCATTGTTCTCGTCAAGAGACCGTCAACAACTTCGGCAAATAAACCATCACCACCAACACTCACCACTCTACAGAAGCAAAGAAACTGATTAGGTCTCTACCAAACTAACAACTTCCATCGTTTGGCATTTTGTGTGCAAGACATCAACAGACAGCAGAAATCATTGGCACATATGGACCTAAAATTAACTCACAAAGTACAAACATACCAATCAGAAGAACTATCTGAAAAGTTCAGTTGGCTTGATAGAAGATTTCAACATCTATGATCAGCCTGATCACCAGCCATCGGTTATACACAGATACACAATATCACAGAATTTCAGTAACTCGTACTGGAGACGCCGAGACGTGCATAAAGGTTTTAGGTCCGGTGGCCAATTTGCTCCTTCCCAGTTGGCTTGATAGAAGATTTCAACATCTATGATCAGCCTGATCACTAACCATGGGTTCTATGCAACCAAATACTATTGGCAGATGTTTGCATATTGAAATTGTTGCTGGAACAGCTTATAGGCAGAACCAAATGATCTAAGGAGCTAGGAGACCCTTCAGTTGATAATCGGCTCCAAGAAGTCCCATCAACAAAAGGATTGACTCTTGTCATCTGATTTTCTAATGAGATTCTCTACCAAGAAGGCCAGCACCATAAGGAAAGGTGTACCAGTTTGCATAAATCTACTAGTATTTCCTATCATCTATCAAGCATTCCAACCATAATCAATTACCAGCTGATATACAGGGCATCATGCACCACCAAATTCTTATGCACTCAACCCACTCTTACCACAAACCTCAACAAATTCCTCCCATACATCCCACACTTTGTCACCGACATGTGTACTGCTGCCTGCAAAGTGGACTGCTGTAAGAAAGGTAGTGCTGTGCAATCATGATGCTGAAGCAGAAGGAGGTCACACATCAATCTGATATGGGAAGTTACAGGAATGTCTGAATACTTGTCTTCACATCCAAAGTGGTTGAGATGCTGGTATTCCGGCAGTTCTTTAAATACCTGGAGAAACACCTGGATTGATGAACGTTTAAGTGGCATTGATGGAAAGGTTTTGCTCTGCCAGCAACCACTCACCTATTCATTAAGCTGCACAAACCCAGTAGTGTGCAAGACTTTCAAATGTGGTCTGGTTAGCTCCTAAAGAAAAGGCCAGTTCAATTGGGAAGACCAGTCCCACACATACTACAAGGTTGTGCTTGAAGGCAAACCTGTTTCATCAAAGTTATAAGGATTGAACACAAATGAAACTCTGGTAGACGTGATTATATAAACATAAGCCGCAATGCTTTTGTGTATTGTTGTTGACAGAGTCATAAAACAGATGATTGCTTACCTTCTTACTTCACCTTACTGTTTACCTTTTCTATTTACTTTAACATTTACTTTATTGAAGCTGAGCGCAAAATACCCATCGACATCATGAAGATTGTATGTCTGGAGAATGTCTCGTGCGTGGTATCTTCGTTCCGTCTGCATTACATGAGCTGTTATCTTCGCCAGCTGGAATAAAGGCGCAATCTTCTCTCGGAATATCTTCACAGCCTTTCGCTTTCCCGAAATCGGATTGATGAAAACCAGCAAAGCCTTTGGTCGATTGAAACCTAACGAGAAACAAATTCTCAAGGGGCAATGTCTCATAAGGAAAGGTAATATGGGACTGGCTCCAACTAAATGAGTCAGATATATCACATATTTTGTAGATTTTCACTTAACCTGATCTAATCTAATGACTTCCAAAGCTAAAGAGGTTCAGATATATCGATAGCGATCTGCCCCAATTCAGCGACCAACTGCAGACGATTGAGATTAAACTTTATTGTGAATCCATTCCATGTGCTGCATCAACTCCTTCCTCCGCTTTATGCAAAACCTTATAATTTATGACCTAGACCCCAGATCAGATTTGTCCATAGCTGTTGTCATCGTAGCTGATACAGCAGTTAAGTAGACTGGCAGTGGAATGGAAGGGCACAAAGTACCATAATTTATTTAAATTACAGCTGCAACTGGGTTTGGGGAGCAAGACAAGCACAGATATAGGTTCATCTGTTCTTGAACTGTACTGCACTCTGTAGGGCTTAGTCACCTGCAACTAGCAACTGCTGTCCTGTCTGTACTCAGGCAGCTGTGCACAGCTGATACTCAACAAGTTCCTGTACCGCTGTGCCAATAGGTCTCGAGTGTTAAATAGGTATCCATGGGAGCCATGGCAGAATCGCATGTAAATGGTTCTCATGTAAACGGAACTCCACTGTATAAATGAACATGCCATCTACATAACAAAAGAAATAAGTGACATTGGCAACTTTAACTCTTCTGATCTTCTTATTTTATGGACAAGGTCACATGCAATACAGATATGGAACAAATCTTAATAATACTTCTAGTATCAGAAATAGAAATACCTCAGTGGATAGCACTGCAAAGCAAAAATCCTTAAGTCAAAGCCTGACAGACAGAGAGGGGATGGAATCCACTGAAATTAAAGTCCTGATGAATTATTAATGAAAGGAAATACCTGGTTGAGAAATAATCTCGCTGATAATATTCAGCCATCGAGAGGCGACATTTACATCTGAAGAACTGAAAACCGTCTTGCAAGGGACCCAAGTATATTTCTTCGACCGACTGACGGCCCAAATTGTGAAAGATTTATGATTTTCATCTGACGTTGTTGCACTGTCACCATTCCCACAGTTGCCACGAACAACAGCAAAAACTTCTCTCAGCGGCAGCCTCTTATTTTCATTTTCTGAAACAATCACAAACTCCAGCATATCACTAAGGTGATTATACTGTTTAATTCAAATCACAAACCCCAGCATATCATTAAGTGATTAAACTGTCTAATTCAAACAAGCATAAAGCTGCACTGAATGCTGACCAATATAAGCAACAACTTAATTAATCTACAGAAGCAACTAATAAGGGTCCACCGGAAAGACATTTTCCACCGAGTACCGAATCCGAGTACTTGGATGTACTATTTGCCGGATCCGGAAACAAACCGGGTACCATTTGTTCCATATGTGAAGCTTCACATTTTCATGTAATAAAAAATTATCGAAATAAATTTGTGTACTTGTAGTAAGTGACTGATACATTTTGAATTTTAGTCATTTCTGTGCAGTTGTGAAGTTTTCTAAAATTGCATTAAATTCAATAAATTGACATAATTTCAAGAAAATGGAATTGAATTCAATGGATGTCTAACTGTTTTAAGGCTGAACAGTTATAATTTTATATACGCAAGTTTATTGAATAAGGTTTTAACGGACAAAATTTTGTTTAAAGAAACTCTTTTGCAACTATTTGCATCTACAGTATTTGCCGAGGCGAACAGTTCCGGAAACGGGATTTCTGGCCGAGGCAAATGTCCGAGGCGGTTTCCGGTGGACCCCTAGCAACTAACTTGTCTACCTTACTCAATGACTGGCCTCTGGTCTTCAACACCTTTGTGCAATCACATCTGTGATCAACCACAGGCCAAATAATGCAACTGAGTGCACGTCAAAGGCTGCATAGCAATAACAACGGGTGTAACCTTGAGGCATGATCCAGCGTTTAAGGGTCTTGCGATAGAAGCAGAGATGACTTTGCTTTTCTTATCAGTTTATGGCTTTAGAACAAATTACTAAATTTAAAACTAGAAGGAAATCTCAAGCACATACTAGGCTACACCAATTCTCAGAAGAGCTGCTTTCGTGTAAACAAGATCATCCAGCTGGTACGCATGCATGATAACGGTACAGAAACAGCTGGACAATGCTTCTTTGTGGGTTGAATAGCTCTGAACAACTGGCTAAACAATCACCTTCTAAGTCAAGAGCACTTAATTTTCCATGTGCAAATTAAAACCAGGAAGGTATGGCATCCCAGGACTCTGTGGTTTCAGAGTACAACACTATAACAATTGCTTCCGCTATTTGGTCCAGCAGTGGCAGGCCTCAGCATATAAATAAAGACTGGCCACACGTCATATGATTAACACCGCTTTCAAGGAAAAGCAATAATGACGATTTATGGATCATATGCCGCAAATCATATCATATCATATTAGCCAATCAATTTGGAATCCAGTTACAGCAGTAAGCCAATGATAGGCCTGCTCAGTTTTACATTGCTCAATCTTACATTGCTATGTCACCAATGGATCAGTCTGGCAAAGCAATACTTAGTAAGTGCCTCTCTTCAGTGCATGCATTGTTCTGCTTCAACAGTCTTGCCATGAACCTTGAGAAGTCTGAGGCAATCGTGTTTGACTCGTGCAAACACCTGCGCTCATTCCCTTCTTAATCCAGTGTTGACCCTGCCGGCACTGCTAATGCGCTAAAAAAACGTCAAAACACTTGGGTGACTCTGGGCAGTAATTTCACATTCCAAACCTGCACAACAAACCTTTGCAAATCGTGTTTCTATCATATCAGAGCAATACGTCACATAAGGCAGTGGTGCACAACCTGCGGCCCGCGGGCCAAATCTGGCCCCCGATGAGTCGTCATGTGGCCCGCGATGTCCAACAGGAAAAGCGACTATTTATGAGCCAGCACTGACATTAAGTCTACAGTTACTTGCCCACTGTGGTCACTGGAAAAACCATCAGAATTACAGTAATATAGATGTACCATGAGTCCCCTTCCTCTATAACTTTTTAAATTTACTTTTATACTTGTTTTAGTGCGCACATTATCTTCGTAAATTTTGACATGCATTCATCCAAACTAAGCGGAGTCATCACTTGTTTGGCCCCCGAAGGGTTCAAAGAAATCGATTAGTGGCCCTTGGCCGAAAAAGGTTGTGCACCAGCAGCACCACTGACATAAGGTCTGCTCTTCAAAATTCTCTGGCTTGCATGGTTCTACCTGCATCTTCTCATTCAAGTTCATTAACTCTGCTCGGTCAGCTGCATTGGCTTTGGAATAAGATTTAAACTGGCTCACCTTACCTATAAGGCCCTCACAATAAGCATTCCTGACTACCCTCAATCACTACTCTCTCCTTACATTCCGCCAAGCAGTCTGTGATCTTTGAGTATGGGTCTTTTGGTTGAGCCTCAATGTAACACTGTCATGAGCTCTCGTGCAGGCCTTCCATTTTGCAGCCCCTAAGGAATGGAACTGACTACCAACGTTTGTCCAAAGTTCGAACTCTTTCTCTTCCTTTAAGAAACGTCTCAAAACTCACTATTTCTCTTTGGCTTTCAAGAATTTGGATACTTCTGATTCGCATTTCTGTGACCTTGCGCACATGACAATTTTTTTAATAATAGTAATAATAATATGCACATGCTAATGTGCTCAAGTTGTTAATGCTGAGGATAATGAATTTGAATTTGTCATCAAGAGATTTAGAAATATGTAGCTTTTGTATCAGTGCATCACAGGTTTAAACGTCTTTTTTACCCAAAGTTCTATATATATGGTACTTTAATTTTAGTTATCCATTTGTAACTTTACACAAGTGTGTTTATTATGATGTATCAGTTCATTAATGAACCTCTCAAATGAAAAGTTAAATAAAACCAGAGAAAACTTTGTCAAAAGTTCATCAATACCGGAAAGTTAATGGATCAAAAAGAGAGAAAATTATGACTTTTTATGCACTATTGAAATAGAGCCATTCGGACACATAATTTAACAGAAAATTAATTTGGTCCAAAAAATGTAATACAATGTCATTTGAAGTTCCTTGAAAATTCAATTTACACTGATCTCCCTTATGGCCAAGCCAAGATCATTACACATAAACTTTGAGCAGTACATTATTATTGTTTTTAAGTTATTCAAATATTGGTAGAGATTGAAAGTTGATAACACAGGGAGATTTATGGAGCAAATTATGAGATAAGCTCCAATGACTTTCTGTCAAGGAAAGAATACAGCTCAAGATCCCCTTAGTACATTGGGCCTCATTGGTCGGCTCTGCCCCTGAAAAAGTCATACTTTTCTCTGTTTTTGATCCATTAACTAAAATCCCGAGAAAAACGAGATTGGGGGTTGGGAGGGGTCTCAATAAAAAAATACATAAACAAATAATTGAGTTGCTCATGACTAAGCGGTAGCCATGCAGGAGGATGACACAATAGTCCTTGATGATACTTGCTTCCTTGAGTATGGCAAACCCTGACCAGTGGTGCTTTTTTTCTAGAAAACAAGGTTCTCGAACTGGACAATAGGTTCTGGAACTGAACAATTATGGAAGGACTAAAATCCCGAGAAAAACGGGATTGGGGGTTGGGAGGGGTCTCAATAAACACTGAAAACGGTTCACAACACTGAAATTAAAATAAAATAACTAAATTATTGTTTTTATTATTGAAATAAATAAAAAATTATTTTTAGTAGCTGAAAGAAGGCGCCGGAAAGCCGTTCAGGCTGAAAAAAGCACTGGTCATTCTCGGTCTTCTGTTGTGACCAGTGACAGAGCTCTCCTCTATCAAACTTGAGCTTGTGCCGGAGAGGGGCTTTTCGTACAGAGTGAAAACTCTACAGACTACTTTCTTACCTGTGCTTCCACATCAAAGGGACAGCTCCTGGCACCAGCAGCTTGAGCAGGTGTCTTTTCGCCATTTACGAGATTGGCACATCTAGAATATTGCGGATAATAGCCCGAAGAGTCAAAAACTCTTGCAATTCCGCTAACAGCTGGTCAATATACTTAATATGCTAACAAAGTCATTCAATCTGAATCCGAAGCACACCTGTTAATCTAATCTTAAAAGCTAATCAAGCACATATAGCCAAAGCTAACATCCTAAGTCCTGAAACAACTAAAGCCTTGAAACAACATCAAGCCTTTTTCCATTTACCAGCAGCAATAATAACCCTTACAAGAATGCCAAGTCCAAAGTCAAGAAAGCAGAGGGATTCTTCAAATAGTCAATACAAACAACATTCAAAAACTAAAAATGAGCAACTGATAAAACAAGAATAAACGGTCAAATGAAAGCTACGGTAAAAATGGAAGAAGCACACTTCCTCCGTGACTAATTAGCAGAAAGTACGTATTTACCAACAAACACAGGCAAGGTTGCCTAAATTTACTCAAGAAAATCAAATACTTACTGATACGTTTACCACAAAGATTACAAAAGGAAGACTGCATCTCCTGGCAGGACTTTGAGCAGCAGGATAATATATTGGAGGAGGATTGCATCAGTGGAAGCAACAGCACTGGCTCGTCTGGATCAGTTTGACTAACTGGCTGATAGTAAACTTTATCTGGGGTGTTGGACTCATAGAACAACTGCTGCAGTTGACTATAACTGGTCTCTGAAATAAGCATACTGATCATGTCTGCATGCCAACACAACCCAACTCTAACAAGCTAGCAACATGAAACATGCAACAACTCAGCACAAAATAAACATCAACATTCTTAGAATCTGATTTAAGAAAGCTTCAGCTAAAGATATAATCTTCGCAAGTCACTAGTCAATGATATTTAAAGCATCAGCAAGTCAGAGGTCTTACCTCTGAAGTACAATTTAATACCAGTGTGAAATTGTTGTTTTCTGGCACACATTATATGCTTCATATTCTCCATTTGTTTTCTCAACTCTTATCAAACACATTGTCTAACACATGTTCTGTATACAAAATAGTAACTCTCATTAAACTGAACTACTGTAATTCCCATGGGTCATGTGCTTCTACCAGTCAAATAATACTGCACACTCTGCTAACTCTAGTCCATACTGTTCCAAGCTCTGAAACAAGTATACATCAAGCCAATGTTCTGCTAACATGTGGAATAGGCCCTTAGTCTAGCAATTCATCTAGTAAAACTGACGCTTTGTCACAAAGCTGTACTTGGCGAGCCTTGTTGTAGTAACAGACCATTCCATAAACCAGCAATGTAGAAGTCATATTTGAATTCAACCGCTAGGAATTGAGATCGCAAGTTCAAAACCCAACTTTTCAAATTGCAAATGCATACAAAACACCCTCAGAGGGCCGTTTTCTTTTGCTCACAGATTTGTGTAGCAATTCTGAAAATTTTTACTTTCGGTTGTGCTTCGGGTGTGTAAACACCGGCCCTTCTCGGCATTACAGTTCTTATATAAATTTCGATATTCTGCCCTCTGGTCATAGGGCTCAAGTTACCCTTCTGGCTCTGTTTGATTTCAGTGCAGCCTTTGATGCGGTTGACTAGTACCACTACGATATTCTTATCCATCGTCTATTGGTTTCTTTTGGCAGTTTTGGAACGCCGCTGGCTTCACTTCTTTTTTAATGGGCTATGTCCTGCACTGTCTTTGGGTCTACTCAGTCTCATTGGGTTGCCAGTCCTTTTGGTCGGCAGCACGGCTCTGTTCTGGGCCCATTGCTGTACATTTTGTAATTTGTACACTGCTGACATTGCAACTGTCCTGGCCTCCTGTGGTGCTTTGAGTCAGCTCTATGCTAATGATATTCAGGCTTATCTGCATTGTCCAGCATCTAATGCTCTATCTGCATCTATCTGCAGTAGCCACAATGCAGTAGGCTATGGAGGCGCTTCGCGCTTGGATGTCATCCAATCGTCTGCTCCTCGACACACCCAAAATGCAATTTTTATGGCTGGGTAATGGGCATCAGGCTATATCTGCTGACTTTCCTCGCTTTGTCCTCTCGACATCTGTCCTCAACCTTGTGGTTGTTCCAGATCAGGAACTTACCTTCTCTGAACACCCAAATCTTTTATGCCATGCTTGCTTTTTTCAGTTGCGGCAATTGTCGATGTCATCACGGACACATTTTTATACACATAAAACTATAGACACCACCACCTATGCTCATACATGTACATCTAGACAAACAGGAAGCTATATTCTAGACAAATAGGAAGCTATATTCGAATACAACACAAAAAACAAATATTTCTACACTGCATGATCAAATATGACAATATCTGTCATATTTATAGTTTACACCACCATCACTGAGATGTTTCTTAGCTGACTTGGCAAACGTTATGGATACAGTACCCACTACTATAAAGCAAAGCACAAGGCACCAGCTTTTGACAAGTGTTGCATTTGAGGGTTTGGCCAGGCAGGGGCGCCCACAGGAGGACGCACTAGATGCATGTGTGTTCACCTACCAAATCAAATTCACAAAGGAATAGGCATTGCATCGATATTTTTGTTAAACAGCAATATGGCATGTTAAATATATTTTGAAATCTCAGTTCCACATGACAGTTTAGTGGCTAGCATACACTAATTTTGGTTTACCATACAGTATGTATAATATCACATGATATCATATGCATATGTTATACTGTACTTTTATGAGTCATTTTCAGTGTACGACTACGAGCGGCAGACATTGGACGGGTGGGGATTGGAGGGGCGTGCATCCATGTTTTTTAAGCCTGTAGGCACCCCTGTAGCCAGGGATGCCACAGGAAGCACAAAATCGGGTTGTCAGGACTCACTAGACGGAGCTGTTATGGTAGGTCATAATTAGATTGAAAGAAGTGAAAAGCACCAGACTGGGTGAATCAGGGTAGAGTGAAATGCCCAAGTTGGTATGAATAAATGGGTCTGAAGTGAATGACACCGGGTGGTAAATTGCCTCGTCTATAGGCAGTCAGCAGTGTAAGACATTCATTAGTTAGAAGAGTTCAGATTAGTAACTGGGAGGCACACAAGATCCAGTCAAGACAGCAATCAACTGGAGTGGGTTGCAAGACAGTGAAGCGTTCCTGAAGAGGCTGATAGCACTGCACAGGTTTACAGGTCATGACACATGAGAGAATTTTAAAGTGAATTCATTAGGAGATTTTGATGAACTGAATTGATTAAGGGACTGCAATGATGCTCAAGTGTTCTTGTGATAGCTAACGCCAGTGTACTTTAAATGGCTTCAAGGTGTTTGATTTGGTAGATCTAAGGTTGATGCAGATGATTATTAAATAATCTTGACTCTTGAGTGAACTATGGAGGTAGCAATGGTAGATGTTATGAATGAAATAGATGAAAAACAGGTCATAGGTTTCGGTCACAATAACGCCAAGATTGTAAACATACGAGGCGTCGGTAAAAAAGAGAGTGCAGGAATCAGCAAATGGGTGGAAGGGGAGGTCTGGGATTTTCATAACCTAATTGGATAGAGCTGTGAAAATGTATTCTGTTTTGGTAACGTTCGGCAGTTTCGGGGACTTCCATTCAGGGACTTGGTTGACAGCTGAGTGATGGAAAAAGAACGTTTGGAGAGGATCTAGGCGATGTGTGTCATCGGCAAAACTGTCAAAATGAAGAAAATTGCAAGTTTTGTGTCTAACTCATTGCAGGACCCATGCCTAATTGCCTTACAGAACTTTCGGTAATCGTGAAGACTGAGTGCCTGTGTACGTAAACAATATGGTCGCTACTGACTTTGCTCCAATAGAGCGCTGTACCCTACGAGCCACATCCCATAATGCAATTCGCTAAGTAAGTAACGAACACGAAATTTTATTACAAATATAAGAAATGGTTATTTGTTCGAATTTTATAATATATAAATTGAGGTTTAGTATTGGGGTAATCGGATGTGTAATCTGCCTATTGTAGAGGTTTTGCGCTATACGGTGCACCATTTCTTGGCACTATAGAGCCTACAGTCAACCGTGTTCATTGCAAAGTACTCACTGCCTACACAGCTGTTTCTTTAAATGTTTATATAATCATAATTTTCGAGGAATTAACCATTCATTTCATAGACATACTACTTCATTTAGTTCTGTTTGTAATAAAATCATTTAGTTCTGTTTGTACTAAAAGTTCGTGTTCATTACTTACTTACATAGCGAATTGCATTATGGGATGTGGCTAGTAGGTAGCAGCGCTCTACTGGAGCGAAGTCAGTGGCAACCATATTGTTTACGTACACAGGCACTCAGTTTTCGTGATTACCAAACTTTCTACTTGTATGGATTGCAAGCGTTTGCAGTGATCGACAGCTTAGAATATGGTGTGTTATTTAGATTAACACAACAATACTCACTGATAAAAGGTTCAGCATTCGGTCCCGATGCAGGTCCTATTGCAATCCACTGAATTTCATTTCGTGTTAATTTAACAGCATAACGCTGGTTCTTAATTTCAAATGTCGATTCTAATAACAGCTCATCCACCGCCTCCTCTTCTTTATCGACAGCAGTAGCCGCCATTTCCAAAAATTTAAAGCAAATGATAAAATCAAAGATTTTAAAATCTTTTGAAAAAACTAACATCCACTGCCAACATTCTCTCGCTAAACATATCATAGCCTGTTTCCAATACCACCAAGCGCACGTTACACAACTGCGTTGCGTAAATTATTAAACGAACACTGAACGTTTGTTCATTGCACGATCTTGATTATCAATATAATATAATCATCATTAAAATTATTAATAAAACAAGTGTTTTTTTTCTACAAAAAGTTCCGGAACTGAACAATAATTCCGGAACTGAACAATTGTGGCAGGGCTAAAATCCCGAGAAAAACGGGATTGGGGGTTGATAGAGGTCTCAATAAACACTGAAAGCAGTTCACAACACTGAAATTAAATTAAAATAACTAAATTATTGTTTTTATTATTAAAATAAATGAATTATTTTTGAGTAGTTGAAATTTTTTGTCCCCCTAACAAAATCCCTCTGCCCCCCTATAAAAACGCCTATGGAGACAGCTGCAGGGAACTACGGTGGTAATCGGTGACGATGGTTGTTGTGTGGTGGCGCAGGAATGGATTCAGGATAGCACAGTATAAATAATACACAGTACGTCGACTCCCGGCCGATGCAACAGTCAGAATGTGTGACCGACCGCCATTTTGAACACGAGCTCCTACACGTCGATACACCGGAATCCATCACATAAAATATTTTTTAAACGTTACAACAACATCGAGGACTTCATTAGAATTAGCAATATTATTTTTAACCTTAATTTCAGCTTAAATCTATAATTCAGGAGCTCGGATTCAAAATGGCGTCACCCCAAAAAACTAGTCAACAGTTAGCATTGCGAGTCGACGTATTGTGTAATTATTTATACTGTGAGGATAGAATAGCTTGAAGAGTTCGATTTTCAGTCATGAGTGGAAAGCAGCAGAGAATAGGATAGTAGGGCCTAATAGTTAAAATAGAAATGTAAAGGTAAATCTTCGAAATTTCTCAGATAAGTATAATAGTCAAAATAAAATAAGGCAGAGGAGAGGAGAGTATAGAAATAGTAATAGTCATTGTAACAGTAATATAACAGTGATAGTTACAATAAAGAATATGGTTCAGATACATGGGCTTGTGTGAGCCGTCTAAGCAGTTTAATGGTGGAAACAATCTTCAAAGCAAGCATACATGGACCAAATAATGGCGATCATAGGTGCGTTTTTATATAGCTACTCTCTGTCGAATGTGAATGAAATAAGTATGAGACAGGTTGCAAATGTAGCTGGAAAGGTTATACTTTGATTGAAAATTATGCAAAAACAAGATTAATATGGACAAGACTATAGTTAGTCAAAGATAAAAGCTAGGTTAAAGAGTGAAGGATCAGTGGATAAGTGGATGTGTCTAGGCTTTTCTTAATATGCTGTTGGTAAATATTACTATTGGCAACCGATCTATCCTAGCAGATTTCATTCGATTGAGTTCATTTGGTGCATGAAATAAGGTGCACATGATCACGGTGAACAAGGCCGTCGCTGTAAAAAAAATGCAGACGATTTTAAGGTACCGCAACCTTAGCGCAAATATATATATATAGACTCTTCGACGGAAATGTATATTATAGATCCTATATTATCGCTCAATTTTCATTCGTAGTTTCGGACGAAGTGCTTGAGTTTTTCTGGTTCGGAGGCTGGCATAGGTTGTGGCGGCATGGGTATCCGCGACCTGCAGGAGTTTATAGAGACACACTGCCAGCAGGCTTGCAAACATGTCGATCTAGTCCAGGTTGCGCGAGGATTTGCGTTACAGTCGAGGAATAGCAAGAAACGAGGTGGAGGTACCCCACAGCAATTGCGTCTCGTCGTAGATGCCGAGAGCTGCCTTCATAAGTTGTATGGCGGCTTCTTCTCCGACTGGGCTTGCGGGGGACAATGGAATCGAATGATGGCCTTCCTTAGTAATCTTGTACATACCTGTCGGTCATCTAATCTGGATCTGGTGGTGTTTTTCAACGGTGCACTGGAAGGCCAGCGTACAGACGAATGGTTTCAGCAACAGGCCGACATCTATAAGAACATTCAGGGCGTCATTGGGCATGTTCACCACAAGGCTACGCCGCCGCCAAAGGCTTGGTGGGTGCCACCGCCAATGCTGTCTTCATGCCTGCGTCTGGCCCTGCGACAGCTTGGCATTTCAGTCGCTTGTTCTATGGATGATCACCATCAAGAAGTGATTGCTTACTGTAGGGAGTATAATCTTCACGGAGTTCTTGCTCAAGATGCAGATTATGCTGTATTTGACCCACCTCGTTACTTCTCAGCCCACCATCTAAAATTGACTTATCGAGGGTCTCTTGAAACTCAGGAGTACCTAATTGATGACTTGGCAAAGGTGATAGATTTACATCCAAAGCGATTCTGCATCTTGGCTGCATTACTGGGTTAGTTTTTGCATTTATTGTATGAGAAGAATACCAATGCCAGTTAGCTAAAGACCAATATACAAAAGTTTCTTGTCTGATACAAAATACGTTGATTAGCGCTTGTTCTTAAATTTTAGAACTGTTGATGTCAGGTGTTACAGTTACAGATACACGGGTCTTTGAGTGAATATGTAAGCATCAAACTTGGTTGGCAGTCCTGATCTGAAAGCTTTAACGGGCCTGATCGAATCTAAGATAATGACTTAACTGTAGGGCTGCTCAGTGGCGTACGGAGCTGAAATGCCGCCCGAGGCGAGGGCCCAAAATGCCGCCCTTGGCCACTTTTAAAATTCTGTATGCTCTTTTCTCTAAGATATTGCATAACGATCATAATTACATAATTATTCAATTTTATTTTATGCAGTTTATAGCCTTTCTGGATTTTTCACTTTTCACTGTATTTATTTTTGCTATTATCCGTTTTAGCTATACATTTCAACTAACTGAAATATATTTTATTAGATAATTCAAAATATTTTATTGCAAGACTTGCGACTGTCGCTGACTCACTGTGATGTGTACAGTATAGTACATACATAGGCCTATATAGGGGGCCTATGCATAATACATATCATATTATGTTATAATTGCCATAATTTCATAATTTCGTAGAGGCAGCGTAATGATTGTGTTCGCTATGAAAAAGGCAACACACAGCGCTGCATTATAGGCCTAAAAAGATTATTAATAACCTTTATTCTGCTATAGGCCTACAGTAACGGTGTAAACACGGCTTACTGTGCGCAGTAGAAGTTTGGGGCTTAAATTTTAATAGCAATCAAATTAAACAATTTATTTTATTTACTGGATAATAATATAATATTCTCATACTTTCGTAAACATTGCCAAACAACAACAGTCTGCATCACTGCAACTGCATCAATGCAAAATCACCAGAGGAAAAATTAAAATAAGCGAGTAACCGAGAATCGAAAATAGGCCTTACTGAAAACTATTACTAAACTCCATTGAAAGAATAAGTGGTCATTTCAAATGACAAAATAATGCAGTCAATTTCTGTCAACACCAGAAAAATTTTAACATTAATTTTAAAAAGAGGTCTAAATTAAGTGGTGAAATGCTGTGGTGGCAATATTGATATTTTGTGATTAAATTTTATTCTAAGTCATTAATTCGTCTAGATACCTATACATATGGTATAATTATAGACGTACATATATATTATGATTATGAAGGGCGGCATAACAAGAATATATGCTTTAAAGTATGCTGTATGTAGTCTGTTACTCTGTTTACAGTTTGCTATAGATAATGTGGTTCCGCTTCCTTTACAGCAATTCTGTTTAGTATTTAATGTAGACTTCCGAGAGTAATGCCGCCCCTAACGATCAACGAAAGCCAAAATGACTTAACTACAGTGACGCTTTCTTTCTTTCTTTCTTTTCCTTTCTTTGTTTCTCTCCTACTTTTTCCTTTTTTATCAAAAAATTCACCCTTTTTTATTTTAATTTTACCCTATTTTGCCGCCCCTGGAAAGTGCCGCCCGGGGCGACTCGCCCCCCCTGCCCCCCGTTCGGTACGCCACTGGGGCTGCTACCATATTAACATTTGCTTCAAGTGAATCTGAATACTAGAATAATAATGTAATCAAAGTGAATTATATAGCTCCATTATAACAGTGCACAAGGCATCAGTTGATGATCACTTTAAGTGAAATTTGAAGTCAGAATCACAATTTTTGCAGGTGTCTGGTAAAAAAATAAGCCACTGGATAAGTCCTGCATAATTCACTAAATCAAGAAAACGTAGGTATGCCACCTATAAGTCAAGCAGCAGCATTTAAAACAGATTGCAGCTGACATTTGAGAGTCCTATCAAGAACTGCCTTATGGTAAGGTTGTGTTATAACAAGGTTACTTCCTATAACTGCACGAAGTTTGGGATCCATGTTTTGGACTGCATTTACCAGAATTTGTGTTATAATTAAATGTTTTATATCGAGTCTTTGGTATGGTTGGGAATAGGATAAGGTGTGAAACTATCAAATGGTTGGTATTTAGCGCTTACATAAAACAGGCAAGCGAATTCGATGGCTGACAGCTGGAGTAAAACTGTTTGTCATCGACTTATTGATGAACAAGGTATCCAAGTGCTGTGATGATTTGGGTCATATCAGCTGTGTGTAAGATGTAGAATAGCGGCCAAAGGACAGAACCTGAAGGGACACCAAACAGGATGGGCACCCAGACTGAGCAGTTTGAATCCATTGTTACCATCATTGTACTCTCATCCAAGAACAATCGAAGGCATTCTAGCGATAGGCCTGTGAATGAATATGATGTACTGAGGCATGTCACTAGAATCTTGTGGTCAACTATGTCAAACGCTGCACTCACATTGAGAAGAGCGAGCAGCATCACATGTCCTGAGTTGATGGCATCTCAGGAGTCGGAGAGCAGTCCCAAAAAAACTGTTTCCACTGAATAACCCTTCCTGAAGCCAGGTTGCAGCTGTGGCATAAGGTCAGATGCTTCCAAGTAGCGTGACATCAGCTGAGCGACAATTATTTTGATCACTTTTGAAAGGAAGCTTAATTTCAAGATGGGCCTATAGCTGCTAATGTCTTCGGGGTTTATTCCTGGCTTTTTCAGTGATGGCCGTATGATGGCATGGTTTCGGCTAGCTGGCAAAACTCCCTTCATCAGCAATGCATTACAGGGCTGCACCAAGAAAGGTAGCAGTTCGTCAATAAAGTCGTGGAGGAAAGTCGGGATGGGGTTAAGCGTAGATGACTTTGGCGACACGGACAAAATGAGTGTCCACAGCTCAACATCAGTTACTGAGTCAGACTGATGTTTAGTTGGAGGTGCTCGTGCTCGAATGTTATAAAATTTGTGAAACATCTATGCTTACTTTTAGGCACACATCTTTTGCCAGAAGCAGACTTGAGAGAGTTCTTTTGTCGCATCTGTCACTTGTCAAGTCCTGCACAAGTTGCACAGGTGTGTAAATTGTTGATAAGTTACCTGTTATTTGCATTTGACAGTAATCATTATTCTAAGCATAATATCATTACAATGATTCATTCATTCATTTGATAATTTATGTAGCGCCTCTTCAAAAAACCTACTCAGAGGTGCTCCCAGTCCAGCCATGGTTAAAAAGAGAAGACTTAAGGAGGCGGTAGAAAGTAGGTGAACTGCCTTGTGGAAATAAGTGTAAAGAAGGTGGGAGCCAATTCCGTGTAGAGGGGCCAGCCACTGAGAAGGCAATGCCTGTAGCTTACTATTTGTGTAATCTGACATTTATAAAGCACCACTTCAAGAAAAGAACTCGCCAGTAGCGCTTCCGACCCAAACCTGTGAAATTCGGTAGAACTATATAGACTTCAGGTGCTTGCGAAACTGTGGAAGGGACAAACTGAGGAGCTCAAGCTGCAGCTCTAGAGAAAGGCTACTGCAGCTGGTGGGCCCAACATAGACAAAGCTTCTGGACTGAGGTTGCTATTTAAATGGTTGATGTTAGAATACAATCACTCGCATCTTGTATGTAGTAAATGAAGAATCGAGTAAGAAAATGCAAGAATATGAGAGGTTGATATGGTGTTAGCAATGTATGAAAATATGATGGAAGGCTGGCATTCTGTGCCTTTTCAGTGTCATTTTAACTTAACATGCCTTAAAACAGAACTGAACTTAACAAACTATTGATCACCAAAGAGTTACAGATTGTCAAAGGGAGGAGTCTGATGAGAGTTCAGTTAGGAAGTCAGTTACTTTGACAGATCAGCTTAATGCATTTGATGATGAAGAGAACATGTACGAATCATAGAAAGAGCGTTTGGAAGCCAGTGGAGACCTTCATAAACTACATAATAATTAGTCATAAACAGATAAACACTGCTTTTGACAAAATGTGAATATTTCATCATCCGCTAAGAGAATTCCAGATATAATCTGCTGTTGCTGATGTAAGAAGAAGTTGGGATTGCATAAAACTGTAGAGCAGCCTGTGTGATCCACTGTCCATAGCATTGTATAGACAATAAAATCCAGACTTTTTCTTATTCTGTTGGACAGATTTAAAATGTTCTTCTAAAAGTACTACGGGTACATAAATGTTCAGTAACATACATTAGAGATGTTCGTGAAAAGGTGCTGTATAAATGTCGTGATATGTCCTTTTGTTTGGAAATTTTAGTATCCGTCATCAGAAGTTATTAGAGCCGTTATTAGTTATGTGCGAAGTCTTCCGTCTGTGGACGACTTGGATGCCATCGGAACTACTGTCTTCAAGTAAGCCATTTACTCTTTTTTGCTGCTACTGTAACGTATAGCCCAGTGCCTATCCCTTGGTCCAGTGCCTTGTAATGTAACATAATTGTAATATCCTAGCAATTTTGTCAGAGTTTTGTGTGTGGGTTACATGCCGGGTAATCTTGCAGTTGGTTTGTAACTGTTCTGCTTAAAGGATCTGTGGAGACTGGTGACTGGGCTGTACTTATTTGACAGAGGTGGTTTAAAGGGAAGTCTGCTAGTCTTGTAATCCTTTTACGATGAAAGGAATTGGCTTTCCATGCATTTTAGCACACACTCGTCATTAAGGGTTTAAGAGACACCTTGGAGGAGGCTGGTGTAGAAAGGTGGCAAGAGTTTGCTTCATGCAGCAGAATTGGCCTTTTGTTGGAGCTTTTGAGATGTTCGTACAAGGGGCTAATTAAGTGTCCTAATTTGATTAAAATATCTTGCTATACAACAGATTTCTTGTGACCAAGACTTACAGTTAGGGATATGTAATTGTTTTTAGGTCAGGCTGACCAAAGCTTTGAAAGAATAATCGTCTTTCTTTGACGGTTGCACCATTTGCAATGCTGAGTTGTTTTTATGCAATCCTTATTGTTTACTATCAATTTCTGGTCAATTTCTTCAGAAACTGCCTTGGAAACATGAACGATAAAGTCAACCGTTTCAAGCAGAGTGTACAGTATTACATAAATGGAACAAAGGAAGGATTCTTCAAGTATCGACCAAAGATACAAGGTTTTTCTTTTGTCTTTGAATTTAATTTTTGCTTTTAAAAGTGGTGAATCTGATTGTGGATGGTTTAAATTTACAGAAATATCAATACTGTTCAAAATGTTAAAAGTCACTGGCATCTTTTTATTTTACTGTCTTCCAATCTCAAAGTCCAACAAAACGGTTGCATTCCTGATATGGGACTTTGCCCTTCAACACCAGCCTTCTTTAGTAACCTTTTAGGTTGTGGTCAGTCCAACTTTCTGGAACAGGCTACCCTAGCATCTGATGACATGAGCTTCTTGATCTTTCTTTACCTCTATTCCATGAGCGCTTGAAAATAATTTTGTTTGACCCTGATTTTCCATCGTTAGGTTGATGAGTTTTTCTGGAAGAGGTGCTATATAAATCTGTGAGTACATTACTTCAATTTAAAATGATTCTTAAAAGCATGCTGTGCATAATTTTACCTGTTATGTATTGCCCTCTTATTATGCCCAGTGAGATGCTAATCTGAAAAACTGTTGCTTGTTTCTTGGCTAAAACTTAGTGAGCACTCCAGTGAAGCAGCCTGGTAGCTACCCTTCGAAAGGTTCAACAAAGACTTGCATTGCAATTTCAAAAGATGAAAGTGACAGAGGCGCAGAGCGGAATGGCTTCAGCCTTGAGATGAGTCATAGTAACCTGTTGCAGTCTGAGGTGGGTCGGACTATAACTAAAGATCAAATCAAAACACTTAAGGAATAGTGATCAGTTTGTCCAGTTTGTAACTGTTGACATTTTACTACAAGCTGCATTGGTTTCCCAGTCGCTTTTATTACTCTCTCGTCGTTAAAAGTGTTAAAAGGCTTACTTCTTTGTTTATGTGCCTTCCTACGAGCCATCAGAAACTGTTGATGTCATCTATCCTCGGTGCAATATAGACCAGGAACTCTGACTGTGTTGTAAACTGTCAACCCTGAATGGTTTTTCATCTTTTGACTTCCACTAGAGCTCAGTTACTGACCTATCAGGGATGACAGACTGAGTTGGCCAAAAGTGCCCGATATTCCATGGATTGTTGCCCATCCAAGTACTAACGTTCTGCACTGCATTAGTTCATTGCATTTGCCATAGCACTAACCCACCAAAATCCACTGGAAATTCATGTATAATAATGCTGCATTTCGGAGTCCTAGTATGAGAACCATCATATAATTATGTGTTTTATAATTAATGAGGTCACTTTCCAAAACTGAAATAAATATAAAGTTGTATATTATAATTAGAAGTGGTTGCTGCTTTTCTAGGCATTCCGTGGATTGGTTGATGAGTCATCTGGTTATAGCCATAACAGCCTAGATGGCGCTTCCTCTGTCCAGTTAGACGAAACTCCCAATGATCTCCCAACAGTTCCTCTTCAGTCCTCGTCTCAACCTCAACCCAACATCGATGACCTTCAGCAGCCAGTGGAGACCTTGGAAATAAGTGCAGAGAAGGAGAATGGCACCAAGGTTCCTATGACAACTGTTGTTACAAATGCTGCTGTTCCAGGTTTGTATTACAATACTGAACGCATTACATTTGAATTCTGCTCTCTGAATCTGTTATGATTCTGCAGTAATAAGCTTTCCTTTTGACACTGTAACGTGAACACAACTGCTGACGTCACCAACGTAGTAACATGTCACTTATTTCTAAAGCTGAAGATATGTGGTCTCTTGTGCTCCCTGTTTCTGTCGTCTTATCGTACGTACCTCAGCTTATCTCTTCTCCTTCCTCAGATGTAGGTCACTGAGCAATACCTTTACACACACTAATTTTGATCAGTGCAATTGATTGAAACTTTGTCGTGATTCATAAGTAAAGAAATAATAATAATAATAAAAATTTTAAGGACTGAGATCTTTCCTGTTAGCTACAAAGTTTTTCTTGATTTTCAATTTATATTCATAACTATCAGCAGCATCCACAAAGTTTATTTAAAATAATAATAATGGTTGTTATTACATATATATATGTATATATAATATGTATGTATACATAATATATATATATATATAAGAACAACACAGGTAGTTGTATATTTCTATTACTGACTTTATTTTAAATGGCCCTTGAAATAATTGTGAAACTGTTTTGTCTTATTTGTTAGTCGTTTTGGCGTCTTCTGGCAGTCTTGCCAGCGATAAGTCTCCTACATCTACTGCTGCTGCTTCTTCTTCTGCTCCTGTGCTAGCAGCAGCAGCAGCTACATCGCCTTCGATGATGAAGGCTCATCAGCCATCTGTAAGATGCTGCTCAGAAATCTTTATATTGAAGTGTATATCCTACACATTTGTGTACCTTGCACAATGATAAAACATGCAAAAAATCTCAGTTTTGTCTGGCAACTGTAGAATTTTATCTTATATTTTTATAGTATTTTAGGAAAGCATTCCCTGCACTTAATACCTCTGAATACAATCACTGCTTGGTAATTATTTCAGTAAAAATGTTTAATACAAAACTCAGTTGACCTCAAGCACCAGTATTTCTGTTTTTGTGTTTGCATATATATTTGAACTTTTTTAGAGCATCTTCTAAGCAAAGCAGTATACATATGTGATGGTTAGTTTTATGGGCTGAACATCTCTGTACAATGTACATGCACCTTGAAGAGAGTATGAGAAATTACAGACGGTTTGTTTGTGTCTTTTGATTGAAATTGTGATTAGGATCAGTTTGGCATCAGCGAAAAGACAGATGTCGGAATTATGAAGAAGCAACAACGCTTGGTCTCTCCAGAGGTGATGAACATTGCAAGTGAACGACATCAGAAGGGTCTCATGTACCCGTGGGTCTACCAGATTCTCTCACAGGTCAGCTGTGGTGCAGGCACGCTAGAGACCTCTATTTTCTGATTAAATATATTTGGTCATACCTAAACAGGGCCGCCGACAGAAATTCCGGGCCCCTAGGCAGAGCAGTCACGGGCCCCTAGGCAGAGCAGTCGCGGGCTCCTAGGCAAAACAGTCACGGGCCCCTAGGCAGAGCAGTTACGGGCCTCTAAACTATCTTTAGGCTTTATATAAATGTAATATCGTAGGGTCGTATGGAAAAAAACACACAAATTTAAATAATAAAAGTGTGTGTACGACCGTACGATATTATATTGATGAAAAAAAATTATATATATATATATACATTATACAACTATGATTTTATTCAGATGCTTGAAGTTTAACCCCTTCCCTGGGGAATTTGTATGCCTTAAGCCTGTTTTTGGACGTATATATACGGCTTCCCCAGGGAAGGGGTTAAGCTGATTGTAGTTAAGCGTCAGATAATATATTTAAAATGGCATGAATCATAAACTTTGTATAAGTGATTATAATATTTTTCATAAATTGATTGCGGGCCCAGCCTGGGCCCCTCAAAAGTCGCCGGGCCTCTGGGCATTTGCCCCCCCACTCTCGGCGGGCCTGTACCTAAAAGCTAAAATTGTACTGGGTGGACGAGCTTTTCTACTTGCTGGACCTAGGTTTTGGAATTCCCTCTCTGTATCTGCTCAATGTGCTCAGACACATGTGTCAGTTCATGCTCAACTTAAAACTTGTGTGTTTTGGATTGCTCATCCACCGCAGGCTGTTCTCTGTCTCAACGCACTGATCTTCTGGATGTTGACCTTATCGTGGCTTGGTTTTGGTGCACCAGTGCCTTGTGCATTAGACACCAGCACTTTAGAAGTTACTAATTAATCATGATGATAGTTAATATGATCACTGGGCTTACCAGTGATACATGAGCCTTTATAGTAGTTTGGTAGATTTGTTTGTCCCAGAAATGTCACTGACTGCACTGGAGTTAATTCATCTTTCAGGTAAAATGTTTCTTGCACTTGCCCTCAGTCTTTAAAACCCAAGCCTGACTACACAACACTACAGTCACGAAAAACTCTAATTAATTTTTATGCCTCTTTGTGCTAGACATCAGATCACTTGATTGACGAATTGAATAGAACTGCTGTCTGACCTCAGAAGCATTTGAATTGTGTTCTAGAGAGAAATAAAACTGCCAATATCGGTAGAGGACGAAGCCTATCGGGATCTACCACTGGCGACTGACCTCTACCGACCTCTGCGACAGAGGGTCTACGGTGTCCTTAGTGACCTCAGCTCTCAGCTTACTCAATGGAAACAACAAAAAAGTACTTTATACAGTTTTACTACATTGCTAGTGATCGTAGCTAAGTATTACTCTCAATGTATAAATCTGTTGTACATGAAGTAGTTCAAATGAATCAGTAGTTCAAATGAATCAGGATGGGAGGAATTTGAAGAATTGATTAAACCATTTTCGTAGAGTAATCCTCATGGTGAAGTCTTTTGCCAAAATAGCCTGGGCTGAGGGGTCTGAGTCGATGACCAGATTGACCACCAGCATTGTTTGGATTGATTTAAGTGTTGTGGTTGGTCAAGGTGCAGAAATCCGTCCGTACCTTGTGTTGTTAATTGAAATTGCTTAGATTTAGCGGGTAGAGGTCGACAAAACCCTATTTCCTGATCATGAAGCAGTGCATGGCCACTATCTTTGTCATTTCAGATGGCGAGGCAAGCAAAAAGTCTAAGCCGCACGTATCTGTTAAGGAATGGGTGATCCCTCGAGGGGGCAACAGAGCCACTAGTCGACCGTACTGTGATGCAGTTGTGGCTGAGCCACTGGACTGGACGGTACCAGATCTGCAGAGACTGTGGCTGGGAACTACAACGGAAGACAAAAGCTATCGGCTCAAGACGTTCCTCAGTTGCATGAAGTGTGACATGCCTCAGAACATGCTGCTGAACATCGCCTACGTACCACAACAGTTCATCATCCTATGCTGCGTGTTACGGTTAGCAGAACAGTTCTTATCTGCCACTGATTGACACCAGCAGGAATCACACTCACACACGGTTGATGTCTTGTACTGTAGACACCGGCGCAATAGAAGTTACTAATTACATATGAACGCACACACTCTATTGCATCATGCATACGTTGTTGCAGATCGTTGATGCATTGCCTTTGACACTGCATATGGTAGTCAAATCACAGTGCAGCATGTACTATGAATGTAAATGTACTAAATAGTTGTCGAGCTGCATAGCATCTAAGGGTTATTCTGTTGTTTTTTCCTTCGTGTTTCAACCAAAATTTCGTTCCATCACCAGATTTTGCTTCTAAAGATGAGCAATGAAAGAAGTTCTGTAATGAGTCGGCAATATCACTACCGGTATGTTAGCGTGTAACGGTATGCATATTTTTATACTATATTATTATTATTATTAAATTTGTAACGCATGCACGGTCACACCGAAATGTGAATCTGAGGTGCAGATAGTCAGTCACCAGGAGAAGATGCAGTTAGATATTCAAGTGCTTTTAAAGCCAAGGAGAAATTAGTGAGTTTTGAGCTGCTTTTTGAAGGACGGAAGTGAATTGATCTACGAAAGAGAGTGGCAGTCAATTCCAATCCTTAGGGGCAGAGGCATGGAAGGAACGCAAGCCCATTACTGTTCTCCATTGTGGCTCAGTTTGTGTACATGTTCTTAGAATCTGTTATCTCATGGATACAGAATCAAACCAAGACCACAGTTCATGGCAGAATTTAGATTATGTTCCACTTCTTACTTGGATTTTTAATTTTAATAACAACATTTGGTAGTGATTTTAATTTCTTTGTGGAACCGTGCCTAATGCCTGAACAATGAATTATGCAGCCAGCCATATGTTTGTCTGTCTTTGGACTGAGAGCTGAATCTAATGCTTTGGCTTTGCAGGTACATGATTATGTACAAAAAAGTCCGCGTTATGAGGCCTTACGAATTGGATGCATTCTTAGCGACGGCTGTCTCTCCATTATTACGTGATTCAGATGCTGTGCAAGAAATGCAGGTGAATCTCTTTGATTCTACCATGTAATTTTATTCTACACTAGACTTTGTGAAATATCTTGGTCAATTGTAGTATTATAGGTACTATAATTGGTGCTCATGTACTTCAGTCTATTCTATCCATACCCTGCAAATTGTATGACAATTGATGCAACGGTTACGAGGATATACCCTTTTGAAATTGGGTGGTTCAGAAACCAAGTTACCGAACAGTAAAACGCATAGAATTACGTAATTTTTCTGGCTACTGCAGGGGATACATAGGCTGTTGTTTATAAGCGTCATTTTCGGAAACAGTTACACTACGAGACCTGTTTTACGTAACAGTAGTTGGTTGTAAAGAAATTTTATTCAGCGCAGAGGACAAGATTTTAATCAAGGAGTTGAGAGAGACGAAGGGGTATGGCGCAAGGAGACTCATTACAGCGCTGTCAGTGAGTGGCATCAGCGACTCAGAGCCTGTGTGCGTGCTGAAGACTTCATTTGGTGAGTCCAACCAATGCCAGAAAATCAGTCTGGTGAGAGAGAGATGGACAAATAGAAAGAGACAGAGACAGAGAGCCGAATGGGAAGCTCTGTATAAGCTACATGGCTATTAGACATGCAGCACTATAAGGTTAATCTTTTATATTGCAGATGGATGAGCAGTTTGATTAGCGACCCTTTGCTCAGTTCTTACCTTATATTATGGACAAACTGTTGCTATAGTAATGCTGTTGGACTATAAATTAAACTTGCCTTTAAGAGTTTCCAATGGTGATGTATAAATGTGTCCAGATGGTCAGACTTTGCTTATGTAGCAAATGAAATGTTTGTCTGTTATCAGTTGCCTCAAGTGAAGGTGAGGGGTCTGCATCTGGCGTCTTTGTTCATGAGTGGAGTGGAGCATGCAATTTTTGTCAATGACGCGGTTGGTGCTCCCGTCCCATGGGGCGTCACTTGTCCGTGGCTCTTCTTTGATGGCAAACTCTTTCACATGAAGCTTCTCAAGGCCAGCACCAATGTCAGTCTCCTCGACCTCTGTGATGGATATGTAAGTCTCTTTACCATTTTTCATCTAATCATGTCTCTTCTTGACTTGCTCATTTAGTGATGGATATGTATTTGGTGATGGATGTAGAAGTATCTTTATGATTTTATCTTTCTGTGGTAGATATGCAAATAATTTTTACATTTAATCTTTCTTTGATGAGTAATGTACACTTACTGGGATTGGATGCAGTCGTGCATATTTTATAAAACTTTGTGGCACCTCTAGTTGAAAGTTTGATCCATTACAAAAGCTACAAGCCTACTGTTTAACCCTTTAATGACAAAAGAGGTTAGTTTTCCATACATTTTAGTACATGCTCGTCGTTAAAGTGTTAAGCGATTGCACAATTTGTAAGGCTTTGTTTTAATACACACTCTTGTTGCAGTTCATGTCATTGAATTAATCTTGTCTAATTGGTAGACTCCTATGGCCCCATTGACACAGTGCAAGTCGATGGACATTGACCACATGATATTCTTCAATCTATATTCAAATGTTGCTATTTTCTTTAAATGGCACAATATGAGCAAAGGCATAGCCTATGTTCGTAACACAGGTTCAGTGAAGATCTGAACAGTTGGAGATGAAAATGCAGGCTAGGGCCTGAAAGTGAGTTGGAAAAGATCGTGAATATGTACTCAAGTATTTAACAGTGGGGTTTAAATGGTTACTCTGTAATATAGTTTAAAACTGTTTGTTGTGCTGAAGACAGAGCAAGCGGTGTTCGTGGAGAAGATGAGGATTGCAATTCTCAACGGGATCTCAGTGGAATCGGCCTTTGCTCTTCCCTCTATGATGATGAATCCACTCGTTCCAAGGCCTCTGTTTCCAGGTTTTCCTCCTCCACCTTCTCAGCACTGCCTGAATATGCATCCAGGCGGAGGAGAGGGAGTCATTCCTCCGTTTGGAGACCGTGGCAGAGGACGAGACGTATGTGGTAGGTTTTCCTTTGCTGCTTCTGGTCTTTTTGCCTTCGGGGACTCTGTTTTTTTCTAAGTGCAACTTATACGGAAATGACTGTACATGCTCATGTTTCTTGACAGACAATCAGTTAACACTAAGAAGCTGAAAAGTACCAATAATGTTATTGTATTGTATTGTATTCGGATATTTATAAAGCGCTTCTAGCGGGAGGGCCATTCAGAAGCGCTTCCAGTGCGAGATACCCCGTAATACCAATAGCAGATTTACCAATAATTATTGGTAACAATAACAATTATAATTGGTTAATTGTCCCAATTTATAAATGCATGTTTGAAGCCTCAAAATTTAATGGCATTAAACTCAAGCCACACAAGCTGACATAAAATGGGTGTTCCATTATCTGATTGATGATGATGATAACGACAATTTATATGGCGCCGTAACGCGGCCATACCGCTAGAAGGGCACCTCACAACTCCTAGCAGGCAGGATAAACCTTGGCTGATTGAGTTTGCATTTATGAGTTTGCATTTATCAGTTTGCATTTACTTTTATGATGCAGAGTTTGTGAATTGAAGTATTCTCTGAGCAGTTTCTCCACAGAGACCTTGAGCAAATCTTTAAAGCACAATTGCTTAGCACACTGACTTACGCTTTTCTCATTTGAAATTTGGACCGTACAGTTATGAGTTTGGTTCAGAGTTGTATTTCTAGAAGTTCCATTTCACGGTTAAGTGACTTGTGAGCTTTTGAAAGTTGAATGACAGGTGGAGATGATTGGTGTAATTTTTCTTTTAGGAATGACGCCAGTGGACACACGTGGAGGTCAGCTGCAGATTGCGGGGGTCGTTGTTGGCAGTTGGGGCGCAAATACCAAAGCCCAGCAACGTCACTATGGTAGCAGGAATCAACACGAGTCACCACCACCGTGCATCATGTCAGTGGGTCCATACAGGTGAGTTCAAGTGTCAAGGTAATCACTGATCCTTTAAAGGTAGGCTGCAGTATACGATCTTGCACCTGTGATCTTGCACCTGGAAATATGGCAACCAGTTGATCAAGTAGCACAGGTTGGTTGGGCTCAGCGTGTGTGCAAGAGCTTGCTAGTGGTTTATCAATCAATCAATCAATCAATCAATCAAACAATCAATCCTTTTATTGAAGCCATTTGAAGTACAAGGAAAATACAACATAAGAGTTTGAACTTTGGCAACAAGAGGAGACCCAAAAAGGGATCTTGATCCCGCTTAGCAGGGCCACCTAGTTAACATTTATCGTAATACAAGTAAATGGCAGCACAATCAATACTTTTAACGGTAACATCGATCAAGTTATATGATCAGCAGGTAAAAGAAACAATGATAGAACTCTTAACTAAAGAACTTAACTATCAGTACACATGGATTCCAACTAAGGTATACAGATCAATTTTCATTAGTTAAAAAGAGATGAAAAAAAACCAAAAAAAACCCAAACAAACAACAGTGCCTGTGTAAATAAACATATAGGCCTAGGCCTAATGCAGTCATGTGAGTGCATCCAAGAGATAGAGTTTCAGTTTTTGTTTAAATTGATGCATAGTATTTTATTTAAGTTATCTTAACATTGTTTACTAACAGATCAACTTGTTCTTCTTAAATAACTTTAGAACAAACTAGCTATAATAAGTGTCTGGAAACTAATACGCATTTGTCAGTGGCAATGTCTAGTTGAAATACAATGTACATAAACTGGGAGTAATTGTTTTCAGCATGTCAGGGACTTTCAAAAAGTTTTAATTTTTATGTCCATTTGACAGCTGGAGTTATCTGTAACTTCCAGCCAGACACAATGTACAGAGTGGTTTTCATTAGCTAATGACTCTCCAGCCTTGGCTTTTGGTCAAATTTCTTTTAACAGCTTGAAGAAGTGGTACATTAGCTTTCCAACTAATGTGTTGTGTGTGTTTGCGTGCGCATAAACGTGCATTTAAAGATCATATTCTGATTTGGGTCAGTTGAATGTGTTGCAACTTCTGAAGTATTGTTTGCAGAGGAGTTGCACAAGGCACATCTAGTAACACAGGGAGAATTCAGTATGCAAAGAAGGCACCTGGTCTTAGCAAAGCACAGGTCTGTATCGGGAAATAAGTAGCACTCTCTTTCACAGTACTCTTGATGTCTCGATTAATGCGTCAATGTTTTCTGCCATTTTTGCTATTGTTGATCAGTGACTTGTTGCTTTTGCTGGAGTCTTCTGAAACCTTGTCTCTTTTGAACTGACATCAAGAGCCTCATCTGTGTTAACCAGAGGCACATTTACAGAAAACGGGGCCAAAGGCGCAAACATTTTTCGGGCCCCTCTGAAAAAAATGAATTATTAGCCCAAATGGATTATTAGCCCAAATGAACAAAAAATATACTTTTATGTGAATGTTAAACTGTAAAAGATAGAAAATAGGTTGTATTTAAAATAATTCAAAATTAAAAAATGTTAATTTTTATAATTGGAAAAAAATATTTTCATTCGTTTGGGGCCCTCCAAGATATGGGGGCCCAAGGCGCGCGCCTATATGTAAACGCGTCTCTGGTGTTAACTCTATTCATTGTTCTTGGAATGTGTGTAGGTATGTGTGCATGTATGACTTGTATCTATGCACTTGCGTAAGGCCACTTAAAACATGTAACTCTCCGATAATCTAGGGTAGGAGGCATGTAACTTGCATCTGTGGTCAACTACGTTGGAATAAGTGCTTGAAGTGACTGCTGCTGTTGAACTATACATATGCTTAGGACATAACCAGATGGAAACTGGTTGACAGGCTGATTTTCAGTGAATCAAACATGGACTGGCATCAGTTTTCCATACAATAGTTAGTAGCTTGTGTTTTCAGTACTGTAGTCGAAGGTTCAGATCGATCTGATACTCGTTTTTACGTGGTATTGTATTACTTGTAGGAATTAGTGAAGTTGTCATACAAACTACAGCTGAACGTGCATCAAATGACGGGTCGTGGAAGAGGCTGCACGGTTGAACTCCCTCTAACATCCGAGTAAATTAAAACTCTTCCCTGCATAAAATGAACTAATTTTCTGAATAATTCATTTTTATATAATATGTTGTTAATTCCACCAGTTGAGATTGTTTTCTGTGCATTGCAACAACAAATTGTCTGTTTGGTAGAGATGTGCTTTGTGATCTGATGCTAGTCTATGACTTTTTATTTACTTCCAGCTGATGCTGGTACAAAACTCAAGTGACAGACAGTTCTGTCCAGAGTCCTTGTTCCAACTCTAATTCTTCTTAACCTCTCAGCTGCATTTTACACTATTAATCGTGAAATACTTCTTACCATCATAAATACTGGTTTATGCTTTCAGTTCCCACTGTCTTAGTTTTGTCTTACGTATGCAGGGCCGCATTAAGGCTAGTGCGGGCCCGGGTGCTGTGATTACCTATCAGCGCGGGGCCAAATTACAAGTACAATAAAAAAATTGATGTACTTCCGAAAATGCGGGCCCCTCAAAACTGCGGGCCGGGGTGCTGCAGCACCCCCTTAATGGGGCCTGTACGTATGGCGTTGCACTCATGCTCACCTCAGCATTGGCTGTCTTTCAGCTCCAGCATACCCAGTCTGTATTCAGTCCTCCTGTTCACCCTTTCTTTCACTCAGTTTGGTGTACTGGTGGCTGATCGATCACCGAATTACATGTACTAACTACTTACCATCTGTACACTACATCTCTCAACTTCTGATTTCTTTTTAATGTCTGTTTCTTCCCTTGAACAACTTTTACGTATTTGGACTTAGACACTGAATGATTTTCAACCAGGCTTCTCCGGTGGACTGCGAGTTTCAATGTGGCTTCAAACCAAGCGATCATCGACTGATGCTTCGTGCATTATGATAACGGTGTCATAGAAGTCATTGGATTAGATTTAGCGATTACCTGACACTGTTCCAGATGATTTAAAATGATTAAGCAATGCATTAATCTATTGTTACCAACAGTGCAGTTACCGAGGCGAAACCAGTTCTTCAACTCATGAAGAATTCGCATCAAGCAGCAGTTGAACAACTGAACAATGGTCAAAATGTTGCAGAGGAGGCTGAAGATGCAGCCACCACCGAGACAAATGACTCCGAGTCGACTGACACTTCATGCCAAGTGGATGCTACCTGCACAAGCAGCCAACTTTTGCAAACAGATTTGATCTGCTCCTCCTCTCAACTTCATCCTCTTGATACTTCCTCAGTTCCTGGCATCAGCGGAGCGGGAGAGACAGTTGTGGAAGCATTGAACTGACGAGTTTTTAAGCCATGTCGCGGGAGGGTGAAACCAGGGGCAGTCATGTCACTTTGTTTTCTGTTGTTTTTAGTAAAAAAAGGAACACAATTATTGTCTAGGAGCTACAGTTCCGGCCTAAGTTAAAGTAATGGTTTGATTTAAATTCTGTTGCTATCACTGTATGTAGTTAATGGACTTTTTAAAGAAAATATTTTTTTTCTTGCTTTGACATTTGCAGTGATCTGCCACTGCTTTCTAATAACCACTGTTTCAGAACACTGGATGAAATTATGGTTGTTAATTCTCTTGTTGTATTGCTTTGGCTGCTCTCAATAGTCACTGAAGTGCAGCTTCAGAGCTTGTTTTTGTTTCCCATTTGTGTCCAGCAGTTCTTCTTATAGTGTTGACTCTTTCCATTTAGACATGTGGCTTCCTGTTGTCCTGTGTTGCTCTAAAGGATGTCACTTTAAATCCCGTATTCTTCAGAGACTAGTATCTAGCATAACTGGTGGATGGCCAGGCACATACATGAATGTACAGACACTCCTGTGAAGAGGTAAGCATAATGCCTGTGCCGTGTCACTTATGTTGGTACAATGTAAATTGTGCTCTGAACAATGGCCTGCGGTTGCCAGATGTCATTATGCATGTTGGTAAGTGGATCTTGTTAGATTGTATGGTATTTTACAATTATTGAAATTCTTGCATGCATTTTAATTGTAACAAAGTGCTCTTTCTGAAAATTAAAAATATTGTAAAACAGTGAAATTGTACTGCTGTGTTTAAAATTAAATTAGACATTTAAACATTTGAGGTGTTTTAGTAATGGAAAACTGATTCTATCGAATGTTAAATGTAATGATAAAACTTCTTATAACACCAAACCAAGTTTGACTGTGTCACATCATTGCCGCAAGACCGGCTTCAGCACATGCAACCAAGTTAAAACTTGCCTCTGCATTACAAGCCGATAGCTCTAACCAATCAGTAGAATGTTGAGGAGGTACTCGTTTTGTGCTCTCTGCTTTCAGCTGGCAATGGACGAATCGCAAGGTCATTGACGCGGGACCAGTACATCATAAGCCTTGCAGGTTACTGCCCAGCTTATGCCAGTACCAAAGTATACTGCCTGGTGACAAATAGTGTGCAAACAACTTTCTCAGGGTCGCTATGTGCAGTCCACTCAGCAGGTTTCAACACAGCCCTTAGATAAAAGACCCAGTACACTACCGATACACCTTGTTGCACCATGCCCACCACTGATGCATAATCATAGTCCATGTTGTGTATTAAGATTGCAACCAACACCAAACAAAAAAGCTAAGCACTCGTCAGATTATTCTCCTTATGGAACAAACTTCACTTGGTTTTATAACCTCAGAATTCCTCAGAGACCTCGGTGTGTTTCTGTCAGTTGGGTTGGTGATCATTGCGCTGTGCAGCTCCTGGGGACATACTTTTCACAAGCTACAGTACAACAATGCAAGCATATCGTGCTTCTTGCATATTAGTTCTTCTGGAACAATCCTCCCTTAAAAAGATATACATGTACTTTGTTGAAACATTTCAGCTCAAGAAATATTTTCAACTCACAATAAATAACACAACATTTTAACGACAAGAGTGTACTAAAAAGTAACTGGGAAACCAATGCAGTTCGTCGTTAAATATCTGTTAACTAGCCACGTTGAGCATTCTCCTTAGATTCGTAAAAGGGGCTACATAAATAGACGTATACATAAACACGATTGCACTTGATAGTTTAATGCAACATATTCTGGAGCCATCAGCTGCTTGGTGAAGGTGAAGGCCATGTGTCATAATTATATATCTTGCAAAAATTAATCTTGAGGGTCTGGCGCTTGAATTTCCCTGGGTTTCCTTTGCCTCCTCAGTACGGGATCTTGGTGTAATTCTGGATCAAGAGCTCACATTCATGCGACATATTAATTTGCTTTGTCGGGACTCTTATTATCAACTTCGTCAGTTAAGGGTAGTCTCCCGCACTCTGACGCAGGCAGCTGCTTCTACCCTTGTCCATGCGTTTGTGGTTTCCCGTCTGGACTACTGTAGCGCCCTTTACGCTGGCCTCCCAGCTGCCCGCCTTGGGTGTTTGGACCGGGTTTTGCGTGCAGCCGCACGTCTTATTGGTCGCATCCCCAGATTTGGCCAGGTTTCTCTTTATATGCGGGATGTTCTGCACTGGCTCCCTTTCCCGCTGCGGATCGCCTATAGGGTCTCTGCACTGGTTAGGCGTTGTCTAGAGGGACTTGCTCCCCCATACCTGCGGGAGTTGTGTCGCTCTACCTCGGGGGTCTTGCGGAGATCTGCTCTTCGCTCGGCTGACCAGGCCGAGCTATTGGTCCCCCGCACGCGGACAGCCATTATGCAGCGACGTTCTTTTTCGGTCGCTGGACCTGCAACCTGGAATGGCTTTCCTGTTGCACTTCGCCTGGTCCCTATGACTCACTCTACCTTGTTTCTTGCAAACTTAAAAACTACTCTCTTTAGCCATGGTTGGACTAGGAGCGCTCCTGAGTAGATAACCTTGAAGGGGCGCTATATAAAAGCTCATTAATAATAATAATAATAATAATAATAATAATAATATCTATCTGTAAAGTTACTGCCAATCGCCACTGCAGAATCCATGATTACCTACCTATTCACAGGGAGCTATGATATTTAGAATATGCGGACTTAAGTATTTTAGTCACACCCACATGCACGTCACCAGACTTTTAATATATCAACATAATACACTGTCGCTATAATGCCAATATCATTGCCGTCAAAATGTACAAACATTACCTAAAACACGCACACGAAGCATGAGTTCAATGATCAATACTCGAATGCATATTGGGACCAAGACAAAACATGAAAAATAAGAATACTGTATGTCCAGATCAAACTGTTGTAGATGTACAGAGAAACTGGCCACCCTTAGCACCAACCATCTTAAACCACACAAATAGTATCAAATATAATAATCATTATCAATATTCTATGAACATCAGAAAGAACAATCCAGTATCTCACATATTTGTATCAAAGATTATAATTATCTATCCGTTTTTAAATTAAATATACACACACCCACCCTATCCTGGCATATGTGACTGACCCGACATATGAAACCTCTAATAACACGACATAGTCTCTTCTTATGACGAAGTCTGACTAAAGAGAAAACGGAAATAAAATTCACCATAAAAGGAGAAAAACTCATCTCTTGGAATGTGCAATTATTTACTGCCTTGCACCAAGACAACTAATTGACAGTTTCATTCATTTGTTTTGGTTGAATTTCGCCTGCCTTCGATGAATTCTGACCGGGTTTTGAAACGGTCACGCATTGCAACCTTCAAAGTAAATATCAGGAAAATGCAATTACAGTACTTCTATTCCTTAATTTTCTCTGAGAGAAAAGATGTCTAAATTTTTAATAGTAATAATGACAATTTTACTAAAATTTGCTATATACATTTGTGTAAAAGTGCCATTCTGCTGTAATTTTTCTTTCCAGAAAGTTGTGGTAGAACTGAAAGCCTTTAAACCGCAGAAAAGGAAGACTATGGTAAAAAGAAACAGAACCTCTTGGTTTACATTGCACTAACTATACATATAGCCAGATTCTAGACACTTAAATGTTCATTTGGAGAAAGCTCCTTCCAACAGCACTATCCTAACACAAGTTAACAATAACCAGACAATTATAATCTGAAAATGTCTACAGCATCTAAAAATGCAAAATTGCTGGAACGGAACCTACCTATCCACAGGCACTCGCACAAAACCAAATTCATAGGCAAGCAAGGTCAAAATCGGTTCAAGGTCAAGAGTCTAAGGACCCAGCTGTCAGGCGGCTACTGCGGATGGTGCTTAGAATTGGAGCAGCAAGCAGGCTCTTAGCCAGAAATACAGAGCAGCCCGTCCCAAAGCATGCGAAGTCGTGACCACCTGCTGCCGTCAACAAAGTCGCTACCGCTCAAAGTCCCGCCTCCCTACGAGTCCGTCTGCAGTACCCCTATGCTGTTTACAGAGCCCAATATCAACCCGTGCTCCTTACAGAACTGTCACCTGAACGCTGGTGGCAGCTCGGCGGTTCTACAGAAGAAGCTGGATGGTGCTGGACAGACTCATGCACAAATTATGCCCGTCCAAACTAATTTTCATCCGTCCTCTGGACAGGTGGCTGGCTAAGGGCCTGGCGGCAAGACAGGAGGAATCGGGATATTATTTGTGAACAAGAACATAGACAATTATAGACCTCTCAAACCTAAGCGATAAATCTCAAAGCATTCACTTATAGCGGAGATTCCAGTATATCTGTGCAATAATTTATCACTGTTTTGTACACTCTTCCAAAGTTTATTAGCTTGCTTTGTAACAATAAACTGGCCAACCGTACAGACAAGATTGCATAGCAAAAGGCAGCATAAAGAAACTAAAGCTGATCTAAAACGAATTCAGGTATATTTTGATTCAGTGGATTCATTACCTGTCCTCTTCACCCTGATGTGTTTTAGAGCCAGGAAGTGTGACCGTTATCGAGGTTGATTTGTTAACATCACTCTTACGTTCTGATGACTGACATAGTTTCATCCTTACAAGAAATGAAAACGTGCAATCTGCTACTGGCACGATCAGCGCTCGACAGCAGACAGGAAAGAAACTGTCAACAGAAATTGACATGTAAATAAATCACAGCACTCTAAGCGTAATCAGTTGCTCACAAATAAGAGCTGCATACATTGCTGTCCACTCAAGGTACTTTTTAGCTGACGGACGATGCATTCATACTTCTGCATCACAGGAGCCACATGAATGGACAATGTTATTGTGCCATTTCTAATCCAAATCTAACCTTATCTGGTGACTTCAAAAGTTCTCTTATCAGTGCATGCAACATATCAATTGACAGTTGATTAACACAATGGCGATGAGCTGCATTGGTTTCCCAGTCGCTTTTAGTAATTTCTTGTTGTTACAGTGTTAAAACAAGTGCCAGATACCTAATGCCTTGTGTGGCACACCAAGAGATTCTGGTGACACACAGAGCAGAACCATAAAGCCTCTACTGGTTTCAGTTTAACGACCTGTCTGCCTCAAAAAGATTTGTACTGGCACATTCATGGCTGTCCGGTAGGGTGTGTCCCTTGAACACAGTCATCATTCACATTAGCATGCTCCGTAGGGGTAAGCATTATATGCCAACAGGATTAACTGCAAAGCAAGAACAGTGACACGTCATGAGAAGAGACACGTCATGAGAAGAGAAGGAGCATGCATGGAGAAAGACATCATACAGGGCACACTGCCGGGAGCCCAGAAAAGAGGAAGACCGAGAACAAACTGGCTGGGCAACATAAAAGAATGGACGGGATTGGCAATGGGAGAATTATTAAGACTGACGGAGGACAGGAGGCGTTGGAGGAACATTGTGCATGATGCGGCCGAACCTCGAACCGAGGATGGCTGAGAGCAGAGCAAGAACAGTGAGACAGATTTTGAATTTGACAAAATTTCACCACTTTCAATTACTTCTAGTTGCAAAGATGAAAAGTCCCTTCAAAATCTAAAGTAAAGAGGCAATCATGCATACGAAGTGTTAGTTACTTCATTATTCTTAGCTTCAGCACACGAGGGCAGGTGCTATCTCTATATGTCCCTCACCACTTGATTCTCGCAGCAACAGTGTAGTCAGTATGCTCAACTTATACCTGGTGGGAGTTTTTAAACCTCCGAACTGTAATTTAAGAGCACAGCATGTAATCACTAGACTAGATTGCACACCCCTATTAATAAACGCATGCAGTTAATATGCATTTACATCACTTACTCCACTTTGGCCCTATAGTACTAATCCATGATTTGATTTGCTCAGTAAAACTGCATAACTGCTTCTGTTTCTACGCAAATGCTGCAAAACAAAACTGCAGAATTGAAACTTTTTCACTAACCTTGCAAATGAAAAGTGTTCAGCAGCATCACCGCGGCTACCATTGCTGTGCTTCTGGTAAAAACGCAGGTACACCCAACTGACCAACAAACCCCACGAAAACATTAAAGGATAAGGCGCCTCAACAATGCCAAAGAAACTAAGGCAGACGGCCAGAATCAACAGCAACAAAGGTATATGATTGTTACGAAGTTTCTGCGACCACATACTGACAATGACGTGATCAGGCATAACCTGTTTAACGGAAACCGATATTCCTGCCAAATAACCAGCTAAACCATTGACGTAATTGTCAAACAAATAATCGGTATTTTGCGTTATAAAGTAAAGGCAAATATAAGTCAGTGTCGTCAGCAGCGCTACTAGCAGTGTCACAAGAACGTAGAACTTTACAGTTTCTAGTCTTCCCCACAATGGCCCTAACAGTTTGCTTTGCACAGAAACTGCCGCAATATCCCACGCAACAACCCACCAGTGAATTTCGATCACACTATGCGTTGCACTTGTCCATATCCAGCAGTTTGGCGGCAACACATTACCAGGCAGAACTGTGAACAGATATATGTATCGTTCGCTAAAGGATAACAGATATCCTATCAGCAAAAGAACACAGAATGATTTTGTATAGCCACTGCTATTAAAAAACAGAGCTCTCGTAAGTTGCCACATATCACCCCCTGCCGTCGCCATCTTTACTTCGTATTTACCAGAAAATTAGGACGTGTTATGTACTTCATTGTAGAGTACGCTTCGTCCCAGCCATAGAGGTTTAAGCGACCAATTAGGACAGTAGACCGAGTCGACCTAGAGGGGGCTTACGGGTATCGAGCCGCGAATTTTCAAGAACTAATGCTCTCCAGGCCACAGTGTTACCATTTATCTATCCCCTCCCCTTTGCTGACAATTAAATGTACGTGTTCTTTCCTCTCTGTAGACAAACTACTTAGGTGCCGCCCGAAGAGTGCATTTAGGTCACGATGTGTGCTTCTCATTCTGTAGTGCTTGCGGTTCTACAGTGATAATAGCCGAAAGTGTGAATAAAATATCTAAAGAAAAACAGGAACTAGCTAAAAGAATAACTGCAATATTGAACATTTGTGGCAATCGTCGACAGAAACGCTTGTGCACTTATCTGAGCTGATTCCGGAATCGACACAAAAAGTTTTTGTAGCTGCTGGTCTTACATTTAGGCCTAGGCTACAGGCCTATGGAACATAGGCCTAGGCCTACAGATGATCAGTAGAATCTAGCAACAGCAAAACAGCGTTCTTATGTACAATTTTACAAATGTTATGCACAATCAGATTCAAAACTAAACCGAAAACCGTAAAAAGACTTCAACCCACTAAATATCAAAAAAAAGACCCAAAGAGTCCCACGTAGGCTACCAAACAATAGAAAACGGCCCATATGTGAACCAAAACCCAAAACAATCTCTTTACATGAGGACAGCGAACGTTCAGTCTTAACTATAGGCCTATCACAAAGCACCGCCAGAGGTAGTCTTATCTCGACCTAATTAAGTGGCCACAACATCATTCTGTCCCTCATCGATGCCAGGAGAGTTTTGAACACCATCTCTCCAGACTCCAGTTCTATATGTCTCCGACCATCTTGATTTTAGTACGCCACGTCCACTCCTCGCACGAGTCCCCTCACATTATCTAAATCTTCGTATGTCATAAACTTACAATGAGCTTACTACCTGACCGATCGTATCATGATATCAGGTTAATAGAATTTATCGGATCTCAACTGGACCAGCTATATTGTCTTCTCACACGGATTTGCCCTTGACTACGACGTTACTTGAAGCGACCATCGACCGACGCATTGTGTATCTTGTTATCAGCGCTATAGAAGAAACTCACATGAGTTGAGATAAGAATAGGTATGTGTTGTTTCAATTTCTTACTCACTTGATGTCGCATGACGATTCACAGAATATGCTGAGAGCTTTGCTGATAATCTGTTCTTCTCATTCTCAAGACGAAGTGGAAAGACGACGTTATTAGTGCCGCCTAACAGAGCCAACACACTTCTCTCTTTCCTTGAGTCGACGCAGGCGACTTCATCCAGCGCATCTCCACAGTCGACATCATGCAGCGCATCTCCACAGTCGAAATCATCCGGCGCATATCCACACGCGAAATCATCCAGCGCAACTCCACAGTCAGCATCACCCAGCGTCTCCTTACGTGACATCCTCCAGCACCTTTACAAAGGCGCATCATCAGGCGACTCTCCACAGGCGACATCCTCCAGCACCTTAACAAGGGCGCATCATCAGGCGACTCTCCATAGGCGACATCCTCCAGCACCTTTACAGAGGCGCATCATCAGGCGACTCTCCACAGGCGACATCCTCCAGCACCTTTACAAAGGAGCATCATCAGGCGACTCTCCACAGGCGGCATCCTAAAGCACCTTAGCAAAGGCGCATCATCAGGCGACTCACCATGCGCGACATCATCCAGCACCTTAACAAAGGTGCTGGAGGGTGTCGCCTGTGCAGAGTCGCCTGATGATGCCTATCAAAGGCTCATCATCAGGCGACTCTCCACAGGCGACATCCTCCAGCACCTTTACAAAGGTACATCATCAGGCGACTCTCCGCAGGCGACATCCTCCAGCACCTTAGCGAAGGCGCATCATCAGGCGACTCCACACAGGCGACATCCTCCAGCACCTTCACAAAGGTGCATCATCAGGCGACTCTCCATAGGCTACATCCTCCAGCACCTTTACAAAGGTGCATCATCAGGCGACTCTCCATAGGCGACATCCTCCAGCACCTTTACAGAGGCGCATCATCAGGCGACTCTCCACAGGCGACATCCTCCAGCACCTTTACAAAGGAGCATCATCAGGCGACTCTCCACAGGCGACATCCTCCAGCACCTTTACAAAGGCTCATCATCAGGCGACTTTCCACAGGCGACATCCTCCAGCACCTTAACAAGGGCGCATCACCAGGCGACTCTCCATAGGCTACATCCTCCAGCACCTTTACAGAGGCGCATCATCAGGCGACACTCCACAGGCGACATCCTCCTGCACCTTTGCAAAGGCGCATCATCAGGCGACACTCCACAGGCGACATCCTTCAGCACCTTACAAAGGAGCATCATCAGGCGACTCTCCACAGGCGACATCCTCCAGCACCTTTACAAAGGCGCATCATCAGGCGACACTCCACAGGCGACATCCTCCAGCACCCATACAAAGGAGCATCATCAGGCGACTCTCCACAGGCGACATCCTCCAGCACCTTTACAAAAGCGCATCATCAGGCGACTCTCCACAGGCGACATTCGCCAGCACCATAGCAGAGGCGCCTCATCAGGCGACTCTCAACACGCGACATCCTCCAGCACCTTTACAAAGGCGCATCATCAGGCGACTCTCCACAGGCGACATCCTCCAGCACCTTTACAAAGGAGCATCATCAGGCGACTCTCCACAGGCGACATCCTCCAGCACCTTAACAAGGGCGCATCATCAGGCGACTCTCCATAGGCGACATCCTCCAGCACCTTTACAGAGGCGCATCATCAGGCGACACTCCATGCGCGACATCCTCCAGCACCTTTACAAAGGCGCATCATCAGACGACTCTCCACAGGCGACATCCTCCAGCACCTTAGCAAAGGCGCATCATCAGGCGACTCACCATGCGCGACATCCTCCAGCACCTTAACAAAGGTGCTGGAGGGTGTCGCCTGTGCAGAGTCGCCTGATGATGCCTAACAAAGGCTCATCATCAGGCGACTCTGCACAGGCGACATCCTCCAGCACCTTAACAACGGCACATCATCAGGCGACTCTCCATAGGCGACGTCCTCCAGCACCTTAGCAAACGTTCATCATCAGGCGACTCTCCACAGGCCACATCCTCCAGCACCATAGCAAGGGCGCATCATCAGGCGACTCTCCATGCGCGACATCCTCCAGCACCTTAGCAAAGGTGCATCGTCAGGCGACTCACCATGCGCGACATCATCCAGCACCTTAACAAAGGTGCTGGAGTGTGTCGCCTGTGCAGAGTCGCCTGATGATGCCTATAAAAGGCTCATCATCAGGCGACTCTCCACAGGCGACATCCTACAGCACCTTAGCAAGGGCGCATCATCAGGCGACTCACCATGCGCGACATCATCCAGCACCTTAACAAAGGTGCTGGAGGGCGTCGCCTGTGCAGAGTCGCCTGATGATGCCTATAAAAGGCTCATCATCAGGCGACTCTCCACAGGCGACATCCTCCAGCACCTTTACAAAGGTACATCATCAGGCGACTCTCCGCAGGCGACATCCTCCAGCACCTTAGCAAAGGAGCATCATCAGGCGACTCTCCACAGGCGACATCCTCCAGCACCTTTACAAAGGCGCATCATCAGGCGACTCTCCATGCGCGACATCCTCGAGTACCTTAGCAAAGGCACATCATCAGGCGACTCTCCACAGGCGACATCCTCCTGCACCTTTACAAAGGAGCATCATCAGGCGACTCTCCATGCGCGACATCCTCCCGCACCTTTACAAAGGCTCATCATCACGCGACTCTCCACAGGCGACATCCTCCAGCACCTTAACAAGGGCGCATCATCAGGCGACTCTCCACAGGCGACATCCTCCAGAACCTTAACACAGGCGCATCACCAGGCGACTCTCCACAGGCGACATCCTCCAGCACCTTTACAAAGGCTCATCATCAGGCGACTTTCCACAGGCGACATCCTCCAGCACCTTTACAAAGGCGCATCATCAGGCGACACTCCATGCGCGACATCCTCCAGCACCTTTACAAAGGCGCATCATCAGACGACTCTCCACAGGCGACATCCTCCAGCACCTTAGCAAAGGCGCATCATCAGGCGACTCACCATGCGCGACATCCTCCAGCACCTTAACAAAGGTGCTGGAGGGTGTCGCCTGTGCAGAGTCGCCTGATGATGCCTAACAAAGGCTCATCATCAGGCGACTCTGCACAGGCGACATCCTCCAGCACCTTAACAAAGGCACATCATCATGCGACTCTCCATAGGCGACGTCCTCCAGCACCTTAGCAAACGTTCATCATCAGGCGACTCTCCACAGGCGACATCCTCCAGCACCTTTACAAAGGAGCATCATCAGGCGACTCTCTATGCGCGACATCCTCCAGCACCTTTACAAAGCGCATCATCAGGCGACTCTCCATGCGCGACATCCTCCAGCACCTTTACAAAGGCGCATCATCAGGCGACTCTCCATGCGCGACATCCTCCAGCACCTTAGCAAAGGTGCATCGTCATGCGACTCTCCACAGGCGACATCCTCCAGCACCTTTACAAATGAGCATCATCAGTCGACTCTCCACAGGCGACATCCTCCAGCACCTTTACAAAGGCGCATCATCAGGCGACTCTCCACATGCGACATCCTCCAGAACCTTAGCAAACGTTCATCATCAGGCGACTCTCCACAGGCCACATCCTCCAGCACCTTAGCAAACGTTCATCATCAGGCGACTCTCCACAGGCGACATCCTTTAGCACCTTTACAAAGGAGCATTATCAGGCGACTCTCCACAGTCCACATCCTCCAGCACCTTAGCAAACGTTCATCATCAGGCGACTCTCCACAGGCGACATCCTCCAGCACCTTTACAAAGGAGCATTATCAGGCGACTCTCCACAGGCCACATCCTCCAGCACCTTAGCAAACGTTCATCATCAGGCGACTCTCCACAGGCGACATCCTCCAGCACCTTTACAAAGGCACATCATCAGGCGACTCTCCACAGGCGACATCCTCCTGCACCTTTACAAAGGCGCATCATCAGGTGACTCTCCATGCGCGACATCCTCCAGCACCTTAGCAAACGTTCATCATCAGGCGACTCTCCACAGGCGACATCCTCCAGCACCTTTACAAAGGCGCATCATCAGGCGAATCTCCACGCGCGACATCCTCCAGCACCTTAGCAAACGTTCATCATCAGGCGACTCTCCACAGGCCACATCCTCCAGCACCTTAGCAAACGTTCATCATCAGGCGACTCACCACAGGCGACATCCTCCAGCACCTTTACAAAGGCGCATCATCAGGCGACTCTCCATGCGCGACATCCTCCAGCACCTTAGCAAACGTTCATCATCAGGCGACTCTCCACAGGCGACATCCTCCAGCACCTTTACAAAGGAGCATCATCAGGCGACTCTCCACAGGCGACATCCTCCAGAACCTTTACAAAGGAGCATCATCAGGCGACTCTCCACAGGCGACATCCTCCAGCACCTTAGCAAACGTTCATCATCAGGCAACTCTCCACAGGCGACATCCTCCAGCACCTTTACAAAGGAGCATCATCAGGCGACTCTCCACAGGCGACATCCTCCAGCACCTTTACAAAGGAGCATCATCAGGCGACTTTCCACAGGCGACATCCTGCAGCACCTTACAAAGGAGCATCATCAGGCTACTCTCCACAGGCGACATCCTCCAGCACCTTTACAAAGGCGCATCATCAGTCGACTCTCCATGCGCGACATCCTCCAGCACCTTTACAAAGGCGCATCATCAGGCGACTCTCCATGCGCGACATCCTCCAGCACCTTAGCAAAGGCACATCATCAGGCGACTCTCCACAGGCGACATCCTCCAGCACCTTCACAAAGGCGCATCATCAGGCGACATCCTCCTGCACCTTCACAAAGGCGCATCATCAGGCGTCTCTCCACAGGCGACATCCTACAGCACCTTTACAAAGGCGTATCATCAGGCGACTCTCCACAGGCGACATCCTCCAGCACCTTAACAAAGGTGCTGGAGGGTGTCGCCTGTGCAGAGTCGCCTGATGATGCCTAACAAAGGCGCATCATCAGGCGACTCTCCACAGGCGACATCCTCCTGCACCTTCACAAAGGCGCATCATCAGGCGACATCCTCCATCACCTTCAAAAGGGCGACATCATCCAGCATCTCGCCACTGGCGACATCATCCAGCGGTCGGTATTTCGACTTCGCTGATCATTGACCTCCAGGCCCACTGAGAGGGGGGCAGGGGGAGCAAATGCCCAGGGGCCCGGCGACTTTTTAGGGGCTGGGCCGGGCCCGCAATCAACTTATGAAAAATATTATATTCAGTTATACAAAGTTTATGATTTATGCCTTTTTAAATATATTATCTGACGCTTAACTACAATCAGTTTAAACTTCAAGCATCTGAATAAAATCACAGTTGTATATAATATATAAATATATATAAATATTATATTGTTCGGTCGTACACGCAGTTTTATTATTTGAATTTGTGTCTTTTTTAAATTTTTTGTACGACCCTACGATATTATCTTTATATAAAGCCTAAAGATAGTTTAGAGACCCATACCTGCTCTGCCTATGGGCCCGTGACTTTTCTGCCTATAGGGACCCACGACCTCTCTGCCTAGGCGCCCATGACTGCTCTTCCTAGGGGCCAGGAATTTCTGTCGGCGGCCCTGTGGACCTCAGCAGGGTCAGGATCATATGACAAGAATCCATCCTTACAGAAGATTGAGGTTATACCTGTTCCTGGCGAAGATGAGCTTCCGATGGCAGTGATGGACTTCCGTCTTCGCATAACTCTTCCATCGGTCGAACTCGACAAGACGAACGGAACGTATCGAGCCTCGACGTATCCACAATAGCCTCACGAAATGGCAACGTAGCCTACGATACATAATATCTCGGATATCAAGCCACAAAAGCCGATAAAATTGGCAACCTATCGCAAAAAAATCGCAGATCTGCAATCGTCAGATTCAATTACAGGGAAAGCTAAACAATGACGATGACGTCATCAACACTCAAGCGGGCGGAAACGAAATGACGTCAATATAATCATAATAGCATCGCTCGTAAACGTTCAACGTCTCTTTTAATAAAACACTAGCTGTAAACCCGTGAAAAATCACGGTATATAAAAAACAATTATTAATAACGTCATATTATAGGCCTATAGCCGTCGTCAAGACAACCGTCAAGACAACCGTCGCCAAGGCGGCAGTATAGTGACGTCACAATAGTGTTTGTTTACGGGACAGACAGACAGACAGACAGACAGACAGACAGACAGACAGACAGACGTACATGCGTAACTGTCTTGTTGGCTCAGCTCCGCTGTATCTCAGGGCTTACTGCACCCCAGTTTCCAGTTTGCCTGGTCGGGCCTCTCTCCGGTCATCTGCCCGTGGCCTCTTGTTAGTCCCTTGGATGCGCACTGCTACTGCCCAGTCCCGTAGTTTTGCGGTTGTGGGCCCTTCCAGTTGGAACAGCCTCCCTCAGGGCTTTAGGCTAGTCCTCCTCTCTCTGTCTCCTGCCCAGTCTCGCAAGCGCCTGAAAACATTTCTCTTTGTCAGTGAAGACACTGACACGGGTCGGGAGCGCCTCTGTTTATGAGTGGCGCTATATAAATCCTCGATTACAATTACAATTACAATTACAATTACAACGGTTATTATGTAAGTTGATTACACGTTGTAATTGTAATCAAGAACTCATATAGCGCCACTCAAAGTCAGAGGCGCCCCCGACCCGGGTCAGTGTCTTCACTGACCAAGAGAAACAAGGGTTATGCTTAGACGTGATAAAAGTAGTATTAATAATAGTAATAATCAATCATACCGTAATGTTTTTGACTTGGGAGTCCGAGTCAGTAATAGTAGCAATAAAAGATCAATCAATCAATCAATCAGTCAATCAAGCAAGCATTTATATAGCGCTCCTTCAAGGGAGCTGTTCAGAGGCGATCCCAGCCCAACCCCGGCGAAAGAGAACAATCTTTAGAGCAGAGAAGAAAGCGGTGGATGAGTTTCGAGGAAGAGATCGCAGCTCAGGAGGGTAGCCCATTCCAAATTGTGGGTACAACCACGGAGAATGCGCGCTGCTGCAGAGTAGCAGTGCTTGAGAAAGAAACAGAGAGATTACCACGGGTGGCAGAGCGAAGAGAGCGGTGACCAGGTGGAACAGAGGCACGAGAACAGAGCTCACGCAGAGAGAAAGGCGCAGCCAAGCTGACATTTCCAGACAATGGAGGCAACCCGGTAGACAATGCGTTGCAAGAGTGGTAACCAGTTTAGGACATCTCGCATGTATTCAGAGACAAGGCCAACATCAGGAATGCGCCCAATCAAGCGCTCAGCGGAACGCAGTACGCGTTCGAGGCAGTTCAGTCGAGTGAGGGGAAGCCCAATATAGAGGGAGCATTAATAGTCAAGCCGACAGGTAATGAACGCATGAACGAGAGTATACCAGCAGATTAGGGGAGGGGGAAGTGAGCGGGAAACAACGCGAAGCTGTCGTTGCTGAAAGTAGCAAGCGCGGCTCGGCTGCAAGATATATGCGGAGAGAGGGTGAGTTATGAATCCAAGATGACGCCAAGATCTTTGACGGAGGAGGAAAAGACAATATGTGGGAACTCAGAGGTAAGACAAGCGTGATCAATCTTAGCAAGCTGTCTAGGGGTGCCCAGTCACATGTATTTAGTCTTAGAGGGAAAAAATATAATAAATAAGCTTATTAAAGAAGCAGCTTTAGCGCTAAATATATATATAAATATATATATATATATATCAATGTAGGTCTACACTGATATATATATATATATATGTAATATTTTATGTATGTATATATATATATTATATACTACCTTTCTTAAAACTTGCTTTTTTTCTCGGGGTCTCTCACTGGGAGCGCTTCTGAATGGCCCACCCGCTAGAAGCGCTTTATAAATATCCGAATACAATACAATACATTACAATATATATGATCCGTTTAAGCGTGTTTCCTTACATAACTTCAGCGAAGCCACTGACTCAAACAATCGACGAATCGGCCGATATAAATAGATCAGTGTCCGATTTGCCGGGGGGGTCAGGGGGGTTGGACCCCCCTGCTTCTGTTTTTGACCCCCCTGCTTCTAGTCTTTGGCCGACCCCCGGGGGGGTCGGCCTGACCCCCTCAAATTCGTTAGCCACAGTCCTAAACCAAAAGACTCCAATGCTGCCTTGTCACCTTTCAGTAATTATTTATTATCCAGTCGGTACCCTGGTGTAGGTTGATACTGTGATATACTTTCTAAGGATTAGGTTATCCTTTGACAGGCTCTGAGACGATACAACAACTTGGTATCTACAGCTGTTGACAGATTATCTTACTTTTAACTCAAACTGAGGTCGTCTACTGATGTGGGCAGAAGCAGGGTAAGAGATATTTCACAGGGCATGACCTTTAAGGGCTCGGTTCACATACAGCAGACAACGAATGGACAGAGACCCGTGCTCAAGCCAGCACCCTCCGCGCTCAGGCATATCAGCTCCAAAGCCACTAGCATCCAGTTGTGGGGTAAAGGTCTTCCGTGGTGTTCTGTCTGAAATCCAGCACTGGCTGGCGCTTTTGACCTCGAATGACCTCCAATTCACATCTATGGCAGTCCACAGCTGTAGGCTGTCATTTCTGTGCTGGTAGCGGCTTTGAGGCACGCAGTCCTATAGGATTGGACCTTTATATCATACAGTTTGAATTTGCAAATCAGTATTACATGATATAATTTGAAGAGTCTCAGTAATTTCAGCCGACAAATATGAATCGAATTTTAGATCGACATAAGGGCACTAATCGGCCTAGTGGCTCTCAAAAACGCAAGTTTAGTAAAGAAAAACACATATCAAAATGAGAGAGTACTTGCAAAGACGCCTCCTATTACTGCTTTCCTTAAGCAACAGATATAAGTACATCTGCTCTCGCGTTGACGATGGCTAAAATGCAGGCTCATTTGAGCCTGGTGTCACTGGTGATACTGCAGTTGTCGAATAACCGCCAGTTCAACAACGTTCCCGCTCAGTCGGATCTCACTCTGTTGTGGAACAGCAGAATATGTTCAACAAGAACACGTCATCAAAACGCACGTCTCCTAGCATTGGATTATGGTTGAGCGCCAGAATCTGCGCACTCGCTTCAGAGAAGTTTTGGATTGACACTCTTTTGCCCATCGTTGGTCAATTCACAACCGAGTTGACAAGAAGACTAGCACCATACGAACTACTCTGCTCAAGGTTTGCTTTTCTATCTAGGATTGAACCATGTAGTGATGAAGAAATACACAACTCAGTGAAAAATCTTGTAGCAATATAGGGCGATGACCTCGATGAAAACCGTGGCAATGAGCTCATGCAGTTTTCTTATTTTGTCAAACTGTAAACACAAGACAGGTACACGTAGCACAGGCCTCAACATAAGTCAGGAGCAGTTCATGTACCAATTCTCGACAAAGGTGTTAAAGTTCATTTCCAAATGTGGAAATTATGGCCTACTTGGTGATCATGGTCACAACTGTAGTGCTGAACGTTCACTGTCTAAGATGAAAATAATTAGGCCTAAGAACAGGCTTCGCACAAGTATGACATGAGTGACTTATCCATCTTGCAGTGTTGAGCATATATAGAGTGATATTCAGTTGGACTTTAATCAGTTTATTGATGACTTTACCAATAGAAAAGCGTGCAGAGTCTCTATTGGGCCTATTCAAATTTAGACCTAACTGACCTAATTAATTGACTCAAGCTAGGCCTATCTGTTTTTAGTTGGAGGTCCCGCTTACCACTAGTTTTAATATCTTTGTTTGTCTGTATCAGCAACTTCTATTAAAAACTAACTAAGAATCTTAAGGCTTATCCTTTTGTTTTGTATTTGAGAAATTATTGCACACCTATGAATATAATAGAAGACACTTTATTTATGAGCAAAATGATCTTCCTAATTTATTTTCATTTATATACATTTAAAAAATAACAATAAATCAAAATGTTTAAACATTGCCTTTAGCACCTTTGCCTACAGATATGAGTCAGTATGACATGTTATAACTGTTGGTATGCGGGTTGTCCCTGTTGAAGACTGCGCATCAACAAAGGCAACAAATCCACTGCAGAAAGAGCCCACCACCCTAAAACCGGCTCTGTTGTTATTAGTAGATAACTTTAGCTAAAACTCCTACTGAAAACACCTCTATTTTGACCAGATCAGTTCAAAAGTTTCCCATCCCCCCCCCCCACATTTCAAACAAGATCGCCGCCAGTGTTTTCGGCTTAGTCATTTTTTATGTAGATTTCCGACCCCCCTGCTTCTTTTTTGACAAATCGGACCCTGAAATAGATCAATAACTATACATATATATTGGTGTAGGCCTATTTATTTATATGTATGTGTATATGCAACAATGTCATTTATGTATTGTTGTATTACGGCGTGTAGTTTTAAACACGGGTGCACTGATGTCCAGCGCTATAAGTGTGACGAGAAGTGTAGTAACGGTTCTGTGTCAGCTTTGAAGTTATACTGTTTTTGGTGTTTGATCATGCGAGGCTTTTTGTTTTTGCAGTCTCTCAATATGACGAAGTGTTACCTCCGCTTGCGGATGACTTCTGTTAATTTTGAACGGGTTACGAGTGTTCTCTGTGAGAATTTTTATGGGTTTGGTCGACGCGTCATGCTGGCGTCTGTGGTTCACCTGTCTGAGGTATATCAATCAATCAATCAATCAATCAATCAATCAATCAATCAATCAATCAATCAATCAATCAATCAATCAATCAATCAATCAATCAATCAATCAATCAATCAATCAATCAATCAATCAATCAATCAATCAATCAATCAATCAATCGGTCGGTCGGTCGGTCGGTCGGTCGGTCGGTCGGTCGGTCGGTCGGTCGGTCGGTCGGTCGGTCGGTCGATCGATCGATCGATCTATCAATCAATCAATCAATCAATCAATCAATATATTTTTTTAATTGAAAACCATGAAACAAGACAATACCATTAGAACTCATGCTAATAAGCTGACATCAAAGGGAGGCTCAGAAGGGATCAAATCTCGCTATCATGCTGCAGAGACACCTTTTTTCAATTATTTTTTATTTTCATATTATTAGTTAAGCAGCTCGGTTAACGCCTTGTTAACGTAGAACTTAGTCGTAATCCTGTAGGACAGTGTAGGTAACTTAATTTTAAAAGGTTACAGGAAGAAGGAGCAAACAACATGAAAGTAAACAAGGAAAAGAGAACTTAACTACACTGCTTAACACATATATAATTACAATCAGTTTAAAATCAATTACAGCCCGAGTTTTCATTAATTATATGAATGCGTAGTACTTTGCTATTTTTATTGCTTGAGGTATTGTATTGTATTATATTTAAACATTTATAAAGCGCCTCTAGTAGGGTGAACCGTTCGGAGGCACTCCCAGTGCGCAAGGCAAAGAGAAAAGAAATAAGTCTTGAGGAAAGCAAAAGAAGACGAGGGGTTACCTATTAAAATTCGAGAGCGAGTAGACAGTGTATTCCAGAGAGAGGGACCAATTGAGGCAAAAGATCGGGACTGCGCCATAGCTGTTCTAGTATGAGGAACTGAAAGATCAAATCTGTTCGAGGAGCGAAGTGGACGATGCGAGGAGACAGAAAGAGGCCGGTGAATTACATCAATTAGATATTTGGGGGCGAGACCCCGCTGTGTCTTGGACACCAGAATGAGGATTTTAAACTTAATACGTGCAGAGAGAGGAAGCCAGTGCAGTTGCTCAAACATGAAGGATGAAATGCGTGAGTAGCGTGGCTGACGTGCTATTAATCTACTACGCCAGTACTAAGGGAGCAGTTAATAAGGTCAGCAATTAGAGGGGCAATGATGGAAACTCCATGAGCAAATTAAACTACAAGTTTTTAAGGTTATTACTATGCTTGCTACATTCCATTGAATAATATCTCCTTTCCGCTTTGATTCTAGGCCTAACTGGTTTGAATTTATTCCTATATAAATGTGTGCATGTAAAATATTGCATTAATTTAACCATTTTAAGTTTTTTAACCTAACCCGTTGGTAGTTGTCCATATATGTAGTCTAACTATTAACTACATACACAGACACACAAGACAAAGACTACATATTTGGCCGCACATTACGCTATTCTAATGTATCATTAACGGTGAACCAGAGCCCTTAACTAGAATATAGAAGGCTCTGCGGTGAACATGAACAGCGCGCCATAGTGCGGATAGACCTACTGTGTGAGCCTGTTGATGAATCTCGTCATGTCTGAAATCATCTCTTCACTTCTTATATCCGTCAGTTTGCTAAACTAAATTAAGACCACAAAACGTATGACCACTTACACTCGTCGCAAGGGTCCTCGTCCAGTGGAACACGCCCAGACCTCGCGACCTTCACCAGCCGTTTCTTCAAGAAGCCGTTTCTTCAAGAAGCGACTCAGAATCGGCACGAACGTCGCCTTCAACCATATATATACCTTTGCACTCGTCTTTCATCGCCGGACGAAAGGATTTCGGCCAGTGTTTAATCTAGAATTCCCCCAGGATTTATGTTTCCCCCAGAGGCCAGCAATATTATAATGTAGAGACTGTTTTGGGGAAGAAATTCCCCCCCCAGGATGCCAGGATATATGTTGCGCTCCTCCCCCCCCCAGAGACGAGAAATAGAGATGAATTCCTAAAAAAAGATCGTCAAAGTTTTAAGTTCGAAAAAGTCGGACGAATTACTACAAAAAAGGTCCGCAACTTTTTTTGAAGATGAAATTCCAACTTTTACAGACGAAAATTCCTAAACTCCTAAAATTTTTGGACGTTGGAACACGAATGAAATTTCTCCTAAACAGGTCGTCGTTGTTGGTCCCCCCCCCCGACAAACCTGGTTTCCCCCCCTCAGAAGAGGGGGACTAGATATTAAACACTGGATTTTGGCGTTCTCTCTACACAAATGCAACCACACAGATTATAAATTAACCTTTTAGCCTATCTAAGCAGCTGTCATTAACAAAAAAAACATGGACAAGATACATAGGAAAGATTACTTTTTATTAGTTCAGTTGAATAAAATTGACTTTTTCAAGTTTCGAATAGAACGTTGCGTTGATGACTTACAAGGTGAAGTGTGTTATTTGCAAGCAAGAACGATGGAAGTTGGTTAACTCGATACAAAAATGTAGATTACTGATGAGTATTTCGAAGCTCACCTGAGTTTCCTGAGGACGGCGAGGGGCCGGCTTCAAACGGGACCACAGACAGAGAAGATTAGGCCTAAATTGCCTAATTATAATAAATCTACTCAAATTGTAAATTTTGCAGACACCATGTCTAACTGAGGAGCAGACAACAGAACGAATCAGGATTTCGGACGTTAAAGACAATGGCCCGGCAATTATAATTATTTGATGACGTCTACCATAATTATAGGCCCACGTCATCAGGAAGAATTCGGTCAAATTTGCGCTCAGCGCTCATTGCATTTAATAAATAGGGCCAATTCATAGTATATGAACATAATATACCTAAGTCTAGCCTAACTGGTAGCTTATGACATCCTGATAAAGCGCTTGCATGTCTCATTTGGGCTTTCTGGTAACCTATTAGAGTGGGTTAGATCTTTCCTCCAAGGGCGAACCTTCACAGTGGCTCATGGCGATACTAGGTCTAGGTGGGTTCCCGCCCCGTTTGGTCTCCCTCAGGGCTCCGTCCTTGGACCCATCCTGTATATCATCTATACTTCCGGTCTTGCCTCACTTCTAGCTGAACACGGGGTCCAGGGTCAACTCTATGCTGACGACATCCAGGCATACCTGCACTGTAAACCATCTGATGCGCCCCTGGCACTGCAGTCCATGGCTGAGCTCTTATGGGCCTTAGAGGCCTGGATGGCTTCCAACCGCCTCAAACTGAATTCCTCTAAAACTAAATTCATCTGGTTGGGTGCATGGCAGCGATTGGCTGGGCTTGACCTGGCCTCGCTCGCTGCTGAATTCCCCTCATTCTCCTTCTCCCCTACTGTGCGCGACCTTGGCGTCATACTCGATCAGGAGCTTACTTTCCTGCCGCAGCTTCGTCGCTTAACCCGCGACTGCTTTTACCAACTGCGCCAGCTCCGTACCATTGCTCGTGCTCTATCTCCATCTGTAATTTCCACCCTGGTCCATGCCTTCATCACAGCCCGGGTAGACTATTGCTCCTCTCTCTATATTGGCCTGCCTGCGGTGCGCTTGGCCTGCCTTGAGCGCGTCATGCGTGCTGCTGCCCGACTCATTGGTCGGCTGTCCAAGTTTGACCACGTGTCTGACTTCATGCTTTGTGACCTACATTGGTTACCTGTTGCTCTGCGCATCCAGTATCGGATTGCCTCCTTGGTCTGGCGCTGCCAGTTGGGTCTTGCTCCGACCTATCTTAGGTCCCTCTGCCAACCTGTCAGCGAGGCCCGCGGCCGACTACTTCGTTCTGCAGAGAGGGGGGAACTCGCGGTCCCATTTGCTCGTACTGCAACTATGCAAAATCGAGCCTTTCTGGTGGTTGGCCCAGCGGTATGGAATGCCTTACCACTGGCGCTGCGTCTCCTTCCTAAAATCCAATCTGAGTATTTCTATACTGCCTTAAAAACTGCTTTGTTCGTTCGTGCTGGAGTCGGGAGCGCCTCTGAGTAGCCCCCTTGAAGGGGCGCTATATAAATGCTCAAATGAATGAATGAATGAATGAATGAATAGGAGTAGGCCTATTGGTCTTGTTCTTGCTGTTCTTATTGTTATTTTTAGGCCTATTGTTGTTGTTTTTGTTGTTGTTAGTTAGTTAACTGAAAGAATAGTCCTTGCTCGGCTTGTCTACCTTGTTTACCTCTCTTCTAATGCACTTCTTAACCCCAACGATCTGGCTACACTAAACACCACTCCACAGAAAACTTTCTTTCGTCTCTATACAATGAACTGGCCTCCTACCGTCAGCCATCGGCAAGTCTCCTTCCTCTGTCTTCTCGACATCTCCGCTGCATTCGACACCATCGATCACAGCCTCCTTCTTAGACGACTATATCTTCTTGGTTTGACGCAGTCCTGTTGTCAAGACCTTAAACCTCAAGACCAAGACCAAGACTTTGAACCTCAAGACCAAGACCAAGACCCAAAAAATCACATTCAAGTCAATAAAAATAATTATAATTATATTCTTTATTATTTCAAACCGACAGACGCAGTAAGATTACATTGAAACATGAAAGTACAATCAAGATCTTAATTAAACACACGGTTTGGCCGCCATGAAAGGCGCCGCCCTAGAGGGGGTTACGGGAATCGATCCGCGTACCTTATGCTCTCCTGGCCATGAGTGTTACCATTACTTCCCCTCCCCCCCCCCCGTTGACTTCTTTTCCTTACAAAAATTGTAAAGTCGGACTACTCGCTATTTTAATGAAAACGTGAGTCTTATTTTATTCAAGCAAATTAACTTTAAATGCAGACTGCCGAGAATTCCGAATTCGTATTTGCAAGGGTCCTACATGCAAAATGTTATTCCAAATCGGACCAAATGCCTTTTGCATTTTATAAAAACCAATTCGCTCAGAATTTTCTGACCAAGACGTGCCTTGTAGGGCCTCATAAAAATATCGCCATGTGAAAAAATACTTTCCATAGGTGCTGAAGCCGCTGGCACACAGTAGCTTTTCAAGCACTAGATTTCAATGTAGACCTACAAATCGTGAGCCTTTTTTAAAATCCTCCCATGGTTTATCAGACCGTCTGGCTTAGAAAAAGTCTTGGCAGGGCTTCCAGATACAGCATAACTTAGTTGCTGCTGCCGATGGGTTTCCTTCCTGACCAACAAGACTTGAATCCGTCCGTATAGGTATTTTGTCGTAGGCTATGATGCAAACAGGCTTGATAAATTTTTAAATTATTGAGTTTTGTTAAATGACTGTTCATATTGACAGCCGGTCTTGGTCTTGGTCTTGCCGCACTCTTGCGAGACCAAGACCAAGACTTTGAACCTCAAGACCAAGACCAAGACTTTGAACTTCAAGATCAAGACCAAGACTTTTGGTCTCAAGACCAAGACCAAGACTTTTAAAAACGAACTCGAGTGCACTCGAGACCAAGACCATGGTCTCGAGGACAAGAAGTCTGGTTTGACGTCTATGACGCTGCTCTACTCTGGTTCCAGTCCTACTTGTCTTCCCTATCCTTCTCTGTTAAAGCCTCCAGCCACTGCTCGCAACCCCTTCCTCTCTCCTGTGGTGTCCCTCGAGGCTTCTTCCTCGGTCCACTCCTTTTCATCCTGTATAGGGGCCTACCACACCTTTAAGCCATCTAATAAAATCCTCCTCTGTTGTCCACCATCACAACGCCGACGACACTCAACTCTACATATCCTTCTCCCTAAGCTCTTTTTCTACCTCCATCACACAATTACTCAACGTGGTTAACCTAATCTCACAGTGGATGTCATCCAATCTCCTCTGCCTTAGTCCTTCCAAAACAGAATTCATCATCCTACGCCTTCCTGATCAAATCAAGAAAATCCCTTCCATTCATCTATCGACTAACTAACTCATCGTCTCTTAGTTTCACCTCTGACACTATTTCGTCTGGAATAGCAACAGAGAACACATATAATCATAATCGACTAAAATTAATTCTATTACCGCAATGTGGGAGTTAGCTAGTGTATGCAACGTGTGAAGATTGTCAGATTGGTTCTTGAAATTTACCGAGGGGCGTTAGTAAATTGCCTTTGAACATCAGTCTTGGTAGGAAGTTCTTATCGTCGTTCTCGCCCTAAACGACACCTGCCTTAACAGCTGCTCTGCCTCCTCTCCTGATCTGGTCCTCTGGAAACCGGACTCAGACCTCTTTTGGAATACTCTCTGGGAAACCCCATCTGATTTGATTTGGCCTTATTATTTTATTATTATTATTATTTTTTTTTACCCGAGGTATATAGGATCCCTCAGGTGTCAGATACTAATTAAATATGTTGACTCTGGAGTGGCCGTCCTGGTCAAGATCTGGAACAACGAAAGTGCTGTGGAAGGCAACTGCCTTGAAACGCTGAATAGCTATTATTATTATTATTATTATTATTATTATTATTATTATTATTATTATTATTATTATTATTATTATTATTATTATTATTATTATTATTATTATTATTATTGTTATTATTATTATTATTATTATTATAATTATCATTATCATTATCATTATTATTATTATTATTATTATTATTATTATTATTATTATTATTATTATTATTATTATTATTATTATTATTATTATTATTATTATTATTATTATTATTCAGCTTCATCATTTTCATGGTAGATCCGCCTCTGGTTGGAACTGGGGTCGAAGTTGACGGATACAACTCAAGATACACTTTAGACAAGGTGTACCGTACCTATTCCAAAGACTCTCGGTAGCTGGCCAATGCGGGAACGCCATCTACTTTTCCTAGACTTTACCATGCGAAATTGTTCACTCTGTCATAATAATGCCATCACAGACCAACGCTTTAGCGCCATTGCTTTCCAACTCACCTCTGCTCCACCGGTTCTTGATGAGTTCTAGCCGTTCCAGAATGTTTTGTTGCATTCTCCGGATAATTTTTAAAATTCCTGATGGATCTGAAGTAGCCTATCTCGGTGCAAAACTAATAATAGGCCCCTAGTGTTATTATTATTATTATGCCACTATTTATATTATCATTATTATTATCATCACCATCATCATCATCATCATCATCATCATCATCATCATCATCATCATCATCATCATCATCATCATCATCATCATCATCATCATCATCATCATCATCATCAATCAATCAATCAATCAAAAATCAATCAATCAAAAAGCTTTATTGCAACCGAAGACAAGGTAACGTACATGATAATTGGTTACATAACAGTTGTCAACAGATCGCAAAAGGAGCGCCCAAAGGGACCGTGGTCCCGCTAAAAGGGTCTCCTATACAGTTGGAGTAACAACTTAAAATATAACTGACTCGTTCGCACCATCCCTAGGCCGTTCGATGTGATTAGACCGTTTAAAGTTCGAGTGACCATGCATTGGGATGGGGCTATAAGAAAAATAAACGGGTAGGGTAAACAATCTTAACTAATCTTAACTAATTATTAACTAGATCCCTAACTCTCTCGGAGTCATACCGGCAGACCAAGTGGGGGCCCTCCCGCTGCGCGCGCACCCAGCCGCAGAAGGGGAAAGGGAGGTCATGAAAAGCGATTCTTTTATTTTGTTTTACATCGAGTGAGGGTTAGCTTTCGAGCAGAAATTCCCTGAGCTTCCTTCTAAATAAGTAGTAGGGTGTGGCTATTCGGATTACTTGGGGAATAGTATTCCACGTACTAGGTCCAGATGATTTGATACCAAATTCTCGAAGATTTGTTCGCGCCCTATCGGGACGGTAGGAGTCCGCGCTCCTTGTACTGTGTGAGTGGATCTGCGATCCTAAAGTAAAGTAATCAGTGAAGAGGGGGGGAAGTAATTTATGTTCGTACTGGTAGAAGAATTGTGCTGTTTGAAATATTCGAATTTGCTCTATCTTTAATAAGTTGAACTCTTTAAAGATTGGGCTAGTATGAGCTTTTCTGCTCGCCCCAGCAATTATTCGAACTGCCCTCTTTTGGAGAGTAACTAATTTATACAGTATCATCATCATCGTTATTATTCACTCGTCGTAACGTAAAGTAGCATAACTACATTTTTAAACAAATATTAAGACAGCTTTAAGGTACCTATCACTAAACTTGTGGCATTTGACACATTCAAGGTTGTTTGCAAAATCTAAGCTTCTTTTGTAGTTAAGGCCGTTTGATTTATCGGAGACCGATCTCAGACGATCGTCCGTCCGACTGCGCTGTCCGACTGCGCCAGTCTGCGCGGCTGGCAGACGGCGCCACGCAGGCGTCTAATCTTCAGGTAATCCGATAGAGATTCGTCGCCTTGGCGCCAGCTAAAACGCTTGCAACTGACATACATCCTGATACATTTCTGTTGGTAATAATATTCAAAGAAACTTTGCTAACATAATTCAAATATGCAATATTAATTGCATTTAATTTGCTGGGCACAAATTCATTATCCGATCGATTAATTATATATAGTTTTGTCTTCTCTCGAATTCCGTTGAAAGCGCTTAGTCACTCGAATAAATTGCATTTCTAAATGTCGTGTTTCGTCTATATCCGATGTCGTAATTTTGTTCGTCTGGTCTTTTCTGTCTACTTAGACACTGTTACAGCTGTCAACCATAAGATATTTGAGCCGAAATTCCAATTTAACAAATTCAGTTACAGTAAAAGCGGGTTTCGTGATTGCTATTCATCGCAGTGATGATGTGAGTCACGCCTATATATTCAGTGAAGCAGAAGCAAGATCTTCAGACGTGTTCAGCCGAGTCTGTAGGTCTACTCCGAGACCATAGCCTGTTGGTTCTACCTCTTGGCAACGACGAAAACGCGATTGTAAGTGTTATTATAACTTTGCTTTGATCTTCTAGATATTGATGTTATTACATACAGCTTGCTTTTGGTGTGCCGTTGTTTGATGCCTTGAGTGTTACACGTTGGCACTATGGAATCTAGAAATTAAGTTATTGTAGGCTTATAAGTGGCTGACAGTCATCGTCTAACAGCGCTGTTTGCAATTTGTGAATTTTTGCATAGCGACTCATTTGCTGCTGGGTCTGCTTAACGTTAAGACCATGTATATTTTTTGGTAGCAAACAATAAATGATTAATAATTATGTTAAAGATAGGTAGGTGAACAGGTAGGCTAATACAAAGCAAGATATTTTTAATTGTATGCCTTCCCCGCTCGCAGCATATTAGCCGGATTATGCAATAAGTAATTCATATGTCAAATGGAATGAATTGAAACACAACGTAATAAGACAGCAGAAATGGACTAAATAGGCTATTTTTTTCGGTCTGTCGACGTGTCTTCGAGAAGAGCAAGCAGGGTCTGTATAGATTCATTGGGTTCGTAGCAATTCGCAAAAGGACGCGACTTCTCGCTTGAGTGGTCTCTTTGTACACTTCAACATGGTCTCAGACACAAAAATCAGCCAGATATCTGCAGAGCCATGCTGTTTGCATGGTAACTTTAGAAGGTATGTGAGAGGTGGTTGCTGACAGCTGTAGTTTCCCAATGCATTTTCTTAAGTAACTTTTCTTAATATTGAACTCCACGAATCGTATTGCTGAAAGCCGGATATACTTAGGTCAATTCAGATATGGTTGTCCATCCAAAAGTTATGAAGACAGAAATTTTGAGTTTGTTTGAGTGCGGACGATTTGGCGGCATAGACAGGATGCCTCATCGTTTGTCTTAATGTCTAAGACATCAAATTGGACTTCCAACACGTAGGCTACGGTCATCGATAGGCCTAAGGCACCGACAGAACGTCAGGCTGTGATCGTTTAGTCATTCTCATTGACCGCAGCTGCGACCTGCACGAGGAAACCCATATATCGAATTATAGCAGCAGTCAGTTGCTCACGGGATGTCCGAAAGGTGCTCAGCAGGACCTTAAGCGTCAATTCGCCAAGTGCAATTCAACATAATCTGCAAACATGCTGCGAGCGGGGAAGGCATACATTAAAATAAGCCCATATGGCTTTCTAAGTGTTATTTAAGCCATGAGTCATAGTGAATCCTTGTGAAATTTCAAGTTAGAAGGGTTTCAGCTAGATCTGCACCGCGACTGAATTGCTTCAACAACAGAAATGTAGACTTCTTAGACTCAAGACGGTATACGTATACGCGTATACGCGACACGACCTTTACTTGTTACCGATTGTTCATGGCTGCTCGGATGGCCAATGATGATATATTTCAAGCAATTGCTGTAGCCAGCTCTCCCGCTACACCAGCCTTTCCCTTCATCCCTGCCAGCATTTCCATGGGCATTAGATGGGACCCACATGGGCTGTATAGTGCATACGGGTCCCATATTCCATATAGCATAGATCCCATATTGGCTCCACGTGGGAATTCTGGCAGGGATACTTTATCTCGAGCCTTAGATCCAGAGGCAATAATAGTGAGCCCGGACTCCAGTGAATAGTTAAAGTTAAACATGTTTAAAATTCTGTGGAATTGTTGATAATAAAAATTTCTATTTATCATTTAGATCGAATTTAATCAGAACGAATTTGAGTTTGGCAAGATGATCAGTTTGTGGATTTCAATTGCAATCGCTGTATTGGCAGCAATAGTGGCAACATCAGTGGCGATTATGAAAACTTTTCGTATACGGTAAGAGCCAATAAATTTTCTTCTTGCACCTTGTTCTATGTGAATATTCACTGGCTTCTCCTTACTGCCCGCATCCAGAATAAAATTCTCTTTCTTATTTACCGAGCGCTCTTGGATCAAACCCCAACTTACCTTGTGACGCTATTCGTCGGCCCATCTCGGCTGCCTCACTTCGTCCTAACCGCTCGTTGGATCGGCTCGACCTCTGTCCCTCGGTCTTGGACTGCCATAGCTCAGCATCTTGCCTCTGCCTGCATTGATCCCTCTCTTTGGTTTGACCTCCCCCGGCGATTTGTTCCAGGCTCCTTACTGCTTCTATCCGCTCTCTTAAATCTTTTCCCTCTGGGCTCCTCGCTCTGGGAGCGCCTCTGAGTAGGTCGTACTGTGAGAGGCGCTTTAGAAATCTTTAAATACAATACAATGTAACATTGTGCTGTACATGTAAGGTTTTAGTCTGTTGCAAAGTGCAGCGGGTATCTCCTACAATAATATAATTCTTCAACGATTTTTGTAGCATCGTCACTTAAATGTTAAAGAGCTGCATTTGACAAGATTAGTTTATATTTCTCCTTGTTTCTTTTCAGTCGACAGTTCGAGCCACCGTTGGTGAAAGGAAATATTTTATTTGGCAGCGCTCTCGACTTTTCCAAGCAAGCAGTTAATTATTTACACAAATGTAAAAAACAACATGGTGATATATTTACCATTCGTTTGCTGAATTACCACTTAACAATTATAATGGATCCTCACTGCTACGAGACAGTTAGCAGAGAGAAAAACTTTGATTTCGACCCTATTCAGAAGCAAGTGAATTGGAATGTTTTCTCGTACGTCTTACACAATCCAAAGAAAATGCTAAAGGAAACAAGTAAAACTGTCAGAGGAGAACTTCTTGTGCAATCCATTTCATCTTACGTTACCAATCTAAATGTCGCCATGGATGCTTTAGTTGAGAGTGTGTCGCATAAATCATATAGGCCTACCGTTGAATCACCCCAAACTTGGAATTCAGAAGGTCTTGGCCGATTCGTTGCAATCACAGCTTTTGACTCAATCTTTAACACCGTTTTTGGAAGAGATGACCAACACCCTTTTAATGCAGAAACAGTCTTCAGCAATTTTGAAATATTTCACAAGTATTTCAATTACTTGTGGCTCGGTTTTCCACTTAGTCTCTTTTCGAAAGGCGCGAAGGCTTTGAATCAGCTTCTGATGAGTCCGGATTCCTGCCAACTTCTCGACCGTCCTGATCTCTCTACATATATGCGAACAGCTATTGAAATTATGAAGGAACAATGTCAAACAGAGGCGGATATTAAAGGTCACAACCTTGTTTACCTGCATGTGAACTACAACACTTTTCGTCTTTGTTTTTGGACACTCAACAACATTTTGGAAAACGAAGAAGCCTTCAAAGAACTAAGAAAGGAAATCGATGGCATTTTGACTGATCGATTTGATCCGAAAATCAATAAAAGCCGACTGCGGATCAAAGATCTTGACACGTTACCAATTCTAGGTGAGAATACAGGTTTCCCGGTCCTTTAAAAAGCGGCAAATTAAAATAATCACCCATGCAATAGCCTACAGTAATAATCACGGCTTGTCACACTTTTGCAGTTTGAAGGCATCAACACAAGACCTTCTTGTCTTCTGCTTTTATTATTTGAATTATGCCACCAGGAACAATTTAATCAGTTGTCACAAAAACTTTAACTTTTAATTCAAAGATTTCAAAAGTGAATAAATGCGGGTGGGAATCATCACAAGTCGCGGGATCTATAATTGGGAATTCGTTGGTATACTTGATGATTATTTGAATTTATTTCCGGCTATTGTAATTCAATACTTTCTGTTAACATCTTAAAGTAAAGCTCCCATTTCGCTGGTGAAACGTAAACGATGCAATCAGTTCCCGATCTTCACCCTTAAGCCTGCAAACTACTGGCCAGCGCAGAGCAGAACTTGCCGCTTACTTCCCAGATAACACCGGTGCCAAATAACAACGCCGGTGCCAAATAATAACGCCTGTGCCAAATGATATCGCCGGTGCCAAATGATATCGCCGGTGCCAGATAATATCTCTTGGTGACAAGCAGGTCTAATGCGCAAACAACTCGCCCTGAGCCGTCATGGAATCAGCTCAGCAAAACTTAATGCAAACCCGCGGTCTTTCGACTAGAGACCAATAACTCATGTCGTAGTCATCACTGCAGAGCTGTAAAGTATAAAATGATGGAACTGAAATTAATTTTCACAGCTTTTGCATGTTTCTCTCACTAATTTGATTTTATCTTTCACTGTAGATAGCATTGTAACGGAGACAATCAGACTCTCGAGTGGCGTCTTTATGATTCGTTACATCAAAGAGGATACGATGTTTACTTTGTCAACTGGAGAACGATTCATGATGAGAAAAGGTGATCGCGTGGCTATGTATCCTCCAGCAATACACAAAGACCCTGAGATATTCGAAAATCCCTTGGCAAGTACAGGTTTTACTGTTTCAATTAACATTTATAATATGCAGGCCTGTATAAATACTGACTCTGCACAGAGTTGGCTATAGAGCCATAATTAATACGTCAAGACTGAACTTATAACCTCTGTGCCTAAATCTTTGCACTGGCTTCCTGTTCAGCAAAAGATTAGTTTCAAGTTGAGGCTCACAGTTTATAAAACTTTGAACCTCTGGCCAGGCACAATAATTAAAATCAGTCCGTATTCTCCAGAATTAGGCCTACGTACCATTATTCAATGACGTCGTGTGATTATCTTATAGGCTACACTGACGCCATAGAGCTAGTTGGCTAATAACTAATAATAATTTATTATTATGATTTGCAAAATAAGTTAAACGTGCGTTTGTTGTTTTAGGAATTTCAGTTTGATCGATTCATTGACGCCAAATTTACCAGCAACGGGAACTTCTTAAAGCATCCTGTTATGGGATTCGGAACGATTTGCCCTGGAAAGAGATACGCTTTGATTCAACTGAAATTATACATTGTTGCAATTATGGCACGTTTTGAGATGAGAATCAGAGACAGTAAGCGTGCTGAATACGACTGCCGATACTACGGTCATGAAGTCCTACCTCCGATAAATGACATTCACATTGAGTATGCTGTTAGAGACGATTTTCGTACTATTGAATTGCTACAGTCTGAATAGCCTAATTTATTTATTGATTTAAAACGAACACTGGTCTTGAACACTGCAAAAGATCTCAGTCACTTCAGTTTAAATAAAATCTCGCGAATAACTTTATTCCATTCTAACAGCAGCATCAACTTGGCTAATTTCACCAAGGAATAGCCAAGTAGCAAAGAACCTCGCCCCATCATTGAAAAAGTAGCAGTATTGAGGCCATTTACGCAGTTGCGGTTCTAGAATTTTTGGACTGGGGTGGGGCTGAAAATTGCTTTAGGAGATTAAGAGGTTTTGTTACCAGCAAACATTATAGGCAATGTAGGCCCTATGGCTAATTAAAATTAAACTGAGGAGGGGGCTAAAATGTGCATATGGGTGCTAAGAAAAACGAGGGTTGCTAACTTTCTACTAGTTTCTAGCTCCCAGTAAAACCACCAATGCGCTAAAAAAAGTGTACATTGCTGGATACATTTACATTTTATATGAAGCATATCAAAGCGGCTTTTGTGTCTTGAATTTAAACGACATTATTATTTATTCCTGCCACATATCAGTGCCAGTGGGCATTAGGTGGAATCCATATGGGCTCTATAGGGTCCCATATGGAATACGGTCCTATATGGGCTCCATGTGGGCTTGCTGGCAGGGATATATAGACCTAGGCCTATATTATAAGTGTATCTTTGATTTAAACGTCAACATCATATCTGTTTAAGTGGAATGACGATTCCCATCAGCTCCAGTGTAAATGTTCTGTGCAGATTAAACTTTGTAACCTCTCATATAGGCCTAAAAGTTGTATTTTATTTTAGAAAACGCCCGATCAGAGTAACATGTTATTATATTATAATAGCATATTTATGGACTTCTATTATTTTAGTCGTTATGCTAATGTCCTTATACGTTTAAATGATCCCTATGACAGAAAAATAATGATGCCACAGGCCGTACTGTTTTATTCCTGAAAAATTGAAAACGAATCAATTTCTAATAATTTCAAATTAATTCCTGACACGAATGAACACCAATAGGCCTAACTCTAAACTGCACAAATTCAACAATCAGCTCATATTGGTTCCTATGCATATATATTTTTTGTAATGTATATTTGCATACTATACACATATATTTATATAGGACATTGCTTATTTACTACAATGTACGTGTTTGATTGTTCTATACCCTGATCCACCTAGGAGCTTTATAGATGCCCACTGAATTCGTCAACCACGAAAATTTTGCTAATCTATATAAATAAAGACAAGACTCTGTCTGTCTGTCACAGCGATCTTTGACCGCGATGCATTTCTACAGCTTTGGACCTTTTCACTCCAAACCTTCACTACTGTCTCGGGGTGGGCATTACACACCCAGTGTGAGGCTTCGCGTCCCCCGTTTTCACCGCTACCATGGTGTCCCGGGCCAAAACCTACCCGGGCAATGCATTTTTAGCTGGTAAAAAAACTTACACTCAACCTATTTTCACTCGCCAGATGGCGCCGCCCGAGAAGATTCTGTGTGTTTGACCGCCAATTCTCTGTCACCGCCACGCATTTCTAAAGATTCGCCAGATGGTGCAGCCGTAGAGATTTCACTTCACATTAACTTTTGTTGCTTATTCGCTACAGGGATTGAAACTAATAACCCCGGGCAACGCCGGGTAAACCAGCTAGTAATTAAATTAAATAAATGTTACAATTAGCTAGGCCCTACTTGCTCTTTTAGAAATAAATTGGCATCAGACCTACTGTCATTGTTTGAACAGGACAATTACGTTAGTATAATGTTAAAGAATATTTAAATATTATTCTTCATCTTGCGACATATTAAATAAATCAAATAGGCCCTAATTTGGAGTCAATAAATTCCAAATTTATAACCTTATAAATAGTTTGCAGTCAAAAACTAAAGCAGATGTCTAGTAGCGTAACACAAATGTAAGCAAACCTCAGATAGATTAGCGAGTTCATGGGCGTCCGGAGGGGGGCAAGTCGGTAATTTTGCTCCCGGATTTTGCGCATATTTTTACAAAAATTTAATCTTTGGATTATTACGATTATTACAAGAGTCCCAACACGATTTTCAGCGCGAAAAAATAATTATTTAGGAAAGTCTTGACCATTATTTATTTTAAAATTTGTCACGTGTTCTGTGTTCATGAATAAATTATACAAGAAGGTCATTTTGCCCCTCCTACAAAAATGTTGCCCCTCTACAAAATTCCTGCGGACGCCCATGAGCGAGTTAGTTTCATGGTATTAGTTTTGCATCGTAGAAAATGTAGCCTACATTCGATCTTTCGATCTAAGCTGTATTGATTTAATTAGAAATAAATATTTAAAGTGCAAAATTGCTCCTCTTCGATCGCTTTGTGCTATGAGAAAATTGTGACAAGCTGTCGTTGTCCGGAACTGAAAGTGCTGGCGATATGAACATGGAAGGCTTCGACGAAGAGTTATCTTCGATAAATCCATTCATGTCCGCTGAAAAGTGTAAAAAAACTTTTATAGAACCTGCTCTTCTCAGCAACCTCAGTGCATTTGTATTTGTGAAATCATGTAGGGCGCATAGGCCTGCCTTATCTTCTGACGAAAGCAGCATTGAGAATATATACAATCTCGCAGGGCATATTTTAACTGTATAACTAGTGGGACAAATGTCCCAGTAGTGTTAGGATTTGTCCCAGTAGTTAGGCTGATTTGTCCCAGGCAATGTATGGTTAAAGTATAAGTAGTGGGACAAAATGTTGGAAGAGTTTTAAGATTTGCCCCAGTAGTAAAGTCCGAAAAAAGGTCATGAACTTTTTCGGAAGATGAATTGCTAAGAAAAGGTCATGAACTGTTTTCGGGAGGTGACTTTTTCGGGAGATGACTTCCTAAGAAAAGGCCATCAACTTTTTTTGGGAGAAGAATTCCGAAGAAAAGGTCATCAACGGTTTTCGGGAGGTGACTTTTTTGGGAGATGACTTCCTAAAAAAAGGTCATTAACTTTTTCGGGGAGATGAATTCCCAGAAAAACGTCATCAAAGTTTTTCAGAGAGGAGTTCCAAAATTTTGTCCCAGTAGTGTAAATTCCTTAAAATATGCACTGCAATCTCGCGCACCCATACAGCGCCACAGAAAGGATCTTGATCATTTGAGCCTTTCCAGACAAAAACATAAGCTGCATTTGATATTACCCTCCTTCCAAAGGTCAGAAGTGCAAACACGACAGAGCAGGGTGGCGCCAAGAAATTGTGCGTGAAGGACTTCCTCAAGGTCCGTACAAAAGTAAACCGTCTCGGGAGACCAGAGCACGAGTAGGCATACCGTGCGTTACCAGCCCATGGAGCGTTGTAGTCAATCGGCTAACAGACCACGCACTACGAAAGAACGTTAATTGACCACGATCTATGGAATTAACAAGAAGGTAAGAGCAAGGAAAATAGCATGACGCTTGATCGTGCCACAAAGCGACATATATATTCCAGTGTTTGTACGCTGTAACGGACACTGGCGGCGATCTTGTTTGACATGTGGGGGGGGGGGACACGGGACACTTTTGAACTGATTTGGGTAAAATATTTCTTGACCTTTTTGATGTTTCTTCCAAATTTGGAGAGAGGGGATAACTGTATACTGTGTTCCCCACTACTAAAGGTGGAGTCCTGTCCCCCTCGATCCCCAGGATCGCCGCCCATGGCAACGGAGTTTCAGAGCTGGAAAACTAGGCCTATAGATCGCTGAGCTCTGTGTCCAGTAGGCTTACAGGTGAAACATCTACAGGGTCAAACGGGTCAAGACAAAAGACAAAGAGGCCACAGATACTATAAGCCAAATAAGTGGCGTGTTCCAGGTTTAGCTCAAAGCTTTACAGTCTAATGCTTCGCATGCGGAATTGTAAACCCAGAGGTCGAGTTTCCCGCCATGACAGAAACATATCTTTTCTACTTGCGCTTCCTAGAGAATCGTCTTTAAAATGAGTACATGGTGTTGGTGGTGGTGGTGAAGATGATGATGATCAGTTGATATTTTTCTTCATTTGGTTTAGAATTGTTATAATAAGCCTAGCTATTACAGTATTTTAACGTTAAATTCAATCTAGTGATTTTTAGCTAAAAAGTTTAGGCAGAACGGGTTGATGCATTTAGCTACTATAAGATGGAAATGGCTGTGGATTAATCCTATAGGGGGCCATCCATATATTACGTACGCAAAAATCCGGGAAAATTGGACCCCCTCCCCCCTGTTCGCAAGCGTACTTTCTTCCACCCCCCCTGGGTACGTACGCTTGACGCACCCCCCACCCCCCGGGGACCAGCTGCAGAAAGTGTCTTGACAGCTCCAGGCTGTCTGCACTTTAGGCCAGATTGAAGGGCCAATATAGACAAATTATAGGTGTCTCGTTCACAGCACAGAATAACTGTACATGGCTTTCATATAATGTAATAAAATGCCATCGGACGACTATAGGACAATACAGAGTTATAAATAGGCTAATGTGGACGTTATAATTAGAAATTTATTTTGCGTAAGTACACTTTTGTCACCCCCCCCCTCCCCCGTTCGCACCCGTACGCAAAATCGCCTAAATCCGACCCCCGACCCCTCATTGCGTACGTAATATGTGGACGGCCCCTAGGCCGTATTCTTGTTAAAATTATTATTATTTTAAGATTAATAAAGCGTAAGTTAATATAACTAAGTAGGCCTGCTTTCGCAAATGAACTACAAAATATATAGCCCTGTAGCTGTATTCCTAGCTGCCTAATCAGTAGAGTATAACCGTGTAACTCGTATTCGTAATCGTAATCTCCACATTTCTAAGGCGCCACTTAAAGCTAGGAACAGGGCACCAGCTTATTCACGAGCGCTCAGTTCATAAAGGTCTTGGTCAAGCTGAAATCGTAAAATATCTTCCGCTCTGCTGTGCATTTCAACGCCGACTTTAGGCCTAATAGTAACCATGACAACCAATTAACTAAACCATGCTCTTGTGTCAATCTTTAACCAAGCAGTAGCCTGTAGGACCTAGACAGCAAAGCAAATAATCAGCATACGACTTATATATACTTACATCTCGACGATCCAAAGGCAAAATCGTTATCAGTCCAGTTTTCCTGTCTTGTGGCTAATACTAAGGCAAGTATAGCCAGAAACAGAGCGTCGAATATTCCAACCATAGCGAGGATGTAAGCCCAGCCAACCTTACAGTTAGCGATGACAAACGATTCGGCTGTGAACCCACACATATTCTGAACCTCTGTGCTCTTCCATCCAGCTGGGTAAATAATGCAGCCCAGAAACATGAAAAGTCCTGCAAGACATCACCACAACAGATGTAAGTCATAAAGTTGAGATTTGCACTCTGCCTTCATGCCCATGAGCATTTGACGAGGCCATCGATAGGATAGTGTGGTGGTTAGCGTGCTCGACCATCATTCGAGAGGTCCGGGGTGCAAATCCCCCCAGGGCAGAAATCTGGTTCGAGATTTCTTCTCCATCTGCACCCACTAGCCAACTCAGCTATGACGAGTACACTGACCGTGCACTGTCGTTGGGAAGATGAGACGGCGAGGGAGAAGACTGGCCACCTGTCATTATATGCCGAGGCTAAGAAAATAAAGTCGCTAACACTTCATACCATGGCTGCCTCAGGGCTAGCTTAAGGGACTGCTCTTTTTCTCTTCCATAGGCCTATCAGTCCTATGCACATTACTGGCCCTCATGTGGGCATGCTGGCAGCCTGGCGGGAGAATTGTCGTTAAAGAGAATGCTACATACTCCTTGCTGATTAGGCCAAGTTTAACTTAGGTCTTTAGATTGTTGCCTGAAGATTTCTTTACGTTAGTTATTTGACTCGCAACGTAAAAGAAAATGAAATCTAAATTTTCCATTCTGACAGGAATGCGGCCTTAAGGTGATAGATAATAGGCATTGTTTTTGATAGGCACAAGGTGCTTATAGGCCTACTTGAAATGTTTTGATACATGCATATATATATATATAGCCCCCCCCCCAACGTAACTTACCTGAAACGAACTGCAGTATTCCGCAAACGACATAAACAATGGAATGCTTGATGAGGAAGAACAGCGAGAAAAGACAGATGCAGAGGAAAACGATGAGACACGACACGCCGACAAAAAACGTCGACGCTCTGAAAGCTGCGTTATCAATTGAACTGAAGTCGTTGAAATGTCCGACGCAGCTAAGGTTTTTTCCATGGTCCATCAACCAGCATTTTCTGTAGAGTCCAAAGTATCCGGGATTCATCTGCGGGTCGTCTGTTTGCTGCAGCCATTCCGGTTGTATGAACGCCACGACATTCAGAACGACGTATCCACAGGTGAATATGCCCCACATCAAAGCAACCGCTGTTGAATGGCGCTTGTAGGAGACGTAGTGCTTCTGGGCATTGTCTTTCATGACGGTAAGCTTTATTTCTTCCATTTCTTCAAGGCTGAACACCAACGAAAATTGTCAGCTGAAATGTTGAAACCCTTCTGACTGTATTTCACCGTTGCTGTAAATCAAAAGACAATAAATACTGCTGTATTATTAGTATTATTTTGTATTAAATGTTGATACATTCCTGACTGCAAACTTTGCAAAGTATGTTGATCCCACAGCTGACCACTTATTGACACCATCGTGGCCCGCTATTGACCCTATTAAAGTGACTTCCTGTAATATAGTATTGATTATGGCGACTAGCAATTCCTACTATACAAACATTACGTGTAATACGTATGGGCTTACATATTAATTCGGGAGCAAGGTAGCTTGAGTTTCATTTATCTATTTCTCACCATTTATCTATTCCTACTATACAAACATTAGGCCTACGTGTAATACGTATGGGCTTAGGCCTATATATTAAGTCTGGAGCAAGGTAGCTTGAGTTTCATTTATCTATTTCTCACCAGACACCATAAGAATATGCTATAGGCCTATATAAGTTTAGTGTAAGAAAATCCATCTCTTCTAAAACTTCGAGCTTAGTAAATCTTCCAGACTAACCGCGTGGTAAATGTTAATCAAAGGTGGGCCTATACGTTCACCAGTCCGACAATCATATAATAATAATAATAATAATAATAATAATAATAATAATAATAATAATAATAATAATAATAATAATAATAATAATAATAATAATAATAATAATAATAATAATAATAATAATAATAATAATAATAATAATAATAATAATAATAATAATAATAATAATAATATTTATTCTTTAATTAAGCGCCTGCAAACGCAGTGCGCTGCTGTGTGATACAACTGATACATGTATGGCAATGGGCAACGATTAAATACACAATGGACTGCCTTGTCCATTTAAGTATGCATTCTAGCTGCTTTCTGAGTTTGGGTTTCTCTTGTTTCTAGACAGTAGTCACTCATTACATTCATTACAATGATCATGTAGCACTCCTTCAAGGCTACTACTCAGAAGTGCTCCCCACCCAAGCGTGGCTATAAAGAGGACAGTCTTAAGATGAGAATAGAACGTGTCAGAATGAACCCAAGGGAGCAGACGGAGCGCCAAGGGGAGCCCATTCCAGAACGAAGGACCAACGACAGAGAAGGCACGGCTCTGTCTAGTAGAAATACGGGTAAAAGGAACAAGAAGCACACTCCTCTCCGCGGAGCGGAGGGAGCAGCGGCCACGAGCACCAAGAATAGAGCAACAGAGCTCTAGCAAGTAGGCAGAGGCGAGGCCCAGCAGGCACCGCCACACCAAGACAGCTATCCTATATATATAATCTGCTGCTGGAAGGGAAGCCAGTGGAAGACGTCACGCATACAGTCAAAGACATGACCGAATTTAGGAATGCACCCAATAAGACCGGCAGCAAAGCGCAGAACCCGCTCCAAGCACCCCGACCGCCCGGCGGTATGCACTATACGTACAACCAATCGAGGCCGCCATTTTGAATTGCTCGACTGTAACAGACAGCGTACTGGTTGTTATTGTGTTTGCACCTAGCTACTGCCGTCAAAACGGTCGCCGTTCAGAATCGACGATGCATGACTAATTATTAAGTTGAATGGAACCTGGCAGAGCAGGTTACACCCTCGAAAGGGCTGTTAATGAAATGCCTGATCGCTGCTTAAAAATCATGGTTTTATCAAGCGATTAAGCTTAACACGGTAGTTAGTCAAGTCGCTTCAACGTATCTGGGGTCTTATAATTATAATAAACTAATATTTTGAATAATTGTATTTGCATTTTATGCGGAATTAGCGTTATCCAATACTTGCTCAGCAAACGTTAGATACTTTTTCTAAGACAAGGTTGTGCAAGAAACAAACAGACTGTTATAACTTTTAAGAAGCAGCATGTAGACCCTACCTTTGCGTATGAAGAGCAAACTGATAACTTTGCTTGCTTACCTTGTGGTGATCTGTAACTGTGTTCGGTATGATTTTCTCACCTGTGTGCTACAGTTACGCTCTGCATGATCCATAGTCCATTCGGCTCCAAGCCTTGCCGGCTATTGGTGGATATAAATAGGCCTAACGATCTGTTCCGGTCCATGGCTACAGTAGCTTTTGGCGAGGAGAACACGACTTTGACCCAGTTTTCCACAGTCCTCGCTGAGTTTTCAATTAAACGACTTTGTAGCCTATAACATAATAACTAGCCTATATGCCTTGGCTGCACCTTAGATTTTTACTGATTGTTCGAGCAGACAGGATGCTGTTCTATAGAAATCTCAATTCTTTGAACACTGCATTCATCAGCTCTTGCCACCTCCATCGTGAGGACAAGTATTGGCCTATTTATTTCGCAAGAGAGGACATCCGTTCATGTTGCCTTTATTTGTTAAATCATAGTTGTTTAAAAGTAGTTTTGCTTATCGATGTATATATGCCTACTCTTTAGTCATATTTAATTGTGCATGTGTGACTTTATAATCCGCTCTTGTTATTGTTTATTTTCAAAATGTATGCTAATCATTGTATGCAATGTAGTCTAATGCTTGTGTGTGTGTGTGTGTCAGATGCAAAGGCTACTTGCTTAACGCAGAGTTTTTCAAACTGTGGTCCGCGGACCCCTGGGGGTCCGCGAAGGATATGGCGGGGGTCCGCGAGAGCGTTCTGAAAATAATGTGATGCTTAACACTGTATGGTTTTATCATTAACAGCCTGTGTTTTCAAATTCATACGCTAGGCCTACTTATAGTGTGCCTGTAACTGTATGATCCACAAGGATCCAATTGGGTATTCGATCACACCAGTTTTGTGATGCTGCTGATAGTTATTCTTTGCGTACTAGGGCCTACAGTGACGTAAATAAGATGCAGGCTTATGGTCACGTTACATTTGGCCTAATAACACGTGTGTTTTTATAAAATTTAATATAGGGCCTATAATTTCTGCTAATCGACTGCCAATCATTTCTGCACCCAATGTAGGCGCGATGTATTTGAAGCCTTCATCAGAAGTAGGCCTACAACTAGATTCCATTTAAAAAGTTTAAGATATTCACAAAACAAACTTTGAAAGTCTACAAGTGTTTCATTTTGAAAATCAACACTGAATATGAGCCTGATTGTTTTTTCCATGGAAGATACACCGAAGCTCTAGCTAGGACTCTAGGCTAGTTGTTTTTACAAAAACGCTATATTTTCTTCTAATTGTAACTCTGGACTGACTTGGATTTTCTGAAAAAAACACACTTGCTCTTTAGTCTATAGCATTAAGTATTACAAGACATAGTTAGCTTTTAAAAAAATGTCAAAAATGGACTCTAGTGGTTCCTCCAGTGAAGGCTTCATTTGCAATATGCTGGTCTATTTACGGATTGTGTACTCTGGACTTGTGGAATTAGAAATTTGTGGAATTCGCCTGGTTTTAGCCTTTAGATGAACGATAATACATAGATTTGCAAAGCATATCCCTATTTCGTTCACGTTCGCTGTTATATGCTAACTATATAATTTTGCTGTTTGTATTATGGATAACTTTCTGAAACGTAAGAAACAGTGCTTAGGCCTATCCAAACTAGCACCAATTACGGACAGTTTTTGCAAAGCAAAGCAAGCACATCCCTCTCGCTGACATATTAGGCCTACTGGCTTTTGGCGAAACCGATGTTATTCATTTCTTTTAAAAATGACTGTGTTCCATAGTTATTGCAGGGAGTTAATAACAATTTAGTTAGTGTTACTTTTTATATAATAGGCCTAAAAGTCCTCATCGTCATAAATAAGCAAGCGTGTATTGTGGAAATAGTCTATCTCCCTGTTATTTTAATTAAATTTTAAGGATAAAGGCCTAAATTTTGCTTTGTGAATACTGGGGTCCGCGAGCTATGCCTAGAAAAAATAGGGGTCCCTGGTCCAAAAAGTTTGAAAACCTCTGGCTTAACGGTTACAGGTTAACCTAAAAAAACTAGCCTCGTGGGAAGCTGCACGGTTCTTATCTAAGAATAGGTGGTTCTCATTGACCTCTGGCGGAGGAGGAGTCGTGACGCAATTAACGGCAGTCGACGAGACATGAGGAGACGTAAACTGGGGTAACGTACCTGGAACAACGGAGAGTCAACTGCGAGACTGGCAAGAGAACGGGGTAAACAGCTGGTCATTACATTTTCCATACAAAAACATAAATATATCAATAAAAAACCGCTGGGCAACGTTCATCCATTCCTGCAGCCTACGGCGATATGACAAGACATATGACATGACTTACTTACTTACTTACTTATTGCAAGCGTCAGCAAAGATCTTAAAGTCAAAGACTCTGTGTCAACAAAAACAATTGAAGTATATTTTACTATGTAACTCTTGGTATTTACACTGACAATTGACATTGTACAGCACCATAAAAGTAACTGAGTACTGACGATGCTATGCAAATTGCAATTACTATTGCAACATTATAGCGTTTTGTATGTTGAGTTTACAATAACGAATCCAAGGATGTATTGATGTTTGACTTACTTACGTGCATTGGTGATCTGACGTATTTGAAAAGCTTTCAATATGTAATCTGTGGCAGCGTGCTTCAGCGAGCAAGGATCATAGAGTCCTTGGTTGTAGAACGAGACGACTGTAGCAGTAATGGCTTCGCGTGACACGTCAACGATTTGTTTGTTTGATGTCGATGGCACTTTGACGCTGCCTAGGCAGGTGAGAATCAGCCTAAGATGCATCTTTTGACTTTAAGTACTCTAAGTAACTAGTCCCTAATAAACTTTAATTTTACTAGCTGGAAAGCGCGGGCTGACGACATGGGCGTCGGCAGGATTAAATTAATGTTATGTCAACTTTGCTGTATGTTGCGAATTTAAATTTCCTTGGGGAGACGCTGTTCGTTAGCCCGCGGCATATTAAAGTTCATTACCTTGTAAATTAGCATGTTTATGTGAAATGAGTAAGTAAAATGTTTAAGTGCTAAGGTATAGGAAACGTTCATTCAGTTGTCCATGTCGGAAGAGATGATGAAACAACATGAAATTTGCTGTACCATTTGGCATTGTCAGCATAATGTGCCATTTACTGTAAACAACACTTTTTGGCAACTTACGGCCTCAAAGACAGACAAGGCTTGAAAAAAGTGAAGTGCTGCTGAATTTCATGAACAACTTGCTGTGTAGTGTACGTGAATTACATAGTATACAATACTGTATATCATAGTTTGGATAAAGTGCTAACACGTGTACAGATCATCAATGTCCCCACTATTTACAGTATAAACATGAGTGAAAATTGTAGTTAGAGCTATGTTTGGAATGCTTATATTTACTGAACAACTGGCAGTTACTATTTATTTCTTTATTGTTGGTGTAATATTTTACATTTGTTTCGTACCACTTCCTGATGATAAGACACCTCAGTTAATGGTGCTTAGCAGCTGTGCACAGAGAACCTGTTCCTAAATCCCAATGCAACAACCATCTAAGGCAGTGGGTGAATTGTTCATCTAGAAGTGGTGAATCTCCAAATTTAAGACCTACACGTATCTGTCATTGGCCTTTCTCAAGAGCTGTGGCTTGAGCTCCTCTTTTTGCCCTTCCACAGTCTCACAAGCGCCCTGAAGTCTGTATTAGTAATTTAACTGGTTTGGGTCAGGAGCGCCACTGATGAGGTTTTTTCTTGAAGTGGTGCTTTATAAATGTCAGATTACAGTTACAGTCTGGCATATCTAAAACTGATACTCGCTATTTGCTGCTTGAATAAACATAAAATGCACAAAACACAATGCATTTCGTCAACTACTGTAATAAAAAAAATAGTTAGAGATGTGTCTTCTCTTTAAGGTGGCTGTTCTCATAACTAACATGGCTGGTCTCATATCAAAGGTTCTGGATCTCAGATCTGTCGGAATTCGGCTGATTTTAATCGCTGATCTTAGGGAAGGCTCGAACCCACTTACTCTGCGTTATAGGACACATATTCTGCCTTTTGGGGGTCCATAGAGTAGTGGTAACATCACTGGCGTGAAGAGCAAGAGGTAGCGGGATCGCTTCACGCAACCTCCCCAAATTTAGGTCCACTCAGCCTTTCATTCGCCAGATGGCACGTTGTTAAAATGAGATGTGGGACGTGATGGGCGCTTTGCATGGCTGCCGTGTACAGTTAAATTCGACTCCTGTAATAACTTGTGATCATCCGTTCATACTGATTTGTAATCATACTGCGTTATTGTCAGTTTGAAGATATTAAACGAAGATTATTATTATTATTATTTTTGATAACTCTCTCAGATATATTCACCTCTTTAGCAGTACACAGATTTAAATTTTTTCAGAACAGAATGACCAAGTTGCTTGAGCAGATTAGTGTGTGGTCAGTACAAGTAATGCTATGGCGGAAATGCAGTTAGAAGTAGGACATGAGCCTGGAAGGTTTAGGGAAAGTAAGACCAATTCCTGTGGTAGCTATATATAGTGGATATTGATGGGAATTAAGCACAAATCTAAACAAAACTCCATTCTTTTCTTTTCAACTTTGTTTAATTTTGTTGATACACGTTGACATATAGAGCAAAGTTAAGCAAAAAAATATAAGAACTGGTTTTGGAAATCATTACATTTACATTACAGAGTGTCAACCAAGAGATGGAGAACTACTTGCAGTGGCTCAACTCACGTATTGTTGTTGGCCTCGTTGGTGGATCAGATCTGAAGAAAATCTCCGAGCAGATGACCATTGGAGGAGTTGATGGTCAGTAGAGACTCGCTTCAGTTTATTGTTACACCTTCTGTTTTAATGTAGATCTTGGCCGTTCTCTTCTTTTCAACTTTGAACAATGCCAATTTTCTTATGTGGAGCAAAACTTTAAAATGAGCATTTAAGAATTTAAGTGAAAGAGGCAGAGACAAGAAGGTTATCTGAGCTGTTGAAACATAACCAAGGCATTTAACTTGCTTTTAAGGAGCCTTTTAGCTACTTAAAGTCTAAATTGGTTGACTGATTGAGTGTTTGTCTGATTTTGTTTGTTAGTTATCGATCGATTTGACTACGTTTTCTCTGAGAATGGTCTTGTTGCACATAAGAAGGGTAAATTGTTCAGCCAGGAGGTAAAATCTTATACATATTAATTGTAGGTTCATTAATCTAATATAAGCTATGATTTCTTTTGAAGTGCCTCAGATTTGTTTTGCTCTTTGAGCAGCACTATATAAATGTTCAATTACTATAAGGTACCGTAATCTGGAAACTTCTTCAGTGCAGTTATCTTAATGGACAATGATCATTGTGAACTGAAATCATTGTTGGCACTTAACATCTGTTACAAATGTGCAGTGAAAATCAGAGATCCACAGGGTCACTAGATGGTGGGCTACTTGAGTTTTCTGTGTAGAAATAACCATGTTAGAGAATATGCTGAGCTATAAGGAGACTTGTAAACATGTTAATCTTGATGCAACAGGAACAAGTAAACCTAAATTAGACTTGGTCAGCTATGGATGAGACTTTAATGGTTTGCCTTTAGCAGTTTCTTAGAACAAACTACAATTGTCCAGGTAGACTTGGTCAGTTATGGATGAGACTTTGATGGTTTGCCTTTAGCAGGTTCTTAGAACAAACTACAATTAAATTGTCCAGGTATCCAGCTATGTAACCATCCATGTGTTGCTTTTTCTGGAACTGGATTAATTTCAGCATAAGACTACAGTCTTGTAGCATACCATCTTCTGAGTGACTGTTTTCAAGAAATGTAAGGTTTTAGATTGTGTGGTTTTTGATATACTGGTATGTCTTCTGCAACTGGTCTTGTCTTTTCCAGTGATTTTACAGAGCTGTGCTAATTAGAGAGTGTGATGAGGAATTTTGTGGATGATGCTGGTAAGATATTCTTAATTTTTAGAGCATTATCAGTTACATGGGTGAAGAGAAGCTGCAGGAGTTCATCAACTTTGCCTTAAGGTCCATGTCTGACATCAAGCTGCCCTGCAAACGGTACGTTAGCGTAGGAGTTCACTCTGCTAATGAGCAAATCTAATTAATAATTAACCTTTGGTTGGTATCAAAGTTCTGATTACTATTTAATTATTATCCACCTTAGGTTGCCTCTGTGTCTTATTAAACTGACTGGTTATTGACCTGATATTTTTAAATACTCTCTGGGATTTGACCTGACTGGGGTTTGATTTGGTGTGCCATCGGTTGACTAGGTACTGGCGTCGTAGAAGTTTGACTCATCCAGTGACTTTACTTGCCACGCAGATTGACTTCACAATGCAGTTATATTCCTATCAGTATTAATTACTATATGACTTTACTTACCATGCAGATTGACTTCATAATGCAATTATATTTCAATCAGAATTAATTGCCATATGAGTTTAATTGCCATGTAAATTTGGTGCAGTATTAACTGACTTGCTGTCTTTTGTGTTTTGAATTGACGTACAATATGGCATATAATTACTTGTGAGTTAAAACTTTAGAGTTTCTGTATTATGTAAATAAATGATTAATGTTAAAACATGTTTTCAGAGGTACGTTCATAGAGTTCCGCTCTGGGCTGATAAATGTTTGTCCTGTAGGGCGCAGCTGTAGCCAGGCGGAGAGGGATCAGTTCGCGGCCTACGACAAGGTAAATTCTAGTTTTGATTATAGAATGTAAAACAGCAGAAAGTCTTATGACAAGTTTAAGCATTAGAAAATGTTTTCATTTGCTACCTCTTGCTTAATTGAAATTGTAATTATAACAGTTTATATGTCCTGTGAAAGAGCATTATTTGAATAACTAGAAGCTAATGGGAATACTGAGAAGAAAAGGGGTGGATTGGAGAGAAAGAAGATTGATAGGTAATCTATACATGGGACAAAGAGTGAAAATAAGAGTTGATGGAGAGTACTCAGAACCAGGAAAAATAGGAAGAGGGGTAAGACAAGGATGCCCACTGTCACCAATCCTATTCAACATCTATATAGAAGAGATCATAAGAGAAACGCTAGACGATATGGAGGAGGGGATAAAGGTAGGAGGAAGAAGGGTGAAGGCATTGAGATTTGCAGATGACCAGGCGATGCTGGCAACTAGCCAGGAGGGCTTACAAAGGATGATGGATCGTCTAAATACGGTATCACTGGAATATGAAATGAAAATAAACGTAAAGAAGACAAAGGTAATGAAGATAAACAAGAGAAGCGGTATAATACCACAAACAATAAAGATCACACTAAACGGACAAGAAATAGAACAGGTGGAGAAGTTTTGCTATCTAGGAAGTGTGATCACAGACGATGCAAGATGCCATGAGGAAATAAAAAGAAGAATATCCATGGGAAAAGATGCATTTTACAAAAGAGGAGAGCTGATGAGAGGAACCTTAAGCAAGAATCTAAAGAAGAGAATGGTGAAGACACTGGTGTGGAGTGTTGTGCTGTACGGCTCCGAGACATGGACAATGAGGAAGGACGACATAAAAAGATTGGAGGCCTTCGAGATGTGGGTGTGGCGCAGAATGGAGAGAGTTAGCTGGGTGGAACGGAGGACGAACGAGGAAATCCTGCAAATGGTAGAAGAACAAAGATCACTCATAAGTACTATACGCGGACGACAAAGGAAATGGATCGGGCACATCCTAAGGAGTGAGACACTGCTAAGAGACATCATGGAGGGAAGGATGGAGGGGAGAAAGACGCGAGGAAGACCGAGGGCAATGCTGCTAGACTGGATGATGACAAAAGAAGAAGGATACAGTGGACTGAAGAAAAGAGCACAAGACAGAGAACGATGGCGTCATTGGTCATACGAACCTGCCGGTGGGCAGAGAACATAAAGAAGAAGAAGTATTGGTCCACCGGAAATCGCCTCGGACATTTTCCTCGGCCGGAAATCCCGTTTCCGGAAGTATTCGCCTCGGCAAATATTGTAGACGCAAATAGTTGCCAAGAATGTTTTCATGTTTTCTTTTAAAAAAAAATTTTTTCTTTAAAAACTTATAAATTCAATAAACTTACGTATATAAAATTATAAATGTTGAACCTTAAAACAATTACACAGAAAACTTCACAACTGCACAGAAATGACTACAATTCAAATTGTATTAGTCACTTATTGCAAGTACACAAATTTATGTCGATAATTTCTTATTACATGAAAATGTGAAGCATTGCATATGGAACAAATGGTACCCGGTTCGTTTCCGGATCCGGCAAATAGTACATCCAAATACTCGGATTCGGTTTCCGGTGGAAAATGTCTTTCCGGTGGACCCCTAACTAGAAGTGTCACCAGTAGCAGGTTTACACATACATGCTAAGCTGGACCATTGACAGTTGATAGATGACACTGTTCTGAGTTTCCAGGCCGAACAACATGGAAGTGTGGTAAATATCCTGAATATTTAATGAGTGTATTTCGTTTTCAACATTATGCACTTGTAGCATGTTCATTAAATACTTAAAAGATTTTGTTTTAAAAAATGCTAATAATTATTAGCGTATATGTTCCTAACTGTGCAATTGATTGTTAAGAAACTTACGTATGAATGTTCTTCTGGAAATTTAGGAGCACCATGTTCGAGAGAAACTTGTTCAGCTGTTCCAGAAGCAGTTTCCTGATGCTGGTCTCAGTTTTGTAATTGGTACGTTTTCTTGGTAGTTATTCAGTTTGGAATAAGTTTTTTGAAGTGACTCGAAACCAGAGATGCTTAATGCTGCAGTGAGACACTGAAATTAACTTTAGGGATAACAAACTATATACAATGAGGTCAAAATGGACATCACTCATTCTCCATTGCTTTTTGTTTTCTTAACAGTATCTTATGTTGTTGAATAGATCTAGGTGTGTTAGTGATAAATCCATGCCTAGTAGAATTCTATGTCAATTCAAAACATTTAAAGTTGAAGTTCAACTAAGCATTTGAAGAAGTAAATCTTGACGATCACAGAATTAGTGCACATTTAGCTTTCTCCCCTTGTGAATGAAGATAATATGAAACTGCCCATCCAAATTTTGCTATTATGTTATGCTGTCAAAGAATGTACTTCTGGTCTTCATCCTATTTCTGCATTCCAAAAATTGCATAAATGAGATTTCAAAAATGTTTAAAAACAACCCCCGTGGGACAGGAAATGGCTAGTTTGCATCATGATAAATGGTGAAAATTTATACAGTTTTAACGCATGAGAGATGACATTGGCATTGGAATTCTAGTGAACATTGTGGAAAGTGTTTACGCGTTAAAAGGAGGTGCCTGAGTGAGCAGTGATAGTTCTACGGAAAAGAGAGAGCATTCAGGTACTCCGGAATTTTATTTATCAGTGTGTGAAAATCTGAGCAGAAAAACAATTACAGAGTAGACTTGTTTATGCACTCCTAGTTTGCATGCCATTCTGCTTAATGCAAAGTGGTGTTATGTCCCCGAAAAGTATTAGCTTAACACACATTATGCGCCATACAAGACGTGCAGTGTAGCACTAACTATTGACTTTCTACAGTATTCCTTTTTAAACACGGCCTGGTTTATGCACTGCTTTGTTAGGTATGTCTTTCATATGTTAACGAGTACACTACTTTTCAGTACGAGAAATTAGAAGGCTGAAAAAATTACCGGTAGGCATTTAACTGAAGGTGGAGATATTTAGTTGATTGACTCAAGTCAATTTTTAGCGATTATGTTTGTAATATATGTTAATATGTAATAGATTATGTGGCACTACAGAAGTTATGATATAATGTTTGATTGTGGCTGCGAGTGGCTAATAACATAATTTTGTTCTGATGAAGGTGGTCAGATTAGCATCGATGTCTTCCCAACTGGATGGGACAAGCGATATTGCCTACGACACATCGAAAAAGACGGTTTCAAGAAGATTTACTTCTTTGGAGACAAAACCCAACCAGTTAGTTTCATCCTAATATCTTTTTCGAGTCTAAGAATTTACAGTTCATTATGATGTACTTCAATCTTGAATCTCGTTGATTAATCCTTTAACGGCCAGAGGGATTGGTTTTCCATGCATTTTAGTACACGCTCATCATTAAAGGGTTTAATTCAAATAGCACTTCCTCATGACAAGTGCGGCGATTCCAACATAATATCAAATTTGGACATTACATTATAGAACTGCACTGTCGAGATGTTTTAAAACGTGTTGTGTAAATATTGGCTCCAGGTTATGGTTGCTTGTAGGAGATTAATAAATTAACAAACTTGTACATGTTTCACTGGCCATTCAAAATTCAAGAACTCTGAAGTCTAGTTTGTGCCCCCCAAAATAAAACATGGATATGCAGTGCTGCAGTACCTGCAAGATGAATGTGCACACGTTGCAATCTATATCTCACTCTGTCTCTGAATGCTTTTCACCTATGCCAATGAGCTCAAGTCCCAAGTGGAGATTTCATGTGTAAGCAAAGGTTACTTAGTTTATTGTGGTATTGCTGTTGTGTTGCATTTTAGCCTGAGTGAGGACATGCTGTCTTACCATGCAGTCAGTGTTCTGAGGAGTATTGTTGAAAAGGGCATGTACTGTATCGGTGACCTTACTTTACTATACCTAAATGAGAACTCAAATTTGAAAGTCCCACTATTTCTGAAAATGTGCATTATATGTGGAATTTTGGACTGGAATTGACCAGAGTGGATGCTAGTTTTTGGCATCGCGTAGGTGCATGACGGCATGTATACTGCTAAACAGTATTGACTTGGTTTTAAATTCTGTTTCACACAGGGTGAGAATGACTACGAGCTATTCGCGGATGAAAGGACAGAAGGCCATTCAGTGACATCTCCTGATGACACGATACGTCAGCTCAAACAACTGTTTTCATAAAGCTTCACATTAGGTCAACTGGGGTTATTATCTCATATGCTTGGAGAGTCCTGTGACCAGAAGCTCTGTAGAGAAAGTATTTGACATTTATACATTTATACAGAAATTATGGCAGAGTTTATCTCTGCAGATTTGTTCGTGCTGAACAGAATTTGGTTGTGGTGGTGGGAACTTTGGGGCCATCTTCGTGACGATGATGTTAAGTAATGGAATTCAGTCCGAATAGGGTGATTTAATTTATGCTTTATTCCATACTGGGATCTTGTTTTTAATTGGTGTTTTTTACATGGGATCAGTGTGCCAACTTTTTAGTTTTATTTGCATTTGTTTGTTGGTATGTAACTTTATCCTTTCGATAGTTTCCAGGAACCAACTGGAGGCCATGATCTCCATGTCCAATTCTTTCATAATCAAGTAAATCCATGGAAGGCGGTACCTGTAAATGGCAAGTGAATCTAAAATCCACTTGTAGGTGATGATGCATTCAGTAGTAGAGGTGGACAATTCTGAGCAGCTGGAATACAACTGTATTTTTTTATATTGCCCTCCTTACAAAGTTCAGAAGTGCACACGACCATACGACAGAACATCGATGGAGCTGGGTCGCTACATAGCGGCTTGAGGTACATTCGAACCTGCAACCCTCCGGTTACAAGGCACCGAACATACCACTACACCACCCGCGTCCCCCAGGTATCTTGCTGCTATGATATCAGATGGTCGATGCATTTGCTTTACCCATGCAACAAAGGTTTAAATCCGAGTGATTAAAATGAAATATACATGTCAAGCATGTAACCTGTGTAAAGCAGATTATAAAATATATGACAACTAGTAACAGTGTTTTTGGTTATAATAATCATGTTTCACACATTTTCTGTTTTCATTCATTCATTCATTCATTCTGGACATTTATATAGCGCTTCTTCAAGAGACCTACTCAGAGGCGCTCCCAGCCCAGCCACGGCTAAACATGTTTTATTTGATTATAGTGATTATCTCATGTTTTATTTGATTATAGTGATTATCTCAGTATACAGATTCACCTATAATATTCTTTATTACTTCAAACTGACAGACGCAGTAAGATTACATTGAAACATGAAAGTACAATCAAGATCGTAATTAAACACACAGTTTGGCAGCCATGCAAGACGTCGCCCTAGAGGGGTGTTACGGGAATCGATCCGCGAACCTAATGCTCTTCTGGGACCGGATGTTACCATTACTTTATCCCCCATTCCCCCTCCCTGTTAGGCTTGTTTCAGATGTGCCATAGATTTGGAGATTTGCCACCTTTAGATTAGCAATTAACCACTGCCACCCATACCACCAACACTTCACCCTCGTGCAATACAAAGACCTCTTACATATAAAGGGTGCAATGTATGTACAGGCTTTCAATCAAAACAGAAAACTAACAATTCCTATACTGACTCATCTTTCTCTTTCCTATGTCTCACTGACTCGATTCTAAATACCAGCTACTATACCTGCCATATTTTGAATTTCTACGATCAATTCGGACCTTGTCTACCGAGTTTGTTGTCAGAGGTGTAATTGGTCTAAAAAGTGGGGGGTACCTATTTCTTACATGCACTCAGCAAGGCGGAGACGGCGATCTCTGGGAAGGTTCAATAATACAATATTGAATGGCACTGTTTAAAAAATGTGGGGTACGGTACCCCTCAGTCCAGAAAGTGGGGTATGGTACTCACTCCAAAAAGTGGGGGTTTGGGTTCCCCTCGTACCCCCACAAATTACGCCTATGTTTGTTTCGACTGAGAGCCCGTAGATCGTGTATGCCTATATGAGCACGTATATATATATATATATATATATATATATATATATATATATATCCAGTGCTTTTTTTCTAGAAAAAAAGGTTCCGGAACGGAACAATAGGTGCCGGAACGCAACAATTATGGGCGGGTTAAAATCACGAGAAAAACGGGATTGGGGGTTGGGAGGGGTCTCAATGAACACTGAAAACAGTTCAAAAACACTTAAATTAAATTAAAATAACTAAATTATTGTTTTAATTATTAAAATAAATAAAAATTTTTTAGGAGCTGAAAAAGGTGCCGGAACGCCGTACCGGCGCGTTCCGGCTGAAAAAAAGCCCTGTATAGGCCTATATCTGATATTATAGGCCGTTATATCCAGAGGTCGTTGGTTATATCTAGTAATCTTAGTCCTAGGTTATATGTGTATATATAGAAGGCAAGAAGATACGTACAATACAATACAACTAATTTGATAATACCGTCCTTACAAAGTTCAGAAGTGCATATTGAAAACAGGTAAACATTAAGAGCATAAGTAGACTAGAAGAGGCAGGCACGTAACTAGGATTTTTCGTTTGGGGGGCTTAAACCTTGAACATGGCAACATTTATACAGTGTTCATACGAATTTTAGCCGTAAGCATACAACGGCTTGACTTGTTTGGGGGGGCTTCAACTTCGTTTGGGGGGGCTTAAGCCCCCCCAAGCCCAACGCTAGTTACGTCCCTGAGAAGAGGTAAGGTTTCTGTTTAGATAGAAAGACCGTCTATTATATGAGGAGAGTAGCGAACGCGAGATGGTGAGAGCTGTTATATATTTATATATAACAGCTCTCACCATTCGCGTTCTCTTATAAGAGGTCGTTGGGTGAGAGTTCCAAATTTAATGTCGAGACCAGCAACTGTGAATAAGCAAGTAAGTAAACAACTAAGCGAGCATTAAATTTTAATGAAAAGTGAAAGCTCACGTTTGACTAAGGAAATCGTAAATTACTAGTATATTATAACACGAAAGCATAATATGAAGCATTTAGTAAATACAACAAGGAATATTTTTGGTCATTTCAACGGTTTCGCAATATACAGCCTGTAGATGATGTTCTGTTTTAATACTCGTTTTAACCTGATATTAAAGCACAACAAATTGGATCCTTGTGTATGAAATGTAGTTACATATTCTGTATAGCGCTGAGATATTTCAACGACTTTCATTACATAAATCAACAATTTTTTAACACTATTTACAATATACAGCCTGTAGATGATGTTCTGTTTTAATACTCGTTTTAACCTGATATTCAAGCACAACAAATTTGATCCTTGTGTATGAAATGTAGTTACATAATTCTGTATAGCGCTGAGATATTTCAACGACTTTCATTACATATATCAACAATTTTTAATAACACTTGGGGTTATTAGACTGACCATATACATCAGCCATCGATCAATATTCAATTCGGTGATAAAAATATCTGGATGTTATTTTTTTATAAGTCTGATTTATAACAAACTTTGAAATATGATGTAAGCTGTGGATATTTTAACATTCGATTATGGTATGACTGATATTGATAATGTAAGAATTAGTGTGTCACCACTGCTATTTCGTGTCAATCATTTTTAATCGATGACGGGCTAATTTGGATTTGTCAGCGTCTTAATATTTCAAGTTAGTGAGTTCGCTTTCAATTCAAAAACAATGCAGGTAGGTAGCAGTCAAAAAGCAACGTCCATAAATAATAGATAACTAATAATATTATATAATAACAGGTAGCACCAAATGCATTATTATTATTATTATTATTATTATTATTATTATTATTATTATTATTATTATTATTATTATTATAAGGTGGCCTTTTAAAACTGAGTTAAATTCTTGATCAGCGTCTTTTGGTTGCAGGATATCTTATGTATTTCTTGGTGTATTAAATAGTAGTAATGTTAAAGGCTAATTGTTGCCTGTTCTCTGTGCTTTAGACATATGAAGTCAAAGAAGATATACAAAAGAGTCTGAGAGTTGAGATAATGTCTGAATGTGAAGACGATGTCACCTCAGCGTGGCTGCTTGGCTCTAGTGACATGCCCAATAGACGCAGTCCTTTGAGATTAAATGGCACGACATTAGAGCAGAATGGGAACATTTGGAATGGTTCTGGTTTTAACTTTGTACATAAGGGAGGGGGAGATGTTTCTGATTCGGGCTTAAAGGTGAAACAGAAATCAGCTGAACAGAAACATGACAAGAAATTACTTAGGGAACCGGAAACAAGTGATTTAATTACATTTGCAGATATTGATTCCTTGGCATCATTGGAAACGGATAAAGATGATAAGATGAGAAGAACAGGTGACAGCGTAAGACAGACAATGACTGAGCTGTGTTCATCTGATGAAGCTCTGAAAAATTCTTCCTTGGGAGATGTTGGTATTAGTCAATACGATGATATACATTCCGTTGCTTTTAAGAAATTGGCTTCTACAGTTGATCATCGCTTACCTGATCATCTTCCAAATCAGAATCAGGAATCGATAGCACAAAATCTAGCACAAGGTGATTCTCCAAACATAGAGATTAAACAACCTGCATTGTCTGAATATTTTGCTGTGAGAAAAGGCTCGGATATTAGAAATAACATTCCAGATAAGAATAATGTTAGAAGTTGTGACAGGACGTTAGATAACCTGCTGAACTGCCTTCAGCCAAAGAGCAATTTAATGAAGATGAAGAAGACGTCTCCTGGTTTAGCTAAGAGGTTGGTGAACACAGCAGAACACGAAAGAGCCACCGAGTGTGGGGATATGTCTGTAATAGAGCTTGGCTTGGTACATGAAGAGAACATGAAAAATGAGCTGGAAAGAGGGACTAGGAGATCGACTCTGGACAGAAGTGCAGAAGATTCTATGACAAAATGCAGCAGTAATGAATTGTACTTAAAGGACATACTGACTGAACGTGGTGAAGATGCTGTACTTGCTTCTCCGCAGGAAGTTGAACAGGTATTTTCTGAAGCTGCTAACAGAGGTCATTCTGAGAGTGGAGATGGTGGCTGCTCTGAAAGTGTAGCACAGGATGTGTTCAGTTATTCTTACGGTCTGAGAGACACGGTGGTATTTTCCTTTGCTGAGTTGTCTAACGACTGGAGTCATGCGTTGACTATGTCACCAGACTTGTCTGAGTGTTCTGAAGTTGAAAGCAGTGTTTCCGAAGATATCGATTTGTCATCTTGTGGAGAAATGCCTTTTGTGAATGATGGACTGTCCGTCTGTGATGATAACAGCCTTCCATCTGTAAGGCAGGGTACCAGTACACCCGCAGCTGAAGTTCTCCAGAGAGAATCTGCTGTTATTTCTGTTCTAGATGAAGATTCTGATGTAGTTGCTAAGAGGAATTTGTCAGAATCAGATGTGGCTGACTTCTTTTCCAGTTCATTTGCTAGTGACCTTGTTGCACCTGGTGAAGCTGATGAGGAGGCAGTGTGTCAGAAGCAGAGGGAAACCTTTGACTTGGCAATGCGCGACATTAGGCATGCAATGGAGAAGAGCAGCAGGAATATATGTTGTGTAGATCAATCGATCATTGATTATCAGTCAGCTGAACCACACGAGGAACCTGTCTGGGTTGTCAGATCAAAGTAAGAAAATTTGCAATTTCAGCAGTGACCAGGTAATTACATGTAACTAGTGCGCCTCCAGTTTCGGTTATTTATTAAACAGCTCCAGAGTTAAATCAAATGACAAACCAAATCAAAGTAAATCATCAGCCAAATTCACAGTGTGTGGCATGTATGGTAACTAATGTGCATCCAGTTTCAGTTGTCATCGAAACAGTTTCTAATTCATTTTCAGATATAAGCTGTAGTATGACATTTGATAGAATGGCAAATGCAACCTCAAAACACATATAGACTTCACTTTTCTTAATTGTGCAGTTTGTGAGAACTGAGAAAATTGTGTTTGTGAATGAGCCAAAAGGTCCATCAGTCCTTCAAGCTCTGGACTATGCTTCTGAGGTGCATTGGCAAAATTTAGTTTTGGGTAAGTTTAAGTCCAAAGTTTTTAACTAAGATTTACTAGACCAAGTGAGGTCTTGATTCAGAGGTAGGTGAAGAAATGTTGCTCTTTCTTGCTCAGCTATAACCAGTCCCAGGTTGCCTAAAAGATCCAGAACCATGTAGTAGAATAGTTGCAATTACCTGGTCACTGCTGTTACAATTTCCTACTCACAGCTATCAGTACTGTTGCAGTTCCATATAATTACTTCAGCTGTTGGAGTCCCCTATCTTTATGCAAGTGATCTTGTAGTTTCTGGGTTACTAAATGTGTTAGAAAACTTTTGATGTGTACTGGTAATATCAATATATGAATGGTTAATTTTGATAAACGGTTTTAAGTTACAATTTGCAATTTATTTCAGTGATACGATTCAGACCAAGTTACAGCAGCACGATGCAAACAGTCGATGTGACGACAAGGCAGAGAAGAAAGGAGCTTGGCCATTAGATGGAGGTCAATCTTAACTTCTTTTTCAGCCACCTTATCTGTTTAAACTGACTTATCTAATTGTAAATTTAATGGGACATTTATATAACATCGCTCAAAGAGCAGAACAAATCAAAGCTTCTTTCTGCGCTAGCTTATATGATGTTAAAATGTGATGATTGCGAAGGAGAATGTTACATTAGTTACCAAAACAATGCACAGTAAAACTAGAATAGTCGCCAGTGGTGGGCCCACGCACGCACGTGGAACCTACCAACGGATTCTGCTGTCAGATGGCTTGGATGTTCAGAGTCTCTGGATCAAGATGTGTCAATAGTGTAGAGCAGGTAACCTCGCTCACACAGACAATGCTGCCGCTCAGTTGTTCCTCGTTGGTTGAAGGTGACGCACGTCTGACTATTATATTTCAACTGGACTGACGGATTGGAATGCGTGATAATCTAGTGGTGAGCCTTCTGGATTCCCAGTCAACAGGTCAAGGGTTCAAATCCCCACCAGGAAAGAATAATATTTCCAAATTTCTGCTCATCCATCCAGGTAGATTAGTGCTCAGACTTACCAGGAGTGGACTCGTGAAATGATTTTGTAAAAGAACTGACTAGTTGTTGAGAATAAGTCTATGTCCCCAGATTCATGGTAAGCATTGGTTGTGTGGAACGTGCTCGAAGTTTGTACACAGTGACCAACAGACAGAAAGCTTGATCAACACACCATTGTGTTTTCAGAAGAGCTATCAAAGTTCTACATGCTATTTACCCGCTATCTGAAACACTTGTCACTTGGTCACCACACCAATAATACAGGTGTCCAGTGACTTGTGTTAAAACCTTGGCTGACTTGGTGTCAACCAATTTACTGAAGGACTTGTGTGAAAATTTTTTGCTTACTTGGTGTCTACCAATTTACTGAAACGTGTTTATCAATAAATCTGACTCACAAATGTTTGAACAGATGACAACACAGATGATGAAGATGGGGAGACAGATGAGTTGCTGCTGAGGCAGCACAATGACAGCAAGAATGCCAACTTGCCACACAACGTCGAAGCATCATCCAATGTACTGTTTTCTGTTCTATTCTTATATAAGTATTGGCAATTTTCTGCGAGGTGTGATGCACAATGATGAGTTGAACAGTGGAGAATGTTACTAAACAAACAGACCTAGTTGTCTTTGGACATGATATGAAGGATTATTGTTAATAAAACCTATGTGAAAATCAGCACGTGACTTGACAGTTATTCTGTTATGACAGTTATTTTGCCTTACCTTTACAGTTGGAAGTGGTTGCAATTTCCCTTCTACACCAGACATTTAAATCACTTTGACTGACTTGGTCACTTTTACCTTCAAGGACTGTTGATCTGAGTGATTATCTTACTTTCATTTTACCTTGACGACATGATATATTGTCGCAGATATTGATTTCTTGTTTTTTTTTCTAGTCTTACTACCTTTATAGCACAACTTTCACCAGATGCAAGACACGAATTGTTGGTTTAGAGTTGTGTTTATTTTGAAACCTGTTAGGTTAATGTCAAGTGCTGCATGTCAGCCTGGGCTTCCAATCCCAGTTTGTCACATGCAATGTGTCATGAAGTAATAGAAATTGTTACTTAGTTGTGTTTCAGTCAGGTGTTTATGTACTTTCAAACCTTTAACAAATGCAACTGTAAGGCCTGTTCTTGGTCAAGGCATGTTCCAGTTATGAACTTTGCTTGAGATTTTTTACCCAGGCCTGTTCATGTTTTCAAAACTTTTTCTTCTGAGCTGGTATCTTCTGTCTGTGGAAATGGTGTTTTAAGATTTGTCTTTTCTATATGGCTTGTAATATTCCCCCCTCAGTTTATTGTGTTGTGCTGTAGGCAAATCTAAATTTACTGCTCACTGTGCTGACTTTGCCATGAAGATTTTATTTGAAGACATTTTTTTATTTGGTTTCAGTTAGAGAAGAACCAGATTCATAAGAAAAAAGGTGAAACACTTGGCTCCATATCTCTACGTTTATACATAACACCAGCGTCTAACTGTGTGGACATAGTCTAAATTGATAGGCTTTTCATTTGTTCTTTGAGCAACCAAAAGACTAAAGTCATGTATCGCAGCTGAGGAATGGAACAAGATCTCTTTTTTAAGCAGACCTAATTAGTTATCTTTATCCTTGTTTTGATCCAGCTAGTTTAGTGATTGCCATGTGTGTTACTCAGGTACACGTGCATTGATGTAGAACAGTTGGCTGTTTGTCATTGTAAAGTAATGTATTTTATCTAAAAACCTTCTCAGAGGTTTCAAATGGAGAACACTTCTGTACACTCATTCTGTTTCCAACATTGTTTAGTTATGTACTGACTATCTGCATCTCAGTTTGACATTTCGGCGTGACCATGCGTGCGTTACAAATTTAATTAATTAATTAAAGTTATTATTATTATTAAAAAATTAATGATAATAATGATAATACTTGAAAATCATCACTCGAACAAGTCATTTATCTACTGCAGCCTGCAGGGCTGTCTTTTTGACCTGTTGAATCTCAACTGCATCTGAATTCTAATATCCCTGCTCAAGTATAAACTGTGATTTCACATCCAGGCAACTGTAGGCTAACGGTTTTGTGTTGTAATTATATAATGTCTTTAGAGTATGCTAGATTTGGTTGACCTAACATCACACCAAGCCCGCCACAGTCAGTATTTGTTCTACTTAATTCTGATGTTTGCCATCTTATATCAGATTATCCTTTAAAGTAGTTTATTTTCAGAGAGCTGTGAATTCTTCTGTTTGTTTGTTATTTTCAGATGGTGATGCCGTTTTAATCGAGGGTTTGTTATTCCGCACCAGCTATCTTGGCTCAACTAAACTGATATCCGAGTGTAATCCCACAAGAGTTAAACGGATGAAACAGGCTAAGGAGGCAGTTGACTGTGTCAAGGTTTGTGTCTTTTGACTGTTAGATGTGCTTTGTCAAATAACACTGAGTGAGGTTATCAAGTTTGGATTATATCAAAAGTCATTCTAATTAAAAACTTGTGTAATAATAATAAAATAATGCTAATTATTTTTGTTATCTTCAGACCTGTTGAAAGGTTTTATTTCTCTTGTTTTGAGAGCTCAGGAGACTTGGGAAATAACTAATATATGCTGAAGGTTTCCTTTAGGTACTTTGTATGCAATTTACAGAAGGAATTGTCAAACAAATTCACTGCAGTCATGGCAATGAGTGCTGAAGTTGTTGTAATAGACTGACTTGTTCCACATTCTTGAAATCATGATTCATTGTATCTGTACGTGGCACTATGAGGCACTTGTAAATTGTTGGCCGAGTCCTCTTGTAAAAGCACACTTTGAGTTAAGCATGTGAGTGAAGCATTCACAGCATCTGGTTACGATTAATGACTTGCACTCCGTGGATTGATTGTAGATCATGTCAAATTTGAATTTTTGAACTGTAGCCAACAGAGTAATGCATAAGTGCAGAGACTAAATGACTTGCTTGATCTGCACTTTTTCAGAAGCATGTGATACAACCCAGTGCAATGATTGGAATGCATTAATTATTGTTGTTGTTGTTATTATTATTATTATTATTATTATTATTATTATTATTATTATTATTATTATTATTATTATTATTATTATTATTATTATTATTATTATTAAATACAACAAAATTAATGCATGCCTAATCACACAGAAGTGCAAATCTGAGATGTAGTTGAAGATAACAGAATCTTACCTTTTATCTCACCAATTCGTACTAAATTGTTTCTTATTGGAGTTGAGGAAGCCAGCTAGCTGTTCCTGGTTAAGTACAAATGAAATGTTTACATGTGGACAATGTCTTTGGTTTTAGTCTCCATTGGGTGAGAGTCAACCAAGAGTTGAAGTTGATCTCTTTGTTTCTGCTGAGAAAATCATGGTCTTGGATATTGTTCGTCAGGTATCAGCCCTACTAACACTAAACTTGCTATTTGATTAGTTGTCAGTTGAACTTAATGCCGCTCAAACTTCAGTATTGACCCACCTATAGATAAACTTTGATACCAGAAGTTTTTTAAATTTTTGGTGAACAAGTCACTGTTTTGTTTAAGTCACATCCATTGGAGTGTATGTAAAAAATGACTTAAAAATGAACAGTCAACTGTGTTAAGAAAATCAAACATTGTGGATGTCTAGAAGCTACATTTTCTGTTCTTGAAGCTAATTTGCAACTCTGTCAGAAGCCAGTTTGATGTTTAAGGATTGTTGACTTAGGAATGTTGCTGTAACTCTTACCAAAATAAGTCCATTCTTATAAGCTACTAACCTAACTAAGTTTTAAAGTTCTGAGATCAAGAATGACGTGAAAAACCCAGCGTTATCTCTGACATTTAGGAAATTTTGATGATGAGACTGCTGTCGTCTGAGCCTTTGAAGGTTATGTTTATCAGTGTGGTAGTGGAGACTGTGGTTGTTGTTGTGAGAGTTGATCAGTGTAAATGTTAACAGTAGAAGATGCACTCGAGACTGAATGTTGCCATAGGACGTGGGCCATGTGCTGCGGAGGCTGGACTTTATTCTAAGAATGTATTTGTTGTCTGGTGGGCAGGAAGTGATGATGGACTACGCTTTGCAGACCATCTCATACATTGCCGACATTGATGACATCCTGATCCTGATGGTACGCCAAAGTCTTGTCGTCAGTTCTTCTCCAGATGGCGCTTCGGCTGAGACTGCTGGACAGAAGAGACAAGTGAAGATCTGTTGTCATGTCTTTGAATCGGATGAGGTCAGTTTCATCTACTTGGCAGTAGTTATGATTGTACTGGTTTTCAGTGTTTAATGACATGGCTGCCAGCCTCATTGCCTAATAATAGCAGAGTTGTATTAAGGTTTGGTTTGACATGCTGTAACAACCATGTAGCTTTGCATGGTCTTAGCTATTTCAGTCTCTGGCTAAGATTCATTTGTACCTCAGAATACTTTTTCTTGACTTTATCTGCTTCATGATTGCATGAAACAAATAAGAAAATCTGTGCTGGGAGCCAGTGGAGGCTTTAGCTTGCTGGAGTTAAAATCTTCGGTCTTTATCCTTTTTCCTTTTAATTTGGACTCCTTTTGGGCATTTTATCGATCATCCACTCATATTGTTTTCTTGTAGGCACAGTTAATTGCAGAGTCAATTGGTCGAGCCTTTCAAGTGGCTTACGCCGAGTTCCTGAGGGCAAATGGAATTAACGACCCAGGTCTTCTCAGTGACATCAACTACCAAGAAGTTCTCAACCAGCAGCAGATATTTGGCGAAGAACTGTCTCGTTTCTCTAACAAAGACATGCAGCAAGAAGTATGTAGATATTCATTTGTCACCATCGTCCAGTTTGCAACAAAAAACTTTCTGTAGACATTATTAAAATTATAACAATATTTATTTCTTGTCAACGTCAACTTATGATCGACACGTAATGTAGTAAGGTTTGAAACATACTTGCATTTCATTTTCCGCAAAGGTTCACCAGTCACTCTAGTACAGAGTAAAACAGGGAGGCGACCTGACCGACGTCTCTGTTGAGCGTAGACTCGGATCCGACCTGGGCTGGTGAACCAAAGTCCTCCGTGCCCACCTTCTCATGGTGCGGACCGTTGGTACCCTTCCTAGGAAGGGGAACGAACGGGCACGGCAGGCAAAACCAGGGGAAGGCAATGGCAAACCACCCCTGTTAACTTGCCAAGAAAATCGTCATGAAACACACTAAGCCAAAAACGGTGATAGTTGCGAATGGTGGGACTCCCAGGCCGGAGCGTGACTTAGAAGCTACTGGGGAAGAGCAAGACGGAGAGTCAAGGGCCCCTCGATCTAATGAAGCAACAGGACTAAAGCCGAAAGGACGTCTAGAGGTGGATCGATTCGGAGGGGAAAGACTCAACCTGAGCTGTAAGCAGAAGATGAAGTTGGGCACATGGAACGTGCGAAGTATGCAGAGCGGAAAGATGGACGTGATACAGGGAGAGATGAAGAAATTAGACATAGCAATCCTAGGATTAAGTGAGACAAGGTGGAAGGGACAAGGACATTTCAGTTGGAATGGATACAGGATAATAATGTCAGGACAAAAAGAGAGAGGAAAAAATGGAGTTGCAATCATGTGTGACAAGTCAAGCGCAAATGCGATAATGGGATATGATACAGTGAGTGATAGAATTTTGAGTGTAAGATTCAGAGGAAGAAAGGTCAACATAACCATTATACAGGTATATGCTCCAACATCGATATCGTTAGAAGAGGAACACGAGGGTTTTTACACCAGCCTGCAAAGTACAGTGGACAGAACTCCGAAGGGCGACGTACTAGTGATCATAGGTGACTTCAATGCGAAGGTGGGTCAATGCACCGGAGGCGATGGAGACACATTAGGTAGTCATGGCCTGGGTGAACAGAATGAAGCAGGAGAAAGACTTGTTGAGTTTTGCAAAGGGAATGGCTTAGGAATTATGAACACTTGGTTCGAACAGCCTAAGAGAAGACTGTACACATGGACGTCACCGAATGGGAAGCATAGAAACCAGATTGACTACATACTGATAAACAAAAGATGGAAAAGCACAATAAGAGATGTGAGAACAAGGCCAGGAGCGGACTGTGGAACTGACCATGAGCTATTGGTAGCAACACTGAGAACGAAATTGAAAAAGATAAAGAAAGGAGATCGATTGATCAGATACGACTGCAAGGGTATCACACTGGAATACAGGATGGAAATAAAGAATCGGTTTGAAGTACTAGAGAGAGATGAGATAGAAGAGGAAGAGGATTCGAACAACCTATGGGAGAGGATGAAGAAAACAATAGTCGAAGTCGCAGATAAGCACATTCCAAAGAAGAAGAAAATCACAACAACGACATGGCTATCGAGAGAAGCCATATGCATGGCGGTTGATAGGAAGGCTGCAAAGAAGGCAGGAGAAAAGGATAAGGTAAGGGCACTGAACAGTGCCTTCCAAAAACAAGCACGGAAAGATAAAGAAATACATCTAAACGAATTATGCAGAGAAATGGAAGACGAGGGAAGGAAGGGACGAACCAAGGAAATGTTCTCAAAAGTAAAGACAATCACGGGAAAATTTGCACCTAGAATGGGCTCAATGAAGGCAGGAGATGGAAATGTAATCTGCGATGAAGAAGGGATAAAGCATAGATGGAGAGAATACACGGAGGAGTTGTATAGGGAAGACAAACGAGTCAAAAAAGAACAAATTGACGTAACAGAGTATGAAAAGGAACCGGAGGTCATGGAAGCGGAGGTAGAATGGGCAATCAGACAACTCAAGGACAATAAGGCACCCGGTCAAGATGGGATACCTATAGAACTGATAAAAGCAGGGGATGATGCGATGATAAAAACAATAACAAAATTGTGCAATCAAATATGGGCAACTGGAGAATGGCCGGAGGACTGGAAGAAGTCGATCTTTATACCTATATTCAAGAAAGGAGATGCGAGGGAGTGTGAAAATTATAGGACGATAGCAATGATATCACACACTAGTAAAATATTACTGAAAATAATTCACAAAAGAATGGAAGGCACAATTGAAAGAGAACTTCCGGTGAACCAGGCAGGGTTTAGGAAATCTCGTGGAACTCGAGACCATATAGCCAACATGAGGTGGATAATGGAGAGACAAAGGGAGTATGGACAGGAGGTTCACATCTGTTTCATTGACTATAGCAAGGCATTCGACTGCATTAACCATGATTTAATGTGGAAAACCCTGCTTGAAATGGGAATTCCGAAACACCTGATAATGTTACTAAAGGGTTTATATGAAGACCAGATAGCGGTGATAAGAACAGAATACGGAGACACTGACAATTTCAGAATCAAGAAAGGAGTGAGGCAGGGATGCATCTTGTCTCCATTCCTGTTTAATCTATATGCTGAAAGAATAATGAGAAAGGCAGAACTGGAGGGGGCAATTGAGGGAGTAAAAATTGCTGGAAAGACACTGAATAACCTTAGATACGCGGATGACACAACATTAATGGCAAAAAGAAAAGAGGATTTGGCAGAACTGATAAGAAGGGTCAGGAGAGAAAGTGAAAAAGCTGGTTTATACTTCAACATAAAGAAGACAAAGGTCATGACAACAGCAGATTGGGATAGTTTTGAGATAGACGGAGAGGAAATAGAGGTGGTAGAAAGCTTCACATTCCTAGGATCACTGGTTGGAAAGGAGGGAAAGTGTGATCCAGAAATAAAACGAAGGATTGCTATAGGGAAAGCTGCAATGACCGGACTGGAAAAGATATGGAAAGACAAACATGTGAGCATAGAAACCAAAAAAAGGCTCGTGAGAGCACTAATCTTTCCTACGGTACTGTACGGTTGCGAGACGTGGACAATGACAAAGAACATGGAAAATAAGGTTAACGCTTGTGAAATGTGGATATGGAGGAAGATGCTGAGAATATCTTGGACTGAGAAAAGAACGAACGAATCAATACGAGAGGAGATTGGAGTTGAGAATGAAGAGTCGTTAAAACAAACTGCGACAAGAATGAAGCTAAGGTTCTTTGGACATGTTATGCGATCTGATGGTCTGGAGAAGGAAATGATGCTGGCGTGCGGTGAGGGGAGGAGAAGACTGGGTCGCCCAAGGAGGAGATGGATGGATGAGATACAAGATGTAACTGGCATGAATTTGGCGGAATTGAGAGACTTGTCATCGAATAGGAGATGGTGGAGTGTGTTCACCAGGACGATCGCTAGAGCTCCACGAGCTGACAGCACAAGGTGACAAGGTGTTGGTTCTTAACTTGTTACACTAACATTTGCTGTTTTTCAACCACATAACAGATGATTTGTACAGTTTTGTACGTGTATCAGGATACTTAATATAGTGCATTTTAAGTACCTCACAAATATACTGTTTATTGGCTGTACTCCACTGATGTAAGAAGAAGAGCAGTCCTTTAAGCTAGCCCTGAGGCAGCCATGGGTTTGAAGTGTTAGTGACTTCATTTTCTTAGCCTCGGCATATGAGTGTGGGTGGCCAGTCCTCTCCCTCACTGTCTCATCTTCCCACTGACAGTGTACAGTCAGTGTACTCTAGAGCTGTACCGATAAGGCTTTTTGCCGATTATTCCGATACCGCATATAGCCGATTATTGTAATAGCCGATACCGCGATGAAGCCGATTAATTTATTATCGCCAAAAAACTACGCATACGACGTTGTATAAGGGCTATTAAGGAGTTTCCAGTCCTGTGTATAATAGGTCCTTGGTTTCTACGGTGTCTACTAAGTAGTGCAATGCTAAATATAAATCAATAATAAGAAACTAGACATAGATACTTGTGCTCATTTTTCTATATGTAACGATATTTATGCAAAAAATGTCAACTGTAAAATAATTTGCATCAGCGCCGATACTTTTCCACCGATACCGATTATGCCGATTCCTCTAATAATCGGCCCGATTACGAATGCTCCCGATGCATCGGTACAGCTCTAGTGTACTCATTATAACTAAGTTGGCTAGGGATTGCAAGTGGAGGAGAAATCTCACACCAAATTTCTGCCCTGGCCGGATTTGAACCCCAACCTCTCGATTGACAGTCCAGCACACTAACCACTACACTATCGATCACTGGGAAGTAAGTGGCAGTCCAACAGGTGGTAATCTCGAGTTGTTATTGCTTTGTACTTTGTCTTATGGATTGCTTGTGTATTGTTGCATGAACTAATGAAATTTTCTGTTCGCTGTGAATAATTTATCTGTTCATGTGAATTTGATATGCTTCAGGTGATAATATCCAAATTGAAGGGAGAGCCTCTGGGAATCGTAATCGTTGAATCGGGTTGGGGAAGCATGTTGCCGACGGCAGTTGTGGCCAATCTGTCGCTGAATGGTCCAGCTGCCAAGAGCAACCAGATCAACATTGGCGATCAGATCATGTCTGTTAATGGAGTCAGTCTCGTTGGTCTTCCTCTGTCCACGTGCCAGAATTGCATCCGTGTATGTTGCGTTGCTCTCTCGTGGGTCTTTTCTTATGAAGTTCATTTATTCATTCTGAAATTTATATGGCGCCTCTTCAAGATACCTACTCATGAGACGCTCCCAACCCAGCCACGGCTAAAGAGAGAGGACTTGAGGAATCGGAAGAAGGCAGGTAAGTTATTCTGGGGGAAGCAGCGTAGGGCTTGTGTAATGACTTTGACTGATTCTTCAAATCTGCCTGTCTGATGGGACATTAAACGAGGCTTATGTGTTGGTTCATGTACTTCTAAATGTCTTGCAAGCGGAGTAAAGCACTCCTGTTGCTTGTTAGAGGTTTTAAAAAGGTGGTGTACAGCCATTGAGATATGGTGTTTATCAATAGATGAATTTTAATCTTATGAAGTTGATAAAAACAGAAAGACCTCAACTACAGTGCCATGTGCATCTGAGGTAATGGTTGCTTATTTGCCTGAGTCTATTTACTAGTTGAAACATAATTTCTGCAAAACTCAACTGATAAAACTTGTTCTTTTCTTAGGCCTTGTCTACAGAATCGTAGCTGTAGTAATGCAGAACTATAAGCTGTGTGTTCTTATATACAGCACATGAAATCAGAGCGTGTCTGTGATGTCTGGGTGTGTGTTTGATGTTAGGCAGTCCGGCCAGATACAATCATCCGACTGACGCTTGTGTCGTGTTCTCCAGTCGTTGAAGTGCTGATCAAGCGCCCGGATATCAAGTTCCAGCTTGGATTCAGTGTACAGAATGGTGTGGTGAGTTTTTTCGTTTCCTATGAAGTACCTTTGAGAGTTTCTTTGACTCTTCGTAGAGAATGGGGTCAACTGCAAGCATATGACAAAAACAACCTTCCTGTCGCATTATTAGTTATAATTAGAGTTCTGTCTGATATATCCATGTGTCTTTAGCTAACCGAAACGGTTCACAGGCAGAAAAATTCTTTGAATTGGTTTTAGCGAAGAGTTGCAGATGTTTATAGTGAATGTGTTTTCTGGTTTTTGATGTAGATCTGTAGTTTGCTGAGAGGTGGCATTGGAGAGCGTGGTGGCGTTCGCGTTGGTCATCGCATAATTGAAATCAATGGCCAGAGCATGGTTGCTGTGGCGCATGAGAAAATCATACATTCACTTGCAACATGTGTCGGAGAAGTTAGTTCTTATAAATAGCTATATTTCCTAATTATTTTTTGTGTTTTTATGTGTGACTTGTTCCAGTGATTATTTTTTCAATTATACAGTCAGATAATTTGTAGCATTTATTTTCTGTCTGTTGCTGATGCTGAGATCTTGATGTTTTCTGAATTCAGCTTTCAACTGTTCATGTCTGCTAAACGAGAGAGCATTTTTAGTCTTTTGTTTATTCTGTTCATATGGTAAGTTGCTTAAAGTTTTCATATCAGTTTTTAACAGTACTTATGACCTTTTAAGTGTATTATGACTGCTCCTGTGTAGAACCCGTGTCATGATATACACCAGTCAATAGATTCTGCTTAATAAAACTACAAGGCAAGCTGGAAGATCGGTCCAACAGCTGCAATTCTTCGGTCATCTGATTGAGATAGATGTGCTGTGCTTTTGTTAGTTTCTAAAAAAGGTGCTATAAAAATGGCCTGACATACATGAGAGTTTGTGTTCTTCCAGCTTCACATGAAGACGATGCAGATGACTATTTTCCGGCTTCTCACTGGTGAAGACATTCCACACTTCATCTAATCTCTCTCATCTACCTGCAGGGTTGGTATCTTGCATCAGGAATCAATATGGTTATTACGGTGATTTAATATGAGCTTCAATTTACTGCAGTAATTCTGTGGTTATGCACTGAAGTAGAGACTGAAGTTCAATGACTTGTTCATGCATTGTCTGTATCTGACACTAGTTACATACAGTTCAATGAAATAACAACAGGAATTGAAAGGTTTAGGCATGTTAAGTATTGCTCGTTTACTACAGGCCTCTTGCAACATAGCTGCTCCAAGGTATGGTCCAGTGTGCCAGAAAATTATTGTGGCTGAAGTTTAATTATAGTTACAGCAATCCAACGACCAGACAGCATTTTGCTGTGAGTGATGTGGCTTTTACAGATTTGTACCACAGTGTCAGTGTTCTAGGTGCACGACTCCTTGTGGCAAGTCTCTATTACAGTCTCCTTTTTGGCATGTCAAACTTCTAGTAAATTGAAGCCTAACTACCCAACTCGCATTTGAATAGAAACTCGGGTCACGTCGGTTGAAAAATACGTTAATCTTCAAATAAAACATTGCTGAGGTGCCAAGCAGTCTCTACTTCAGTGCATATTTGTTTGATCAGTAATGTCGTTGCAGTCGGGTAAATGTAAGTGGTAGTCGTTATCTGGGTACCGGGTGCCAGGCCATCGTTATTGTTGGCCATCCTCTTGTTTTTTATCCATTCTATTTTCCTCTAAGTTCAAGGCCAGTCCATTTCATTTCCATGTACTTTCTGTGACAATATGACAAAGAATGCTGATGCATTAAGCAGGTTATAAATTCTGTTTAATAATTTGTTACAGATGAGTGCTCTACAGATCTCACATGAGGAAACTGCTTTCAATTAAAGAAGAGAGAAATGGCAGAGGCATGTCGTGAAAACCTGTCTTTGCTTTTAAAATGAAAATGTTGAAAATCACTGATACAGTTCAAGTGAATATACCACGAAGATGGTCAAGCCAGTCATTTTGAAGGAGGCCGACATTTTTCACTTTGAAAAGGCCAGCATGTCAAACCTGAGGGTAGTGTACCTTGGCCAATGAAGCCTGGCTCTTTTTTGGTTATAGAATAGATCTACGCAACTATTGATTGTTGCAAAGACTGGACGTTAGATGGGAGCATTGTGTGAGGAATGTTAGAATGTAGTTTCTCTGTGTTTTCAAATCTGGAAGCGCTAACAATTAGGCCTGGAGAAAATTTAGTTGAATGTACGCGATGTTAGAATTTAGATAGACTTAAAAACTTGATTAGAAAGAAATTTAGAATAAAATATTATGCTGAGTTCCAACTGAATGTATTGTAGAAAATGTCCACAGGTTTTCTTGGAGATTCTGTTGCACCTTTATTCAACCTGCATTTGTTGTTGATTTCTAGGTGCATTGGATTGAATTTCTTCTGCATTGTAGTTTTCCAGTTTTTCTAAGCTGAGCTATTTCTATTGGTTTGCTCTTCAGAGGACATATTTTCTACTTGAGGCCTTAGTCAAATGCTGCCTGCTGTGAGGATATGACATGGCCATATGTTGATAGGATCATGTCAGTGGTCCTTTTCCTTTTTAACACTTTAACGATGATTGGTCTACGGGGAGAGGGATAGATGAATGGTAATACTCTTGCATGAAGAACATAAGATCTTGAAAGATGCGGTTCGACACCCGCAAGCCCCTCTAGGTCCACTCTATAGGGGGCAGCAGTAAAATGAACGGGCCTCTAACAGGCTGCCAAGACGTGTGTTCAATAAAATCTTGATAATTGTACCGTCATGTTTCAATGTAACTTACTGCTTTTAGTCAGTGAGTTTGTGAATAAACATGAATATATATGAAAGTGACTGGGAAACGAATACCAGATACATCTCATCGTTAAAGTGTTAATAGTCCATCTTGACCGTCGATGTGGTAGTTGGAAATGATGCGGTTGTCTATTATCCGATTAGGCTGTGCTTCACCGAGTCCGGAGTAAACTTGTCGTTTTGTAATTGCTTCATGTAATTATCAGCTGTTGCCACTCTTTACTTGTTATCGATATTTCACTTGGTACTCTGCATTCAGACGGATATGTTAGTTTAACTGTTGGATCTAGTTGAAGATTTTAAATTTGTTTTCTAGTCATTGTTCACATTTCCAGATTTGTTGCTTTCTATCCGGTGTTTTCTGTCGATGTCATGGTATACACTTTTGTCAACTTCACTTAGATTTGGCTTTAACTGGGTACATGTATTTTTTAATTTTCTTGGCTTGCTTGTAGCTGAGGCCAGAATGGATAATTATTATAATTATTATTGTTATTTTAAGTTCATTTGTAAAGTGCATGATCGTGTAACTAAATGGATTGCAAATGCTCTGAAGCAGCTGCTGATAAGATATACAAAGAGATTGAGAAAGTCATGGACCAAGGACATTCGGTATCATGTATTAGGAATGACAATGACTTTAGGCTGGCTTTTGTTCTTTTTGCAGCCAGAAAGAAGATGAATGTTTTTTTTTGTTATTTCATTTACTTTTAAAATTATTTAACTTATTGTTAGTCTTATTCTTAAATTATTGATAGCTAGCCTTATTCTTTTCAAGTTTGCGAAACATTAGAGCTTTTTTGATTTTTCTGTTATTTATGTTGAACACTTCATTTCTTAATTGCCGTACATTTTTTGTATTTTCATGCAAACCATGATTTTATTTGTAAAAGTAGCCACGCAGCGTTTTCTTGTCTTTCTCTCATTCTCCTTTCTGTCTGTGTTGTGTCTGTTATTAACCAGTTTTCACTTTACTTGTTACCTGTTGGTGCTGTGTTGTGTAATTTCATTTCTTGAACTAATGTTGACGTCATTTACAGCTCAATTACCCATGTAACTGCAGAGAGAGGTATAATGGATTTGTTAATTTGTAATTCGGGTACTTAACCCTTTGGAAGTGAGGTGAAACATTGGAACGTTTGTGGTGAGGTGGGGTATGATATACCCCAATACATATTTTTTAGTTGCAAGTCGAGATATCAACTATTTAACATTAATTGTGAGCTAAACTATAATTATATAACCAATTATCAACTAAACTCGTGACTATCGCAACAAATAACTGTTTTCCACCATTATTGAAATGGCTAGCAGGTGAACTAATAACCATGCAATATCTACTTTGCACGTGTATTTTTCAGTACTCATTCAAAACATTTCCAAACGCACGAATAATACCAATAATAATGCATCAATTTTGCATCGATGGAAAATTATATGCTGCAATATCTTATATCATTGCCCATTTCATTTTTCGGCACTGCGCCGTTATATACTTTTTTAATTCGATAAAATCAAAATATATTCGAAATTTTTTTAATTCCTTTTAATATGCAACAAAAAAGGGTTCGGTAGTACCTGATATTGTCTTAAAGTGTTCATATTTCACATTTACTAAGGTAGACAAAAATAATCCAAGCTGGTTCCACGTTTTCCGTAGAAATCGCAACGTGGAATGGCTATGGGGTGTGTCAAACCCCACCTCACCTCCAAAGGGTTAAGGGAAACGTATCAAACTAGATTTTACTCTGGCATTTTTCGTACCTATTTCCCAATGGTAGCGGAATTCAGATGCCTTGACATTCCTTGAGCATTCCGTCAGCTAATTTTATGGTTCTTTCTGTGGTATATGTGTATGCCTAAAGTTCTAAACACACCTACTGATGCCTAAATATCATGTTTAGCTCTTTCTGTCAATGTGTTTAATATGATGATTGCTTGTGTACTTGCCAGTAGCTATGAACCTTTTAAATAGAAGCGTCGTATTTTATTGATATATGTGTAACTAGATGCTCTCCAACTTCATCTAATTCCAGTTTTTAAAATGTGCTAGTATTTTTGTACAAGATTCAGCCGTGTGGTAGGCAATTTACTGTATAAGTTGCCTCAGACTCAGAGTTTTCCTTTCAGAAGTTCTTGAAAGGCACTATACAACTGGCAAAGCATCTACTCAATGTGAATGGTATCAAGTTAAATTTCCAGCATCTCATTGTTTTCCTGTCTGATGGAGAGGCCACACTCTGCTTGGAGCTTGGCCTCTTCATTCATTCCTTCTTAAGTGTTAGAGGTGGAGTGGCGTAGATTCTCTGACATGGTGGCCGATTGGCTGAGCGCTCGCCTCGTAATCCTGCTGACTCAAAGTTGTGCAGCATTTGCCTTGTCAAGCCAACCCGGCATTTTGACTACAAGGCAAGCACATCATGCAGGGTAATTACATTGACAACTTTCTTGTTCTAGTTGGTGCAGTGTAATGGAATTTAACTGCCATGTCTGTTGAGCTTTTTATGTTGTATTGCTGTGCTAAGACAATCGGATGCAGCTCGCATGGGATCTGCTTCCACTAAAGGCATCTTTTTAGATGGTTTAGAAATATGTAGCGAGTCTTGTAGCCGTCTATTTAGGCAACTGATCATACATTAATGACCTGGGCACAGCCAAGTGAATGGGTCAGAGTTAGTGGACCTCGCCATTGGCTACGTTTTCTGTGGCTAATAATGTCTTGCGTGCGTGTTCCATTTTGATTCCGTGTCAAGTTCTTTATTATTCTGATTGCAAAGTGCATTAATATACATTTGAGCCTGGATGGGGTTGTCCATTAAGGATGTGTGCAAAAAGGGCCTACTTTTGACCCTCCTTCCCCTTGTCTGTATATTGCTTTGTGGTCATCTGCACTCCAGCAGAATACCAAGGCCTAGATTAGACTACCCTGTTGATGTTGAAGGGCTAACTTTGCTGTGGGGTGGAATATGGATCCTGGAACTCTAGCTTGAATGCACTATTGGCTGTCTGCTTTCTAATCGAAGTGGTGAATAAGGTACAAGCTTAGCTGACATATGTAGCTGTGTGTACCAAATTTATATTGCAGATGTGAACATATGCAACGAGCATTACACCTTCTCCTTATCCACATTTGGGTGACCACCCCCCCCCCCAACATTGAACGTCCTTAATGGATGACCCATAATTGCCATTTGCCTGTGTCTAAGGCATGAGCTTCTTCCTAAGGTGCAATAAAAACGTCACAGACAATGATGAGATTTATTTGGTATGTTGTCAGTTTTTCTATGAAACATTAGTCTAGTCATTTGGAATTGGCTCTTTGATAATGCAACTGTCAATGCACATGACATCGAAACAGAAGATGATGCTCTCCAGTTTATTATCGCCAGCAGCAGCATCAAATGTTGAAGATATGGTAAGAATATGACAATATGTAACTCTTAGCATTTGCACCGACAGTTAACAGTGTAAAGCATCCTAGAAGTAGCTTTCTACTGACGATGCGATATATATATATCACATCGCAGTGGTCCTGATATATATATATATGTATATATATATATATATAGTCTCAAATTGCAATATTCCCATATAGGAATAGTCCTATATGGGCTTCAGATCAGTGGCGTCACGAGGGGCGCGGGGGTGCGGACCGCACCGGATGACGCCCTCAGAGGGGGTGACACCAAGTGTCACGACAAAATGTTGAAATTTTTGAAAGATCACGAATTCCTAAGAAAGGTCATTATTTTCTTTAAAAAAGTCATCAGATTTTTTTGCGAGACGAATTCGTAAAAAAGGTCATCAAATTTCACCTCTTTTCAGAAACTCTATGCTAACTTACTTTTTTGAACCTTTAATGAGGGTGACACCATGACTTAACGCACTGGGTAACACCAGCCCTACTGACGCCACTGCTTCAGATGTCCTATATATACGGGTCCATATGTAAGACATATGAAGCACCTGTGGAAATATTGTCATATTATCACCATAATAATTATTATCTTCAATATATGATGTTGAGAATGTGGTTATATTGTGTTGTGCTCTGCGGTGAGAGAACCTGCAAAATAGAAGTTTGAATTTACATTGAGTTGTTGTTTGTTTGTCTGTAGTGGCTGTAGAGAGGAACGTCTCTAAGAAAATGTCTTTAAATTAATATATGAAAGAACGTGAAGGTGACGTGTCTCTTAAGAAATTTTCAGAGCTGTGGTTTCACAGGTTGAGAATCTTTCAGTTAGACTGCAAACAGAACAACAGCAATCTGTCAACAAGAAATCTGCAACTACCCAACTCTCTGGTATTTAAATACAAGGATGGCAGTATGAGTTGGCCCAGTTGGCATTATAATTCATAGATGGTCACTTATCCAACTATAACTGATTGCAAATGCTCTGAAGGGGCACTTTTATAACTGATCTGATCAAAAAGAGGTGAAAAATTTTTCACCTTTTTTGGTGTTTTTTCTAAATTGGGAATGTACACTGTGTCCCCCAGTGATAAAGATGGGGGTCTTGTCCCCTCGACCCCCCACCGGGATTGCCGCCCATGACTACTTCAGACGACCAGTCATGGGCGGCGATCCCGGGGGTCTAGGGGCACAAGAACCCCACCTTTTACAGTGGGGGACACGCCATACATTCGACCCCCCAAATTTTGAAGAAACACCAAATAAAGGTCAACAAATTTTTGGAGTATGAGCACGAAACTTTTTTGACCAGATCAGTTCAAAACTCTTTTTTGATCAGGTCAGTTCAAAACTCTTTTTTGACCAGATCAGTTCAAAAGTGCACCCCCCCCCCACCTGTCAAACAAGATGGCCCCCAGTGCGACCATTCCAAATATCTATCCGTTAGGGCGTAGGCTATCATGAACTGTATGAACTTCAGGCATTAAACCCTCGTGTAGATCTGTGAATGATTGAAAGTCTGCCAAACAACTGTGATTTAACTCTTCTCGGAAAACTTGAACAAACACCCGGAACATCGTAATTGTTTTAATCATGAGAAAATACGTAATTATTGCGCAGTTACTAGTAGTTGGACTGTAGTTCAGTCTGAAATACAGTTCACCAAGTTCACCATACTGGTGTGTTGTCACCTTTTGATGACTTAATACCAACAAAGTCTGCAAAACTGTTCTATAAACTTTCGCTGACGTATATAGCAGAGCCGTATATATACGGCTCTGGTATATAGGGGCCTATAATCCGAAAACCGCTTGTGCGCATGGCACCACAGAGTAGGTAGGCGTCTGGAACCCAGACGGTTAAGAGCAGTCTTCTGAGAGGGGAAACAAGGTTTGTCGGGGAGGATCAACAACAGCGACCTTTTTCTGAGAAATTTCATCTGAGTTCAAACGCCTCAAATTTTTTTTCAGTTTAGGAATGTCAGCTTTCAAAGTTGGAATTTCATCTTCCAAAAAAGTTGATGACCTTTTTTTAGTCATTCGTCCCATTTTTCGAACTTAAAACTCTTTGACGACCTTTTTAAAGGAATTCTTCTCCTTTACTTTGTCTCTGGGGGGGGGGGAGCGCAACATGTATCCTTGGATCCTGGGGGGGGGGGGAAATTTCTTCCCCAAAACAGTCCATATATTTCGCAACAAATATCCCTAAACGTGTTCAGTTTTCGTAAGAAATATCCCTAAACGTGTTCAGTTTTCGTGTGCCAGCGAAAACTGAACACGCTTAGGGATTTTTTTTTATTATGTTAGGCCCCTATTGTAGCTTTTTTAACGACCAGTCCAAACCCGACTGGCGCGCTATAGCTGCAACAACAATTGCTGCATGGTAATCAATAAGTAGGCCTACAATAACTTCATTCCTATCATAGGGGCGTAACTTTGGTCTAGAAAGTGTGGGAGGGGTCCCAATTTCCGTATCATTTCCCTTCGCGACTGAAATAAGTAGGGGAGGGTCACCCAAGACGGGACGATTCACAGTATTTGCTCCAAGTCACCTTTGCTTATGACATTACATATCCGCTACTTCATTCCTCCTTTAAACTGATCCTTCGCCTTCAATCTGGCAAACAACTTGTAAATTTAACATGTATGGCTTAAAGGAGACAGTGGATTTTTGTTGACCTCCAAATCGTCTCATCTTGGGCACAGGGGTGCCCAAAATGGGACATCCAAATATCAAATTCTTCTCCCATGCTAAACAATTTTATTTAATTAAATCAACTCCATTGTGCAATATTACGGTAGAAGAGTGATGACTGCACTGTGTAGTAGCACAAGCATCGTCGACGATTGCACTGTGCTCACCAAACATAACAAAACTGAATAAACACAGGGGCTAATGTACCGCATTGACAGAAGCGGTGGTGGGGGTGGAGGTTTTCTTATCCTTCCTCCTTCCACTCGATATGGTGCATGAGGTAGGGGGGCTATGTCATATACGGTGAAGTTACAGTTGCAGAATCAAGCGACTTCTGAGGGCTGACTGATCAGTGGCGACCGATTCAATAATGTCAGCAGGTGTCGGTGTTGGAAGTATACATCACTAGTTAGTGCAGTCATAAGCGCTAATTGATGGTATAGCCTAAAGCTGGCACTCACTGACCTATATACGGTACTGTTTTAGAATAGTTGTTTAACAATGTACACCTGGCATGTGAAGTGTGCATGTAACGTGTGCCCAAGACGGGACTAGTCCCGTCTTAGGTACACATAGCCTGTCCCATCTTGTGCACTCTACATGTAATGTGTACAATCATCGCTTTTTAATATAAGTACAACATATTATCGCCCATCTGGAAATACATGCGTCAGATAGTATATTTCACTGTGCCCAGCCACCAAAAGCGTTCCAAAATGTCAACGTACATTGATGACTTTGTGCGTTTACTTAAACCCGCAAACTCGGAAGCATAATAGCATAAAAATGTAAATGCTTAACTGCACGTCGTATGACATCGATACAGATACAGAAACTTATACATACATGGAATAGGTAATCGTTTAGTCATTGAATGCTAATAAATAAGTAACGCGCAGCACGTCTGCAAGAAAACTGAATCGTCTTATCTTGTGCACTGTCCCGTCTTGGGGCACCCTCCCCTAGGCGCCGTTTAAATTCCGTGAATAATAATAATAATAAGCATGCAGATGATGATGATGGTGATCACAATGATGATTGTGGGGCTCAAATGAAGGTCTTCTGAGAAATAATATGGAAATTATTTGTTCTGGGTATGAAAAGTGGGCGCATAGGCGTAATTTGTGGGGGTACGAGGGGTACCCATACCCCCACTTTTTGGACTGGGGTACCGTACCCCCCAACTTTTGAACAATGCCAGTCAATATTTTATTTAATGTGCCTTCCCAGAGATCGCAGTCTTGGCCTTGCTTCTTGTATGTAAGAATTTGGTACCCCCCCACTTTTTAGACTAAAATTACGTCTCTGAGTGGGCGGTACGGTACCTTCCAGTCAAAAAGTAGGGTATGGGTACCGGTACCTATCGTATCTGTCGAATAATACGCCTAGGGGTATACGTGATTTGCGTTGCAAGCAGACTATTTTTAAATCGTTAAGGGCGCGTGCTATTACTACGCTAGGAGACGATAATAGGCCTACGTCTAGCAAAGATTCTCTTGGAAGAAATACATAGTAGCATGGGCGGCGATCATGGGGGGACGGGGGGGACAGGTCCCCCACCTTTAAGAGTGGGGGGACACACCATACATATTTGTCCCCCCACTTTTTGAAGAAACCCCCAAAAAGGCGAAGAAATGTAATTGTGCGTGAGGGTTTTCACTGCCTTTTTTGACCAGATGAGGTAAAAACTCAATTTTTGAGCAGAAGTGTCCCTTCCCCGAAAATTCAAAGAAAGAAGAAGAAATTGGTTTTTAAAAAGTGTTAATATTTTTTGGGGAAGAATTTTAAAAGAAAGGTACCGTAATAAACGTTGTAGGCCTAGACGAATTTCTAAGAAAGGACATTATGACATTGTTGTTGGGAGTGGGAGACCCGAAGAAAGTAGTAAAAAGAGGTGAATGACTAAAAAATCCAGAAAAAGTCTACGCGTATACGGACCAAAAATTTTGTGCTTGTTGACTGTTAAAAAAGTTGTAAAAGAGGTGAAAGACTATAAAAAAAGGTCATCAACTTTTTAAGGAGATGAATTGTAATTTTTTTTATATGAATTTGTAGGAAGAAATTTTTGTTGGGAGAATAAAATTCTCTTCGGTGACCATGGCCGACTTTGTCCCCCCCCCCCTCTCAGACAAGATCGCCGCCACTGCACAGTGGTAATTTACTTCTAAAAATAATTCTTAATTCAGTTTTAATTCAGTTCTGAGCTCTTGAATTTTACTTCTAATTCTAATTTTACTTCTGAAATAATTTTACTTCTCATTCCTATTTTAGTTTTCAAATAATTTTACTTCTTATTTTAGTTTTCCAAATAATTATTAATTTCCGCGCTGTAAAAGTTTGCATTGCTTGCATGCAGAAGCGCGCCAAACTTGTCTCGAGAAAGAATAAACTGAAGTAAAACAAGGGGGAACATTAGTCTAACAATGCGGCATCTATTCCCCTCCAAACATAGGCGTAATTTGTGGGGGGTACGAGGGGTACCCGTACCCCCCACTTTTTGGACTGGGGGGTACCGTACCCCCACTTTTTAAACGATGTCAATCAATATTTTATTATTGTGCCTTCCCAGAGATGGTCTTCATGTGAAAAACGAAAGTGGAAAGAAATTGGTACCCCCCACTTTTTAGACCAAAGTTACGCCCCTGCCTCCAAAGACTTGTAATGCTTTTATTTTTCTAGCAAGTGCTGTTCCACAAAGTCCGGCATTTTCTCAGTTGGTTCCTGGCATGTAGATCTGCCTGTAGTTTCGTCAAAATGAAAAATCCCAAATTATGAGTTAATCGAGAATGTTGGCTGGAAGGAATTCCAGCCAACATTCTCGATTCCTCCAGCCAACATTCTCGATTAACTTATAATTTTACAATTTAACGATCGAACCCTAAATTAAAAAAATGGCGTACGAAACTGAGGTCGTTAGTACGCAAGCAAGGATTCTATATAAGTGCTCATTTCCTTCATGTATAAAAGGTCCTTGGTATACGCAAGTGAGACAATTAGGCCTATTAGACAACGAAGATCAAAGACAGTATATTACATCGAGAAAAATGAATGGTATGCACCTCTGATCAACCAAAGTTTTCCAATGGATTATGTGTTTGGATCGCGTGCAATTTTACTCCTCTTCAGCCAATCACCTCAACTTAAGTTAGGTAGCCTACCACAAGAAGTAAAATGATTTTACTTCTTAAAATAATTGTTAATTTCGTTCTTAATTTTAGTTCGGCAAATAATTTCTAATTGAATTCCTAATTTCGTTTTTTCTGCTGAAATAATTCCTACTTTTACTTCTAGTTTTCGTTAACGAAATCATTTATTTTTACTTCTAATTTTAGTTTTCGTTAACGAAAATATCACTGCCACTGCATAGTAGGCCAGAATGTGCCATGGCCTGTAAGTTACTTACTTACTTGAAGAATACTTATGACGTACAATCGTATATACAATATAGACGTCATTTGCGATTATAGCTCAGATGACGTCATAAACATCTGATAGCTCGCCTTGGAAGAGATCAGACGAGACGAGACATTTCCAACAGAAATTTACCGAAAATGTCATTTAAACAATCGAAATTCGACGAAAAACTGCATTTTTTGAAGACGCAAATCGACAAAGACTCGATGGTGCGAAGAAATTGTCATTTCGACCCGAAATCATCGAAAACGTTGAGCATAAGAATTTTCAAATTCCATCGAAGTTCGACCTGGGACTAATATTAGTCTCAGGTTCGACTACGAATTGTTAAATCCAGGAATCGCAAAGCGATGAATAACTGACTTATCAACACGAATTAAAACCTCGAGCAGAACATCAAAGCAGGCAGAAGTCGAAATTAAACGTAAGAATTGAAAATTTCATTTAATAACAAATTGAATAAGGTATATATAGGATAGGCCTGTCCAAAAAAACTAATATGGTCCCAGGATAGGCCTATGTAAAAGGTCTAATTATCTAATATAGCTTTTCTAGCGCCGTTTTCATGATGCACAGAGCACCAGATGATTTCTAAGGAAATCCAGTGATGGGCAATAGTTAACTAAAAAGTTGCTGTTAGTTTAGTTTAACTAAAAAAATTTAGTTGAGGAAGAAGTTTAACTAAAAAAATTAGTTTAGTTAAAACCATAGTTTAACTAAACATTTTTAATTGCTAACTAAAAAGTTTAACTAAAAAAATCACCAATATGCAACTATTTTTCCACAATGAACATTGAACACTGTCAGCAAAAAACATTTTAACACTGCATGATTTTAGCATTAACAGCCTGTGTTTTCAAATTCATACACTACATGTACTGTATGTGAGCGAAGATTGACAGAAGCAGGCCGTGTATCACAGTGTATGACGTAGCTAAGTGTAGAATAATAATGATCGAAAATCTCTACACAGGAATTGCGTTTGGCTGGTGCACAGCTCCTCCGATTCCATGTTCACTGACTGCTGCTCAGGAACCAGACGAAATGAATGGACCTTCAGCAGCAGCAACTACAGCATCGTCACCAGAGGATCAAGAGTTAACTATTCATCTGCCAGATGGCAGCACTGCTCTGAAACTGTGTTCTAGGTAGGTGGCTTTTAAGTAATTCGTCTTGTTTCTTTGCTTCTCATTTCATTTTTCCCTTCACACAACAGCTACAGTTGCAGTGGCAATGATAGCAGATAACACGTAGTCAAAAGAGTTTCAATCTTATTGGGAAATTTTAAGGGAATCTCTTAAGTTTTAAATTACTACCAAAGGATGATTAACTTTAAAATATCCCGAGGAATAGCTGACAATATGCTAAACTTGATGAAGTGCACCATGTAAAGTTTGTATTAAATTTACATTTAAATTTACATTTGCCTTACCTTACCTGTTTGCAGATTAAGACAGTCTTGTTGTCCTCGAGACCAAGGTCTTGGTCTCGAGTGCACTCGAGTTCGTTTTTAAAAGTCTTGGTCTTGGTCTTGGTCTCGAGGTTCAAGGTCTTGGTCTTGGTCTTGGTCTTGAGGTTCAAGGTCTTGGTCTTGGTTTTGCAAGACCAAGACCAAGACTTTTGAGAATATGAACACTACAGTCATTTAACAAAACGCAAAGATTTAAAAAATTTAGTCAATGATTACTAATACAATAGCTTTAGTATTTACACGGTGTGAGTGAGGCTTTACTGTTGTTTTGGACATTTATTTTGACTTCCGGTTATTTATCATGGAATGATTTCAAAACAGACTCACATATGAATTTGTACATTTACATCCGGTACTTGAAAAGCTGCTCTGTGTGCCAGTGAATTCAGCACTGTATAACGTATTTTTGCACATGGCAGAATTTTTATGAGGCCCTACAAGTCTTGGTCAGAAAATTCTGAGCGAATTGGTTTTTATAAAATGCAACAGGCGTTTGGAATAACATTTCGCATGAAGGACTTTTGTAAATACGAATTCTGGATTCTCTGCAGTCTGAATTTGGAGTTGTTTTTGAATAAAATAAAAGATTCATGTTTTAATTAAAATAGCGAGTAGTCCGACTTGACAATTTTTTAGTAAGGATTAGAAGTCTGGATATGGCTGTGATTTTTTGGGTATTTTTCTCGGTTTTGTTCTTGAGTTTCAAAGTCTTGGTCTTGGTCTTGGTCTCGAGGTTCAAGGTCTTGGTCTTGAGGTTCAAGGTCTTGGTCTTGGTCTTGGTCTTGAGGTTCAAAGTCTTGGTCTTGGTCTTGGTCTTGAGGTTCAAGGTCTTGGTCTTGGTCTTGGTCTTGAGGTTTAAGGTCTTGATAACAAGACTGGATTAAGAATAACTTGCCTGTATAATTATGACCCTCAGCTGAACTGAGATTAGAAATTAACTGATGTTGAATTAATCTTAAGTCGATTTTTTAAATTTTATAATGTCAATTTAAAATTGGTGAATTGATGGCATTTGTGATGGTATTATTGTGGTGTGATTTTGTTGATGGTAGAAGCCTGCAACATCTGTTCAGATCTGAAAGCATACAACGCAAAGCAGACGAACACAGAACCTCTGCCATTGACAATCATACGAGGGTTTCTGTAGAAGGTCCAGCCATCGGTCATGAACCACTTCGATTATGCCAAAGAGGCAGAAGAAACGACCAAAAGCGAAAAAAATAAAATAAAAAAAGACATGGATTTCAGATCTGCTCAGATCTGAAAGCATACAGTGCAAAGCAGAATCTCTGCCGCTGACAATCACACAAAGAAAGTCCAGTCAGCGATCATGGTCCCAAAGATCCAGCCACTAGTTCATATGGTGCTTCAAAGGATCCAAACATAATTCTAGCAATAGATCTTACTTCAAAAGATCCACCAACCTCAAATTCAGCCAAAAGTCATGCTTCAAAGGATCAAGCTTCAAAGGATCCGACTGCAAGTACAACAAAAGATCCTTCCTCCAACAGCCCAGCTCAAAGTTCAACCAAAATCTTCCCTCGGTCCAATCAAACGACTGACTCTTTAAGTCTCATTTCAAGTCCGGAAAAACGAAACAAAAATAAAAAAACAGGTATCTGTCATCTCCATGCAACGCAAAGCAGATGAGCACAAAACCTCCGCTGCTGACAATCGCATAAAGGTTTCTATATAAAGTTCAGCCAAAAGTCATGCTTAAAAGATCGAGCCTCAAAGGATCCAACTGCAAGTGCAACAAAAGATCCTTCCTCCAAAAGCCCAGCTCAAAGTTCAACCAAAAAGCTTGCCTCAGACAGTCCAATCAAACAGACTGATTCTTTAAGTCCCATTTCAAGTCAGGAGAATGAACTCCACGGAGGTAAACTGTTCTCTTCTCCTGGTCGTTTGTTTAAGATATTCTTATATTAAAATTTTTAAGATCTTGGAATGTCACAGTCTTTTGATTTGGCCAGGCTGTGCGATAAGATGTGTTTAGATTCACAAGATTTTAAACTACTGGACGGACTGATGAAAAGCCAGAGTGTTAGTAATCATTGTAAATTTTGAACTGAACAGTGTTATTAATTTTTTTAATTACTGGTTTTACGGATGTGCTTTTATATGCCTATGTAACATACAATGAAAGCTTAGAAATAATTTTGACTGAGAAATACCAGTGATCATGTAACTTCTGCCATTTTTTAGCATGAAGTTAAAACTAAGCATTAAAGTTCATGTAGAATAAACCACATTGTGCTGTAACTATTACTTTCCATTTATCTCATATTTATGTTTACATGACAAATGTAAACAGCTAAAACTCCAGTGAACACATTTACTTCACTGCCCATCAACATCACTTGTCATTTGGTAAAATAAGTTAGAGTGAGAATATGACATTACATGTATTACTATATGGGGGGGGGCTCATAATGTCCTACATAAAGGTTTTGATGTCCCATCGGTTGATGCCTTGTGCATTACATGCCGGTGTGATAGAAGTTACTAATTAATAATAATAATAATAATAATATAGGCCCTTATGAAACGATGCTATATAAATTTTCAATTATAATTATATCAGTACTTAACAGAATTGCTTGTATATATGTATGTATGTATGTTTGTTTTCTTGTATCAAGCCACTTAATATAGCACCTTTTAAGTCGGCTACTTCACAAAGGCGCTGCACGAATGACTATCTTACTCATCTAGATTTTAAAGTGCATTTTAATAAATTTTTTAATTGTTTACTGAACAGAGCTAAACGCAACAGCACGTATGTAAAGCTGAAGACTGTTCCTAGAGGAAGATCCTAGTCATGATAAGAAACAATAAGCTTGAGTTTACATATGGATGCGAGGCACCTGCATATCTCCCCATGCAGATGAGCGCAACGATCGCAGACCTAGTCGACTTAAGACTGGAACGTAAAACTTCTTGAGGTTTGTCAGTGTGATGCCGACTAACAGGGCGTGCCCCAGAAAAAATACTTGAATTTTTCTTTCATTTCATGTTACTATTTTGTCATAACGTGTAATAATAATAACCTTCATTATTTTACTGTGTTTCGATAGGTGCCTTTGGATTTTCTGGCCGCAAGATTCCTGCTTGAGAAGGATGGGTGTTAGGATGGTTGCTCTGTATTGTCGGGATTGGTGTTCGATTTGTGCTTGGTTTTAGTTTTTTATTTGTCTTTAGTTTTTTTGTAGTGTATTTGTATATTTTTTTTATAAGTATTTAGATTTTTGTATTTGTGTTTAGTTTAGTGACAAAATAAGCAACAACTCGAACAACAAATGACAAAGTAAACACAAAAGTAAATGACAAAACAGACACGAAAGCAAACAACAAACGACAAAGTAACAGAATAGGCAACAAAACAATCAAGACAAAATAATCAAAAACTACACCCCTGCTGAGCCTCTGGCGTGGCTTAATCTCCCGTAAGCTCGTGAAGGCAGGGTGGCCCCTGGCGCGGCTTAGACTCCCGTAAGCCCTTTGTGTAGTTTTTGTGTTTTTGTCTTGTTTGTTTTGTTGTTTATTTTGTTACTTTGTCGTTTGTTGTTTACTTTCGTGTCTGTTTTGTTGTTTACTTTTATGTTTAGTTTGTTGTTTGAGTTGTTGCTTGTTTTGTTGTTAAACTGAATACAAATGCAAAATCTAAATGCTTTGTAGTGTTAGTTTGTTTTTATTTGTCGTGTGTTTGTGTTTTTTTTGGTGTTGTGCTTTTATTTTGTCGTGGGCTGTTGGTGCTGTTGTTTATTTTGTCATGGGTTTTGCCGAGGGATTAGAAGGAGGCTCATAGAACAGTAGGTCAGACGGAAAGAGTTAGTGTGGAATCCAAGGACGTTTTATTTAAAGGACAGGAAACTCCTTATGTAACACTGTTGGACAAGTTATCTCGTCCATGACAAAGGCGTATAACGTCATGTTTACATAACAAATGCATTACGGGGTCTATGAAGACAATCAACGAATAATTATTTTTTTAGCAATAAACAATTACTTGTATATAATAAAACATCATATTTAATATGTACTGTAGTGTCTTACAATTTATATACATTTTATTTAATTTTAAAGGTAATTTTGCATAACTTTGCAGTGCACAACCATGCTGCAGTGGAGTGAGTGGACCACATTATGTCAACAAATCTTTTGACATGACCTAGATGGACGAGAATTAAGGTTATAAGAAAGCGTACGAGCAGATCATACGTGTGTGTGTGTGTGTGTGTGTGTGTGTGTGTGTGTGTGTGTGTGTGTGTGTGTGTGTGTGTGTGTGTGTGTGTGTGTGTGTGTGTAGGTGTGTGTAGGTGTGTGTGTGTGTGTGTGTGGGATGTTGATTACTGCTACCATCTGATGGCAAGTGTTCCGACTTCTTAGTCAGGGCTAATAGGTCTAGTCAGTTATTAACTGTGCTGCCAGCCTGATCTAGAGGCTTTGCCACGTGAATTTATTAATCTGTGATATCCATAGCCTGATCTAGAGGCTATGGAGAACGTTTAGAGTTCGTAAACTTTGCCCATTTGCATGTCATCATACACGGCACTGACTAGCCTTCTCATTATGAGACTATAGATATATAACAGATTACTAGTATCCATTCAAGTGGAATATAACAAAACCAGTGTTGATATCAGCTACAGTCCTCGTAATAGGAGTCAATAGCATGTCCCATAGTCCTCCACAAGGTTTGGCAAATGTTCTTGTAGTCTCTGGGTGACTGCTTGGAACAGTTTTCCTGACCACTGAAGAACGCAACATCTTTTGAGAGTTTCAGATCATGTGTAAAGTGTCAACAAATATTTAGGTAAAATTAACTTCGTTATTACATGTCTTTATGGCCTTTCCTCAAAAACCTGTCTTGGGGTTGCAGTACCTTATGGCTGAAGTGCAAGCACTATAAGTGTAAACCAAACCAACAACATAGAATACATTTTAACCATCCCAAAGTGCTTGTTAGTAATTTAATGACCCAGATAGATGAAGAGCCAAGTGGCCCATATGGGGTGGCATTCTGTGTATAGTTGCCATCCAAGTAATCAATCTCCAAACGTCTATAGCGCCACTCAAAGGCCAAGCGCAGGGCCAGTGGCGGCGATCTTGTTTGAGAGGTGGGGGGGGACATTTGGGAACTGATCTGGTCAAAAGAGTTTTGAACTGATCTGGTCAAAAAAGAGGTCTAAAAAATTTTTATGACCTGAGTACGAAAAAATGTGATGACCTTTTTTTGGTGTTTCTTCAAAATTTGGGGGTCCAATGTATGGCGTGTCCCCCCACTGTTAAAGGTGGGGGTCTTGTCCCCCTCGACCCCCCGGGATCGCCGCCCATGGCAATACAATACAATACAATACAATATTTATAGACGAATTAGACTTAGACAGTCATGCATGCACGCAGCGCCTTTGTGAGGTAACCGGCTAAATGCGCTCTATTAAGTGGCTTGAATCGCTTGATACATACATGCATATGTATGCATGCATATATAACAGCTCTGGATCGTGGTGCTCCAGAAGCTATTACTCTTCTCTATAACAGCCGTTGGTTGCTGTCTACGACATCTATCAGACTTTGGTTCTGTCTGTATAGTTTCTTTATTGTCATCATTACGAATGTCTCCACGAATACAGAGTTCAATTACAGACGATTGTTCAGCTATACAGATGATAATGCGACGGCTATCAGAACTTCTATTCTACTAGGTATAGACATGTTTCTTCAACGTCTGTCTGCGTCCATTTTCACCCAACATGTTCTGCCTCTTCGCGAGCGTCTAACCTCGAGGACCGCCCGTTCTCAACTGACCAGCTTCCCTCGCAAGCTCCTCTCTCTCTAGTCTAGGCTATCAGTCCTAGCTCCAACTACTAGGCAGCCTAGCCCAAGCACTAGTATAGATTTTCATCTCCTTAAAAGTTATATCTGGCGATAACCTGCGGCTAGGATTATATTATCCTACGTGTGCTGGTTTCCCTTCTGCACATCTGCATCTAGCAAGCAGCGTCTACATTCAGCCTCTAGCTGCTGACTAAACTTAGAGCATGTCCGTCTTGAATGCTTGGCTACACTCTTCCATGTGTCTCCGTACCTGTCTAAGTGAATGTGTCTGTCAGTATGTTCTTTTGGTACTGTCAGTATGTCTCTATACGTTCTTATCTGTCTTCTTCCGTTCTGCTGCTCGATGTAAGGTCTACTTTCTGACTGTGGGTCAATCGGTCACTTAGCTGATATACTTTCTGCAATGCACTGGTCTGCATTAAGCCCAATATATCTAACTAGTTAGCATTACTTATATAGCAGCAATCTAGCTCTCTGATAGTTACACGATGTTATCGCCTCTGAAACTACAGCCATACTGTGCTACAGCTCTTATTCTGTGTCTTACATGGAGTATACTCCGAATCTCCGAGTGTACTCCGAGCAGTAGTGCAACATGGCCTTACTGAGATTTAAGGAATCTGTAATACTGTATTATTTTAGAGTGATAACTTGTTGAATTGTTGCATTGTTACCCACAGATGTCGCCCGTTTTCAATTATTACGCCTTATATTAATATAATTTTTAAATCTCCAAAGGGCAAATCTTTACTTTGCAAACTCAATTATACGCCGATTTTCCTTCATAAATCTTATTAACTAAATGTGTTTCTTATCTAAATAAAATGCGATATTTTCCAGGGTCCCCGATTATCGCCCTCTAAATAGCCACACAACGCTAAATTAGGAGTTTCAATTCCTGTGTATTATAAGTCCTCGCTAATATTTCCTCTTTAAAGCGGGTTAGCGGGATCATGTCTAACTGGGTCACAAAATTAACGTTATAGGCCTGATTTAACTGAAACGTGTATGTTTGGTTATGTCCAGTAGCTGCAGTCGACTAATAAAAATGGCATCAGCCGAGATAGGAAACGTGGGTAAAAGGAAACACGCCTTGAGCTTGAAGATTAAGGCGGAATGTTCGACATCGAAAGCACGAACATGTGTAATGACTCTTCCCCATGCTGTTGTGGAGACACCGGTATTCATGCCCGTTGGAACTCAGGGCACTCTTAAAGGGCTTTTACCTGAACAACTGGAACAACTCGGCTGCAGACTTATGCTCGGAAATACATATCACCTTGGCAATAGGCCTGTAAGTGCTAAACAGCATGTATAATTATATATATATATATATATATATATATATATATATATATATATATATATATATATATATATATATATATATATATATATATATATTGTATGTGCGTGCGTGCGTGCGTGCGTGATATGTGCCACAGTTGTGTCCTTAAAGAATCTGAGATTTTAGTAATGACAATTATACAATGCACTGTGATTGGAAGGGACAGGATTGCGAAAGTCTTGCGTGAGTGAAATTTTTATGCAGAATTTCCTTTTTATTATTCAGGGTGACCAACTGCTGGAGCAAGCTGGTGGGCTTCATGAGTTTATGAATTGGAAGCATGCTTTGTTAACGGTAAGCATTCTTTAGGTCATCATTTAAGGTAATTAAGTCATCTGGTCATAGTGATTAATAATTCTTAACTCTAGCAGGAGTTGCTTAGGTTACCGGTAGATAGTGTGGGGTTTACCCGAATCCCCAAAACCAAATTCCCTGAAAGTGGTGGAATTGCAAAATTGATCAAATGCCTGAAAACAATTTTCTGCCAAGCGTTCGAATCCTGAAAATTTGTATGGATTAGCCGGCCAATATCATAAACAGTATATTCATAATGTCTCTAAAAGGTAGATTTGTGCAAATAACTTTGTTGTAATATAGAAAATAGATTTCGGGGATCCGGAAAAATTCTGGATTGGGGTTTTGGGAATTCGCTACACACCCGATGGTGTTCATAGCAGAAGACTATAAGCATCTTTTTGATGAATAATGGTGTTTTCTGTGGTAGGACAGTGGAGGTTTTCAAATGGTTTCCTTGCTGGCTTTGGCTGAAATTACAGAAGAAGGCGTTAAGTTTCAGTCTCCACACGATGGATCAGACATGATGCTCACTCCAGAGAAATCTATCGAAATACAAAACAGCATTGGTATGTACTCGTGAATCTTTCTAGTGCACGTTTAGGACTTTTAGTATGCTAACTGGATCGCTAGTCAGGAATCGTGTAATAGTTCAATCAGCGTTAATCTTGCTCTGCATTTAATGCCCACTAATGATATTTCCATGATGTTAGAGCCAGATTTCCAACATTATCTTGGCAAGATGCCTATTAAGGGTTTGTTTACCTGCAGTGTGTCAGTGTGTCTGATCTTTTGTATACAATGGTAGTGGCAACCTTTCTTCTGATGTAGGTTTGTGGTTGATGTTCTGTGATCATCAAATGTGGCATTGACATTGCATTTAGGTGCAGATATCATCATGGCCTTAGATGACGTTGTGCACAGTACAGTAACAGGACCCAGGGTTGAAGAGGCAATGCACAGGTAAATCTTGATTTTAATTGAAGCCTAGGACCCAGGTTTTAAGCAATATACAGTAAATCTCGATCTTAACTGAAGTCTTTGCTGTAATAGATAGCAACATTTTTTTGTCACTGAAACTTCAAATGACACTTCTCATTTAATGGTAGGAAAACTACAGAATGACCAGGGACTTTTTGGGTAGGTTTTGGTGTATTTCTTATTTAATGCTGTCTTAAATTAGATAAAATTAGGAAATTAGGTCTAAATTAGTTTCAGTTTTGGATATTTTGGTTTTTGGTGTATTTCTTATTTAATGCTGTCTTAAATTAGATAAAATTAGGAAATTAGGTCTAAATTAGTTTGAGTTTTGGATATGCTGAGCAGTCTTTAAATTGGTTTTCAATTATTACAAAATCAGTATATAAATTGTATCTTCGAGGAAGTCCTAAGCTCCTTGAGAGCAAGTCCTTCATGCACAGTTGCTTAACACTGTTGGTTTTTTTGGTCATGCTAGTAGTAATATTATTAGTAATGATAATAATATTACTACCACTAATTGAAACATTACTAGTGAGCAACAGCAGCAGAAGGTATGATGATGATGATGATGATGATGATGATGATGATGATGATGATGATGATGATGATGATGATGATGATGATGATGATGATGATGATGATGATGATGATGATGATGATGATGATGATGATGATGATGATGATGATGATGATGATGATGATGATGATGATGATGATGATGATGATGATGATGATGATGATGATGATGATGATGATGATGATGATGATGATGATGATGATGATGATGATGATGATGATGATGATGGTGGTAGTGAAAACCTATTGTGGTTTTAGAACAATACGATGGTTAGACAGATGTATTGGTGCTCATAAGAAATCAGAAACTCAAAGCCTCTTTCCGATCGTCCAGGGCGGACTCTATCCTGAACTGCGCAAGACTTGTGCAGAAGGTAGGAATTCACATCTGATGATATTGACATGATGCGACTCCTTTGTGTAACCGAGTGTAACTTGAATGGTTGCTTTTTGACTGAAGACACAAAGCTTCAAGGGCGATTTCAATCATGCACTAAGTGGTTCTAACTGCTGGCTGCTAATTACTAAAAGAAAATTCCAGTTTACTGTTACATTTAGTTAAGTAAGGCAATATACTGCTGTGTGATTGGTTGATTGTGTTTTAGTCGTGTGTACAACTGACTTGTGCTATACATCTGAAATTTTTTAATGCCCCCATACAAATTACAGAAGTGCATTTTGAAGCTGGGTAACAGAAAACGTTATGTTCGAACACACAATTTATACACTGATAAACAGACGGAGCAAATAACTGTTCGGATTAGTAGGAAAGATAGTCTCAGTGAGAGAGATCGAAACCTGAAGAGGTAGAGAGAGTTCCAGCAAATGTAAGGAACACCGGCGAAAGACAAGACTTCTGATGGCTTTTATCATTGGATATTTATTTTGGATTATATAGTTCTTAGCTTCAAATTACAGTTGGTTGGTTAGAAAAAATTCTGATTCTAAATTAGAAGGAGACTGTTTCTGTGATTGATAGAGTTGATAAAGAGAGATGTTCCTGGATTTGCGATTGGAGGCTTGAGCGGTGGAGAGGAAAAGAGTGAATTCTGGAGGATGGTTACTCTGTCAACTGGAATTCTACCAAAAGAAAAGCCACGATATCTGATGGGAGTTGGGTCTGTCATCATTTGGTCACTGTTATAATTGTAATTTATTAATCAGCTATATTTGTGAGGTTTAAGAAATTCACCTAGATAACATTGGAAGATGGAGGAGGCTATGAGAGCATGGTCTGGCAAAATGCTACATAGAGAAGTTTACAAAGGCATGGGAGCTGTTAGTCATTCTCCTTTTGTATAGACATAAACTGATCACTACTGTGATCTGGATTACCTTGTGTGGTGTAACTAAAAAGGTGCCTTAGGTTCATTCTAAGGGCCTAGACAACAATAGAAGTTCTTGGTTTGCCGGACTCTGATTAACTTTACTATGTTTGTTATTGTTGTCTCCACTGTCAATGACTGTTGTAGCAACTGTAACAGAAACAAATCAGATAGCAGAAGTTGTCTAACTGACATTTACAGTATTCATGTTGATACTATTTGTTGGAATTTTATTTATGTTTTTCTTTGAAGGAATGATTTAATTGGAATCTGTCTTTGTAGTTTTGCTGTGGATCTTGTTGTCTGTGTTGCTCTCGGCTGTGACATGTTTGACTGTGTCTTTCCAACACGCACTGCTGTGAGTAATCTTTATGGTGAATTTTTCTTAAATCTGGCAAGCTGATCTGTTGTAATGCATACCATAGTCATAAAATGGCGCTAAGGAACATCCAGAGTAGTGTGCCACTGAAGCTATGGCATAAATTTCTCAGCTTATGATGGTATACAGTGATGCCCAGCATATGCCTTCTGGTCTGTCTTATCGCTTGGATCTTAAATGGATATTTATTGAGTTATTGATAAGTGACACCATTTTACTGAGAAATGCACTTTCTAATGTAAACAGTTTTATGATGCCTTCTAAGAAGAACATAATGTCTTATGTTCTTAGAAGGTGCAGTAGAAATGTTCAGATTTATGCATAGGAAATCTATGCATAAAATGTGTTCATTTGAAGATAAGTTTTAATTTGAGCCTATTATGCCGATTGGTTTGAGAGCTCAACTTGAGTCAGCCTGGCGTGTTCAAGTTCAAGGGCCCTGCACCGAGGCAGTTACTGTGTAGGGACCTTGAGCAATTCCTTTGCGCACAATTGCTCAGCACCACTGATGCTCTGTATGTGTGCACTATCAATTGCTGTTCTATTTGAATCGATGTATTCTGCTGTGATGGACCTGCCTTCTGAACAGTTTTCCTTTATGCATTCGTATTGTTGCATTGACCGCTGTTGAGCAAGCATTTTCAAACTATATCAAAAGCACTGGTTTAGATCAGTTGGATAGTGTGGCATGTAGCGCTTTTCAGAAGTACTTAAAAGCCACTATATTGGGTGTCTTGATATATACAATTCAGTGAATTCTGGAATTATATATGTTATATATACTGGTATGGATTGGCAACACAACTGTGAATATCTGTCTTCAGCGATTTGGAGTGGCTCTAGTTCCAAGTGGCCAGCTCCAGCTTAAGAACCAGAAGTACCGGAAGGATTTTCAGCCTATCGACAGCTCATGTCCGTGTTCAACATGCAAACAGTATACACGAGCATTTCTGCATACGATTGTAACCCAGGAACCCATTTCCTGCTCTCTGCTGACGATTCACAATTTAGCCTACCAGGTAACTGCTCTAAAATCTCATTGATCAAAAGCGATCTATATAGTAGCTGCCATTTTAGTCATTTATTCATGCTTAATTTCAAATCAGTGACTTCACTGTGGTAGGTCCATCTTTCTGCAATAGGCATCCTTGCAACATAAGTTTCTTGGCCTTCCTCTGCTTCTTTTTCATAAGCTCTGGAAACTATTCTATTCAATCATGGTTATGTGATCAGGTTGAGAACGTTAGTGGTGCTATATGTAAATTTGCTATTATGAGTACACTCACAGTTGGATTACTGTGGTTGTGTTTGTGCCTTCAGAACTGGTGTACTGCTGAACTGTTGTAAGGGCATTATGAAATTTCAGTTGTATTGCATTGGATCATGAAAATGAATGTGACCGTGGGTCTGCACTTCTGAATGTTTCTATAATGGCATGCAAACATAAGTAAGTAGTAGCCTTTTGAATAATGCAAGTCAAATGCTCACATTTTACAATTTAATAGACATTTGATGTAAGTGTTACTGTCATTGGATCAATTATTAGCAACTACTGCATAGAGTGCTTTTGACGCTCGCTTCAAGATGGTAAACTGGGTGAAGAATGGAGTGTGTTATTCCACCTCTAGCTTTTAAAATATTTGCCAAGTGATGATAAAGTTGAAGTTTTATCAATGTCTGTATTTCGTCAGCTCCTACGCTGACTCGTCTGATCCTCCACCTTCCAATTCTTCTTGCCCTACATGACACCCGTCTTAACAGCTGCTCTGCCTCCGTTGATCTGGCGCCCTGGAAACCGGACTTGGACCTCCTTTGGACTACTCTCTGGAAGACCCCTGCTGATTTGACGTAGCACTCATGAACAGGCTGGTGCCCTGTGCTTGACCTTCGAGTGACGCTTTAGAAGTTTGGAGATTAAGATTCTTGCTTCTCACAGTACAGCATAGATGCCATTTTCCAATTCTTGTCCTCAAGAACTCCTCCTCTTATGAATGAGTTAACTCCATTCTTTTCAGTCATTTGTTGAATCTAATGCTTTTCTCGTGTTTAGCACCAAGTTTTCGTTTATACTGTCCCTCCAAGTTGGTTGACTGGTCTTCCTTTGTTCCTCATTTCTTCACATCTAACATGTAGTGCGCTGTGTGGGATTCAATCAGTGTATGCTAAATAAAAAAATTTGATTTCCTGAGAGTTTCCATGTTTTAGTTAATATTGGCTCCTTGAGTCATCAAACAATTGTCCATTTTAGGAGCAAATGTGATGAAAATAAATCTAAAGCTTCCATAATAGAAAATATGAAATGTTTAGGCACTACTGCAAAGTGAATTAGGGGCATTTTAGAACAAGCTTGAATGATTTAAAGCAGGGGTTCCCAACCTGGGGTGCCTGCACCCCAGGGGGTGCGAGATGGCATTTCAGGGGGTGTGAGAAAGAGGGAAAGTATGTTACTATTGTACTGTATGTATGTGGAAACTGTCTGTTAACAGTTTTGTAGGGGGTGTGAACATTAATCAAACATTTCCTAGGGGTGCAGGGCATAGAAAAGGTTGGGAACCTCTGATTTAAAGCATGGAAGTTTGATTCATGTTTAAAGCTCTTACTTCCAGTATGACTGGTGAAGCAATTAACACAAAGGCGAGTTTGTCTTGTAGGTGATGTCTCATACTGCATTATATCATTGGCACATCATTGAACTAATCAGTGTAGTATTAGTGGTAATGGGCCAGGTCAGTTTGGCTGTTTGGAATGTATGTGTAAAAGTATAATGAGTTGTGTGGGTTAGATGGTGAGTTGATGAGCATGCTGTATTGTGTGAGTGGAGTGTTTTCAAGAAATGTGCAGTCTCGTACAGGAAGAGATAGACATTTGTTGGTAAAGTTGGTAGTGATCCTTGAAGAGAAATTAGACTCACCATGTTTCTTATGGTGTTTATTTTCAGTTGAGGTTGATGAAAGATATGCGCGAATCGATTGTGGATGACCGATTTCCCGAATTTGTTCAGGCATTTATGCTGAAGATTTATCCAAAGCGAAATTATCCACAGTGGGCAGTGGATGCTTTGGCCAGTGTAAAGATTTGCCTCTCTTGAACCTCATCTCCCGCGATTCAACCGGTTAAAACAGGGTCCAGCGAATGGATCAATTTTATCAGGTCTTGGAGAGTCCTAGGAAACTGTTTTGAACATACAGTCTTTTAATATTTCTTTTCTGGAAAGAGAACAACTAGGCATTGCATTAAAGTAAACTGTTAATAAGATTTCTGTGTTGCCAAGATCTCAACTTTCTTTTAACAATATATGTTGAAATGTGCTAATCTGTTCATGCTATAAATTGTATGTCATGTTACTGGAAGTTTCCGGTGGATTGACGACATTTATTAGAAAATCTTGTTCCTGTTAAAGCCTTCTTTAAGAATGCACCCATATATGATATCTGAAGTCCTCAGAGGTGTTGTTAGTTGTCTGAATTCTTCATTCTCATGTGATGCATTTGGATGTGGTTATGAAATGCTAAAGCACTGGAAATATATCTAGCAAGATAGATCGTGTTTTCAATTTCTGCTTCTTTAATAATGGTACATGGTCAAGCAGATGCTGATAGAGTTGAACATTACCTGTTTTTTACAGCATTTGTTTCAATGTATTGGTATAGAAGATCTACAGAATCCACTTATGTCCTGTGTCTGTTTTGGTAATATTTATTGGTGCCGATCATTATCTCTGCTGTTAATTTCTGCTCGTTTTGTCATTGGTCCTAATTCAGTTGAATCTAGAATCATTGCAGTGCACAAAGGCTTTGCTTAAGTGTCTGACCCTTCTGATAGTAATGGTATCAAAGAGAACCTGTTGACGTTTTATGATAATTCCGTGACAAAACAAAGTTGGAACCACTTGTTGACTAGAAGAATTATTAAATGTATGTATGGCCTTAAACATAACATTAAGGTAAAAAAAATTTATTGATATTTTTAACTCATGCTATATTATAATTATCTTAGTTCTGTTTTAGGTAAATTTTCAGCTCGTATAATGTGCAAGATTGAAAGTCATTGTACATTCTGTCAATATTTTCTCAAAACTAAGTAATTAATTAAGTAGAACTTTAAACTGGAGATGTTCTTTAGTTTTGTGCTATTGATGTCTTATGTAGCATTCCAACGAAGTCAATCAATCAATCAACTAGACATTTATATAGCGCGCTCTTCAAGGCAACTATTCAGAGGCACTCGTGAGTTGATACCTACCGGTACTTACTTTAGCAGATGTAATGGCTCTGAACTAGTTGTCGTGCTCATTTTTTCTGACACCTCACATTCAGATTACTGACCTTTTACATAGTAAGTGGTGCACTAAATATATAAGTGTGCAAGGTTAACGTCATTGGCAAGTGATGGCAGGTGTGAATATCAGTGACAGGTGATTGGCAAGCTCATTGGTCCTAGAGAAGTTTGAAGAGTAGCTTACATCCTGAACAAATGATCATTGCATCATGTGGTTTGTTGTATGTACACAGTACAATTCTACTTTTGAACAAATGCAGTTTGGGCAAACAACTTGGTCATGACGAGATGTGCTGCACCCAACTGTGAGGCTTAAACTTTCAATCGCAAAGCATCCTCATTAATTTCTGACCTCATCTCTGATGCCTAGGTATTGAATTTGTTTTCAGGCAAACGACATCTGCTTACGATTGATTGTTGACTGTTGGCAAACAAATCTCTCAAAATCGTTCTGTTTGTTTAGGAACATTTGTTGAAAATTGGGATATCTGGCATTGGCAGCATTGTCAAATAGAGGTTTATAAATATTTCACGTGGAAACGTTACTTGCTGGATTATTCAGAGCGCAGAAATGAGTTTTGGTTCTTCACTCGCCCTGTACTTTGTCAACCCTCGTACAAAACAGCCAACCGTCTGTGGATGGATTGTTTCGTTACTCTTTATGTCGTTGTTAATCAACGTTCTGCTTTCAAAAGTCTCCCGACGTAATACAGAAGAGAAAGACCAGGTGGTGGTCAGTCTGCACGACGTTAACCCAAAGTTCCGGAATTTTCCAACTCACATTCCAGATGAACAGGAGGAAAAGATTGGCAGTCTTCAGGGAGACAGCACAAGTCATGGAGAAGACGTCCAGCCAGTTCCCATTCCTGTTTTTGATCACAATGTTGCAGTCCCTGCTTTTGATCCAAACGTGCAGCACAGGAAGAAACAAGTTATCAATGAAGATATGAAGAAGGGAGGAAGTAGAGCAAAGCTGGCAGAACACCAGAAGCCACAACCGAAGCAGTTTCCGGTCGATGTTCTGTTAAAACCAGACATTTCATGTGATCAGGAGCGATCACTGCTTATGGTCATCTTCAGTCGACCTGAAAATCGGGGAGGCAGGTCGGCCATAAGACGCACATGGGCACGGTTCAGTGCTGACAAGTACCCTTCAGCCGAGATCAGGTGAGAGGATTGTTTAGCTATGACCCCATTCCACAGACCACTGCCCATGCAAATACTAAACCGGTTCGATTTGTCTTGATTTAACTATCCCACATCCTCAAACATTGAAGTTGTTGGTGCAGTAATTTAGTGGTTAGCATGCTGGACTGTCGGTTGAGAGGTCGGGGTTCAAATCCCTACCGAGCCAGAAATTTATGTGGAGATTTCTGCTCGACCTGTGCCCTCTAGCCAACGTGGCTATAATGAGTACAGTGACCATACAGTGTCAGTGGGAGATCAGGCCGCAAGGGAGAGGGCTGGCCACCTGCCCTCCTATGTGAAGGTTCAGAGAAATAAAGTCACTAACACTTCATACCCATGGCTGGCATTGGAGCTAGCTTAAAGGGCTGCTTCTTCCTCATTATGCCAGCCAGCCAGCATCGTATCAATAGAACCAAATATCCACCTGTTGTACCCATATAGTCGCATTAGATGAAGTGTTCTTGTTCTAACTGTGCAGTCTCTGCAGAAAGTACTGACCATTGTATAGAGGATAATGTAATGACCCAATGAATCAATTTTCATCTTGATGTTAGACTTGGGTACTGTAGCCCCAGACCCTAAGAGATGAGATTGATCACTTTTTAACCAGGTCACGCTTGAATTTTAAAGAATGAAAGTTGACGAAGAATGGCATTTAACACGGATATTTACTTGGTTTGGTTCTCTTGGGGTTTAAACAAGTGCACACCGATATTCACAAGCATGACCGTATGTACTGACCAAACACAAGGTAGACAATGGAATGGGGTAGACAATGGAATGAGAACCATGCAATAAACAGTTAAACACTTTAAGTGTTATTAACAAACTGTGAAGATATTACAGGCGGCTTTCAATTTAAGTCAAAAGACCTTAGGATAACTCATGGCTGACTATACCACTGGCAATAGGCTGCAAATATCGAAGGAAACACACAATTAACACCACCACGTTATGGGTGTAGTTGTCAGGTAGTTAATAACCTGGACTGTCAACCAGGTCATGATTGAATTGCTGCTAGACAAAGATAATATTTCCATTAGAAAACCCCATCAAGTGCTGATGGCTATAAAATGAATGCATTGACTGTTGCGGGGTTAGACAGATAGGGAGGGTTTGAGAACTGCTGAGTAGTTAGTCTGTAAGAGGTGCTCTAGAAAATGACAAATACAATACAAGGAAGGGAGTTTGTCATCTGCCGTTGCTGCCAAGGCTTTGTTAATAAAGTCAGTAGCACTTTCATACCCATAACTGCCTCTAACTTACAGACTGGCTTCTTCACAAGAAAATTAGTTCTCAAGAAACTAATTTCTATATAACTATTTCTTTATGTAATTGGATGCCAACTTTACCAATAATTATCTGGGAACTTATATATCGCCTCCATCACTGGCGTAAACTTGTCCAAAATATTTGGGGGCATGAGGTCTGGACCAGAGGTGCAAAAAAAAGTTTTTTCAAGATGAAAAGTTTTTTGTTTAGTTTTTTTTATGGTTTTAGTTGTTTTGGTTGTTTTTCAAGATTTTCGGACTTCGGATCATAAAAATCATGAAAAATGGCATGAACAAGAGCTCCAGCTCAGTTTAATTCAGTTGCGATTTCCGAAAATTAGAAATCATTAAATCAATGTCATTAAAATAACTTAGAACTACAAAAATAAGAATTTTTTTTTTATTTGTGGTTTCTGCTTTTTTTGTTTAAAACCAAAATCCGATAAAAAAAATTTTCACCTCTGGTCTGGACAGTCAGCAGAGGCCTCCGGTGTGTTACGCTAATGCGTATGAAATTGGGCGTTTTGTTTACATGTTTACATGTAAATTTGTTTTATATTGAAGATATTGAAGATAAAAATAAATCTTTGTTTTCATTATGAATTTCTAATTGTATTTCAGTTCTCTGTCTGTTTTTCTGTTTCTGAAGAAATTTGTATATATTGAAACATAATATTTCCGGCTCCTCAATTATTGGGGGGCACATGCCCCGGCTGCCCCCCCAGAGTCTACGCCTATGGCCTCCATAATAGTAATCGTAATCTCCGGTACTCAAGGATGCCAGGTGGTCGTTAACTGTTTGTTTTTATGGCAGCTGGATTTCCATATTCGTTATCGGTCGAGCACAGACAGACTGGTTGGAGGAGGAAATAAAAACCGAGAACGAGAAACACCGTGATATACTACAGGGTGACTTCATTGACAATCCGTATGAGGACACACGCAAATTCATGTTGGCCTTAAAGTGGATGATGGGATCAACTCAACTGAGCCACGAATGTCGAGTGCGCTACGTCATGAAGTCCGTGGACAACATATTCCACAACATGAATGCCATCTCTGGTTGGCTCAAGGCCAAATATTCAAATAAAGATGATGACGAGGGGCTTTATGTTGGTAGATTGCTTCGTAAGGACGCTCCAATTCGAGACCCTGAAGACCCATTCTACGTGTCGACTGGTGATTATCCCGCGCAGTTCTTTCCTGATTTGATCCAGGGTCCAGTCTACCTGTTTTCCTACGACACTTTGACGCTGATGAACGGAGCGATGGGAAAAGTGACGCCAATTGCCATGGAAGATGCCTACGTTGGGCTTCTGGCAGCAAAGGGTGGAATCACTCCACGGCACAATGACCACTTCCAGATGTTGTCACACATCCGGGATGGATGTCACTTTCTGCGGATGTTTTTCATCCACAACATTCTGCCAAACGATCATCTGGTCATCGACAGAAACCTCGATGCGGCCAAACACAACAAGAAATGTGGAGCTGTAAGACAAAGATATAATCACATAGAAGCCTAAGGAGCCAGATTCTGGCACAGGACAAATGAAAAATGACAATCAACATCAGTATAATGATTCTGTTTCTATTGAACCTTCATGATTTGGTCTGTTGCCGAGTTTTCTTTCTCAATGGTCATTGCAGGGTGGAAGTTATAGGAGCTTATATGTCGGAGGAACCAAAGCGACAGTGTGGTCATGGGGTCTAACCAAAAAAAACGTTAGTCCACCAGGTGTGGGGTGTACTTCCATTATGCCTGACTGAATTGATTGATTGATAACCGTTTTATTGATTTGCCAATAATTTCCATAACGCGCAGTGTCGCCTAATGCTGAATACTGGATTGCTGCATTTCAAATGCCAATATTTTACAGGCGGTTTTTTTCAATTTAAACAATTAAACAAAAACATGTTAACTTTACAATGATTTTACATGTACATGAAAATAGCTGCAACACTGTGAAACACCAAATCTGTGGCAGAAAAGAGAAAACTTAAAACACAGGCAGACGGAAATTATTAAGCAGTCTGCTTATGATGAGCTAATCGAACTAAACAAAATGAGAGCCAAAGCAAGAGATATCCTGGCCGTTGACTTGTGGAGTATCCATGTTTTGGCCTGAAATGACCTGCAAGTTGAAACTGGGTTGGGGTCAGGTATTCACTGTTCAGGTGATCTTTCAGATTAAACCACGGCAGAATGTACTGGATAACTATGCTACCTACTTTGCAGTGTTTTTTCAGTGTCTGCTTTACCATGTAACTTCCACTTGAACCTAATCAACGACTGCACAAACCTAGTAATTTAACTGTGGCACTTCAAATTCATCCGTCCAATTTGTTTATGAGATGTATGCATAGCAAATGAAGCTGATTTTCAGCTTTCCAAGAGTCACAATACGTAATACATTGATGGAGGAATTGAACTAATAGTAGAGTCCACATAAGAAAATGGTGATGCTGATTCCAATGACAGCATTGGCATTGAGCATTCTTCGGATGAAGGGCCTTTCCTTCAGCAGTTTCATTCTCTCAAAATAAGACTCTTCTGCTGAGCCTGATTCTGCTTGACTTGTCTCGTTCTCTGGCAGACCACAAACAATGTTGAACCAGCGTCTGACAACAGACGCTGAATTCCGATTTTTCGTACTGATGTTGCTGCTGGCTTCAGATGTGCTGGAATGCCTTGTCTCTGGCTCCAGCTGTGGAGGCTGGCAACCAGCAGCGTCTGTGCTCTTTTCCCCTAGAATCATAACACATCAGATTTTAACACAAGCAAGGAGATGTAGCTAACATAAAACGAATCGCATGAGTGTATGAATTATGGCAGATACTGGACCTTGAACATGATGCTATTTGCTTGGACGTGAACTTGATGGTTAACTGTTACATGTGAAGATTTTTAGTCAACTAACTGATCAGGAACTTCGGGGTGTTGAGAGCAAATGATTATTCATCCAGTTTAAACTTACAACAATTACAGATATAAAATGTGTACAAGTGACTCCAAAAATTGTAAACTAACAAAGCACTCTTAACCTACAGTTTTAACAAAATCAGATCTTACAGCCCTAACACTTAGACATTTTGTTGGTACTACATCTACCTATCCTAAAAACTTGGAAGGCCAATGCTCTACAACTACAAACCAGGACCAATGCTTCTTAGGTACACTGGGGAAAAGGGCATCCACTAAAATCCATTGTAATTCAGTGACAGCCCAAATGGACACATTGAAAAGTTGTGAAGCCTGCGCAATGAATGGACCTGGTTGCAAAAGGAATCTCCTAATAATCTGATCATTCTCCTAATATGCTGATCCTCCTCCTAATACTTTGATCATAAACATGGGATCTAGTAGTATTCGTGTAGCAATAACTAGTTGCTTTGATAGCATGAAAGAACTTGACTCTTATGGTTTTGGGTCAAGGGATTTGTAATTGTAAGTGCTTTAAAATAAATTCTGTTCAATTGTGTTTGTGATGTCAGGTCACGAGCACCTTTAAAAAGTCTCTCCCGGAGAGGTGCTATACAGTAAACAAATGTGCAATAACAATTACACTTACCTGTTCCTTTGTCCAATGATGTCTTCCTGTCTATTTCCTTGTCTCTTCTTGTCCACCATGTGACACCTATGAGCTAAATAAAGTATGGCACCAATAAGTATTTAGAAAAGGTTAAAAGCAAAAGCAATGCTGTGTCTCACACCAGAACAGTTTTGGCTCTTCAGCATTCTTGGTAGCTTGTACAAAGCTTTAGAGTTTGCTGCCAGGTTCCAGGCTACACAGTAAAGGAATCTTTTGATAAGCAATGCATTGAATAGCAATAACGTAAATTACACAGAATATCTTGATAAATATTATGATGGCAGAATAACAAATTTTAAATGCACTATGTGGACATCATTACTATTGCAAACCTATGACATTCTTTTCCATAAACTTATACAAGGGAAATTCTACAACCGCCTCTCTACACATTCTCATTGGCATGGTTCTTAAACTGTATTCAGGTATAAGTAATTGAAGGAAAATATAATTAATAACTATTATTTGTACTGGGTAATTTGAGTTTCCAAAGACAGCATGGAGTTGATCAGAGAAGGACTTCGTCACAATAAGTTCAATAACAGCCAAAGAACTCGCAATTGGACTTTTGCAAAAGCCATTCAATGCAGCCTGTTCAGATTAACACACTGATTGAGGTGACCCTAACTCAGACGAAAAAATGGCAAATATGGAGAACATTTTAAATGTAACGAAGTTAAGTGGTTATCTTAAACTGCTTAAGCCTTACACCGTATTCAGGTATAAGGAATTAAAGGAAAACATATAAATTACTATTTTTAACAGGAGCTATAATTTTATATGAAAGCATGTGGCATACAATTTAACTATAACACAGATTCAGAAAAAAGGAAGGATAAAAAACATATAAACCAAATATTCCCAAACAGGCAGTAAAATTAATCTTCCATGCATAGAACCATAGGTGGCCACTCCCAGGAAAAACAGATATACTAGCATGCACAGAATTAGTTCACTCCACTCGCTCTTTTTCCATGTTGACATTAAGAATACTCTTGAGTAAAGCCCAAACTATGCTCTGAGCTGCAAGGCAACATTCCCTAAGACTACACTTACTTAAATGGCCGTGGTTTAGTAAGTCATACAGCTATCTGACATGTGACGATGTTACCTCATCTTTGTCCTGTTTCTTGGTGATGAGACTGACGCCTAAGATGACAAGTGCTGTGGCCAAGAGGTTGAGCTGGCTGAAGTATGTGTAGTGAAGCTCAGAGATAATAAGCGGCCGTTCATCCGGCTGTCCACACTGTGGCGCTGGATAGATGAAGTCCAGAATCATGCGCACAATTCCACACAGATGACCAAACAGAATGCCTAAAAACGCTCCCTATAACAACATAATGCCATTAATCCTCTGCAAATGACAACTATTAACAGAAGTTACAGAACATAAATAGACTGAGTCGAGGCTGACAGCACAGATGCAGTTTTGTCATAGTTTGTCAAAGACATATATTATTATTGTACTGGCTATTAGTTAGCCCAGTAATAAAATGAATAGTGGTGGACAAGACTGGTGGTAATCACATTTTCACTTAGTTGTAAATTGAAAATTGCACTATTTTATGTATTATTTAATACATCTGTGGTATGCAACCACTTGCGACTGTACCATTTAACTGTGACAAATTTCTAATTGTAACATTTAACTGCGACCAATTTCTAATTGTAACATTACTGTAATTATACTTAGAAAAAAACAGTGTTGCTTCAAAAAGACACACTATTTCACCCCCTGTGTGAGAATGTGAATATGTGAATGTGAGAATGACCCTTATTATTATATCACTGTTATTTTTATGGAAATACATTTATTTACAAAGCCAACAAACTCATAAAAAGACTAATTAGATTGACTGTTTTCAGTTAACTAGACAATCATTTGGCTACCATTGGTTTCCTGATTGTTCCAATCTGAAGTGTCCAAAACAGACGGAGTTTCCTTTTTGAAGGGCAACTGAAAGGCACTGGAGCAGATGGCTAGTAAAGCATCATTACATTTTCACTATTATTATTATATTATTAATTTATTATTATTATTATTATTATTATTGTCGACCTCAGTGAAGATGACAATGTTGAAGATGTAGCTGACCTTCTCGTTTACTCGTTTGCAGAAGATGGCAAGGAGAAAGAGCGCTCCGATCGGTGTTCCGAGGTAGCCTTGGATTGACTGAATATAGACGAATAGCTGACCACCAGCAGACGACTGCAAGAGTGGAATCCATAGGATGCTTATGGCACACAGAATCAACACCACTAATCTACAAACATATCACCAGTGTGAATAAAGCTAATACATAATAATAATATAATAATATATTCGTGTTTTTTCACAAGCTCACTGACAAACCACAGTAAGTTACACTGAAACATTTAAACATGATGGTACAATTATCAAGATCTTACTGAACACACGCCTTGGCAGCCTGTTAGGCGCCCATTCATTTTAATGCTGCCCCTAGGGAGTGGTAGACTGAGTCGACATAGATATAATCATATCTAACATATACACATATGCTTATAGGTTAGCTTGTATATATACTGTTCTCTCTGTCCATATCTCAGACATATCTAATGGCAACACTGTCTTGGCATCTACAGCATGCATTTAACACTTTAACGACAAGCTGCTTTGGTTTCCCAGTCACTTTAAATACATGCTTGTAGTTAAAGTGTTAAGAGTGTGATTGAAGAATGCTGTACCTTCCAGTGATAAGAAGTTCCCTCTGTCCCGCTTTTGGCCGGAAGCGCTGCCAGAGATCTATCGTAAAGAGAGTACTTGCGCTGTTGAATATCGAAGTCAATGAACTCATAATGGCTGACATCATAACAGCGACCAGTAGACCTTTCAGCCCTGACAATCATACAACCACATACTGTTGCTAGTTACACTACAAGAAAAGTGTCACACACCGCTACGGAAAAAGTCTAAATGCAAAATCCTCTGAATAATTTCTGACATTTTGAGCTTACTGTGTCAGAATCGTTCTTCATTTCTGCTGTGGATTTAGTATGTTTTGACTGCATTTCTTCGCATATCCTCTCAAACTACATTCAATCAACTCAATCAACTAGACATTTATATAGCGCGCTCTTCAAGGCAACTATTCAGAGGCGCTCCCAGCCCAACCTCGACGAAAGAGAACAGTCTTAAGATCAGAGAAGAAAGAGGTGGACGAGTCTCGAAGAAGAGACCGCAGTTCGACAGGAAGGCCATTCCAGATAGTGGGACCGGCAACGGAGAATGCTCGCTGTTGCATGGTTGCAGTGCGAGCGAAAGGAACATGTAAGTCACCGCGGGGTGTGGAACGGAGTAAACGGCAACCAAGAAGTGCGGATGCTGGAAAGCAGAGCTCACGTAGATAGAAAGGATGGATGAGCTTCCTGATGTGCTTAAACTGTGGTATGATAGGAATTCATTGGTTGGGCTCTACGCGTTCGTGTGTGCCCACCACTGGTGAATCTCAGTTTTTTGTGTGTATTATTTTCTGTTCTTAATGACATTTGACATAATTTAGGCTAAAATAGAAAGCACCTTTGAGTAGCTTTCCTGTGATTGATGCATTCTTCTTTATGTTCTCTGCCCATTGGCAGGTTCGTATGACCAATGACGCCAACGTTACTTATTGTCGTCATTTTTCATTTTTCATTGATGCATTACAGATTTCTAATTACAATTATAAAGTTGTAAGACATGATTCACATACTTCACACAATGCAATCAGCCCTCTAGTGTGACATACTTCACAAACTTTGGTGGGTCATCCAGTTTGATACATTCCACAAACTGTAGAGGCTCACTCAGAGAGACTGGCTTCACATAAAGTAATGGGTCTTTCATTTAAGTGTAATTCTCACAATGCAAGTTAGTCTTAAAAACCCCAAAGAATCAATGAACTTGACTATCGACTCAGCAGGTAACTTCAAATTTTGACCTCCACAGATTTTCTCATATGGCCCTCTTGGGCCTGTTCCCCAGCCTATATTTGGGCTCTTCAATATCAGATTGGAGCCTGGGCCCTGCAATTGTGGGTCTTGAATCCAGAGCAGAGCTACAGCAGAAGCATGCAATTACCAGATGAAGGTCACTCACCAGATGGCAGAAGTGTCATCACGAGTAATGGATAAGCGATGTTTGAGCAACCAACTTCATTATTACAGATTCTTTTGCACTCTTCCGGATCAATGCAACCGACTTCATCTTTAGGTAAAAAAATAAGCAACAAACACTTCAGCAAAAATTATAGTGTGCCAGCAGTTGTTTGCACAAACTTATACCTGGCCAACAGTCTATACATATCGAAAAGACCATTCAATGGAGCCTGCTGGACGAGAGTTAGGACCATCCCTGACTATTTGATGGCAGTGGATACAGTTAAGATCATTTTGCTCAACCTCTCCTCAGCAGCATTCCACATCAAGAGTGTTTGGCATCAGTAATCTGGTTTGTGGATTTGAAACATTGCCTTATCGGGTATTGAGTAATTTATCACATGATGCTTAAAATTTGATTTTCATATCATCTGTAACCAGGGCTGTAGTCGAGGGTACACGCGGGTATACAGCGTGTACTCACCTCTAAAGACCGTATACTCACCTCACAAAATATTTGTACTCACTTCTAATTTGTTTCGGAAAACTAACCATTAGCGTATACCCACCTCTAATTTGTTTCGGAAAATTAACCGTTAGCGTGTACTCACCTCTAATTTTACCACTACAGCCCTGTCTGTAATAAATATTCAGTGTTTTCTTTCCTCTTATGTATTTTAATGTTGATATCTTAGTCATACAGTTAAAACAATTGAGACGTCGGGTGGCAGAAGTTACTGAACTACAGACTAGATGTTGTCAAAGGGATTTGATCCCATCTGACCTGGATAAAGTGTTCGGCTGATCATTCCAGGGAAGACCATCAGATAGAGTGGAAGCAACTTCAGATATCCGGCCAAAACAGATCCGCCTTTTGCCTGGGAGATGTTCTTTGCCGCCAGAGCCCTCTGTACTATCACCTGATACAAAAAGTTGAACAAGTCAGTCGAAGAAAAGGATGGTGGGCGATAAATATTAACAATATTCCTCTACGTGAAATGGGCTCCCACCTTGTTTGTGCTTATTTCCATGACTCAGTTCACCTGTTTTCTACTGCCTCCTTAAGTCTTCTCTTTTTAACCGTGGCTGGACTAGGAGCACCTCTGAGTAGGTTTCTTGAAAAGGCGCCACAAAAATTATCAAAATGAATGAATGAAAAGCAATACCTGCTTGTTACCAGAATTGAGAGTAGCAGCCAAGACTTCAAATGACTTTGAGGCTGGAGTAGACAAAGTGAACTTATGCAGTGGGAGATATGATTTGAAAAGAAAAGCAAGTCACCCACCTGTACCACTGGACTGAGATTCATTCAGGATAGTAAAGGTTGGAGGAGTCACATCAGAAATGAAATGCATTATATGGGGCAGTAGACACGCTCATACAATACATACCTGGAACATACATACATAGATGTATTCATATTATCCGCTACATAGCATCACATATACACACACATGTCCAAACATACATACATACACACATACACGGAAGCAAAGATACATGCTGATATACACACATACACATAAAAACAATGATGCAAACACACATACATGCTAACATATACACATACATACATACATACATGCAGAGATACATACAGACAGACAGACAGGTGCAACGGATTACATACCTGATCTGCACACCAGTACCAGACACAGCCCAGTGTTGCCTGGAGAACGAGTCCTGGCCAAGGAAAGTCAGAATTCACCGGATCACGGAAGATGTGGAAAGCATCCGATCGAGGGAAGCCGCACTGCGTGTTGTTTCCACGGACGGACGGTACTGCTCTCATGTACTGATACTTCAGGTTCTCATATCCACTGACTGCAGAGAAACCTAATTATACCATCCATTATTAACAGCATATGTTCAGAATTGATTAAAACAAAACATAGATTAAACAGTACAAGAGAAGAGAAAATTAAAAGCAACTGTCAAGGGCCATCCATACATGTATATTACGTACACAAAAATCCGGGAAAATTGGACCCCCTCCCCCCCTGTTCGCAAGCGTACTTTCTTCCACACCCCCTGCGTACATACGCTTGGCGCACAACACCCACCCCCCCCCTGAAGACCAGCTGCAGAAAGTGTCTCGGCAGCGACTGTCTGCACTTTAGGCCAGATTGAAGGATGAGTGAGGGCCAATATAGACAAATTATAGGTGTCTCGTTCACAGCACGGAATAACTGCATATGGCTTTTATATAATGTAATAAAATGCCATCGAACCAGTATAGGACAATACAGAGTTATAAATAGGCTAATGTGGACGTCATAATTAGAAATTTATTTTGCGTACGTACACATTTTGCGCCCCCCCCGTTTGCACCCTTACTCAAAATCGCCAAAATCCGACCCCCAACCCCCTCCTTGCATACGTAATATGTGGATGGCCCCCAAACGGGAAACACTTTAACGAAGAGCATGAATTAAATAAAATGCATGGAAAACTAATGCCTCTCGTCGTTAAAGAAGTAAGTAAGTAAGTAAGTATATTCTTTATTAACACCAACTGCCTATACCGCACTTTGGTTTACATACAGTTTATACAAAATAAAGCATTCTTGTCAAAAATGTTTTCCTCGTGCAGTCTTGGCCTCATGGAATAGTGCTGTGGCCTCAGCGGTGGGAGATGATGGTTCAGCACATGGACCTCGTCATGCAGTACCGCTGCGAAGAGGCTCCCGTCTGCAAGGCTACATAATTGCTCGAAGGTCGGGCTATCCGCGGGGAGATAGTGCAGACGCACCAGACAGTTAATACATACATTTAAACACTTTGTTATCTCTGAAGATTTCATCGAATCCTCAATAATAATAAAACTATGAGTGAAGTGGGCCTTTGTATTTGAGTGTATGTGTATATACTGTATGCATAATTTTGTGTGTGTGTGCATGTTTGTGTGTGTTGTGTGTGTGTGTGTGTGTGTGTGTAGGTGTGTGTGTGTGTGTGTGTGTGTGTAGGTGTGTGCGTGTGTAGGTGTGTGCGTGTGTGTAGGGCCTATATGAGTGGATGACTTACTGATGATGGTCAGTGCAATGGCTCCTATGGTCATAATGACCGTCTGCACTGCGTCTGTGTAGATGACAGCTGCCAATCCACCTGAAACAAATCATACGATGAAATCCAAGTGAGCAACAGATGCAAGATCTTTGGATCACAACTTCATTTCATTACATCCTACTCATCCAATATACAGGATCGCAATCACGCTTTGTCTGAGTCTGATGGAAAGTGTGCATTGACTGTAGTGTCATTCTGGAGTGATCATGGATTAATACACTATATGTTATGCTAATGGCTCAATAGAAGCCTTCCCATTAGATCTGTTGCAGCCTTTGTTTAGCGCAGTTGTTGATTAATTACTCGTATTCTGCAGTATGCCATGGAGATCTGCTGGTTAATGGCGCTGCTTCTTCACACATACACCTTACAACAAAGTTCTGTACTTTGTGTAGCATTATGGGTGATCTAACTTCAGACAAAATTAAGTCAGCATATGCAATATACATATAGTTAATGCAATACTCAGCAGCCATCTAAAAATTCACCACAAATCATCAGATGAAACCAAGTGGCGGTGGTGGAGAGATGGCGGGATGCAGCGTCTTCTACCATGAGTTGTGAGCATCATCACTTGTCGTTCATGTTCAATACTACATAGTCCAGGAAAACAGTGTATGCCTACTATCAGCTCTGGATGAGAATACGTCAGTTGGGCTATGAATGTCTGCAGGAGCTCACCAGTGGTGACTCATCTACGTAGCTATCTCAGCCCTGTTCACTTATTGATCAACTTTTTATTCTTGATTACTTTAACTTCCCTCAGGCTGGTGCAGACAAAGCTTTCATGAGGTACTTAACAGGCATTATGCCTGGTATTACGTGTTTAGACACATGCAAACAATAATGCCTAGTCACATCATATAAGCCAACTAGTCAACTAAGGTAGGTTGATATTTCCCACAAATATCGGAGCATTTAAGCTCACGATGCTTTCAGCATGCACTGAAGGCTCATCCATAAACAATGTGACACTATTTTGGTACAAATTGACCCCCACTCCCTCTTGTCATAAAAGCAACAAAAAATATCGTGCATGAAGGCTTATAACAATGATGGTGGTCACATATCATCACACAAGTCTAACCCCCTAGCACCCACCAGGACGTGACGTCATTTGTTGACGGCCCTTTTTTTGTGAGGTACGTAACATGCACTATAGCCGGTATTAAGTGTTTAGATACATGCATACAATAATGTCTAGTCACATCACATAAACCAGCTAGTCAACTAGGTTGATATTTCCCACAAATATAGGAGCACTTAAGCTCACGATGCGTTAAGCATGCACGGAAGGCTCGTCCATAAATGATGTCACACTATTTTGGTACAAAATTGACCCCCCACTCCCTTTTGTCACAGAAGCAAAAAAAAATATCGTGCATAAAAGCTTATAATAATGATGGTGGTCACATATCATCACACAAGTCTAACCCCCTAGCACCCATCGGGACGTGACGTCATTTATTGACGGCCCTTGATTTAAAATACAGAAAACGCATAGATGAGCAACCGCTAAGCAACAGATGACATAATGAGTATCTGACCAAGAACAGTGTAGATGGCGGTGATTGCCAGCAGAACAATAATCGACATGTACATGTCCCAGCCGAGGGACATCTGAATGAAAAGTGCACCGGCATAGATGCTCACCTGGATTCAAAAAAACAAACAAAACTAGAATAAGGTTGACTTCTTACAAACAGCCCAGCTTAACACTGCTTATGCTTATGAAACAGTGCCAGCAAGTTCAACACTGGAATAAGAAGGGAAAGAGCGCAGTCATTGGTGTGAGCCTAACATGACTGTCTCAGACGTATCAAGGTTTATGGTAAGACTGTTGAAGCAGAACAATGCATGCACTGAAGAGAGGCATTCTTTAAGTATTGCTTTGCCAGACTGATCTGTTCGTGACAGAGCAATGTAAAACTGAGTATCATTGGCATACTGCTGTAACTGGATTCCAAAGTGATTGGCAATGTGGCTGATTGGTGAAGTGAAGATTGTAAAGGGGGCCGAGAACAGATAACTGAAGGGAGCCAGCAGTGCAGAAAGAAGGATCCGACCGAGCAGTACCAATACCCACTTGCTGAGACCAACTGAAGAGGTAAGAAGCTAGCCAGTTTAAGGCAGTACCAGAGACACCAAACTTTTACCGAGTCTAGATAACAGTAGCTGGTGGTCAACAGTGTTCCATAACCATAAGTTTTATTACTTCACATAATCCACTTTGAAAGCATAAGCAGTTGAAAGCAGCATACTGAGAGGCACACCTTTCTTTTATCAATAGACGAGAAGATGTTGTCCAGTGTAAAGAAGAGAGCAGTTTCATTAGAGTAGCCTTCATGGTAAGCTGATTAACACTGATTATGCTTATAACATGGGCTATATCACAAGTAACACCCAGATTAACACTGCTTATGCTTTCAAAGTGGATAATGGCACAATAAGACCAAGATTAACACTGCTCATGCTTATAACACAGGTTATATGTTTAAATGCGTAAACAATCAACCAACCGCTATCTTGGTCACAATGTAGAGCAGCAAAGCCAAGCAGCTGATGTAGATTCGCAGTCTCTTTCCTCCAAATCGCTTTTCCAAATATTCAGGTAAAGTAAAAACCTAGAAAAATAAAAACAACGGCCAAATGAGAAAACGGCTATCATTTCAACTAAGCTTATAATCCTAGTGCTACAAGTAAGCAGTCAGTTGGTGGTGCACTAATACATACATACATCCAATGATGGAATCAGGCTATGGGAGATATTGTGATGCAACGAAGGAAGTGATGGCAGTAGTGGTCTCATAACGGTTCAAGATAAGACACCAAATAGGATAGCTGGAAAATATCAGCTTTCCTTCTGCTGTGAAATACTGCAGAGGAGAGGGCCATTAGATGAAAACTGACATTTGTGGTTGTTCTAGATTACCAGTAATTGTATGTAGATTTTGCTACTTACCCCAGCTGAAAGGTAAACAGGCAGGAAGAGCCAGGACAACAACAACACCAGAGGCATCGACTAAAAACCACAAAACCAAAGAACATTCTAGAAATTCTTCATTCTCTACAATTGAATATAAGATATGCAGATGTCATGCAACTGCATTGAAATGTGTGATTACAATTGTAAACTGTAATGGGATCAGCAGCAGTAAGTACCGCAGTCTTGAATGAACACAGGGAAATGTTAAAACATCTAAATACATAAACCCTGAAGAGAATGTAAAATTTAAATCTGTTTAGTTGTTGTCTATTCTGCTGTTCTGCTAGCCAACCAAATTTTATTATTACATGACTTAAAAAAAAAGTTTAAAAGTTTCTCCCAACGATTCCTGATTCATCAGCAAAGCATCTTAACTTGAGATAAATATTTACTTGTAATCTGAACTTCACCCACCATCCATTCATAGAGGACGACCGCAATTCCAGACGCAGCTCCTGTCCCAGCCAGACCAATGAAATGCTCGCTTCCAATGTTACTCGCATAAAGAGATGCTCCGACCTTCAATATCCCACACACATCTCCTCAGTGTTTAGCAACGTATCACAAACTTAGGGCTGAATGGTTGCTGAAGACCCTACTCTTCACACTGACAAGCAACTAGTTGTCCATTATGGCAATCAACTGAAGGTCCAACAAAGCTAATTCTTACACATTTCACAGTCATGACTCAATCAGAAACTTCCAAATTCACAGCGTTGCAATAGTTGAACTGAAGCAACACTTGGGATTACAGGTCACAGCCTAACTTCAGGTCACGGCCTAACTTCAGGTCATAGCCTAACTTCAGGTCACAGCCTAACCAATCTGCTACATAATGCAGTATAACTGAACAAAGCTTTACAGCACAAAAAGCATTACACAAATATCCAATGAAGAATAGTTATTGTTCTTCAAACCACAAAGCCACACTGTGAAATTCTAAAACCAAACAACTTAATTCTTTGAATTTCTACACAAAAAAGTTTTCAGATGATGCTAAAGCATTGCTACCTCTTTTTTAAAAAGAAAGATGACTTATTTTATAAACTGTGGATGCATGAAGCATCTCCGATTGAATTATTACTGACCGGCCACCAGACCATATCTCGACCCGCCAAAAAGTAGCTTTTGACACTGCCTCTGTTGGGACGACATAATGTCTGGAAAAACAAAACCAGATTATATTCATAAACGACTTGACTGTATTTGGCAGAGCTCTGACAATTTTAAATAAACTATGGCAGTGGAATAACTGCAACAAGCAATACATAGTTATTAGAAAAAGTTTTACATACAATAATGTTTATCATATGTAAACAGCTATGACAATCCTTGAAGACGTTATGTTGGTATTGGGCGATTTTTCACCTGAAGTAGTAACATAAAATCATATCTTTTCAATATCACTTGGCATTGGCATAAAGCTGAGTGAAAAGACTTAAGTTTTGGTATGCCATCAGTTGATGCCTGATGCGTTAGACACCAGTGTGACAGAAGTTACTAATTGCAGTTACTTGGTACCCACGTCTATTTGCATTGTCTGGCGTCAGCTGCACTCCATACAGCCGTGTTCATTGGACCCATAATGGGACCACATTGTGCTCTGCTCTGGCCTAATGTGGACCAAACGATTGTGACTGTATGGGTTACCTTGACGACTGGACACATGCCATCAAACTACCTGCACCTCTATGCTGCTAAAAAAATTGATTTCCTGACAGCCACGTTCGCTTAGCTAACACCAGAGGCACAATGAGTGGTCTCTTAAGGGTCCAATATGGTTCGATATCAGCAATTGGCTAAAATAGACTGTGCAAAAACAAAAGGCAAACCACTTCCAACGTTTGCTTTATTTATAATTGGCCTTGGCCCTGGGATTGTCAACCAATGGATGACATTTGATGAGCACAAGGTACTGCTTGACGATTTTGCTTGTATCAGATGTACCAGCTTTATTTGACCTCTTGTTCAACTCTCGTTTTCCAAGGATTTATACAGTAGAATCAACATAAGCAATTCTAACATCATCAAAGATTCACATGGTTATCAGTTTATACTGCTACACTTGTAATAAAGTTTTATAGAAACAAAGCACAGAAAAACGAAAGACCAATTGACTTAAAACCTATCCTATGATGCCTTTTTCACACCTGTAATGGTGCTATACAAATACAATGATAAAAATAAAGCCACAAAATTTTCCATGACTGCCATTGGTAATTTAAAGAAGTAGACCTATTTTGAACAGTTTTAAAAGGTCTAAAAAATTAACATGCTAATCATGCTAATTAACCGTATCAGACTTGAGCTTAAATCTGATTTAAGAATTAGAATCATTGGTTGGTTTAGCACATAGTTTTAATTCCTCTTTAAAGTCAATGGACAGCTTCCAAGACATCAAACAGAAATAAAATAACATTAATCATTACCAAAATCACTTTAATCTTTTTAAACTTTAAAACTACATTTTAAAGAACAGCAATCGGATAGTTTGAAAACTTCAGTTTTCGTTCTAACGTGAAATGCTGCAGAGGACAGGATCAATGGGTCATTAGAGGAAAAATGACATTTGCAGTTGTTCTAGATTAGCTGTATGTCTCTGACAAAAAACTTAAACAATGACAAAGCAGTAGGTATTGAACCAGTTATTTTACTCTAATTATGAAACATAAGCATCATAAGCAACCGGTGACTGAAAAATATTTACAAGATGCTACCATACAAACAAACAAGAATTCTATTAACACTTTACTCCATGAATCTAAGCAAAGACAGAAGTTCCCAATAATTACGACGATAGCTTCAAAAATCAACTGTTTTTAATAAAGAAAGTCATAAAGTGCAGCTACCTACTGCAGTATACATTATTTTGATTCAATGACAAATAATAATTTACTTTAATGCATTGCATTTGCAAAGCATAACTCATTTCTTAATATCAGCTCTGTTGTAAAACTCCTACCAGGTGTGACAGAAATATAATATTTTTATTATTAGTATTGTAATATAAAAGCCAACAATTGAAGCATTGTGCATTAAGATGTATAGCAATGGCACTACAGAAGTTTCCACATTAGAAATTCAGTACAGATGAAAACAAATATGACAACATGATAATCAGCTATAAGGATAACTGCTACAATAATCAGTTCATAACAATAACTGCTACAATAATCAGTTCCTAAGGATAACTGCTCTAATAATCAGTTCAAAAGGAAAACTGCTACAATAATATCAATTTCAGTCAAAATGATGATGATAATGATGACGACGACGAAGACGATGATGATGACCAAAACTGTTCAAAATCAAAACAGAGTAAATAAAGACTTACCCACAATCCAATTGCCAACACAAACACAAAATAGAGAACTAGTATAACAATGTCTACAACTTCCCAATCAGTTACTTCCATTGCAATCCATGTATATTTTAACTACATGACCTTTCTATCTCGCTGTTGACTTCTCACAACCACATTAAACATCAAGAAAGCACTTGCAACAGACTGAACTACAGTTGATAACTCAACTCAATCACAGATATTAAAATCTCAGTGTGTCTATGTAGAGAGAGACCGTGCGATAACCAGTGCTAGCAGAATGTCCATCTGTCCACTTGAACATTATCATTCTCATTAACACTCGACTCTCAACAACTAACTCGTCATACTCCGTGTCTCATTAAGATATGTAGTTGGAAACACATTCATTACTTCCTAACCCAATCTGCCCAATTGCAACTGAAAACCAGAGTGCAGAGTTCGACAAGCTAAAGTTCAAGAGTGCTCAGCAAATGAAACTTTATATTCACACACCGAAAATACCATTGCATAGACAAGGCTAATGACTGAGGTAAATGCACAGTCATTCACAATGAAACTATTGCTTTCCTCTTGCATTCATAACATCCCTGTACACGTTCTTGATCTGCACAAATCAATACATTCCGTAAGAACAATAAGGAGCCCAATCCGTGCACAGCATCTGCACACATCTAGTACACTAAAATGTACCAGTACCTTCTGGAGAAAATCCTCTCTTGCCTTCCCTTTCTTTCTCTTCTCATATTTTCCCTACACCAGAGTGTAGGGGAAATGAGTGGCAATCCAATATAGCTATACTAAGTGGACCAGTATCAAGAATACAATGACTTAGCCTTTTATGCATATGTGACAGAGCCAGTATAGAAACTAAAGAAATAGTACAAGACTTGAGAATCGTATGGTAGAGTAAGGCAGGAATAGGCCAGTAATCCACATACGATTTCACTGCAGACTTAGTTACATCAACACTGTTTCAGCTCCAGCCAGGGGCGTCTATCCCTCTCCAAGTCATTGGAGCAACTTCCCCTCCCTCCCTCCTCTTTCCCCCCTTTCCCTTCCTTCCCCCTTTCCCTTCCTTCCCCCCCAATACTGATGACACATACACTGACAGATCTCCCCCCTTATTTTTTGGATGGACCATTTGCTCCAAGGTTTCCATAGAGTAAACGCCCCTGGCTCCAGCAACAGTTTGACCCACTGACAGAGTAAGGTGAGAGACGGTGTAACTATAATGAGATGCCATAACATGGACAAGATAACCCAATACAGCAACCAAGTATTGAAACAGACAAAGACCCATACAGACACACTGACATACACACATACACTTAAACATCAGACCCAGGGTGAGCTGGGTTGCACAGAAGCCAGTAATGGCGAATGGAAGCAGTAAGATCAAAGAGAAAACGGACACTTGAAATAACTTATAACGAGATGAAAAGTAATGCGAACGATCAACCCAAGCAGACTGGCCGACTACCAGAGCACCAATAGGCAACAGAAGCAGTTTAGGTAGGTCTCTCACAGGTAAGGTAACACAACAGTAGGGCATAGAGAATGTGATCACTGATAGGCAGACATAAATCGAGGTAGGACTTAAGTAGCTTTAAGACTGATGGTGAGGACTGCAAGGAGTTCTGGTCCGGAGTTGTGTGCATCTCACACTTGTGAGAGGTGTACAGAACTCCGGAGCACAGAAAGCTCACAGACGGTTTAGAACACGAATAAGCTAAGCAGACACAATAGTTGTTTGCCTCAAGCAGATTAGATCATGGTTTGTCGTTGCTGTCATAATCGTGCTTAGGTCTCGTAATCAATTGTGTACTGTAACTTGAACACTCTGTACGATTTCTTAAGTGTATAAACGTTGAAGAGCGAGTAAAGAAGACAATGACAATAAATGGGGAAAAGAAACTTTCATCTACATATCAAGGTCAGAATAGATAAGTAGGATACGCCTATCCGATACATATATTTAAACAACGACAGATTGTCTAGCAGTTCCAATATGTTTAGTTTACATATAAATGATAGTTCTACTATTCATATCCTACTTCTCTATGTTACCTGTTTCTGTCATTTTTGAATTTGTACAAATTTTGCACTTGTAATTGTAAGTACTTCCAAAGTTATATAGCATCACTTCAAGAGAAACTTGTCAAAGGTGCTAAAGAATAAATTCAAGCTGTCTTCCTCAGCTAAACACATCAATCGTCTCAACAAAATAATTTATCACATGTTGGAAACATCTATGCTGTTTGATAATGTATTACGATAATTTATAAATTATTAACAATTCAACAACAGTACTGTCAACAACACCTCAAGATGAATGGCAGAGTTTCAAAAACTTGATGAATTGCAATCAACATAACTTAACCCGTAGGATTGAGTCGTGTATTCTGCCCTTAAATAGTCGAGATCACTGGTTACTTTATTTCCTATATTTTTCTCTATTTGCTTGCTGTAACATGTTGCGGTGTGTCAACGTGCGATGAGAATAAACGAATAATCAATCAATCAATCGAGATCAGATCAAGTCTCTCACTCATAAATGCTCAGTGTCATCGACTGATGCTTGGTCATTATTGCTCTTTTTAAACTAGAAGAAAGTAGGTCCTTTTTTGATCACCAGTACAATGAATGCTATATAGTTTCTACATTGTATGCAGACTTCTCATTTCCGTAACTACATTTGATTCTTTGTCCAGCTGTCCATATGTTAGAGTATTATGCGTGCATTTCAACATACACAAAATACACTGACGACAATGAACTAGGCATTTGCTTAGAAGGGGAGCCATGAAAAATTTTACATTGAGATGCACTGATTTTGACACTCAATAGGTCACTTAGCAGAAGCAGGCAGTTCAATAACCATCTCTAGTTCCACTCATTAGAGTCTGGACATCATCTCACTGTGCAAATGATGACCTCTACAACCTCCTGCTCTCCAACAGCTACAATATGTCTCTGTGTGTCTGTGCGCGTGCATGCGTAAGTGTATGTGTGTGTATGTGCGTGTGTGTGTTAAAGGGCTCTGATCTCCCTAAATTCAAGTGACCTATCATCCTGCAGAAATCTCTCAACCACAACAACTTCAGAGGCTCAGTAAGAATGAATTTGAAAAATGTATTGTGCAAGAGATTAAATAAGCCACATTTAATAACCTAGCCATGTCAAAGAAATGTTCAGTTATATCAAAAGCCTATTTTCAATCACTAGCACTTGTCATCGAATAGGAAACAATGGAGTGTGTTCACCAGGACGATCGCTAGAGCTCCACGAGCTGACAGCACAAGGTAACAAGGTAGCACATGGAAAATTCTAAGTTCCTGATTTACTGTCCAAGATCATAATCTAACAGTTGTACTTGCTTGAAATAATCATTCAACTTAGTCCCCTTCAGGCTATGGACAAATACACGTGTACTGACTCAGACAAGAAAGACCTCAAAAGCAGAACATCATCTGGAATGTTAGAATAGCTACAGAAGTTAATAACAAACAATTCAGCAAACACCATCAGATGAAGCCACCATACTATTTCTAACTTATACCCTGATTAAATGTATGTTGTGAATGGTTAGAAACCTGCTCAATACATCAGACCTTCTCAAATCAGATACCATCAGCTGAATCATTGTTTAGTGTCATTCAGTTCAACATAGATTTTCTGTATACCTTAACCTTGTGTCAATTAAACAGCCGTGCATGCAGTCAGTTTTAAAGGCTCTTAAAAGGCAAAATTTATGTATGTCTCAATATACACAAGGTTCATGTACTCAAACTTCATCAGAAACAATTTGACAATTGGGCAAATGGAAGTCAAGTTCATTTGATTTGGCTGAAGTGTTTTTAATGTTTAACTTTTGGAGTTCTTTGCAGCCTGCCACCAGACATCGCAGGCCATTACCGGTGACTTTATAGCAGCCTTCTAAGTTCAAGATCCTCAACCGAGGGAGAGTGGCTATCATCTCCAGACTCTGGTCCTGGATTTCTTTACACAACGACAAATTCAGTTCCTCAAGCTTTTTATTTGCCCGACACAGATGATGCAACGAAAGATCGTCGCATCTGGTTGCACTCATTTCCAGGACAACAAGGTCAGTCAGGTGCATTATTTCCTTCAATCCTAATCCAGTGAGACGATAACAACCATTCAGCTTAAGAACAACCAACCGGTCTCTGGCTCGGCAGATGCTCGTCAGGTCGGAGTCTGTGAGTTTCCTGCTCTCCGTGAGGTCCAGGTGAGTAAGCTCTGCCAAGCAGTCTTTGCTTTCCGTCAGCGGTTTGAACCATCCACATGGAATCAACGAATACGTGAGAATTAGCGATTCAATTGTTGATGGAAAGGAACCGAGACTTATCTTGCAGACGTTGGCATATCTCATCTCAAATACTTTCAGCTTTGGACATCGCTCCTTCAGATCCCTGAGCAAGGCTTCCGACACTGTAGATTTCAACCATGATTGTGTTGTTTTATCTAAAAAATTAAAACAAAAATTCTAAATACTAGTTAAAACTCTAAAGTTTCTTAACTGCTAACAGATTGTGTTGTACAACCTGCAGCAGGATATTATACATATCATGAGCCAAGAATCATGCCCAAAATAAATAAGGAAAGAACAAAATGGTGCTTGCTCTATATACACTGATGATATCAAGCAATAAGCATTAAGCAAGGACACTTCTCTAACATCTCTAACACAGCATCACAACTTTTGGACTATGTAGCAACAAAAACATTAATTTAATTTTTTTTAAGCAAGGCATTGCTGGGGTACATGAACAGCACAAGGTTTGAATTTCAATTAGCAGCAATTGCATATTGTGACCGGTTCTTGAACTGGTATGTGATTGCTGAGATGTGATTAAGTCAAAGAAATGTGGTGCAAGACAGAGGAATGGAAGTCAAAGCTTAAGGACAAGAAGAATGAGAACCAATGATAGACACCTAGAGCCCTCTGAAAATTAACTGTTTCATTTAAAACTGTAAAGTTGCAAACAGAGAAACATGTTTTAATAAAGAGAATAAATGAGATCAAATTCGTGCTCTTGACAAAACTGTTTCAAGTTCTAGGAGAATGAAATGTTCATTCGTTGGTGAAAGATGATAGCATAGCTAGAGTAAAAATATAAAACCCACCCAACGACATTCCATTCACAGCTTACATGAATTTAGACCATGACACAACTGTGTAGGAACACTGAACAGGTTCATAACAAACAAGTGCTCAGTACAATTGATAAATGCCTTCACAGAGCTCTGGCAATGGCCCTAACGCTGCTAGTAACGCAAATGCAGATTAAAATTGTATGATTTATTGGTTAGCTCATGCTTGCTTTCCAGTGAGCATACATCAAGTATTCAGATTCCAAACTATTCTTACCTTCATGCACCTGTCCTGAGAGACGAAAAGAAATCAACGCATCTGACAGAAGATTCCTAATCAGCTTTCCCAAGTTTCGAAGGTCAAAACTGTAAGGACGCAGGTCAACACTTCTCCACAGGCTGCGGTCCAACACAATTCTCTTCCACGTTTTGCAGACTCTAGAATCACAAAAGAGCACATTTAAAGACTCAATACAACACTTAGTTGGGTGGTGTACAAAAGAAAAGTAAGAGACCGTGAACAAAAACCTTACGGACGCAGGTGCGGGATACCCGGTCTGACATTGATCCGCTGATGAAAAGATATTGAGTGCAGGGAGTAAGATATGCTTGGAACCAGTTTTTGGGCCAGATTTTATACTCCAACCCATTGCTCAAGGCAGTGGAGCAGAATAGCAGTCAACAGTTTTGAAGGTAGCAGATTGGACTGAAGAGCAGATCTCGTTTCTTTACCATTGGCAATACAGCAGATAACGTCACTGCAGACAGAGAAAAGTCATCTCAGTGTAGCAGAATTTGTTATATGGTGACTGGAATGGAAACTCAATGCTCACTGGAAAGCAAGCTCACACTGATGGCGCGTGCTTAGCCCCTCTGAGAGGTTCTTAAAGGGTGCTGTATAAATGTTTTACTACATTACATTACATTACAAGCATGAGCTAAACATTAAATCATTAAACTTTAATCTGCATTTACTTGCGTTATATGATGGAGATGTGCAGCTGACATTCTCATAAGAAACTGAATATGCAGGTGGGAGGTCATTCCAAATGCAAGACAGTGTATGACATGAACTGGTTTACGAAATTCCGACGACTAGTGACAAAGGCGGAGTCAAGTGTGAGTTAATTAATGATTAGGTGTAACAAGGTGGTTTCTAGTGAAAGGCTTACGAATATGAGGTGACTACGTACTGGAGTGAAAGAATTTAAAATTGAATTTGTTTGTTTATTTTGAGTCTGTGACTCGATTAAAAGGCAGAGGTGTTGTTTCGATGCCTGGGCGTAATAATGGTGAAATCCAAGGGCCAGTGCGTTTGGATAAGTTGCCATGGAGATGACACATTCGCTTGTACCCCCGTACGAATTCCAGTAACTTAACGAGATAGCAGACCCTTCTGATTAAAGTATGGTGTACCTTCTGATAATACACAGTTCTTTAACACTAAGATACGTAAATATCTCCAAAATGATATTTTCTGGCAAATCATTCAAACTTTCTAATTTATTTCTTTTCAAAATAAAATTTCCTGCCATTTTATCCGCACGATTTTGCTTGATTTCCGGCGAGTGTCGATGCACCTACTGTACGTAACGTCAACATTAATCGGTACCCACGCAACGTAATCGTAATCTCGAAATTTCTACATCGCCAAAACAGTGAAGTAGCGGGAAGTCGCCGGGAACCAGCTTATTCACAGGCTCGACGGTTGTGGTCAAGAGCAAGTTTTGAAGCGGGACAAACATGGGGACAGCAAAGGCACTGATAACGAATAAGACTATCAGATCTGCAGAGGATCGCCTCGTAAGCTCCGACTCATCTGATCCTCCGCCTTCCTATTATTCTCGCCCAAAACGACAACCGTCTTGACAGCTGCTCTGTCTCCTCTCTTGATCTGGTCCTCTGGAAATCGGACTCGGAACTTTTTTGGACTACTCCTTGGAAAATTCCCTCTGATTTGATTTGGCCTTCTGGAAACCGGACTCGGACCTCTTGTGGACTACTAAAATAATGGAAAAGTAAACCCCCCTCTGATTTGATTTGGCCTTCTGGAAAGTGGACTCGGACTCCTCTTGGATTACTCTCTGGAAACACCCTCTGATTTGACGTAGCGCTCGTGAATAGGCTGGTGCCCTGCGCTTGGCCTTCGAGTGGCGCTTTAGAAGTTTGGAGATTACGATTACGATTACGAACGGAATGCGGAGCCTCGATCTAGGATTCTAGGGCATACGTAAAGAAGTTTCGGAGCTTATCGTTAAAAATTGTAATTCTACTTTCTATATATGGCCTTTTAACTGCCTTTCTTTGAAATTTAGGCCTATGCTTATTATGGCAGTGTCACTTCTCGAAAATTCATTCGAGGCGCAAAAATATAACCGTTTGATAGGCCTAGGCCTACTTGAGCGCAATCAGTAAATGCAGATCGGATAATGAGAAACCAGTTTAAAGGTTCCTAAACCATGTTATGGCTGCTCTTCTACAAATCTTATCCTGATTCATCATTTTCCTCTAACTTCGCACTAACCTTACCTGCCTACCGACTTTATTTGGACTGAGCTAGCGCCAGTAAATTATAAACTGGTCCACACAACTTATAACCTTTCTTAATATCAGAGACGCTGTAGAAATCTGAGATTACGATTACTATTACTAGGGGCTAGTGTCGGCTCTAGAAAGCAGTCTTGTTGTCCTCGAGACCAAGGTCTTGGTCTCGAGTGCACTCGAGTTCGTTTTTAAAAGTCTTGGTCTTGGTCTTGGTCTTGAGGTTCAAGGTCTTGGTCTTGGTCTTGGTCTTGAGGTTCAAGGTCTTGGTCTTGGTCTTGGTCTTGAGGTTCAAAGTCTTGGTCTTGGTTTTCCAAGACCAAGACCAAGACTTTTGTCAATATGAACAGTCACTAATTTTAATAAACGGCAAGAATTTTAAAAATGCATCCAATTATTACTCACACAGTTATTGCTTTAGTATTTACACGGTGTGAATGAGGCTTCACTGTTGTTTGGACAATTATTTTGACTTCCGGTTATTTACCATGGAATGATTTCAAAACAGGCTCATATGATTATTTTGTACATTTACATCCCGTTCTTGAAAAGCTGCTTTGTGTAGACCGTGTTTTTTCACATGGCAGAATTTTTATGAGGCCCCACAGGTCACGTCTTGGTCAGAAAATTCTGAGCAAATTGGTTTTTATAAAATTCAACAGGCATTTGGAATAATATTTCGCATGAAGGACTTTTGTAAATACGAATTCGGATTCTCTGCAGTCTCCATTTAAAGTTGTTTTGCTTGAAAAAAAGAAAAACTCATGTTTTCATTAAAATAACGAGTAGTCCGACTGGACAATTTTTAGTAAGGAATAGAAGTCTGGATACGACTGTGACTTTTTTGGGTCTTGGTCTCGGTCTTGGTCTTGAGGTTCAAGGTCTTGGTCTTGGTCTTGAGGTTCAAGGTCTTGGTCTTGGTCTTGGTCTTGAGGTTCAAGGTCTTGGTCTTGGTCTTGAGGTTTAAGGTCTTGACAACAAGACTGCTAGAAAGCCACCGGCTATATATATCGTGCAAATTCCTGCAGTGCTACCATTGCGAGTCGTATATATATGTAGCCTAGGATGCGGTCAATACAGTTTGGTGCCAGTTCTCGTTGCACTGCCAGGCGGCGCAGGCGAGGCAGCTGCGCTCTGGTTGCGCGGACGACAGTCGTTGGCTGGAGTCACAGACTTTGCATTAGACAGGACTCCGCTTGTCGATCGACGATTAGACGTCGGCGTCACTGATCCGGGAGACACGAGTCGAATAATTGCCTAGCTATTGCGATAGGCGAGACATTTATGACCGGCGCTTAAGCCAAAGATGTATGACCGATTGGTCGTTAGGAGACTGACCAGCGAAGACGCTCATTAGACGATCGCCGTGATTTATGAGTCCTGCTTTCAACGGCGGTCAGCTGTCCACACATACCACTGCAGCGGCCGTCGCTGCCTCTCGGTCGCTCGCCGGCTGACTTCGTCTCTTCGATGGCGCGATGTGCGTTGCGGTGGCGTTCGTACCGGGCGTCTGCTTTGTGTGGTATCGCCGTCTTAAACATTGCCTTCCTTGTCTTCCTTCACTTACAGCGTCCTTCGGCAGACGTGTCCCCAGTTGAACCAAACATCGTCGTCGATTCGAACCACGCTGAAGAGCGACGGGACTCGGCTGAATCAGGCCCCGACCGCACCAGGCGAATCGCGGCCTCGAAATGGTCGCCAGGTCCTAAGTCTTTTGGACAGCGACGAAGCAGTAACCATGGAATAGCACCTGCGGATGGCGATTTCTGTAGTAACCTGACGCGTGACAGCGTTGGCATTCCGTCGTCAGCAGAGGAGATGACAGAAGAGACATTTAAGTGGCAGACTGTCGGCAGAGAATTAAGAGAAACTTTCGTCTTCTCGGCCTATTACGACCGTCGTACGTCTCCGGCTGTCGTTCGTATCATCGGAATCTCAAGCGGGAAGTACGTGGGAGCCGAGAGGCAGACGAAACACTGCCAGCTGTGGCTACCGAACGAAATCCATCCGAAAGTGACCTTGGCCGAATACAATATCGTTCCAGAAACGCACGATCGAAGGTAGGCCTAACTTAGATAAACTAGGCCTCATGACTGAGCGAATCCGTGACAAACCAGACTGCAAGGATCGTGAAATTAAAGTGATTACAACAACAACAACAACAACAACAACAACAACAACAACAACAACAACAATAACAATAACAACAACAAGTCAACAACAACGATGACGATGATGACGATGATAATAATAATAATAATGATAATAATAATAATAATAATAATAATAATAATAATAATAATAATAATAATAATAATAATAATAATAATAATATTAATAATAATAATAATAATAATAATAATAATAATAATAATAATAATAATAATAATAATAATAATAATAATAATAATAATAATAATAATAATAATGACAACAACGACGACGAGAAGAAAAAGAACAAGAAGAGGAAGGACAAGGACAAGAATAAGAACAAGAACAAATAGAACCCTGACACGGATGGGTTGCTCTGCCCAGCAGGGACTGGGTCTTGGCATTCTACATCTGTCTAGCTCGCTGGCACTATCCACCTTTTTGGTTTCAGCCGCAGGCGTCACTGCAATTCTAGCTGTAGTGTAGCCTACCCCGGGCATGATCGTTACTTGCGCTAGTCCTGGTTTTTCCTGGTTTTTCAGCTGAATCGGGTCTTCCTGTCTCATAAAGATCCCTCTCTCACAAACAATCAGCCTGGGAACGACCCCTCGTCATGGCAAAAACTTTGCAGACAAATCTACATGTATAGCCGCGATAGCATTCGATAACCACGAAGCCAGAATAAGAGCAGTTACTTCACCGCATTATATGTGGTCGATTGGCTTGTGGCACTGTCCATTAGTATATAGGCCTACCTGTAGTCTGAAGCTGGGCGTTTTATTTTTGCTTTTTCAACAGCTTCTAGTGTTCTTTAATGATTGTTTCACACTGAATACGCTGGTCTTGCCGATGTAGTTTAAACACAAATATACTTATCTGAAGTTTGTTTATATCACATAATTGAAGTAGGCCTATAGCATACCTCCTGACTATACTTGTAATCTTCTAGATCAGAGGTTTTCAAACTTTTTGGACCAAGGACCCCTTATTTTTTCTAGGCATAGCTCGCGGACCCAAGGATTTAAAACGTAAAATTTATCCCTTAAAATTTAAACAAAATTACAGGCAAACTATTTCCACAATACAAGCTTGCTTATAAGTAGTGTATGAATTTGAAAACACAGGCTGTTAATGCTGATCTGAGTGGCCCTATATAAGTTTTCGGTTACAATTTCGGTTACAGTGCTGAAACCATGCAGTGTTAATCATTATGAATATTTTCAGAACGCTCTCGCGAACCCGCGCCATATCCTTCGCGGACCCCTCTTGGTCCGCGGACCACATGTGCAGTTTGAAAACCTCTGTTCTAGATAACTAGAGGAGGTTTACTATGACTATGACATTGTCACGTTTTTGAAGAAGCAATAGATTATTCAACCGTGAGGGATAATTGGAACCCCAGGAGATATAACAATATGATAGATATGGAAAGATTAAGGCTTAACATAAATCAATCAATATATCGTCTGTGGTTAACTGTGCCGAACTCTAGACAATATAGTCTACTAATATTTTTAGCAATCTTAGTAGATATGTGGTTAATGTGATCTTTCCAAGTCATATTCCGGGGTACCGGCCCACTATAGATTCCGGGGGTCCGCTATTCCGGGGGTCCGCTATTCCGGGGATCCGCCAGAATATACATACATACAACATAAATACATGCATAAATACATACATACATGCATACAAGTATGCATACATACATACATACATGCAGACATACATGTATATATATACATACATGCAGGGGCGTCTATCCCCCTAAGTCATTGGAGCAACGTCCCTTTTCGCCCTCTTTTCCCCCCCTACCCATTCCTTCCCCCCTAAAATGGTGGCACATACACTGACAGATCTTTCCCCCCTATTTCTTGGATGGAGCATTTGCTCCAAGGTTTCTATGGTGTAGACGCCCCTGCATACATGCATATATATACATGTATGTATGTATACACACATGCATACATACATATTTGTATGTATACATACATACACGCATACATTCATACATGCATGCATGCATGCATGTATGTATGCATGTATGTATGTATGTATGCATGTTTGTATGCATGTATGTATGTATGTATGCATGTATGTATGTTGTATGTATGTATATTCCGGCGGATCCCCGGAATAGCGGACCCCGGAATAGCGGACCCCCGGAATAGTGGACCGGAACCATATTCCGGTCCAATTCCAAATATTGAACACCTAAAAATGCACTGGAATAAACTTGGTTTATGGGCTTGCTATCTATATGATAATCTAAGGATCACTTGAACATATTAGTTTGCGGTGAGAATGAAAAATGATAATGATAAAATGTGTCTTGCCCACGTGTTAAGAGATATTGGCCTTAAACCATTGATGCATGGACATGATGGACTGCAACTATAGATTAGCTCTATATATATACAGTCAATAACGTTTCCAAGGATCGATCTGCAATGAATACCCTATAGTCCTCTGCAAATAATACTAAGTGCATGGAGTATATATTAGGGTGTTTTTATGATGCACATGATTTCTTTAACTCAAAGATCTTTTAACGGCCAGGTCGAATTATCATGCCAATTAGCGTATAAACGCCATATCCGAAATTATATCGCGATAGCTGAACATTTAGGAATGGCGCAAGGCTACCGAGATTAGGAACCCGCTGACCTGTCTCGGTTTGGCCAAAATTTTAGACGTTACGATGTCTGTTCTTCGTGTTTTCGATCTTCAACATAATTATATTAATTAATTAAGCTATTGTGGTTTTCTAGAGGAGACATCTGGTGCTACATCAATAGCATGGTATTTAACGCGAGTGGCTGTCTCCCTTGGTAAGAGTATGTGTTTGATCCCCGAATGAGTTTGTGCCAATCAGATAATGTCGTGGTTTCCGATCGGAGCAATCTGTCTACAACAATAATTCCCTCGCCCATGACGATATCGTGCAAGCATGGCGGTAGCGACGGAGGTTTCTCTGTTGGCAACATCATCTGAGGAAGAGGCGTCATCAAATAGCTCAGAAAGAGAGCCAGAACCTTCAACGTTAGCTGGACCACCAAAGCGGCGAAAGGGAACAATCTCTGTAGCTACCCGTGATGATGCAGCAGCTCTAGATTGTACCAAAACCAGCAGCAGGAATGCCTCTCACATTTTCTCTGCTCTCGCTGCATCCAATCTATATGCAGCACCAGCTGGTGAGCTGATCATCAGTCCTTCTGCTATCCATCGAGCAAGGAAGGATAACCGTGCAGCCCTAGCAGCTGAGATTCGTGAATCTTTCGGTCTGAAGGTTCCCCTTACTATCCACTGGGAGGGCAAGATCATGCCAGATTTTACAGAAACTGGACGAGTGTGTGTTGATCGTCTTCCAATTATGGTATATGGTAAGGATGTGACCAAACTATTGGCCATCCCCAAACTCCAATCCGGGACTGCTGCCTTCATGGCAGATGCGTGTTGGCCGAGATAAGAAGTTGGGGATTGGAAGACAGAATCGAGGCCATGTGTTTCGACACAACGGCAAGTAACAGGGGTTGCAAGGGCGGCGCATGCATCAAGCTGGAAAAGGGAATTAGGAAAAGACCTCTTGAACCTTGCCTGTCGATTTCATGTTTCTGAAATTGCTCAGGAAAAGGTATTTTCACTGCATGATTCTGTAAGGTCTCCAAAATTGGAACTCTTCAGTCATTTCCGTGACTTCTGGCCGCAAATCGATCAGACCAAGTATCGCACAGCAATGGAGGATAAAGACGCAGCACAAAGAGTCAAAGAAATTCGAGAGAATGTCATCACCTTCGCACTGCAGCAACTGAATGCTGAATACCACAGAGACGACTACGAAGAGCTACTAGAACTAACAGTCATTTTCCTAGGAGGAATTCCACCGAAAGGAATAAAGTTCAGGTACCCAGGGGCATTTCACCGCGCGCGTTGGATGGCACGTGCGGTTTATGCAATCAAGATGTGGCTTTTCAGAGAGCAGTTTCCCATTCAACAACACCAGAGGGCATCTCGACAATCTTACTCTCAAAAGATGTGGAATCATCTACTTCGAGTTTCACTTTTTGTGACCACAACCTACGTGGAGTACTGGTTCACCTGTACATCAACCAATGAAACCCCAAGGAACGATCTTCAATTCTTGAAGGCAATCCATACTTACCCAGACAAGGAAGTCTCACAGGTCGCCCTAACAGCATTTTCCCGACACCTTTGGTATTTGTCGGAGACCTTGGTTGGCCTCAGCCCTTTTGACGATTCAATCACCTTCGACGAAAAACAGCACATGGTCTATAACATGCGTGACAATCAGGGATCTGACGAACCTCCAAAGAGGCTTCCTCCCATACATGATCCATCTACAAAAGCGCTATCCGATTTTTTTACCACTTCTACCATAAAACTTTTCCAGCTCCTCAAATTCGATCACACTTATCTTGATCGAGATCCACAACAATGGGAGTCAGAGCATTCGTTCAATGAGGCTAAAGACATCATATCCGCCCTAAGAGTGACGAACGATTTAGCGGAGAGAGGAGTGGCCCTAATGCAGTCCTTCAACGAAGCCCTGGTTCGAAATGAGGAAGAGAAACAATTTGTTCTTCAAATCTTTGAATACCATCGAAATAGATTCCCAAAAGCACTAAAGGGACTAAGTAATGACAAATAACTGAAGGTTCATGGTTTGCTTTTGCCTTATTTTTTATGTTTAAGAGTTGAAATTGTTTGGATCTTCGAGAATTACAATGTATGACATTGTTTTCTAAGTGGTAATTTTTCCCGGGCTTTGCGCCAGTTCTAAATCTCTTTTGATTTTCATCTAATTTGGCAAATATTAATGTTTCTCAAAGTGGAACATACAAACAACCTGGCCGATATTAATTTTGAAACTTCAAATTATAGACACACCCTAGTATATATATATATATATATATATATATATATATATATATATATATATATGTTATATAACCACTTCGTGATACGAATTTTTTGTTATGCGGCTTGTTTGCACACCTGTCGCCTTAAGATGGGCCATATAGCCTACCCTACGCATGCAGTTTCACTTGTCAAAGACGAATGCCAGTCACCATGCAACGGAATCACATATATATACATATATATATATGTATATGTATATGTATATATATATACACACACACATATATATACACATATATATGTATATATATAATTATATATACAAGGATCTATATTAGAAGATTGATTACTCATGAAAATAATGTGTATACCCGTTTAACTCACCCACAGATGTCGCCCCACTTAAAATTTTGTTTTTGACAGTTAATATGGCGTTTTAAATTTCCAAAGACAATTTTTTACTTCGCAAACATAATTTTTCGTCGAATTGCCTTCATAAATCAACTTAATGCATTTTTTATGCAGTGGTGTAGGCCTAGTCCTAAAAAATGAAGTGGGGGAACGCCTGGAAATTGAAGTAGCAACTGTAGCAAAAAGTGCAATCTTGCAAGAATTTTGCATAGTGTGAGGAAAAAAGTGGGGGAACGGCGTTCCCCCGCGTTCCCGCCCCACTACACCACTGTTTTTATGTAAATAAGATGCGAAATTGTCCTGACTCCGATTATCGCTCAAACACTAGGTACGCGACGTTAGGGCCTATATAAGGAGTTTCCAGTCCTTTGTATCAAGGTCCTTGATATATATATATATATATACAAATATATATATATATACAAATATATATATATATATATACAGTTATATATACATATATAAACAGTGACGGCGATCTTGTTTGATAGGTGGGGGGACACTTTTGAAATGATCTGGTCAAAAAAGAGTTTTGAACTGATCTGGTTAAAAAAAGAGTTTTGAACTGATTTGGTCAAAAAAGAGGTAAAAAAACGTTTTCTCGCTCACGCACGATAAAATTTGTTGACCTTTTTTGGTGTATCTAAATTTGAGGGGGGAACAAATGTATGGTGTGTCCCCCACTGTTAAAGGTGGGGTTCTTGTCCCCCTCGACCCCCCGGGATCGCCGCCCCTGTAGGTCTATGTAAAACCGCTTCGTGATACGAAGTTTTCTGTTGCAGTTATGCGGCTTCTTTGCACATCTGTCGCCTTGAGAACCTGAGCGATATCCCCTACGCAGTGTCACTTGTCAACGACGTATGCCAATCACCAAGCAACGTTCTACGAGTGCTCAACCACAACGACCTTCAATCGCCCGAGTTCAACTTCACGGTTTGCGTTACACCGCTCAACTTCAACTACAACAACTACCACCAACTGGTCGAGATGGTCGAAGTCAACCGCCTCTTCGGCGCACAGCGCTTCGTCTTCTACAATTACTCAACGGGCAGCCAGCTGGAGCCGTACATCCGATGGTACGAGAGCAGTGGTGTGCTGCGGGTCATCCCCTGGCATCTGCCGGTCGTCGTCGACGTATGGCCACAGGACCCGAAGGTCGAACCAGAGATCCACTACTTCGGCCAGCTGGCCGCTCTCAACGACTGTCTCTATCGGAACATGCTCAGCTCCCGCTTCGTCGTCTTCACGGACCTCGACGAACTGATCGTTCCGCGGCGTCACGACACCTGGTTTCAGATGCTCAGGAGCATCAGAAAAACACGCAAGCTGCAGTACGAGCAGCGTGAGACGAACGTCAGACGACTGCTAACGCCAGGTGCATTCCTCTTCAGAAACGTATTCTTCCGAACGGACTGGAACAACAGTCCGACGTCGGAGGGCGCCAACCACAGCCTAGCGGTGGGTCTGAAGCTGAACACTCTCCTGAAGACGACACGCGAGGAACGCATCTACCCGTTGTTCGTGCGGTCCAAGTACATCGCTGTGGCTAAGACGGTGTCGATGGTCGGCGTACACAGTGTCCTGAATTTCGTCGACGACGCCAATCTCACTCATGTCATGGTCGACGAACGCCAGGGTCTGTTGCATCACTATCGTCAGTGGATGGACGATAACCCGGTGACCCCAGTGGCAGACGATCGGATGCATCATTTCGACAAGAATATCATATCATCTGTGAATTATGTGCATAGCCATGTACTCCGACATTCTAACAATGTCAAGACAGTCAAGTCCAAATAAAGGCGTGCAGTATATAAATTTATATTTGCTCTTTTTCGTTAATTACTGGATGTCCAAACAGCAACGTCACATCTATTAATATAGTTTCCTTATATGCAAATTTGTCTGTCGGAGGACGCTACGTCACAAACGGCTTCTGTTCTATTGTGAAACATAAACCGGTTGTCTTGACGACGGCGGTCTTGACGACGGCCGTCTTGACGACACATATAGGCCTATAATATGACGTCATAATATGACGGGAGTTCAAACGAAGCCCATATGGAAATATCGCAACATGGGCTTCACTTGTCCCACACACGACGTCGTTGCTGGTATTGTTAGGCTATTCTCTTAGCTAAGGCGTGCACGGTTAGGATAACACGGTGGCTGTGCTGTGCTAGAGGCTGTGCTGTGAATAGGCTGTGCTAATAAAGTTCTGTATAAAATTTATTAGGCCCATTAATGGAAAGATAAAAATATCATATCCGATATGATTCGATTAAACCTAGAACTCGCAGTAATGCTTCGCTATAGGTTGTTTGAATGTTCTTCATCGTCATCGAATAGGCCTATATGTTAGATCGTCGACGTCATGCATCTGATCACAGTCTTCAGAGGCGGATTTACCAGCGCGCCTTTAGGCTGTTTCTATGCCGCCCCTAATATATATAGGCCTACCTGCGTCTTCTCCCAATTAACTCCGCCACTGCTTGTACTCTGGCAGTGCCAGTCCCAAGCCTGGAGAAAGGAGGAGGGCGACGCTAATCATATTTGTTATAACACAGTGTCGTTAAAAAGCAACTATAGCCTATGGACTGCTGGCCGATGTCAGAGGCAACGTGCATCCCGGGCGGCGAACCATAATTTATGACCCGTTAACTGTCGTTCCTTATCTTTAAATATTGAACACCATTTCACCATTCCAACTACTACGTTGACGCTATTTTCAGAGTTTGGGGCTAATCCATTGAATATGTACACAGAAATCCGAAAAATTGACTCCTTCGGGCCCTTCCCTGTGCGCACGTGTACTTTTTAAACCCCCCACCTGCATACATACGCAAGTGGGGGTGCACCCCACCTCCGCCCCCCAATCCTATAGCATGGTCTATATTTAATCCAAGCAGAAACAGTAAAGGATTAATAATAGAAACGTACTGCTGTTTAATAAAAAATGACAAAGTGAATCACTATGCTTTGTTCAATAAGCTAATGGACAGACAGGTTCCTAGTGAAATTCTAAACTTTTCATACAACTACTGCAAATCCGTTTTGCATGACAATTGTGACTTTGTTTGAAAACAATAAGTGATAGTGTAATAGTTTAAAACATGATGATAATGATGATATTCGTTTATTATAATATATATTGTATGGTATTGTATCTAAACATCTATAAAGCGCCTCTCACAGTATTCGCTAATCAGAGGCTCTCCCAGTGCGAAAGACCCAGTGAATAGAAAGTGGTTTTAAGACAGCGGAACGAGGCACTTGGGCCACCAGCTAATAAAGAGGCACGTATCACTGGAGGGAGTTGATTCCATAGAACAGGACCAATGCAAGAAAAGGCTCGAGTTTTGGCCATAGTGGTCTTGGCTCGTGGTACAAGAAAATCATGGCGATTAAGCGATCGCAATGGACGGAGGGAAGTAGCTGAAACTGGCAGACGAACAATGTCACAGAGGTACTTGGGTGCTAAGCCTGTACAGGACCGAAGGACTAAAGTGAGAACCTTAAGCTGAATCCGAACAGTAAGGGGAAGCCAATGAAGATGATCGAACATGAAAGAGGAAATATGAGACCAGCGAGGAAGTCGGGCTATTGATCTGGCCGCAGCATTTAAAACAGTCTGCATGGAGGGGGGAAGACGGACTTTTGGCAGCCCAATCAATATATATATATATATATATATATATATTTATTTATTTATATATTTATTTATTTATATATTTATAGCGCGCCTAAACAAGATAAAAAAAAATTGCACGAAAGCGCGTAACAGTACAAAAAGTCTATAGTTATAGTACATTTTAAAAAGATAAGTTTTAAGGTTAGTTTTGAAAATCAATGGTGTTGAGGATTTGTGAATATAAGCTTAGTCGCAATGCAGAGTGAAGCTGCAGAGAGTTGAGAAGTCTGGCTAGATAACTAATACGTCCAAATTTGAACCTTTGTGCTTAAATCTTTGCACTGGGAAGAATTAGTTTCAAATTGGGCTCATATAGTTTAAAATTTTTTTAAAACTCTGGCCAGCAACTAAAAACCAGTTCTAATTCTTCAGACATATCATTATCCAACCAGTACATTATTTGAATATCTTTGGTCAATGACGAATGTGTACCTGTGGTATAAATTTTGCATATTTCCAATACGACTGAAATGACGTCATTATTGACGTATTTTAACTGTTTTATTAACTCTTAGCATCGAATTGTTAATATGAAATGACGTCATTGCGATTTTTCTTAGTAACAATGTCATAATTATACCGCTTGTTAGATCATAGACTCCTGTATACGCTTATACAGGCGTCCACGATTAGACCGCATAGGCCTACGCATTTTTGCTAAGTGTTACTAGCTTGCCTTGCAAGACGATTGTGATTAGGCCTACTAATTGGAATTAGTTCTTTGCGCTCGCTGTTACTAGGCTGTAAGGACCGTAATCAAGAAATAGCTTGCCTTACACAACGATTTTCATTCTTCATCGGAATGTGCACAGTTTTGTCTTGGCATCATGGATGCCTTCGATTGTCAAGTTTTCCGGAAGGCTGAACGCCGGTTGCGAAAATAGTAAGTTGACAAAATTTCATAATTGTTTGATGTTGCTCTATAACTCTAGTTGAAACGGTTGCATTGTAGATGTAAATTTCATTAAACGGGAAATTTGTTTTAGAGCGAAAAGCCGAAAAGTAATATTTATTAATTAGTGGATTAAAGTAAGACCGTCGGAAAAGATGCTGAGATTGGCCAGAAATGTGATAATTAGCGAACTCGAAAATTGATTGCTTTTTAGTTGCTACAGCTTAAGCAAATTAAAGGAGCTATCAGAGCTAAAGATTTGGACCAAATCATTTTGTCAGGCGCGAAACTGTTCAGATTTTACAAAAACCAGTGGCATGGACCCAACTAGGATACGAATTTTTCTTACTTTTAAACAATGATCGATTTATATATTATATATTTATTCTCTAATTAAGCGCCTGCAAACGCACTGCGCTGTACAAGTACATGTTATGCGATAAATCTTAATTACTAACAGAACAGACAGCCTGCAATACACGGCGCAAATTGCAGCCTACAAAGCATGTCCGCCTATGGGACTCGATCTCTGTACCTTTCGCACTCTACGCCAGATGTTATCCAATGCGCTATATATTTATGATAGAATGAATGATCGATTGAACATTAGCATTCAGTTATAGACGTCTCCAGACTGGCTCCAGAAAGCTATACAGTTCGCATAAGCAGCCATCATTTCTAGGCATTTGTTGGAGAAGGTATTATAGGAGTACAGTACAAGGCTTTGTTTATAAATGTGACTACACGCCTTGCACCACCTATTCTTAGCCCTGAACACCCATAATCCTTGATCGAATGCGGGGATGTGCCGCAGCCAATCATATTGCAGTTTGCACTCGACACCGCGATGTGATTGTAGCATTTTTAGGCGATCGCCCGAGAAAGGCATTGAGGTCATCCATAAAGGATGTCCGCAATAAGGGGAAAGGAATTCGAGGGGTCACTAAAATGCAGTCAAATGCAGAGGCCCGGGAAGTGTTTGAAAGTTGGGTGAGCCAACCAACTGAACCAAGGCAAACCTAGATATGTTTGTACTCTTTGTCTATACATATATACATACATACATACATACATATATACATTTGTTTGTATGTGTGGATATGTGGGTATGCACGCAAGTATGCATGTTTCGAAACTAGTTTCGGCTGCTTTCAAATAAATTTCGCTAGTTTCGAATTAGTTTCGGCTAGTTTCGAATTAGTTTCGGCTAGTTTCGAATTAGTTTCGGCCAGTTTCGAATTAGTTTCGCGTAGTTTCGAATTAGTTTCGGCTAGTTTCGAATTAGTTTCGAGTAGTTTAGAATTAGTTTCGGCTAGTTTCTAATTAGTTTCGAGTAGTTTCGAATTAGTTTCGGCTTGCTTGAAAATAGATTTGGCTAGTTTTGAATTAGTTTCGGCTAGTTTCAAATTAGTTTCGAGTAGTTTCGAATTAGTTTCGGCCAGTTTCGAATTAGTTTCGGCTTGCTTCAAAATAGATTCGGCTAGTTTCGAATTAGTTTCGGCTAGTAATGATGTAGTTTTCCTGTTTCGAATTAGTTTCGAGTAGTTTCGAATTAGTTTTGGCTTGCTTCAAAATAGAATCGGCCAGTTTCGAATTAGTTTCGGCTAGTTTCGATTTAGTTTCCGCTAGTTTAGGCTAGTCTCGATTCGGGTAGTTTCGAATTAGTTTCGATTTGGGTAGTTTCGAATTAGTTTCGGCTAGTTTCGAATTAGTTTCGGCTAGTTTCGATTTAGTTTCTGCCTGTTTCGAATTAGTTTCGAGAAGTTTCGAATTAGATTCAGCTAGTTTCGAATTAGTTTCTGCTAGTTTCGAATTAGTTTCGGCCAGTTTCGAATTAGTTTCGGCTACTTTCGAATTAGTTTCGGCCAGTTTCGAATTAGTTTTAGCTAATTTCGAATTAGTTTCGAGTAGTTTCGAATTAGGTTCGGCTTGCTTCGAAATAGATTCGGCCAGTTTCGAATTAGTTTCGGCTAGTTTCGAATTAGTTTCGGCTAGATTCGAATTAGTTTCCGCTGGGATTAAGATTGCTTAATCCCAGGTTTCCGCTAGTTTCGAATTAGTTTCGGCCAGGTTCGAATTAGTTTTGGCTAGTTTCGAATTAGTTTCGAGTAGTTTCGAATTAGTTTCGGCTTGCTTCAAAATCGATTCAGCTAGTTTCGAATTAGTTTTGGCTAGTTTCGAATTAGTTTCGAGTAGTTTCGAATTAGGTTCGGCTTGCTTCGAAATAGATTCGGCCAGTTTAGAATTAGTTTCGGCTAGTTTCGAACTAGTTTCGGCCAGTTTCGAATTAGTTTCGGCTAGTTTCGAATTAGTTTCGAGAAGTTTCGAATTAGTTTCGATCGGCTTGCTTCAAAATCGATTCAGCTAGTTTCGAATTAGTTTCCGCTAGTTTCGAATTAGTTTTGGCCAGTTTCGAATTAGTTTCGGCTAATTTCGAATTAGTTTCGAGTAGTTTCGAATTGCTTCAAAATAGATTCAGCTAGTTTCGAATAAGTTTCTGCTAGTTTCGAATAAGGTTCGGCTAGTTTCGAATTAGTTTCGAGTAGTTTCGAATTTGGTTCGGCTTGCTTCGAAATAGATTCGGCTAGTTTCGAATTAGTTTCGGCTAGTTTCGAATTAGTTTCGAATTAGTTTCGGCTAGTTTCGAATTAGGCCTAGTTTCGAGTAGCTTCGAATTAGGTTCGGCTTGCTTCGAAATAGATTCGGCTAGTTTCGAATTAGTTTCGGCTAGTTTCGAATTAGTTTCTGCTAGTTTCGATTTAGTTTCGGCTAGTTTCGAATTAGTTTTGGCTAGTTTCGAATTAGTTTTGGCTAGCTTTAAATTAGCTTTGGCAAGTTTCGAATTTGTTTCAAATTAGTTTCCGCTAGTTTCGAATTAGCTTCGGCTAATTTTAATTTAACTTTGGCTAGTTTCGAAATAGTTTTGGCTATTTTCGAATTAGTTTTGGGCTTTTGGCTAGTTTCGAATTTCAACCCTTTTCTCCCCATGCAGTCTTGTAGGACGATATATTCCGCGTGTCACATCAAACGCTCCTCCAGTTTGAAGTAACCATCGAGAAATCCTATCTTTCAACAGTCAACAACTGTTTTAGCTTTCATACCCTGAGAGTATAAGATTTCCAGTATTCATGATTCTCTTGGCACTTTGGCAGTCGCTTAACTTGATGACCCATCCCTAAGGTCAGGGTGGCCGTTGGCCGGCTTTGAGTTGGTGCCATTAGGCACACTGTGTATTTGTAATGCTAAAACCATGCAGTGTTAAAATGTTTTTTGTTGACAGTGTTCAATGTTCATTGTGGAAAAATAGTTGCATAGGCCTATTGCTGATTTTTTTAAGTTAAACTTTTTAGTCAGCAACTAAAATTTTGTAGTTAAACATAGGCTTTAACTAAACTATGCTTTTTAAGTTAAACTTCATCCTTAACTAAATTTTTTAAGTTAAACTAACAGTTAGCAACTTTTTAGTTAACTAGCTATTGCCATCACTGGTTAGAGAAAGCTGTGGAGGTAAGATGCCAATAATTGAACACATGTCTATTCATCGTACGAACAGCAGTGTTGGTCTCGCGTCACTGATATCTTGAGGTGGACTAACAATTGCTTATGTGAGCCATGCATACATTGCTTTTGTTTATATATAATCCGAATAGCAGCATGAACAATAGACTGAAGTTTGTGCATGTTGGAGGAGGAAAGGCCAATGTACACAGCATTGCCAGTCAACCCGAATGCCGATCAGCGTGGACCAGTGTAGTGACAGCATGGACCGAAGGGTAGGATCGAGGACAATCCCCAAGTCACAAGCAGAGGAGAACTGGATTCAGCTGCAAGTAGTGGACCAGTAGAAAAGAAACACATCTTTCCAGGAGCTTAGGAAGACAGGATAAGATAAGATAAGAATATTCTTTAATATACCAATTGCCTTTTGGTTTACATACATGGTTATGATCAAACATCATGGTTGTGATCAAACATCATCAAAGCAGTCTGCATAATTTATTATCCTTAAATGTGATATAGCATGCTTACGATGAAAGTTTTCCTCATCATGCCATCAGCCGAAGGGATTTTGCGATTATGACCGGCGTGAGCAGGTCATGCAGTACATGTACGCTAGGACTGCGGCGAAGAGGTTGGATTCGGCCTGGCGCATAACTGTTCGAAGGAGAGGTTGGAGATGTGTTCTTTACTTCAAATAGTTCCTTAGTTAAGATGTTCTTTAGCTGATATGTTCTTTAGTTAAGATGTGTTCTTTAGTTAAGATAGTTATTTAGCCGAGATGTGTTCTTTAGTTTAGATGTGTTCTATACTAAAGATAGTTCTTTCATTTAGAAGTGTTCTTTAGTTAAGATGTGTTCTTTAGTTAAGATAGTTCTTTAGTTGAGATATGTCCTTTACTTAGTAAGTAAGTAAGTATGTTCTTTAATAGACCACCTGCAAACGCACTGTGGCTAACAAACAAGTTATACATAAAAGGTGCACGAAACAGAGTAAAGAAAAGAAATTTTTAGCAATGTTATTGATGATATCTTTGGTTAAGATGTTCTTTAGTTAAGATATATTCTTTTGTTAAGATGTGTTCTTTCGTTAAGATAGTTCTTTAGTTTAGATGTGTTCTCTAGTTTACATGATTGTGTTCTTTAGTTAAGATGTGTGCTATAGCTTAGACGTGTTCTTTAGTTAAGATAGTTCTTTAGTTAAGATATGGTCTTTAGTTAAGATGTGTTCTTTAGTTAAGATAGTACTTTAGTTAGGATATGTTCTTTAGTTAAGATGTGTTCCTTAAAAATTAAGATGTGTTCTTTAGTTAAGATAGGTCTTTGGGTTTAGATGTGTTCCTGTGTTAAGGTAGTTCTTTAGTTAAGTTGTGGTCTATAGTTAAGATAGTTCTTTAGTTAAGATGTGCTTTGCTCGAGATAGCTTTTTTTAGCTGTGCGTTTTAGCTATGTTCTATAGTTTAGATGTGTTCTTTAGTAAAATAGTTCTTTAATTAAGATGTGCTCTTTAGTTAAGATAGTTCTTTAGTTTAGATGTGTTCCTTAGTTGTGTTCTTTAGTTAAGTTGTGCTCTTTAGTTAAGATAGTTCTTTATTTAAGATATGTTCCCTAGTTAAGATGTGTTCTTTAGTTAAGATGTGTTCTTGGGTTAGGATATGTTCTTTAGTTCAGATAGTTATTTAGTTGTGTTCTTTAGTTAAGATGTGTTCTTTAGTTGAGATGTTCTTTATCTTCACGATAGTTCTTTAGATGTGTTCTTTAGTTAAGATATGTTCTTTAGTTAAGATAGTTCTTTAGTTAAGATGTTCTCTTTCTTGAGATAGTTCTTTAGTTAAGATGTTTTCTTTTGTTATGATAGTTCTTTTTAGTTAAGATATGCTCTTTAGTTAAGATAGTTCTTTAGTTTAGATGTGTTCTTTAGTTAAGATAGTTTTTAGTTTAGATGTGTTCTTTAGTTAAGATAGTTCTTTAGTTTAGATGTGTTCATTAGTTAAGATAGTTTTTAGTTTAGATGTGTTCTTTAGTTAAGATAGTTCTTTAGTTAAGATAGTTCTTTAGTTTAGATGTGTTCTTTAGTTTTGATGTGTTCTTTAGTTAAGATAGTTCTTTGCTTAAGATATGTTTTTAATTAAGATAGTCCTTTAGTTAAGATATGTTTTTAGTTAAGATATGTTTTTTAGTTAAGATAGTTCTTTAGTTTAGTTGTGTTCTCTAGTTTACATGTGTTCTTTAGTTAAGATAGTTCTTTGCTTAAGATATGTTTTTAGTTAAGATAGTCCTTTAGTTAAGATATGTTCTTTAGTTAAGATAGTTCTTTAGTTTAGTTGTGTTCTCTAGTTTACATGTGTTCTTTAGTTAAGATGTGTGCTTTAGTTTAGATGTGTTCTTTAGTTAAGATAGTTCTTTAGTTAAGATGTGGTCTTTAGTTAAGATGTGTTCTTTAGTTAAGATAGTACTTAAGATATGTTCTTTAGTTAAGATGTGTTCTTTAATTAAGACGTGTTCTTTAGTTAAGATAGTTCTTTAGTTTAGGTGTGTTCCTGTGTTAAGGTAGTTCTTTTGTTAAGATATTGTACATGCTGGAAAAATCTCTGCAAATGCATGAACGTTTTAAGATCTTCAGACTTTAACTCAACCTCTTGGTTTCTGTATAACCTAACGGCAGACGTCTAAGGTAGGCGTTTATCAAAATACACCACATTTCATTAAAAAACACCAAAAACAAACACAGGTGTTGACTTAGAACTTCATTATATAGCATGAACTCGTTCAAAAGAAAGGATTACAGAATTTAGAAAGTTGTTTTATTTTTTAAAGGACTGCACATTTAAAAACAAACACAACGTAAGGCAATACAACTAAAAATACGTGGCACAGAAGAATCGTCAATCGGAAACCGACTATGTACAGATTACTACATTATCAGCCTATTAAGTATGCACTGCAGGACGTGTGCTACCAAACGACATGCGACGATAGAAGATCAGCTGAGTTGAAAAAGACATCACAAAAACACTGAACACAAAACTTTAAAAGTAGCAACATGAAATGAGCGCTTCCGATGAGTCTCTCTTGAAGTGGAGCTATATAAATTTGCACTTACAGTTACAGTTGGGGCATTCCACGTCAAATCAACACACTTTAGAAAAAAATGGACGTCATCGTCTCCAATTTTGTTGAAATTTGCCATGGTGACAAACCACTATGAAAAACTTTCAAAACCAAAATTTTTGATTTTGAAAGCTTTGTATGGGAAAAATTTGATAAAATTCTAAAGTGGCAAACTGACCTAGATCAGTGTCACTGGGTTACAGTTGCTCAAACATTTGTTGTCACTAAATATGAACGTTGCTGAGTGCTTTGCCCAGATGGACCTATTTAATACCTTCAATTTGGTATTTAAATTGTGTCTCTAGGTGCAATAGAAGCTGAGATACAGCAGTTTGAACATCGGCGGTCAGCGAAAATCGGCCCGTTTTGGTCAATGTTCATTGACCCATATCTCGGACATCGGTTGACCAAAAAATCAAAAATTTTGGTTTTGAGAGTTTTTCGTGGTGGTTTATCACCATACCAAATTTTAACAAAATCGGAGATGGTGATGCACGATGACTGTGTTGATTTGATGTGGAATGCCCCAGTTGCAACTCATCAAAGAAATGACAACTGCCGTTGACAACTCATTCACTGACTTACCGTTGACCAGAAGCAACGGGAGAGAACTTATACCCAGAGAATGTCACAAAATCCAGCAAGACGACCCAAGGCTAATCACAAACTCCACGGACTCATCGCTCTCTCTTCAGTAACTGGCCATAAGTATATGAATTCATACTAAAAATGCAATCCCAGACACTGCATAAGTGCTGCTGATTAGGTATCTTGTAAGTATGTACTGGTATGTATGTACGTATGTATCTGGATAATAATAAGGCGCCTTCTACGAATCTCACAAGGGTACTTAACATGGTGCAATACAGAATTCTCTGAATGAATAAATTAGTAACGTAAGCTGCTTATTAAGCAGGTATTGTTCTCAGAAGTTATACGTTTTGCCAAATGAATCACAAACATAAAAAGCGGTGGTTGATTCCTGATTTGTCTGCTGGGACAACTGTAGTTCAAATCTAACGTGAAGTAAAATTCTCTCTGCTGCTATTGGAACACATGAACAAATGCTGTTGGTTGTAAAGCTAGATGCATACCCCTTATGCAACTAAAAACCTTCATCGTGGTTGATAACATATTGCTAATCTTACATAAATCCCTAAAGGGAAGGACTGACCCAAACCATGTGCTACAGAGGTCAAAGGTATCCAGCCACTCAAAGGCTGACCAGAGGCAAGACAAGCTGTCTGAAATGCTTCCAATATTTAAAAACAATGCATTATTACCTACTTATGTTGGACATTTATTGTACAATTGACCAGGAGTTGGTCCAAACATTCTCAACACATCACAGCAAGGATTGGCAAAACCCTGTATGGCCAGAAGCCTCATTCCCGTGCAAAGCACAGGAACAGTATATAACACATTTGACTTTCATTAGCTCAAAACTGACTAAAAATTCACAGAAAACAACAACAATAACCGAGAAAAACAAAGTACGAGACTGTTGACTCTTGCACCAAAGTCAAAACAAGGGATACGGCGAGACTTCAACCGAAACATATCAACATACACGGAAAGCGGAAACAACAGAAAACATTTCAAAACACAGATAATAAAACTCAGACCATTTACAGAATCTCTATACAGACAATTACTAAAAACGGCGTCAGAGAAGAAAGCCACAGAAGAAGACAATGACAATAAATGATGGTGACGATTAATTAATGATGATAACAATGACGATGATGAGGAGGGCAAAGGTCGCTCAATTCATTCTTCCTTCTTCAGGCATGTGCTGACATCAGGCCGCCAACATCTTGTGTGGCAAGAATGCATAATCCAACAATAAACCCAAATGCAATAGTGAGAATAGCAATGCAGTTGGACACAGTTAGATAATGGCAGAGACTGGCAGAAACTGACAGTGGCACACACCGACAATGGCAAAGGCGAAAACAGCCAAAGCCAGCCGACAGACATTGTAACATGCTGCCCACTACAGCAGCCATTCAGTGGCACAAAAGAAATAAAGATTGTTTTGGCATTAAAACGTTGGATTACGAGTTTTTATTTATTTATTTTATTTTGGATACTTCTATAGCGCCTCCTCAAGTCTACTACTACTCAGAGGCGCTCCCGACTACAGCATTTGATACTGTGCCGGAGTTTTCACGCCGAAGCGCCACGAGCAATCGCGAGTGAAGGACTTGCCCTAATGCCCTTAGGTCCGTACGCAGCGGCTAGAGTGGGATTCGAACCTGCAACCCTCCGGTCACAAGGCGCCGAACTTACCACTGAGCCACCACGCCCCAGAGTTTTGATCGAGATTTAACTCTAACTGACCATTGACTGCTGTCTTGGACATTATGATAACTGCACTATAGAAGTCATCAGCTTAGAGAATGAAAGAGTAAACGAAAGAGTGACCAATCAAACACAATGCCATTTCCTGGTGCAGCCCATCCACTGCTACATCTATCAAACCACTAATTTGTTTTAATTCATTTCCTATTTAGTGTCTGATTTCAAATGAATCCATCACACAATGCCATCAACTCCACTCCAAAAGAAAGTCTGAGCAACAACTGAAGGTCCTGTGGTGCTCCAGAATCTGCTTAACAACAGCTCATTGCATTCCAAACACTTAGAGTCATGACGCTGTCAATAACACAGAAGCGACCTTAGCAACACAAACGAAGTCAACAGTCTCTGGAACTGACTGTAGTAAGAACAAGCCAAAGTACAACAACAGAATTGCTGCTACACAGGAAGTAGCAAAAGCGCATTCGACGCTCCTACTCCATAGCAGCAGCAGTAGAGGTAGCTTATCCGCGTCACAAAATGTAGTCACTTGCTGCAAGACGATTTCTGGCTATTTAATAACGCACCGAGAGCCGTCAGAGCTCTCTCAACGACTGCCAAAAAAACAAACGGTCTAGTACGAGACAAACACAGAGGCTTCCTACTAACTCAACCAATGTCATTTGGTTAAACCACACAAAATTAAATCAACTTTCCTGCCAATCAGACTGTGGCTCTACCACAGAGGCATTGGTAATACCATGATGGCAATTGTTATACCACGGTGACAGTGGTCAAATCCCTGATCCAGTGGATATACTAAAGCACTGATCCAGTGGATATATTATAGCACTGATCCAGTGGATATACTACAGCACTGATCCAGTGGATATACTATAGCACTGATCCAGTGGATATACTATAGCACTGATCCAGTGGATAACCACTATTGCAAAGGCTATCCTATGGCAGGGATGATAAAACAATTGATTTCATGATTATACCAATGGACGCTGTGACTAAACCAAACACTAGACTGATAGAGAAAACTGGATCTGTACAAAATATGCAACAGTCATTCATACACAGTAAGTTTCAATTCTGAGGTAAACGATAATATTTAAAATTTAATATTTTATTACTTATACAAAAGAAAATCACTAGAACGTCACCACCATCGTCAAGCTGCTGCTGCTGTTGAGGCATCCAGCTGCTCACAGACTGATCGATGGACGTATGAAATCGAAAACAGCAACTTAAAAACCTCCAACAATCGTGAAAACGACCAACAATAAAGAGAAGCACGTCTTCAGGCTGTTCGTGAGATCTTGGCCGAAATCTTGCCATCCGCCAGCGGAAGGATGGCCTCGTCATCACTGATCTCCTCATAAACTGTCTCAGAACCAACTCGCTTGAAGAAATATCTGCAGAACAGAAGAAGACACCATAGAAACATCATACTATTATCATACAGTACAATCAAAGTACAACCAACAATCAAAGTACAGAAACAACACAAATCCATTCTAATCTGTGAACTTCATTGGTGACATTATCATAGTGCATAAGGAATCAATCAATGGTCGTTCCAGACCAAAACCACATTCCAAAACCACAATCCATTCTACAGAAATACCGGTAGTCACGATTCTCGATACCTCTGAGACAGGTAACTAAGGATAAGCAATCGGAAGAAGATTTCTGCCTAGACCTAAACAACATACATAACTAGCAGGGCAGACAGTAACAAGTAGTGAATTCCAGAGCCGTAAGCCAGCAACTGAAACAGGCTGAGAATACAGAACTTTCATGGCTTAGGGTACAACCAGAATCAGAACAAAACAGAGTACTATGCAAAAGGATAATTTGTAATGTCATGTAATGCAAATATGCAATTTCATAGCTCACATTAATCAACACATTCATCAACACACGTAATGTCTGATGTTAGAAGAATAATGTTCATTCTGTTCATAGCTAAATGATTTTCACAAATTGGAGAAAGCTGTCTCTAGCGTAACACTCATAGACACAAGTAGCATGATCGATAATAACCCTTTCAAATAGTTAAACCACTTCAGGAAATGAACGGTTACAGAACTGAACTGATGATAGTACAAATGGTACCAGCATGTATACATTTTATGGCTATTTATATAGCACAGAGATGAGGAGGAAGAAGGCCGAGAAAGAGAGGCAGAGGAAGGAGAAGGCAGAGGAAGGAGAAAGCAGAGGAAGAGAGGCAGAGGAAGAGAGGCAGAGGAAGAGAGGTAGAGGAAGAGAGGTAGAGGAAGGAGAAGGCAGAGGAATAGACGCTGAGGAAGAGAGGCAGAGGAAGGAGAAGGCAGAGGAATAGAGGCTGAGGAAGGCAGAGGAAGTGATATAGAGAAAAGAGAAGGCACAGTAAGAGAGGCAGAGGAAAGAGAAGGCAGAGGTAGAGAAGCAGAAGAAGAGAGGCAGAGGAAGAAGGCAGAGGAAGGAGAAGGCAGAGGAACAGAGGCAGGGGAAGGGGAAGTGATTGTGGTGGGATTGACTGCAGATCTACAGAATTTCAGTTCTGTTGGCTCACCTGAACTGTCCTTTCTTGGCCAAATGTTGTTTGAACAGAGCGAGCGTGATCTCCTGTCGGCCGTGTATCTTTGTGCTGTATGGTATTTGCTCATCACAGAAGAAGTAAACGATGACGACTGAGTCAGAGGCGGACTGTTGGACAGGTGTCGTTGGAACACTGGTTGACCGCTTACTCATTGCTCGGCCTCTGCACATACAGCCAGACAAACACACTCATCTACACTGACTGCCTCCTCACCAGTGTTCATACAGTTATTAAATTCAAGAAGGGCAAAAGAATCATTGTCATGGCAACCAGTGAAACGAAGCTTATAACGCAAAACATAATCACTGCAAAACTTTTTACAATCTAGGTAGTGCTGGTGAAAAGTAACTGAAAATGACACGTATTTTATTTACGGCTGAATGATTTGTCAATGTTGATAACAAATGAGAAGATGGAGGCTTCCCTTCGGACCTGTACATTCTTCTGGTCAGGAATGAAGTGTCCCTTTGGACAGTCCTTTTGTATCCGCTTTTCTCAAAATTTGACCTCGCTTTCATACGTTCTTCTTTCTCACGATCAGTTGTCTTGTTAATTTGATTCACTCTGTGCTGGGTACAATAAATTGTTTGAATTTGTTTGAACTGAATTGAAGTACCTTTCATGAGCAACTGAAAACTGGTCTCTTTTGCTGGACTGGGCTTGTAGGGGCTCTGAATAGACACTTCAAAGGCAAACTGTTCAATTGTTCTGAATAAACAAGTGAATTTGATTGACAGCAGCCCAGTCAGCAGAAAATACAATACAATACAACTGTATTTAACAATGCCATCCTTCCAAAGTTCAGAAGTGCACCACCATACGACAGAACATCGAAGGTGGTAAACAATTCTGCATGAAGGGCTTGCTCAAGGTCCCTACACAGAGACTGCCTCAGTGGAGGTTTACAGGTTCAGTATATATCAGATCCCATGGGCGGCGATCATGGGGGGACGAGGGGGACATGTCCCCACCTTTAAGAGTGGGGGGAACACGCCATACATTTGCCCCCCCCCCCAAATTTAGAAGAAACACCAAAAAAGACGGAGAAATGTATTTGCGCGTGAGGGTTTTCACAGCCTTTTTGACCAGATGAGGTAAAAACTGAAATTTTTAGCAGAAGTGTCCCCCCGAAAATTCTCAGAAAGAAGAAGAAATTTGTCCCCCCCCACCTCTCAGAAAAGATCGCCGCCACTGTCAGATCCAACTGATCACTGCCTTAAGAGCACAACCTCTTAAGACACTGATCAGTTGGATCTGATACACTGTCTTTAAAACTGAACCCGTACTCTCCATGTTACGTTACATGGCAAGTGCTTTAGCCACTCAGCTACCATGCCTATGGAAAAGACAGACGCTAAGACTGACTCTGAAGCAATCTGTGAATTGGACGAATTGTCTGATGACGACGAAATAGGATCTGCTGGCAGAGCATGTGACCTGACAGCTGACCTCTGGAAAGCGGACGGCAAAGCCGTTCGACTTTCTCCTCCCACTCCTTCTCCTCCGATCAGAGCTCTAACAACAACAGGTACAACACAATAAAATCACCATGTGCTCTCCTGTGAACATCGTATTTCCAAGTCAGACCTAGGTTTAAGCTGCCATGATGCAAACATTTCTAAGTTCATATATACTGGTGTTTACATCGTACATGGACCTCGATTCGAAACACCAATACATTTATGAACAATGGCAAAGATGGTATGCAAAATGTATCTAACCCACTCCTAGCGGGATGCCAATCCCTTAGGAGTCACCCATTGCTCCCGCTAATAACTCATACATCACCACTTGCAATGTGACTATCGAGTGCCATTACTGTTAATAACTTTTCCTTCATTACTTGCATTAAGACTATCTCGTGTCCTTCGTTGCTCACAATTGCGTTGTTATTGATTGTCACTAATGTATCCTTGTGAGTTGTTACCGGCTGCAATAAAAAATTATTGAATTATTGAATTGAATTGAAATCATCCATATTAAACATAGCAGAACTCTGCCACAGAAACGTCTTTTTACAGGATATACATCCACCCTTATCTATTTTTTATACAGATTACATGATCCAAAATTTTCAAAAATTTCACATAAAATTGCTGCTTCATAATGGACTAGGAGGGCGTTACAGAAATACGGTGCTATACGATTTTCCAAATGGCATTAGATCAGTTTAAGCCATCTGTCAGCGAAAAAATTGTTTGATTCAATGCTAGGAACTTTGTGCTATGCAAACAACCAAACAGAATCATTATTTCCAGGCAGGGCATATTTTAAGCATACTTTATCACTGCACATGGCCAGCAACGGAGCGCATAAAAATCATAACTAATTATGAAATTACAATTCTTTTCGTGCACAAAGAGCGGTTAACAGCTTTTATCACTGCACATTTTGTGTATCACTGCACGTTAAAACAATCCCTGTTTCCAGGAATGACTTGAGTTCATTTGTACCTGGTCTGCAATATCCTTGTTCTGGCTTCCTGTTCCAGTCTGCGCCTGGCCTCTTCCAGCTGAGTTGTAGGATCTGGAGGAGTAAGGAGTGGCATCGAAGGATCCTGAATTATTGGCTGAGATGGTAAAACCTGTGACAGCTGTTTCTGACGACCCATTCCTCCTATGCTGTTAAATAGATCAGTCAAAAGTTGTCAGACATCACCATTAGCACTTAGACTAGGGTAGACTACCTGAGGTGGAGAGAATGAGGCTTGACCCATACATATCATTTCTCCAACATTTAAAAGATATCAGATTTTGATCATTCTCTACAAATTGTGTACAATATGATTTAAGACACACTTCTTCTCTAGCATGTTCAAGACTGACCTATGCTAACTGATTACAGTGATAGAGCCAAACATTGACATGCTAATGGTATGCTTGTAATTGCATACCTACAATTGTGATGTAGCAACTAACTAATGATCCATATTGTCATCTGTCTGCATCATTGAAGAGCAGAGGGCTCAACTCCACAAATAGACACATCAACATAATGACAGTTGCTCTGCTCCATGGCCTGTTGTTCCTTGTTTTGACAAATCTACTCCAGCACATTATGCTCTTCAAGCAAAGGACCTTCTGGAACAAACTTCCTTGGCATATATATGGTACTCTTTCACCTAGGCCAGCTCTACAGACTTACCTAAGTCTCTAGACCTTCTACATCTGTTAGACACTCCTGTTTGCAATTCATTTCAGAGACTCTCTCACACATTCATGCACACACGCACACACACACACATTTACATACAATGTACATGTCTAGTTTCTATTCATGCATACTGATACAAGGTACATTCAGCCTGTCTGCTGGTTTGGTTTAAGTCTCATCGTACAGGGACCTGAATCCCATACTCAAAAATACCAAGCTAATTGTTGTCAACAATGCCCATAACAAGTGTAGATAAACGAGGTCAAAAGAGAAGACACAAACCCTGGTGCGAAGTGAGTGGCTGATCGTTTGTGCATGGAGGACGAACCGCGGTCAGAGCATTCGGTCGAACATTGCGTCCTTGTCCCAGAAGACAACTTCTCATTCTCCAGCATCCACATCATCACTCTACACCAGAACAGAAGCAACAACAGCAGCTCATTACATTGCACTCCAAATGGTGTCAATCGCTCGCTGACTGTAATGCCATGTGATGTCCATCTTCAACTGACCACAAACGTTACAAGATGTCTACAAGATGTCACTCAGAATTTCTGATATGACACTGTCACATTAAAGTTAAAACAGATCAAGATGGGTTAGTACTCATATGGGTGACCATTCCTGCAATACCAAGCTATCTGGTGCCTGCTCAGACCTCCCTCTTTTGTTGGTAACTAAATGGAAGGCCTATTCTCTACAATTTGGGAGATTATGTAGATTTCCACTTGCTGTGGTTGTGTTTGTGTCATGGAGTCTAAATGATTCTTGACCTTAGGACCATATGTCTTAGGAGCTTCTTCTTCTTCTACCTTAAATGATATCCAATGCAAAGTAGCATCATTTGTTGCTAGCATCAGCTCCAGAGCAGTAAGAAGCAAAGCCCTAGACGTGTAAGTCAAGGACCTCTAGAGAAATGTGGCTTAGGGCTTACAAAAATAAGCCGAGCACTTCCTTATGGAAGGCAATGACTTGCAGTACTCAACATAAAAGTAGCAGTATGGCATTCTAAAAGGGCTTTAAAGGCACAAAACAAATGTACATTTACACTAAACACATGAAAATATTGTATTCCTAAATAAACAACAAACTTTATCAAACGCCTGGTGCCTTCTGTTAGACAATAACTTATCACTAATGACCACCTGAATCACTTACTTTTCACTTGCTGAATCCAGTGCACATGGATGCTGACTTCCAATGGTGGCTGGCTGCTGGCCTCCGCCAGTCATCATCTCCAGACTCTTTGTTTGGTCCACTGACTTATGACATGAACCCACTAGCTTTCGTGACTCACCCGGAGGAACAGTCACATGTCCACCCTGTGCCATGGCTAAACCTTTGCCGTCCTGATGAACTCCAAACGAAGCCTTAGTCATCGCTGCTGCAGCACCAGCACCAGCTGCATGGCAGCCGAGCGGAGCACGTCCTTTTGGCGCTCTGTACGGCATCGGTGGTTGGTGGACGAGGCACTTGTGTGTCTGTGGTTCACTTGGCCACTCTGCACCGACAAATGCAGCAGCAGCAGCCTTCCTGTCCGAGTGTCGGGGGCACGACGGCCTCTCCGCGTACGTAATGGCCGTCTGTTCGGTTAACCTATGCTCCGCCTGTCGTCCGGTCGACGAACGAAAGGCCGTTTGGTCGGGTGAATGTCGGCCGGGAGGGGACATCAAGTGGTTGGGTGTCTGACCACTGGACCCGTCAAACACGCGCAACATATGAGATTCCAGAATGTTCTGAGCACTTTCTTCTTGGTCTTCGGTCGTCATGGCAGCGAGTAAGACGGAACGCAGTGGCAGCGGATGACCAGCGTACAGAGAGTCTCTGGTGATGTCTGATGGCTTCTAGACATGAACACAGCATTACGTATGATGAAGACCACATTAATGATGACTCTGTTTCAACCTTATGTAGTATTATTTACAATCCAAACCAACCACTGCAACCAATATAGGTCAAAGTAATTCTGCCCAGGTTGCATCAGCATCATTGTTAATCTGGTAAATTTAAGGCTATTTCAGTAAAATACTGAGAAAATCAGAAAGATTTACAACCTCCAAATCATTTTAACTGAACTGACCACAATCTCAATGATCACAACACCTTAACAACAACACATTCACAGAAGCCTAACATTGGTGGTTAAAGAATACTCAGAATTAATTAAAATCCAAGTTGGTCCCACTATTTACAACTCTGCTAGTACTTAGCTTAGACGAATGTGCACAAGAAGCTATTTACATAGCACAAGGAAATTACTAAATAATTAACAGAAAATTGCTAAAAAAACAGGAAAAGAAAATAAGCAGCAAAGAACTTTCTAGAATTCGACTGCACTAATCCTGAGCTATATTCTACCAATCGGTGTCATTTAGAGGCAGCCATCGACTGATGCCTAATAAATCATTAAAGTGGTGCAAAATAATTAGAACCACACAGTTTCAAAACAGGAAGAAAGTCACGTTTGAACAAACTTCCTAAGCACGTTACTGCTTTTCACGATTTTTGTGACAGACCTCAGTTTTCTGGAAAGACGCGAGTGGTGAGGGATCGAACGTCTTTTCTGTTTCGTGACTGACATGGATATTGAGGAGACGATGCGTCAACAGCATCGCAAACCTTTCTGGATCTTTCTCCGCTATGTTTTGGTCTTTTGGTGAATACTGTAAGCGCTGAAAATAGCAAACAGTGTCATAAATGAAACTGATTATCTGTTTAATGACAGATCAAATGTAATCAGCCATTTCAACAGATCCTGAAACAGACTTTCTTGAGCAGAGAGGCTGAACAAAGTTCTAGAAATACATGATCTGTTTCTTCTACCAAGTCAAACCTTGGATTATACCAACCTCTTTCAGTGTGCCCATCATCCTTATGTTACCTTTTTTCACTCTCACCAAACAGACCCCTGGAATTGACTGAATTATGAATAGGTTTGGCAGTCCATTGTTCGATGCTCTGTGTATAACAATAAAAAAACAGGTTCTGCAAAAACTTCTTAAAGCAGTTCCATCCAAGTTCCTGCACTGTTCCAATAAAGACTGACTGACCGACTGATTGATTTATAAAATTACCTTTTCACTGCCACAATTTGATAAGATTCATTACATGTCAGTTGTTTATAAAAGTAACAATAATAATAATAGTAGTAATAACAATAAAAATTATTAAAACTTGCATACTCTGTTCAAATTGCTTAGCTACTCGTTTTGATAGACCAAGACGCACATATCTTTTTCGCATGTCATCTAGTACAAATGACTTGGAACAAACGAGACTTCATTCTTGTTCCAAAACCCATCTATGACCATCCAGCATTTCAATATAATTGCTTTCCATAGCACATTGAGGGAGTTGAACACCAGCAAAGAACAACTACCAATATTATTTTAGCCACATTAGCCAAAACAGGCATCTCTTTAATATAAACAAACCTCTTTGGGATGTAATCGTTTGAACACAAAAACAATAATATAAATATGATGATGTTTAATTACCAGGACATTTAAGATCTTTTGAGGGGTCATTTCTATCTCAGGCAAAAATAAAAATTAATTCTGCATAAACTGCATTCGCTACCAAATTTCACTGCATCATGCAAAACATGAGAATTTCATGTCAAGTTAACGATCAACTGACAATAGTCATATAGATGAGAAGACATTTGGAACACCTGAAGGCTAATGCTACGAGAAGCAGATAAAAAATGAGCAGTTACCTTCACCTGATACAGCAATATAAGGTAATATAAGTAAGTAATAAAAGGTAATTAACTATATATGAATAATAAATATAATGAGATTTCATGTCTAATCCTGGATTGTGCATTCAGAGGCACAGATAAGGCAAAAGTAATCATGCAACCAATCCACATGATTATCTTTGATTTGATTACCATATGACTACATATGATTTGCATGGCTCTAAAAACTGTTCATCACACAAAGGATCTGAACACCAGACAGATCAAAGTTACCAGTCAGCCAAATGTATGTATGTTAACATGTATGAATGTAGGTGCTGTGTGTAAGTATATATGTATAATAAATGTATGTTTATAGGCACGTAACTAAGTAAGTATGTACGTAAGCAGATGTGCAAGTATGTATGTATGTATGTAGGTGCATCTTAACATCAGCTTACAATGTTTTTCAAGTTGTTTCTCACAGCAAGGTTCTCACTTTTAGTGGAAGATGTCAGAACTTTCAAGGAAGACGGACTACTTACAGGTACGATGCGCTGGTCTAGGTCGGATGCCTGGTTGGCCTCTGCATTGCGTTTAATTCCAGCCTGCTGCTTCTTCCACAGGAACTTGTTGTTGCTGTAAGGCAAGTAATCTCCTCTTCCATCACTAAACAAACAAGCATCAATGCCTGCGAGAAATTGAAACATTCTAATGGCGTTTCAGTTCTTGATGAACACCTGCATTTCATTGTGAAACCAAGAGTAAGAAAACGTTTGTCTGCCCGGTCTAGCTGAACAGTAGGAATGTCAGATCAAAGCCACGAGGCACCAAACATCGAATACACATATTGATGATCAGAACAAAGTCCTATTGTTTCCTAAAAACAAGTCATGTGATACAAAGAACAAATCAAGACAACAGATCAACAGAAACAATAAGAGACTTAATGTAAACAGTTTTCAAAGGCACCAGTCCATCTTACCTTCACAGTCTCTTGTTCTGTTTTCTAAACCCTGGATTCTCAGTCCAAAGACTATATTTTGTGGTTGTCTGGCTACTCCTAAGGCTTTTTGTCTAATTCTAAGGCTGTCTGGTCACTCAACCGGCAATGTCCACTTGTCCAGCATACCTACATGCCCTTTCTCTGACTCAATCCATTCCTTCACTGCTCCAAATCTAAATCTAAGTCCAGACCTCGTAGGAATTACTGTTATTTCTTTCTGGTGACATTGAGTTAACCTATGGTTATTGCCATCTTGAAACTCTTAACTTCTGCCACCTTAATATCCATTCCATCTGGAATAAGTCTTCTTCTAACAATTCCATCTTGAATCATCCGGTAGACAATCTTGCTCTCAGTTAAACTCCGTCTATACGACTCACTTTCTAGCATATTGGACATAAATAAAATTCCCCTCATTTTCTCCGCTCCAATGAACTTTAATGGGATGAACTTAGTGGCAGAGCTGCTTTCCTTCACAAATCACCAAAGAAACGTGCTTGCTTCCCTGCTAAAGATAAGAAAACAGTTACCATTAAGTAGTCATAAAATCTTCTGACCAAAGTACAACATAAATGAGAACTTTCAGTGATGTATAATAGGAGAACTATCTGAGGTCAATAAGGAGATGGTTTTATTGTTATATGGCTGTTGACAGACACAGAATTAGTCAGAACTTAAGTGCTATACAGACAGACGAGACAGACCACAGGAAAGCCGTGTTTCTTACAGACTGCTGTCCGTCAGCGAGACCGTGTCGTCTGTGAGAGCTTCACTCGAAAGACTCTGAAGCTCACTGTCCTGCACTGATCCAACAGGAACTGAAGGCGGCTGACTAGAGGAAGCACCAGAGTGTCGACAGACACCACCAGCCATGCACTGCAGACCTCTAGAACATTCATAACACAAGTTTTCAAACAATCGTAGGCATTTCAGGCAGTAATAGTCAACAGTCATTTCACAAAGTAGTGCAGTCATTTCACAAAGTAGCCATCTCCACACAGTAGCACTATATGAGCTTCACTGACAATTCTTATTTTCACTGACCAAATAGCTATACTGACCAAATAGCTAGTTCCACCCGTGGTGGCAGAGTGGGTGGAACTGGCGGAGGATCGCCTGCTCAATGCCGTTGTGTGGAGCGAAGCTCACGTTCTAAGAGCCCTCTTCCCGCCAACAAAATGTCGCCGTCGGGGCTTACAACCACGAGCCCACCCATTTGAATTTCCGGACAAAGATAATAAAAATATCTCCCGCATCCTCTATAAAAAATTTGAGTACATTCCACAACAACCCATAACCAGCATAACTTTAATTTATATTATTTACATTATCCATTCTCTTGTTCATGGTTGCGGTGTGCCAACCAGTTTTGCCTAATAAACGAATATACTACTACTACTATTAATACATAAATTTGGAGTTATATTACTTTAAAATACCATAACGTTTCTGTTTACAATGCAGTCAAATTTCTTAAAAACTTTTCACATAAATGGTTTGTAAAATTTTGTAACACATTTCAGATGGTCACATTATTTCATGCCATGCCACAAAGTGCAACAGCTGCACAAATCAGCCAAAAACATTCTGAACAATGGCTAGTGATAAACAGATTTCATCTTTTATTGCAAGAAACTACATATACAAGAGTTTATTTTTGTCACTCAGATCACGCCTTGCAGAACAAGGATGCAACAAAGTTATAAACGAGTGCCATTGTTCAAGTAAACTAGCACAAAGTTTTAGAATGTACAGCACACAAAAACCAATTTCTTAGGATTCAGCCAAATTGCCTTAACATTGGGCTGCCCATCGTGGCAGGTTACAATACTAATTAAGATCAACAAACCACAGCGCCCACCTACTTTTATTTTCCTCTTCCAATCATTTGGCACATAATTACATTCAAGGCCAATGTAGTCCCCGGCGCTGCCGCCGCCAAGCCCTCAAGTCGAAACCAGTCGCTAAGCTATCGACTGCTAATGACTTAGTTCACTTAATATTTTGCTTGTTGTTTTAATCGCGGTTTTTAAGTTTTGATTTGACGAAGACATCAGCAGCAGGACATGAGCAACACTTACAATACAATACAATACAATATGCATTTATTGAAGAAAACAAGCTGACATGTCACAACTTGGTACATTATAAGAGAAAAAGTTTGCTCTATTAGTAAGAGTTCAAATAGAGCATACAGGGATACAGTATGTTGTTGTCTGTGAATTTAAGCAATTTTATTACGAAGATGTTGACATTGATTATTACGAAGCGGTGAGGAAAACTGCAGGAGTACACGATTCTCGTTCTCTGCTACTGCCTGAAAGAGGCACGCATCAGCAGTTTTGGCCAACTGGGGTACTGCTAAAAATCCTCTTTGTTTCATTCGATTTATCAGGCGCTCAATTTTGACTTTGTCCTTCGAGCTAGCATAGCCCCACCACACTGGTGAGGCATACATTAGCTGTGCGATTGCAGTTGCCATTGCGATGTCATGAAGGGCAAACGCCTCGTTTCAACTACTTCAGCCAGCGGTATAACTGCAGACGAAACCAGGAAAATTTATAATATGGTTGTAAAATTCGGGAGAGAAATGCAGTTGGGCCCATTTTTGGCGAACTATGCTACCGTAGGTGAGACATGCAATAGGCCTACTACTGTAGGCAGAGACTCTATAATGTTGCATGCCTTAGTTTCTTATCACATTAACCGTAATCTGTTACTGCTTCAATTAAAATTGATTCTTAATTTCGTATTTTAACGACGGAACATGTGACAGTCATATAAATTAACTATTTTATAATCCCATGTGCCTCTTCAACATCACAACTGTTTTAGACACAGGCTTAGGCTGAGACAGCGCTGCAATGCAACTTTGGACCTATTGGTATGCTTTATTCCTTTATAAACACTCAAATGCGTCACAAATTCACATTACTATTAATTTTCACAGTCATCAGTCTGTCCCCTGTCAGCATGCCTAAATGGAGCGAATCCCATATAGGACCCATATTCCCACATTGCACCTGTATAGAGCTCATATGGGTCCCATCTAATGCCCACGAAAATGATGGCACGGTCAGTACAGTATGCGGTAAAATGCATTAATCAGGTATGTCCAACAGGCATATCTGATTACCTGAGAAGTAGATATCAAGTTGCCAAGTCAATCGATAAGCATGCGACGTAGTCGACTGAGTCGCTAAGTTATTCACTAACTCATCAAGTCAGTCGCTACCTCCTTAACGACTGACTCCTGGTACTAGGCCACTAGGCATATTGTTCTCCCCTGGAGAGTTTCTCACAAATTTTATGCCTTCTACAATTTATAAAACTGCAGTATTAAAAGTACATGGATAAGATCACAGTGTCGATGGACCATATACAAGCAAGCCTGTTAAGCCATATGTATCATACAGCTCATTCTACAACAAAATACTACACAACAGATCTTTGCATAATACAGAACTAGTCTGCTTGGCCCCAGTTTCATTGAAAAACCTATACATGGCATAGATAGTTCGAATGTGCGAGACCACGCTGTAGGACCTAGGTTGATCACAGTTATTCACTTATAGTGTAGTATCTTACAAACTGTTGTGCACTGAAATAGACGTGCCATGATTTCCCTAACACAGACCTTGAGCAATTCCTCAACAAAGAGTTGCTCATGCATTATCACTTCAGATCTTGTCAGTAAAATGAAAGACCAGGTCTCTGTTACTATAGAAAAACTAATTCATATAGAAAGCACAACACTAAGTGGTAAAACAGTGCAGTCCTTGGTGACAAACCTTTATACTATCTCTTTAAACTTGTCCACAGCATTTGACACCATTGATCATTCTATGCTGCTTGAAATTTTATGAATTCTGGAATTACGTGACCAGTTATCACATCTGAAAAGAGTTAGAGACTAAATTTTGGAGGGAAGTTAATAACACATGATAAACTACATTGGACAAACCATACCAAATTTGTGCATAACAAAATTTCTACGTAGATCCATTTAACAAACCAAAATGGACAATACGTAACAGAACTCACAAAATACTGCATACATCTGTGGCTCTCCTTATCTCCAATATTACAAATATCACTGTTGCCCATTTATAGATTTGATTTATATATAGATTTATAGATTATGGAGATTGCTTATAAAATGCAAGTAGCTGTATTCATCCTTGATTTTACACACGGTATTAACGCATACTATAAATAGGCCATTTAATAGTAATATCAAGTTCTGGTACCTTCGTAAACTTGCCAAAGCATTTGGTCTATGTACTGAGTGTTCATTATAACTGCTGTCATAGTTGTAGATAAATGTTATAACAAACAGGTATGACACTAACTGATTTGACTCCTACTACATTACATCTGGCGAATTTAAAAACTGAAACCTACTCTTCTGAGAATGTCTGCTGCTTCCTCGTGTCGTTGATGAACTGCGTTTGTTTCGTAGGTCGAATATCTTCTGGCTTCAGTTCCTCTTCCTCGTGAAGAGTTGGCAGAAGAGTCGACGTCAGTCTTATGCTGCTGCATTCGCTCGAATTGCTACTTTGTGTCGGTGGACTTTCACCCGCTCCTCCACCTCCACCTTTGCTCTGAATGTACTGAATATAAGCCTCACACCTTAAGAACTGCGGGTAGATAACGTTTGTCAATGCGATTTCAACGTCGGCCAAAGCTTCGTCGAAAATCGTTTCACTGATTTCGTCCTTCTTCAGTTTGTCTGATACCGAGAGCTTGAGGTCTGGCTTTAGATCCAGTTTCGAACTCTTAACAAATTTTTTAAAAATTACTTTTGCTAGATTTTTCACTTTGTCCGGGTTAGTTGCAGACTGCAGTTCTACGAACATTTTCTTAAGTCCTCGGCAAGCCAACCAAAATTCCATAGCGCTGGAGCCAAGCTGGTCGTTAACGAACTGCCGGAACAGTCTGATGCCTTCGACGTCCTCCAGCAGAAGACTGAGGCCCTCACTCAGCTTGGCGTGCGTCGCTACATTGGTGTAGCTTTCAGTAAACGGTGGAGATTTGATGCTGCTACCTTCTGGCTCGAAACCCAGAGGAGCACTGCCCTCATCAAAGTCCGATATCACACTCGATGAGAGACCACCAGCCTTTCCATAATTCTCGGACTTGGTCTGGAAGTGGCACCTTCGTGGAGTGACACCAGGCAACTGGCAGCAGCTGCCGCCGGAATTTCCTAAACAAGAAGAGGGAGTGGATGGGGTTCGGACGGAGTCCTGACTTTCCCTGCACAGGTTCCTTCCACTAGGAGGAAGGGCTTTGACACCTGAAACTGGTTTATCCTCTTCGCCTGGTACTGGAGGTCGTGGAGAATCCTCACGAAAGAGTGTCGTTGACATGACTTCAGCTGGAAACTGCAGCTGCTGCGGTCGTCTTTTCATTGCAGCTGATGAAACGACACATGGCCAACTGAAGGAGAAACAAAGCTTATTATTATTATTTATGCATCTACGCAATACCATTGTATTGTAATGACGTAGCGATCAATGCCAAGAAGCAGCTGTGCAAGGACTTGCCTCAGCTCTATGCAAAGACCGGTTTTCAGAAGTCTCAAACCCAAACTCTTGGGATTATATCTAAACTCGCACAATGTAAAAACCTTTAGCCCAACTGACCTGAAATGGAAACACAGAGCTCATCATGAAGTTTTCCTATGTCTCTTCCTTCATCTGTGACTCCCTTCACTGGCTTCTCATTCACCAACGCATTCAATTTAAGGTTCTTTCCCTCACGCGTCACTGTTTGCTGGCTCTGCTCAGCTGTAGCTCAGTGCCTTATCTACTCCGGTTTCCAGTTTGGTCGTCGGCCTGCCACCTGGTCATCCCTCAGATACACACTGCCATGGCCCAGTCTCGGAGTTTTGTTGTTGTAGGCCCCCCCCCCAGGTGGAACCACTTGCCTCAGGCCCTTAGGGTTGACCTACTCGCGCTCCCTCCTGTCCAGTTCTGCAAGCACCTGAAAACCTTTCTTTTCATCAGTGAAGACACTGACCCAGGTCGGGAGCACCTCTGACTTTGAATGGCGCTATATAAGTTCTCAATTACAAAATACAGTAATAATTCATGAAGCCACCGCAATTATTGCAGCTCAATCAAAGATACGGATTTGAAAATGATATCATTCACTACACGAAGCGAATGCAGTGTTTCTTGCAATAATCTGACATGTGCAATCCGAATTTAATTTCAATCAACTTCCAGAAAATTAGTAAACTGAGACAAAAGTCTTAAATTTAAAACTAAGTTGAACTCGTGTCTCTCCAGCGCACCGGTAATGCCGTCAATTGCTGCCAAATCCACCACGCTAAGCCAGGTTAATAGATTACATATCCAAGTCCTTTTATTTAACTTAACCGCAAACTTTATGTGTACATGGATTTCGTCGCCGTGAGTAGTTTATTCCCGAAGACTGTAGCCTACGTAGGGAATTCTCCATCAGTTTACCTATGTGTACGAACAGTTGCAAATGAACGGCTGTTTATTACCCTTCGAGTCGTTTTCAACACAGAATCCTAGTTTAAGTCGACGCAAGAAGACGATTTTGTATAACGTGCAAACAAATGAATTAGTCGACAATCCATCACAGAAGCGCAGATGAAAAACGACAAATAAATCGGCCATCCAGATGAACAGAGGATCTCCTTCTCAGTCGACGACCGCCATTAAACACAAAATTATAAATATCAATGAGAGACCGATTATAGCGCCTACGCATTGTAGCGTATCTGTAGAACACTATTTCATCCGTAACGCTCTTTTTCTTTATTAAACTTTAAACTCTACTATTATAATTATTAACAACACTTGGGTAAAGTTGTGTTTATCTCAGCAACTAATTAGGGTTCGGTTTTGAGTGCGCTAAGTGAATTTTTGGGAGCCCGTTTGCAAGCCTTAGCAATGCGGAATCTGCTATGAAGATATGCGCTGTATGAATCTTACTTTGTAGGAGAATGCATTATAACATTACGAATTACAGGGTTTTCCAGCTGTGTCCAATATCCCAACATCGAGTCGGTTTATTCGAGCACTGCTATAAAATTAAGCCTATGTTTATAGACTATATATAGGCATAGGCGTAGACTCTGGGGGGGGCAGCCGGGGCCAGTGCCCCCCAATAATTGAGGAGCCGGGGCAATGCCCCCCAAAAATCGAGAGGAGAATTTTTTGAAATATTAAAATATTATGTTTCAATATAGACAAACTGAAATACTATCAGAAATTCACAGTAGAAACAAAGATTTATTTATATCTTCAATATGAAACTATAATTATAGGCCTACATGGAAACAAAACCCATTCAATTTCGACAAAATGTCAATTTCTCGATACCATACTAATGTTATGTGAAGGAAAGGCTTGCTCTAGGCTATTCCAACTTACTGCTAGTATCATCAAGTTGATCAATTGCAATTTTCTAAGCCCCGGCTGCCCTCCACCCCCCCCCGAGTCTACGCCTAGGCCTATGCATGTGATTCTTCAACAAAAAGGCCGGGGGTCGGTTGTGACAAACAAGAGTTTTTATTGCATAAAATCTGGAAAAAATTAGCTGACAATTACAAATATGGTGGATTTCTCTCAAATTAGTTAAATTTAACTATGTAAACGACTAAAGAAAAAACCTGCAACAAATTTTTTCCTGACCGAATTTGACACTTTCAGGATAATCATTAATCATCCGGCCATTAGGCCGGGTGATTAATGGTTGCTGTAGGTCCCCCAGGTTCCACCTGGGGGACCTACAGCAACAGAAATGCTCTGAGGCTCGCTCATACTCGATCCAGACCAGAGGTGAACAGTTGTTTTTAATCGTTTTTTTAAGACAAGAACAAGAAACCCACAAAATTTGTTTTATAAATTTCCTATTCTTGTAGAAGTTATTTCAACAATCTTTATTTAATGATTTTTAATTTCGAAAATTGCAATTGAAGTAAACTGAGTTGGAGCTCTTGTTCATGCCATTTTTTTCATGGTTTTAATGATCCGAAAATCTTGAAAACAATTACCAAAACAACAAAACCATAAAACCAAAACAAGCGAAAAAAAAAAAATTTCATTTGAAAAAATTTGCCCCCCCCAATATTTTGGACTAGTTTACGCCAATGTATATAGGCACTGCCGTAAACTTGTCCAAAATATTGGGGATGGGATTTGGCTATTCATTCTACACTTGCTGCGCATTGGGTGTAGGCCGTATACAGTCCATCTCAATTATTGGGGGCACGTGCCCCGGCTGCCCCCCAGAGTCTACGCCTATGTATATAGGCCAAGGGGCCTACTACCATTTTCAAAGTTCATTAAGAAAGAAAACGTCATCACTAATTAGGGCCTAGCAGTGCTTGTTTCTGGGAAAAAGGTTCCGGAACGGAACAATTATGGGCGGGCTATAAATCCCGAGAAAAACGGGATTGAGGGTTGGAAGGGGTCTCAATAAACACTGGAAACAGTTCGAAACACTTAAATTAAGTTAAAATGACAAAATTATTGTTTTTATCATTAAAATAAATAAAGCATTTTTAGTAGGTGAAAAAGGTGCCGGAACGCCGTTCCGGCTAAAAAAGAGCACTGACACTTTGTTACATCTCCAAAACTACGATTGTGACATTACATGATTACAAATGCATATGCCTAAATCTAGGAATTTGTCCATTGTGCATTGTAGGCTAGCTAGATTATAGCTGGGACTAAGATTGCTAAATGTAGATAGGCCTAGGTCTACCAAGAAAACAAAAATCATGACAGATATATGGTCCTATACCAATTCACGTGTTTTCAGTCAGCTATAGCTATAGCTCCTGCTCCATCATTTTATCGTGATAAAAATAATTATATGTTTAGCATTTGGTTAATCCTAAATTTTGTGTTTTCATAAAAATAAATAGTTCACTGCTAAGTAGGAGAATGAAAGTTAATAACTAATCGGTTAAACTTTATGTTTTAAGCGCATGTCCCATTACTTTTCCAAAAACACTACCATGATTCCACTTCTTCCCTAGGCCTAACACCTTTCGCGGATTCAAATAGGCCTATAAACAACATTCATAGCCGTCTCACTGCCTGCCCACTGTATCTTGACTTTGAACTTAACTTGACCTCACCTGCCTATCAATTTTGTTTTGACTGAGCTCCTGTGATTAAGCTGGTTCCTGCGACTTCACTTATTTGGGCGTTGCAACCTGTTAGATTACTATAACGCCAGTACAGCGCTATAACATTTTAGATCCTACTCGGGAATAAAGAAGGCGACCAAAGAATATTATGCTGGTGTTATTCGTTGTTTCTAGTTATCTAAATAAACTTACTGGGCGTGAAAGACTGTAGACATTGAAAATGGAGTTAAGAAGTAATCAGAGTAATGTTCAAGAGTACTTATTACAGGGAAGCATTTTAGAAACAAACCGTGAAATGCTATTACATCGGTTAAATGGATTATGTGACATGGTCGACACTGGCCCGGAGAAGTTTCATGATCATGAAATGGTCTTCGTTTTAAGTAAGAAACTGTTCTTTCTAGTTTTATGCAGTTATAACCATCGACGTATATTAGGTAGACACAGCATAGACCAGTACATTGCCTTCTAGAGTTTGACGCCTGCACCTATTATGTTAATGAGCTCTGCCTGACGTCATGCCTAGACGAAAGCTTATCTGACAGCGACAGTTAAGTGACCCGACCCACTGCCATGCGCACGCGACATATCGAGACGCTATGAGCGCTACGTTCCCACAATGCATGACGTCACAGGCACGCAACATGCCAGGCTTCAGCTTGGATCACTTATGCTATGTCCACTCAATATACGTCTATGGTTATAACTGACTCATGTTCATGATAGTTGGCAATCGTCGAGTAGTGGTCTCTTGCCGGGGATCGTCCCAAATCCCCGAAACCCGAATCCCTGAAAATGATGAAAATACACAACAGCCCGATTTCCCGAAAACAGTTTTATAGAAAGCAGTCGAAATCCCGAAAACTATTTAAACTCTGATATACGATGTAGACCTAACATGGCCCTTATGTATCTGATGAAGCCACTCTATCCTAATTAGGCTTGTTAGTGTCGATTTCGATTTTTGGGATCCGGCCGAAATTCCTTTCGGCGATTCGGTACGCACCCGCTTGCCGGCGACATACTTATAAACAATAAGGCCACCCGAGATTGCTTTTTCACAGGCTCTTAAGTATTAACGCATTTGCACATGAAGTAGCAAAAAAGTTACTTTTGATGGACAATCTCTATGAAACTAGTTAATAGTTTTGTTGGGAGGGAGGGAGGCCAGTGGTGCTAATGTTTTTGCTTATTTTGTAGGAGGTCCGACCGCCATTCCTTCTGTAGTGCTGAGCGTTAGACGAGCCCTGGATCATCCAGAAAATCCTTGGTAAGTCCATGGATCTGATTTCCGAACATTGTACCAACTGGGTTAGACCTTTAAGATGGTTTTCCATCTTTTCATTCAGTCATTGTGGCTTTGCCTACTTGAAAGGTGATTTACTGGAGGGGATTCTTTTGCTGTTGTAAATGAAAAGCAAGGTGAAAGTAATTACTTTTGCAGTCAGAAATCCTTTCATTTTCTCGTGTTTGTGGCTTCCACATTGAAGCCCGATTGATATGTGTGAGGATGATAACAGCATGGCACTGTTTGTAGTTGCCTTTTAAGTTGGTGATATTGACTAGACTCTTGCTGTAAATATTATTGCTGTTTTAGTTATCCTTGCATTTAGTTATTATTATTATTATTAAAGCAGTTTATATAGAGTGTACATAGTTTGTACTAGTGTTTTACTTTTAGTATAAAACTTACAAATAGAAGTAAAACTACATGAAATCTTGTTTGTCTGCATCTATTCACCTGTATTTTAGTCAAAAGTTGCAATACATGGTACACAGAGGCATGGCAATAATTCCCTTTTTGAATATTTTCCTTGAAATGTGGCAGCAGTTGATTGCATGTAAGTGAACAGAGGTGCACTTGTGGGTTAAGACAGATTTTTTGTTATGTTATCTTTCAGGCATATACGCTATGTTGGTCCAGTCGAAGTGGGAGACAGAAATCGACCGACTCTTATGAGGAGCTGCATTGATGTTGGGGTCTCAGAAAACATTCGACAGTTCCTGAGTGAAATGGGATTTGCGTTAGTAACCAAGTCACTGATAAATGTAACTATTTGCAGTGCAGCTAAAACAAACGAACACAATGGTAGCTTCATCTCTTGTTCAAAATACACGTAGTTTCCAAAGTATATTGATTTTAGCATGTTTAGTTGTCTTTAAATTAGGCAGGTCAAAGTTTAAGTCTAAATGGATGTCAAACCTACCCAAAGGCCTCATCATGCTGCATATGCCTTATGTCCCTTGTCTTATGCCTTATTGCAAGGGACACTTATAAGCGACAGTGTCCAAGCTGGACAAGGGTGGTAACAAATGCTTTGCTGATCTTGTGTTGTTGTTTAAACTTTGCAGGCTCATATTGGGTAGAGGTTTGACACCCTGTCCACAGCACAAGTGTCTTGACCTGCAGAGTTTTGTCTTGATGACCATTTAGCTAATTCTGTTGTGTGCTGTTGCCATAAGTTGTTGCAGAATGACATCTGAGGTAAACATGTAAAATAAGACATGCAGCATAATGAGAAACCATAGCACAATAAATGGTGTGATGCTATTTTTACATTTGGCCTACTTGGTCACTGGCTCTGTAGAAATGTGTTGTGAGAAGCTTTGACATGGAACATGCTTGTGACAAGGGTCTTACTATGATAGTCACCTTGTAAATGATGAAACTGATCAACTGTTTCACAAGTGTTTTGCCTACTGTTGAAGACCAGGTACCAGCATCAAGTGATTGTTGTGTATTTTAGACTTGATTATGAATACGTCAGCCGAGGGTACATCTTTCGCAAGGGAAAATTAAAAGTGACAGTGTCCAAGTTGAACAAGGTCAGCATGAAATGCTTTGTTCATCAACTGTTGTTGTTGGTGCTGTTATTGTTGTTTAAGGTTTTGTGTAGGTTCAGATAAATTCATTGGAACTGGGATTGGACAAAGCATGTAAAAGCTACTATGTCCAAATCCATTTCTAGCAGAGGTCATGCTTTTTACTGTTGAAGAAATTGGGAACAAAAAAATATTACATTATTGCTTGTTTACTGTTGCTATCATCTTTGTCAATTCTTGTCAGTTCAAGAAATATGAAAGTTGTTGTCTGTACCAGCATGTATGCTGCCACTAGCAAACATTTTCCCACCCAAATGGTAGTATGACATCACACTTTAAAGGATACTTAAAAGTTACTAATTAATAGTAATAAATACATCCAGTGTCCATGAATGCATATGTAGGTGGCACTGACCAGTTAAAGAGGGGACGTTCGAGAATGTGTTTATATAGTGCATTGTGATTGCCATCATTATCAGTTCCTGATGCCAGACATTTGACGGCGACGGGTGCGAATAAATGATCCGCCATTGTCCTCGGTCATTTGTCAAGTCTGTTGTGTTAGTTCAAGTGATGTAATGACCTCATTTATGTATTCTGTACTTATTATTGGCGTTCTGTCTACAGGCTAGATCAAGAGGTTATTAAAGATATGCACATTTAAAAGCTGCGACAGTTTCTGGATTTTTTAAAGCATCTAAACATTCCTTCAGATCCTGAAAGCTGACAATTTCATTAATGTGTGTAACACCTTTCATACTTGGTGTACTTGTCTTATAATTATAATGCTGTCTTTTGGAGTAGTTCTGAATACCATGTTGTAAAAAGGTTATACTGTAATGACTCTGAGGGCACATACCAAGATGAATTAAATTTGAGATCTATATCCCTAATGGTGTTGTACCAGAAAATGTGTTGTAAGGAAGAATGTGATGTTGTTGCTATGCTTTTGTCATTTTTCTTGTAATCAGAGTAGTGTGGACGTTACTGAGGCATATCTAGTAATTAGCCTTTGATGCATGCCTTAACTACTGGAATTCGACTTCTACTGGATTAGCATTGTCTCTTTTGTTATCTTAGGTGTTGAATTCTAGCAACCCTGAGCATTTTGAGCCAATGTCATCATCGTGCCTTGTTGAGCTGAGTGTTGTGGCTCCATATCAGGACCAAATCCAAGAAGATATGAAGAACTTTGCAGAACAGTTAAAGCCGTATCCTTTGCATCTGTACCTTTATCTTTATTTTATGTCATCTTTTACTAGATTACTCACACACGAACCTAATCATATTTGGACGCATCTTTTTTATAATATCTAATACATCAGTCAATGGTTTGGCTTGGGTTATGAGGTCAATAAAGTGCAACTGGCATGTGACTTTGGCTTTATCTGTGTACCCCACACTAGCCATAGTCTGGCGGTGTAGTGGTAGAAAATGTAGTGTTATTATTTCCTTGACTGGTTTTAAGTTTGGTGAATTTGGAGAAGATTGATCACCGTCGCCTGCAACAGGGCAACTGAAAGGTCAGTGACAACAGAAGGGAGAATACAAGAGAAGTACTGAGCAGTGGATTCTGATAGCCAGAAGGACTTTACAGATGAAGACAGCTAGATCTCTGGAATGAACTTCTTGTGTCCTTAGGAATGTCATGCAGTTGTTCAAATTGGTGTCATCATCTTCATTTATGAGGAAAAGACAATATAAACGAATTACTAATTTTCCGTGATGTGTGTTGTAATTATTTCATGTGCCCTCTCTTCTCTCCTACTATCATATATTTCTCCACCCAAATGGCAGTATAACCCCACACTTTACAGGATGCTTAGAAGTAACTTATTGATAATACATTCAATGTTCATGGATCCATGTGCAGTTAGTAGTACCAACCAGGTAAGAGGGGAAGTTCGAGAATTATTGTTTTAATCTTATCAGCTAGACTGGAATGGTTGGCTATTACACTGCATACATAAGAGAATCGTCTCTGCTTTAATTTTTCCATAAAACCTGGGGTGTTTGACTTTTATCTGGGTTTTGCACAGTACGAAGATGCTCCGCTTGTAGACATTTAACAGTGCAATGGAGAGTTTTTTAAACAAAGGAATGTACACTATTTCTGCTGCAAAGTTACGCTGAGCTCAATCCAGCCAAAGAAAACCAACAACTTTTTATAAAATACCTATTAATGTCTCCACTGACCAGTTGCAACATGGCCGTATACATGCATGGGCAGCAATCCCGGTGAGGATCGAGGGGGACACGACCCCACCTTTAAGAGTGGGGGGACACGCTATAGAGTTGTCCCCCCCCCAAATTTTGACCAGATCAGTTCAAAAGTGTCCCGTGTCCCCCCACCTGTCAAGCAAGATCGCCGCCAGTGTACGCATGTAACTGCACTGTGCATCATTCATTCTTTTGTGTTGATATGTGAGGATAACTGGTGGGACAATCTGTGCGAGGTTGGTGGTTAAACCGACCAAACAATCCCTTTGTCTGCATTTAATGACCCCTCCCTTCCCCAGTGTTTTGGTTGGGAGCTCAAAAAGAGGATGTAGGACCTTGGCCTACTTACGTCCGCACCTAGAATACGTTTTGGATGTTTTTTCGGACGTAAAAACGGCCCTTTGGGCGTTAACGGAAACCCTGCCCTCCCCTCATAGTGGACCTCCTTTATGGATAACCCCAACAGCTATGGTGTTTGGACTGTTACCAGAGGCGGCGATCCGGGGGGTCCAGAGGGACAAGAGGACAAGACTCCCACCTTTAACAGTGGGGGACACGCTATGCAGTTCCCCCCCCCAATTTTGAAGAAACACCAATAAAGGTCAACACAATTTTTCGCGTGTGAGCAGGAAACAAGATCAGTTCAAAGATGTCCTGTGTCCCCCACCTGTCAAACAAGGTCGCCGCCACTGGCCGTTACAGTGCGATGTTATTATAACCATTGAGGTATAATTATATTGTATGAGTCATTTTCCGGTAATATGTCACATTCACTAATTGAAGAAGCAAAAAAAATTTTTTGGCAAATTACATTGATTTTTGTTTGGAGCAAATCTTTAATATTTCTATTTTACTAATATATATTTGGTTTTGCACTAATATGTAAAATTATGAAGTTATTAGCAGAAAGAAAATAGCCCTACGAAAATGTTTGTCCACTCCGTTACTCCGTTACCAAAACACATATATCTATTTATATATAGTAGACAGCTTCCTTCTGCGTAGTTTGACATGCCAATATGTTTTTAGTATTAATGTTTATAAAATAAATATAAAAGAAATTACAATACAAATGATTATTTAATTCCATCACATTTTAAATTTTGCTAAAAAATTCCACTCCGTTACCGAAAGAAAAATAGGGAATCTAATCAACGTAAAGTTGACTGTATTTTTTTTGCCAAATAACAAAATAAAAATCACTTCAGCCAATCATTACCAGTGATCAAATGAACAAAAAACATTAAAATATGTATGATGTCTTAAAAATCTGCTCATAACATCAAAATTACATAAAAAATTACCATAAAAAGTTCCGCTCCGTTACCATTTGTCGAGAATTGAGCACAGAATGTGAAAAGTGAACTTTAAAAAAACAGTCTGCCGAAGCAAAAATTTATTTAAAATGTCATATATTGTTATATAAGTTGTATTAGAAATGATAATTTAAGTAGACGACTTATCCTGACAGTGGAATAAATTTTAGTACCTCAAGGGTCACATTTATGGTAACTGAGTGGACAGTTAACGGAGTGGACAAATTGCGTATCAGCACGGTAAATATCATATTATCTCTCATGCGTCCACATTAATCGTCGGTACACTCATTATATAGCTTATAAATGTTATATTAAAAATATTATTTAAATTAAATTTATTCATAATCATTGCATAAATGCAGTAACGGAGTGGATGTATTATGAAAAAACACATGAGGTACGTAATAAATGAAAATTTGTAACAAATTTCTCTTAGCATTCAGATCCTGTATTAAGACATACTTACTTACATAGATTTTCACAGAAGAGATGTGTTAAGTTGCGGGACCAAAGAACTGGAAGGGTTGTGAGATAGGCCTACAAGATAATTTTTACATGTTAACGGAGCGGACATAATTTTCCGGGGACAAGTTAAAATATATTTTTAAAAATTATACTGAAGTAAGTTTCTAAGTTGTATTTAGAAATATGCAATTATTTTTTTTATAAAAGAAACAGTCACATTTTTTGGTTTAATGCAAATCATTTTGAAATTATAGACGAAAGCAATATGTAGGCCTATAGCCTAGGGACGGTAACGGAGTGGAACATTTTTAATTCAAAATAAATTTTAATAAATTATTTTATTGCTCTGAATTACTTTCAAAGGTCTTAAATTGTTGACTGATCAATAACGTTTTAATCTAATCACTTAGCATGATCAGACTAGGTATTGTTTTCTTAGAAATGACCGGGGACAGCTGAATTGTTAATTTATGCATTTACCGGAAAATGACTCATATATCTCATTGGTTATAGCCCGAGGGAGGTTATGCGGAGGAGACTAGAGCGTCAAGCTTCGTCTATTGAAAACATCCGCAATGGGTGCGGGCTAAGATCTGGTACGTAGGTGTAACGTGCTGTGTATGTTCTTTATAATACGAGCTTCAATACGTGTAGTTATGCCTATTGGCGGGAGACTGCAAGCCTAACAGTATGGAATTCAACGGGACCGTACGTTATATAATTATTATAATTTATGTATTCGTCTTTTGCTCGACACCGCGGTATCAAGTTATCCCACACTAACAGTAGGGCCTACTAGCTGTCAAACTATAGAGTGTGGACGCCCACAAGAGAGAGGTAATGCCAAACGTGGAGAGGGTCCAGAGTAGATCTGTTTTGCTAACGTCCTTTATGGATGACCCCGAATTTCAGGAACACTTGCACACATGCATTTAGTTTTGCGAGACACTATAATTAAATGACTCATAACCTAACAAACTGATATACACTGACTACACACCCTTTCTTCGGCTTGGGGCCATCCACATATTACGTACGCACTTAGGGGGGAGGGGGTCGGATTTTGGCGATTTTGCGTACGGGTGCGAACGGGGGGGAGGGGGGTAACAAAATGTGTACGTACCCAAAATAAATTTCTAATTATGACGTCCACATTAGCCTATTTATAACTCTGTATTATCCTATAGTCGTCCCATGACATTTTATTACATTATATAAAAGCCATGTGCAGTTATTCTGTGCTGTGAACGACACCTATAATTTGTATATATTGGCCCTTCAATAATCTGGCCTAAAGTGCAGACAGGCTGCCTGGAGACACTTTCTGCAGCTGGTCATCGGGGGGGGGGTGCGTCAAACGTACGTACTCAGGGGGGGGTGGTGGAAGAAAGTACGCTTGCGAACAGAGGGGGAGGGGGTCCAATTTTCCCGGATTTTTGTGTACGTAATATATGGATGGCCCCTTGGTCCAAGCAGGCTTGAAGCAGCCACTCGTGCCGTAAAAATCGCCAAATGCCACCATATCACTCCTGTCCTCAAATCATTCCACTAGCTTAAAATACCTGCACGAATAGGCCTACAGTACACAGTCATATCACTCGCCTACAACACATTTCAATTCTACCTCCCGTCAGTTGTCTACGGTCCAACCACTTCGTTCAACCTACTCGTATTCCGCCCTAATACTTCCCCCGCCCTTCCGTTACCCCATCGCTAAAATTTGCAATTCGCTCCATATCTCGAGCAGGTCAATTAGCCACTTTCACAGCGCCGGGTAAGGGGATATATGATTACATTCTTAAAATTATATATTAATATTTAAATTTGGCTATCTGCGGCCCTGCGCTAATTGCAAGGGACTTCGTATCTGTTGTTTTTGGTCTGACCTTTGTTGGTGGTACGCCAACATTCGATTTTTTTATCTGGTGGTAGGCCTACCATAAAAATAAAGTTAGAAAACCGTTGTCATAAAAGGCAGTATCAAATCCACTGATATTTTGTCACGATCTATGTTTTTACTCTGACTTTTGCGTAACTTCATAATCAATCCTTGGACCTTGGCAAACATTCCGTTGGATTTGGGATTCGCAGTTGCTAACTTTGCGATTAATTTACGTGATTGAGACTTGTGGAAAAAGTGTGCCTTTAGCTACCTACTAGAGGGCGCTGACTATATTTGCCGCTCGGTGCTGAATCAGTCTTAGATATTGTATCTGTGTTTACAGTGTGGCATGGGTTGATTGATACTAATAATCCTATGGGATTGTTGGATCATTTTGGGACTACAGTGTAGGATGGTTGCCGTTTTAATATTCACAACATAAGCCGTCTTGTATGTTTGAGAACGGAGAGGAAAATATTTCACCTTTGTGGGGGTTTAGCTGTTGAATGGCGGCTTTAGGTACAGGAGTTGTTGTCTGGGAATGGCTTGGCGCTCGATGGATACCGTACGAACCGCATGTATCTGACTGTATCGAAGACATGCACAATTTGGTCAACAGCAACGGGCTCAACTTTGGTGGAACTGTCCTGCCATCGACTCAGTTTTCCTTAGATTCCGTAGACAGTTCCCTTGCGGGTGTTGTCATAGACCTGTCGACTATGCAGCAACTATCAAAAAGCGCCAGTAAGATCAGTTATGTTTTAGCTTTAGTCATATGTTGCATAATTTACGAACCGCACGAACGGATATTACTCAATGCACGTGTAATAATAGTCATTTCTATAAAGTTGTTCAGTGCAAAAGGCGGAAGAATCTTAGTTTGACTGGCCTTGAGCCGATCTCGTATAAACAACATGGCCGCCCCAGCTTGCAAGAAAATGTTGTAGCGCTGCAATATCCACATGGTGATTCTTCAATAAATAAATAAGTAATCAATGTCTGGTGAGAATGTTTCTGAAAAAACTTTCATTGGTAGAAAGAAATTAGGAAATTGGGTAAGTTTCAGTGATACCATAAAGATGTTTGAGAAAATGTTTTCACGTTGAAATGCACTTTATCAGACGAGCTCACGCAAATATGTTGGACTCAAATCGCGAATGTGTGCCACATGGTCTTTTGATTTTGTGTTTGCATGCATCCACATGTTCTTCACTGGTTTTCAAGTCTGCAACAAGCTCACCATCTACAAGCATTTCTTTATGGTGCATTACATGTCATTGTCTGATCACTTTGTGGAGCCTGCAGAACTCTATTCTGCTGCAGTCTGGGGTGGCCATATTGATTATACTTGATCAGCTCCAGGTGGTTGAAACTAAATTCCACCCATTCTTGCTTACTCATTGCAGCCTGATTTCTGGTTTCCCCGACATTTTGGATATCAAAATGGGCTTCACCAACAGACTTTGATTCTTGAATATGATATCGCCTCAAGCACTGGCATAAACTTGTCCTCATACCTTGGAGTACTATTGCCAGTTGGTGCCTTAACATATGGACAGCCCTGTCTTGCGAGAAAAGTAGTATAACTTAATGATGATTTCAAATTAATTTTGAAGCGGATAAGGCCATAAATGCTGGTGACTTTTTTTCATTCTGTGTTGTAGGATTGTCACAGCCGATACGAAGGGTCATTTATCGAAGTGACAGTCTGGCCGGTCAAGGCATCGTCTGGCAGTGGTGTGAGAGTGTCATAGGTCAGAATCCACAGTGGCATCGGTATGACTTCGAGGTTGCTGAAATCCTAGAGCAGGCCCACATTGCAGGCATTGGTCGGGTTGACCTGACCCAGTTTCCTTGCCAGCAGCCTTATATTATTGACTTGACCAACATGAGTCAAATTCGTCGTGAAACTGGCTTCATTAGGTCAGTTCAACGAACTCGGAGTGCCTGGCGATACTCTAAGTCTGTTCCGATATCATCTGGTAAGAGCCAGCAGTTGACATCCACTGTCAGTACTTTCTCTTCTTGTGTCAATCCTCTGGCTTCTTCAGCTGGCAGCTCTATGGCTTCCTCTGTTGTCAACCCTCTGTCTTCCTCTGCTGTCAATCCTCTAGCTTCCTCAACTATTAACCTTCTGGCTTCCTCAGCTGTCAACCCTCTGGCTTCCTCAGCTATCAGACCTATGGCTTCCTCAGCTGTCTACCAGCTGGCTTCCTCTCCAGTCAACCATCTGGCTTCGTCAGCTGTCTACCAGTTGGCTTCCTCAGCAGTCAACCATCTGGCTTCCTCAGCTGTCTACCATCTGGCTTCCCCAGCGGTCAACCCTCTGGTCTCCTCAGCTATGAATCCAGCAAAAAATTTAAATTACGCCGGAGGCAGTGGAGGAATGGGAATGCTGATTCAGCCGAGTGTTTTAAATCAGCCGTCACAGATGAGCTTCATGAACCCGATGATGCATCAGTCGAATGCAGTCACCAGTCTGCCCTACTTTCCCTCTAACTTTTCATCCTTATTCGCACAGCCTCAGAATGCTCAATCGGTTTTCCACTCAGCTGTCAATCCTCTTCAGCCATTTCTGAGTTCTCTTCATTCTCAGCCGTTTGTCAGTTGCAATCCTTTCCAGTCGGCCATTGGTCCTTCACAGTCTACAGGAGGAGTGGGCCAGGTGCAGCTGAACCTGAGTTCTGCTGCCGGACCTTCACTTAGCAAGTAAGTTGTTTGATTTTCTAAAGCAGTGGTTCTTAACCTTTTCAAGGGAGCCGAACCCCAAGAAAAATCCATGACCACTCACCGAACCCCTCAAGTTTCAACAATAATTTTTTAACTAATGGGAACAAAAGGAAATAAAAAATTGTAGGCTACCAAAATGTGACACAATATTAATACATTCAATACAATACATGAACTACTAAGGTAGGGCCTGGTAGGCAATCTATTGCAAACAAAATTTATTAAATAAAAGTCCAGAAATGAAAATAAAATAGCAAATGATTTTTCACTCACACACACTGACCCTGAATATGTATATATTTCAGAGGACCTCTGCCGAACCCCTGGCACTGGCTCACCGAACCCCAGGGGTTCGGTCGAACACTGGTTAAGAAACACTGTTCTAAAGGGACCAAAATAGCTGTTTAGTTTTTATGTGTCTTTTAGACCAGCGGTTCTTAAAGTGGTGGTCCGCGGACCGGCGCCGGTCCGCGGAGCTCTGGGCGCCGGTCCGCGAAACAGTCCTTAAAAATTCATAACTTTTCAACTTATTCGCAAAAGTGTATAATATTTCAAACGTATTTTAATTAAAATCAGCAATCATTGACAATATTTAATTTAACAATTAAATATTACAACATAATAAATCTGTAAATTCTAATTCTATATATTTAAAAATAGAGTCAGTAAACATTCAATTTTATTTGTTAGTTGGCACTACGAAACGCTACGAAAGTGGGCATCATTCTGTTGCTTTTTGTTTTTTGTTCACATCGTCAAAAGAGTCGATAATTGAGTAGACATAGTAGAACAGACGCTTGTTATTAAAATATTAAAAAAATTAATCCTTAAGACATGAATAAACAAAAGCAATCCAGTCTGGACCATTTTGTAAGTAGTAATAAAAACAGCCAAAAATTTTTATCACTCTGGCTCTGAGAGCGAACAAGAGAGCAGTAATAATTGCCAAGTGGGATCCAGTTTGTATAAAAGATGATTAAATTGTTTATACTTAGTCAAACCAATGCCAGTAGCTTTTAACGTGAGCTGTATCCATGCATAAATAAACACAAGAACAGCGTGAAAGGGGTTAAATATTTCAATAACATATGAAAAATACTTCAGAAGTAATTTTAAGCTGTGAAGCACACCATGATAATGTAAACTGTAAAACAATTTAGTTTTGTTTACCAACTTTAGCAGCAAAACTCATTCATCCCCCATACTTTATGTACGTATCCCATAGGTTGCGATCCCGCGAATGCCATTAGTGGTCCGCGAAAAACAACATAAAGACGTTGCCGGTCCCTAGCTTTAAAAAGTTTAAGAACCACTGTTTTAGACCTTGATTTTAAGCATTGCCACTGCACTTTTGACAGGTTCCTAAAAGGCATTTAGATGTACCTGGTATGTATGTATTTAGGTGTAGGTTTTATGTCATGCCTTTAAGCACCCCTCAAATGAACTGCATTCATACTTTGCTTCTTAGTCTGATAGGTTATCAGTAGGGTTGTAGTGGTAAAATTAGAGGTGAGTACACGCTAACGGTTAGTTTTCTGTAGTTGTTAGAGGTGAGTACAAATATTTTGTGAGGTGACTATACTGTCTCTAGAGGTGAGTACACGCTGTATACCCTCGACTACAGCCCTGGTTTCGGTTAACTTTGAACAAATGTTAAGTCTGAGATTGGCCTGTAGTTGTTGATGTTACTTGGATCCAGTCCGATTGTCTTGAGTGAAGGTAAAGCAGCTGTCAGGTTTTGACCCACTGGAGTGAATCCTTTCACCAGCAATGAATTGCAGAGAAAGAGAGCAGCTCATCAACTGAATAGTCCACTGCCTCAGAAGAGACTCTTTAACTTATTCATTGACTCACTCTCATCATTGCTTTCTCACTGTCCATTCTGATCTAAGCATTACAGTATGGTATTCTCTGTAGAAGCTTGTAGTACTTATCTCAAGATTGTAACCTATGTTGGTCTGTTATTGTGCATAGGTGCGCAAGAGCCAACCTATGTTGTCTTCAATCCTAGTTTTTAGGTTTTGATATGTAATTTGTTTCTATAATATGGAATAGACAATGGAAACTCGTTATAATGCTCTGTTTGGGAGCCATATCAAAAACCACATTATGATGAAAGTTTGCTGTAATGAGGTTATTTCCTACTGCTGAAATGATTTTGGTATTGTAATAATTGTAATTAGTAACTTCTGTTGCGCTGGTGTCTAATGCACAAGGCATCAACTGATGCCACACCAAAACCAAGCTGTAATCGATTATGATTATGAAGCTTTAATCAGTAATCAATATCCAAAAGGTCAGACCGTAAGATCGATGTACCTGACCATCTGATATCAGAATTTCGTTATAACTTGCCTTTTTGATGTTCTTGTGTTTTTTGTTTGTTTGCTAAAGTCTGTCATTCATATTTTATGACGTTTGATGTGGTATTTAAATTACTTTCGGTTTCTTTAGCGTTGGTCAGTTGTCATCAGCTGCCAGTGGCAGTTCACCAGATACCAGAATTACCATAAAAGCTCATCGACAGCTGACACGAAAAGGTAGCACGTTTTGTTTTACTTAAATGACAAATCAATAGGACTCAGATTTTGCAAGTTAAGGTAATTTATGAATTATCTGATTTATAAAATTATCTGCTTATTAATTCTGAGGTTAATGAGGAACAACAGATTTGTCTGTGAGCAAGTGACAATTGCTCAAACAATTGCTCTAGGATAACTGAGAAATCAGTACAGGCATACTCTTGCACATGTGTTGAAACCAACCCAACAGTGTCATGTCCAAGGATAACAGCATATCAATTGGATATATATCCAACATTTTTAGAGTTCCTGGTCCATTGTTGATTTGAGAAGGAAGCACAGAACATCGTTATGGTTATTTATTGCTGCCCTCAGCCAATGGTAAAAGACATCGGGTCCCAGGTCTTTGCGGGACGGGCATTTTGTAGCTGGCCAGTTCATTGCCAGATGATGAAGGCTGGGTCACAGTGAACAATCAGTGCTCTGAAGAACCTGTCTTTTCAGTGCTGTACTGAACCTGTGAATTCAGTCATCGAAAGATACAAGCATCGCTCCAGGAAAAAGGGGATCACTTTGACTTTGATATGCAAATTGAAGAGGAATTTAATCAAATCAAATCAAATATTCGTTTATTGAAAGATTCCCATCGACACAGACACGATGGGATAACACAGTGTTACAAACACAATATTTGCAAGTGATAATAAAGCAGATAACAGTTGGTGAAAAAGGAATAAATCAGATAGCAGTTGGTGAAAAAGGCTAAACAGATTAGTGTATTTTAAAATAAGGTATACATATAAAAGAAAAACAGTTTAGTGCTGAAATAGTTAATTGTTAATAACTGTTAGTGGCAGTTTTACTTACTAAACTCTAGTTCAGCACAGAATTTCTTTCTTATATGCTGCTGACACCTGAAATACTGGACATATCTGTGCATTCGTTCAGTGACTGAAGTACTTTATCCATGTTTTCTTGTATTTCATTTTTTTGCACTCCTCAGACTTAAACTTGATTTGTTATCATTGAAATTTAACATGATTTAGATTCATAATAATATCTTTTTTTAAATTGGAATATTTTAAATCTTTAAATCCAAGTCTTTAATTTTACCTCATGTTGTCATTATTCGTGAGAATTATTGAAGGCCACTTTAGGTTTAGAAGAAAATTTGGAATGATGACCCCCCACCGCTACTGTTCATCACGAAAACTGTAGCTCCTGCTATAGAAGAAATTGGATAATGCCTAAGCTTAGACAAATCTGTCATTTCTTTTAAACCTTGAAAATGATTCCTAAAAAGTTTACAAGAGTCACAAATGCCTTTGAGATACATAGCATGCTGATGTACAGCCAAAACAGTTACTACTGTCATGACTCATCAGTCATCTAACTACAGTGCAAATCGGTTAAGACGAAAGACAGGGTACCAGAGTAACAATTTTGTCTTAACCGAATTTCGTATAAACCGTTTGACAACAATAGACACAGCAAAATATCAAGAAACGAGTTATATGTGTAGTTCATGACATACATGTAGGCCTACGAGTGCATGCATTATGCTTACGGTAAATGCGGCTATCTAAAATTTATATTACAGGGGTAAGTTTATTCTACTTAAAAATATCAGCAATGTCTTTTAAATAGAAGAATTTTTACAATATTACGTGTGACAGGCAGGAGTTTCGGTTTTTAACCTACAGATATTACAGGGCTGTATGACTCAGCGTCGATGAATCTGTCAAAGATATCGACAGCACCTGCCCTATGCCTGGCCCTAGGGATAGGTCAATATGTCGACTACCTAGAGCCTCATGCATACTAGATTAGGCTAGCCGGTTGAAGCCTGACCCTTTGGACCTGTAAGCTACAGCAGATGTAAATTTGGTTGTTGAAAGACAGATTTCTTCTGCTGTGTTAATGTCACATGTGTTAATTCAAAAGGCAGACGAGGGGCAGTGGAATGGGAGAGAGTGGTCGGGCGTAGAGAACAAGACTGCTACAGACAGCAAGGACCACACAGCGACACACACAGGCACGCATAAAGATAATTATAATATTCGGTGCGTGGGCTTGCAGAGAGAGTGGGGGATAGGCAGAGAGTGGGTCAGTTCAACTCCGGGTGGAAACTCGATATGCCTGTCCCTCTTCACAGCTGGACCAGTTCGCTGAAGAATATACAGGCTATAGTGCCTGTCTATGATGAATTTGATGCTCATGTGTTTAGATCATTTCATCCAATATAGGCCTCAGCTATCTCATTCACCGAATGGAGACATTTATCAAAGACCGACGATGTCAATTAACAGTAGACATATACAAGGTGCGGACGAAACCTTACCGCAACCTGTGCGGATGTTGTGTATCAGTCAACCTTTCGTCTTATGCGCAGGATTTTCCCTTGAACTATATTTACGGAACCGAAAATTATTTTCGTAATAACCGATTTTTTCGTCTAATCAGTTTCGTAGTAAGAGAATAATTTAACGTTAAAACGCATTGACACGGGAACGGACCAAACTTTCGTTACGTACTAAGCGATATTTCGTTCTAAACGTTTTCGTCTTAAGTGTTCTGCACTGTAGTCATCAATTACTGATGACTGGTTGCTAATTATACTTTGCAGCTGGCACATGAGAAAAATTTGACGTGACTTCATTATTTTAAGTTGAATGAACTGTGCACCCTGGATGTATATTAATTGATTTTTTTCAGCTAAAAGCGTTACACCTGCAGTCATCTTAACTGGAAATCCTCAGGACTACTCGACCTTATCACTGCAGCTTGCCAAGTCGGGAGCAAGAAACCTTACGAGTATTTCAGGCTCTGCAAAGAAACCGAGAGTCACTGAAGCCCAGATGTCACAAATGATCAGCAACGATGGTGAACAATTCAGCTGCGTTTCTTTTCAAAACCTTACTTCTTAGAATCCAATTTACTTATCAATGACCTCAGAGTCAGGCTTAAGATTCTTTTCCTGAGATGAGCCTCAATATTTGCTGAAGCATATATCGGAGTAGGAAATGTGGCAAATGGCAGACCAAGCCAGCAAAGGTGAAATATTGACGTGAACTGCTGGAGTGCGTTGGTGAGAGGTAGTCCAAAACCAGTTGAATGCAATGAAGTTGTATGTTCTGAGTGATTGTCAAAATTTGTAGAGAAATCAAATATTATGGGCCATGATTCGTTCTTTATCTATTGACAATTGTGCTTCAAAGGATTCATGCATGTAGGCTGAAAAAGAAATAAGATGACGGGTGACCGTTCAGTAGCAACCTTCTCAGTTATGAGTTGCCTTGCCTTTCTGTAGGTACATATGATGCCAGGCAGGAACTACTCAAGTACATCATTGCTGTGGATCATCCACCAAAAGACGAGGTGAGTATTAGGAGCAGAATTTGTTTCTTGAATCTTGAGCAAACGTTTTTCATAATGGAAGGTGAGGTTGTGTCGTGGAAGAACCACGAATGACTCTACTGATCCACAGTCATAGCCAAAGAATGATTTAGTATTGAGTTTATTAAGGGTTAGACATAAATGAGCCATTTTTTTGTCTTTCATGTTTTTTCCCAGCTGAACTGTTTTGGGTTTCTTCTTTATTAAACTGTAGTAGCAATACTGAAACCAGTGCTTTTGAGTCATCAAAGAGTGATGCGTTAATATCTGGTTGTGTTACAGATGTATCTCATTGTAGCAGCTAGTTTGATAAAGATGGAAACTCGGGGGATTCTCTGACTCTGTCAATATTTTACTTGATGTTGTCTTTCAGGAGTGCTGCATCTGTTGCGAGCCATTGTGTAAGTTGTCTAGCTATGCGGTGGATGAAACAGCCGGTCCAGAAGTCATCAAGTTAAGCAAGTGTAACCACATGCTGCACAAGCCATGTCTCATCGAGATGTGCAAAAACGACTCACAGGTAAGTCCCACTTTTGTGCCATGATTATGTTTCTGTTCTATTGTCAGAGGATAAGAGAATATTTTACGTCTTTTAAGTTCTCTAAGTCACCATTGCAGGAGTTATCTAATGAAATTTAAAAGTAGAAGTGCACTCTCTTTAGCTAGCCTCAGTCTTTAAGCAGATTTCTGCTCTGGTGGGGTGTGAACCTGACCTTTCAAGGGACTGTTGAGCAGGCTAACCATTAGATTTAAACAGATTCTGCCCTGGTGGGGTGTGAACCTAGACCTTTCAGGGGACTGTTGAGCAGGCTAACCATTAGACTATTATGCATCCAACAACTTTTATTTGGTACAACATAACTTGCATAGTCGGAAGAATTCAAGATAAACTTGTGTGTTCCTCGTGAATCTTTTAAATAGCTTGAATATTGAAATATGTTGTTAGGATGTTAGTCACATACAGTGTCCAACGTGTAAGAGGATCTACGGCACGAAGCTCGGCAATTGTCCCACAGGAACTATGGCGATATCAGTCCAAGGCTTTTCACTTGCCGGTTACGAAGGCTACGGCACGATCAAAGTCATGTACAACATTCAGTCTGGCAAACAGGTGAGAGTTACTGACCTTGACGACCTGCCTGCTATATCCAGTTGGCATTAAGTTAATGATCAACAACAATTAGCTTGTTCAGTTTTACAATGCAATTTTTCCTTATATTTAGATGAGACAAAGCCTTTATGTAGCTACATGTATGTCTTTTTACGTCAACATTTTGACATAAAATGAATGTCAGGATTTCCACGAACACTGTGCACACTAAGCAGGATGACTCAAACAACATACCTCACCAATACTGATAAAATAGCTTAATTCATAATCTTTGCAAATGTGTAATTAAATCATATTTTATTAACAGCAATCTAATGCACAATTTATTGTTAACAATTCTGTATGGCCACTGTTGTTAATTGCTCAAGTGCAGTTGAGAGTCTAATATATGTTTAACTAGATTCGACCAGTATGAGTGTTTGCTTAACGTACTATTATTTTCACGGGTGTCCGCAGGAATTTTTCCAGGGGTCGAGGGCAAAAAATTCTAGGGTGGAGGGGGAAATTACTTTTTTGCATAGAATAACTGATTTACCTCAATAATTAAGTGTTTTTTAGCATTGAAAATCATGTTGGGAATGTTGAAATAATCATAAAAATCAAAATATTTCTTTTTTTAATATTTTCAAAATCCAGAGGGGCAAATGCCCCTTCCCCCTCCAGACGCCCATGATTATTTCAAGATTACTATTATTTCATTTTACCAACTTTGTGAACAAATGTTTGCATTGAATTTATATTTACTCCAATTTTACAAAGCATTTTAACGGCTACTGCATTACTACATCAGTCAGTGCAAAATTTTTGAACACCTTTCAAAACTGTAGTAAAGAGAATAATGCAGTTTTATCTTCTTTTTCTTCTTTTCCTTCAGGCTCGAATTAATCCCTCTTTGGAGAGGGGTCAGCCACTCGGATCCTTCTCTTCCACTTGTTTCTTTCTTGAGCATCTTCTTTCTTCAGTTTTAGGAGTTTTAGGTCTTGTTGTATCGTGTCTTCCCATCTCTTCCTCTGTCGTCCCCGGCTGCGGCGTCCGTATACCTCTGCATTCATGATTCTTTTCACACAACTATCATCCTCTTTTCTCATTACATGTCCATACCACCTCAGCCTGGTCTCTCGTACTTTGTCAGTTATACATGCCACCCCGAGCTTCTTTCTGATGTCCACATTTCTTTTCCTGTCCTTCAGTGAGATCCCAAGTATCCATCGTAGCATTCTCATCTCTGTTCTCTCCAGTAACCCTTCATCCCTTTTTGTCAGCGCCCAGGCCTCTGCTCCATATAGCATCACCGGTCTTACCATTGTTTTGTATACCTTTCCCTTGAGTTGAGTTGGCATTTTGGCGTCACACAACACTCCCGTTAGTTCTCTCCATTTCTGCCAAGCCACCTTAATCCTGTTCCTGATGTCATGCTCGCAGCCACCCTGTGCATTCATGGTCGATCCCAGAATAATGCAGTTTTATGTTTTTGTCCAAAAGAAAAACCGCTTTTAACTCTTAGAAAGTCAAAGGTCAGAAAGTCAAATCTATACATAGATTGATGTGAGTTGAACCATAGTCCGTAAAATTCAGTAATTCATATGTGGGATTATAGTTGAGCCACAAGTATCGAATTAATTAAAATATTTGGAGTGTTGGTGGGAATGCAATTAGTAAGCTGGTCACTTTCAAACTTTCTTTGGGGAGAAATCTCGGCAACACAATCAGCCTGTCAAATTTCAAATCAATCAGACTCACTTCAGGAATTTAGGAATTACAAATGCTCAAATAAATGAACTTTGTTGTTGCATTCCAATGACCATTTGGTTATTAGCACTAGCTTGCACTTTTGTGGAGCATGTGAGCACATACCTTGCTACAGATGACATGTGTTGTGTTTTTGACTAGGGTCCTGCACATCCTCATCCTGGACAGAGGTTCACTGCTAGAGGATTTCCTCGTGTCGGCTATCTACCAGATAATGACGAAGGTAGACTGGTAAGTCCTTGTAAGAAGAAATCTCTGGCTGGATTCAATTTCTTATCAAGCAATGTACGTGTAACCCATAAGGAGTGATTGTCCAGTTGTCGGTTTGCGTAGCTTGCTGTTTGTGCTTCAGCCGAAAGTATCTTTAACCAGGGGCATCTATCCCCTAAGTCATTGGAGCAACTTCCCCTTCCCCCTCTTCTTCCGCCCTCCCCCTTCCTTCTCCCCCCTAAAATGGTAGCACACACATTGACAGACCTCCCTCCCCCCCATTTCGTGGATGGAGCATTTGCTCCAAGGTTTCTATGGTGTAGACGCCCCTTTCTTTAACCACGTGACGAAGTATACAGGGCTTCAGTCAGTAGCAGTAATGTGCAGTAAGATCTTGAACACAATAATCGTCTAGGTTGAGGTGCAAGCCTAGACGCCCCACATCATAGAGCAAGTGCGCAACCACTTGGCAGCTGTGTCTTGCAAAGTCTGAAACAGAAGAAGAATAAGAAGAAGAGCACTCCCTTAAGCTTGCCTGAGATGCACACTTGGCGGTTGGTCAGTCCTCTCCCTCGCCATCTCTTCTTCGCACCGACAGTGTACAGTCGGTGTACTCATTATAAATGAGTTAGTTGGCTAGGGTGTGCAGATGGAGCAGAAATCTCGAAAAACAAATTTCAGTCCTGGTGGGGATTGAACCTCAACTTCTTGATTGACAGTCCAGGACACTAACACTAAACTATCACACCCCATTATGGAACAGAAGACAACTGAGCAAATAAAGGATAATCACTGCCAACTTATCGTTGTTATTCTTGCTAGAGTTGACCTGTGTGGCAACTAGCATTTTGAATTGCGACTCCTACAGGTCGATCTCTGACTGTCATGGCTGGGGATTGTTGTTGAAGGTATTGAAGCTGTTGAAATTGGCATGGATGAGGAAGCTGACGTTTACGATCGGTACATCAGTGACAACGGGGGAGCCCGATACGGTCGTTTGGAATGAGATCCACCACAAGACGGAGATAATGAACCAGTCAGGACATGGATACCCAGACCCCAACTACCTCAAGAACATCCTTGCAGAACTCGCTGCACAGGGCGTTCAAGAAGAAGATCTTTAGACGTTCCGTTTGCTTTCAGTTAACTACATGGGCGTCCGCAGGAATTTTTTTATGGGGGGTAACATTTTTGTAGGAAGGGGGACAAATAACATTCTTGCATGGACACAGAACACATGACGACTTTAAAAATAAATAATGGTCAAGGACTTTACCTAAATTATTGAGTGTTTTTATGCATTGGAAATCATGGGGGTTGGGGCTGTTGTAATAATCATTATTATCAAAAGATTTAATTTTTTAGAATATTTGCAAAATCTAGGGGGCAAATGCCCCCTTGCTTCCCCTTCGGACGCCCATGGTTGGCTAACTCTGGTTTATTATACCCGTGGTCTTCACTTTCTTGGCTGTGAAGATTATGTGATCGTTCTCACAATCATTCTTAGGTGTGTACTTGTGATCTGTTCTTATGGTCATACTGGTGATCAATCTTATGCTACCCCATTAGCCAAGCCAGTGAATTTGCTGTATTGGTGGATTACTCTGCTTTAATTACTGTCTGGTGTAACACTTTAATTTTACAGTATGATTCTTAACTGTAAGGCTTGCAGTCGGAGTAGAATGCCAACTATGTTCTCGGATAAAAGCAGGAATTACATAAGCTTATATGCAGGGGCATCTACAACATAGAAACCGTGGAGCAAATGCTCCATCCAAGAAATAGGAGGGGAAAATCTTTCAGTGTGTGTGCCACAATTTTTTTTTGGGGGGGAAGGGGAATGGGAAGAAGAGGGGGAAAGGGGAAGTTGCTCCAATGACTTAGGGGCCGTCCACATATTACGTCAAGTGTATGTACGCAGGGGGGGTGTGGAAGAAAGTACGCTTGCGAACAGGGGGGAGGGGTCCAATTTTCCCGGAATTTTGCGTACGTAATATATGGATCGCCCCTTGGGGGGGAATAGATGCTCCTGCTTATATGATTGTACCTCTGAAAAGATTCATTGCAGTCTTGATGTTAACCCTACGATGAAATAATAGCTGTACAAAAAACTTACTTATAAACTGTTGTGTAACTATAATTTAATGTAATTAATAAATGTTTAAAAAACACTTGGAGTGTGTTATTTTCACAAATGTGAACTGAACATTTGACCTTGCAAACAATGAACAGACCTTTCTAGAGTTTGCATCAGTCATGCCAAACACAGCTACGAGACTGCCTTTTAGTTTAGAGCAGTTGTCGGCATCATTGCTTTCTTGGAATCTATTCTGTCTGACCAGTTTGTGTCTCAAAGCAACAGTTTCAAATAACTTAACTTCCTGCAGTGCAAGTGACAGTTGTTTATTTTGAGACATTTGTTGTCTGAGGTAGCACAAAGCATCATTTACCATGCAGGCATCGCTTGGCAAGTGCCAGGACTACAGCTTAAATGACGTGGCGCCTATTCAAACGGGCAAGGATCTTACCCAATCATTTTTCAAATGAGCAGGATCGAGGCCTTACGGTCGCTATAGAAAATCACATGTCATTGCCGAGCTTGATTCAAGTAAACAGCAATCTACAGAGAGAAAAGCTGTAAACTATAATTGGTTATGTGGTGCAATACACTATATCTGGGGAATGGGGATACATTGAAGAGGCATGGAAAAGGTGTAACCGTGTTAGGTTGTATATGTTTGTTTTGCTTAGATGTACTCGAAGATGCAAAAGTTGTGAAAGTTTTGGCCCAAAGTTTACTAGATGGAGGTATGGCATAATTATGTGGTGTATTTAGTTATTAAGTTGCGCTTTATAGATCTTCATACAGTGGTTAAGTGAAAAAGTGATGAATTTTTAAGTTGTTGGCCTTTTTCATGAACCTTTTTTGGTCTTTTGCGTGGCTGTTTGCCATTACTACTTCTCTCTTTTCCATATATTTTTCAGTTCGTTTTTCATTTGGGCACTTTTCTGTGACCCTCTCAGTCTTCAGTTATATCTTGGCCATTTCTTACTCTACAAATTCTGTTGGTTATCGTCACCCAATGCACTTTGCGGTTAACCCTGTGGTGTGGCTCCATTAATATAGGCCATGGCCAGATTGTCCCCTCTGTTGAAACTCTTGAGTAAATGTATACAGCATCAGTTTCACCAAACTTCTGGGGATAAATACGCATGTATGTGTTTGCTGTCAACTATTAGGGAGACGTGTACCCATCCCACCTTATGGGTGTGCCAAATATCAATGATGATTACTTGCCCTAAAGGATTTCTTAGAGCTTGAGATTCTAACTGCAAATATAATTATATGTCCATTCGCCTTACATTAAGCAAGGTATGAATACAATCTGAACGACCAGAAGAGAAGCTTTGAAAGCTCAGAAGCAACTGGGATAAGAAGCACTGGATGGAAGGAAGATACAAGGCTCTCTTGTAACAACATGGCTTGTTACTTCGCCTTAGAAACTCTCATTATTACAGGGTATTATAAAGTCATTGTGAAAGAGACGAAATCTAACTTTCCAGTAGGTCCTGTTCCCTTTCCCTTTCTCTCCCTACACTGGCAGAAAACTTTTTCCATATGCGGACAGTTGCTCTGCATGACGTTTGAAATTGGAGCAAAGATACAGATAAGGGGAAGTGGAAGAGCGGAACTGGATTTACAGGAGAACTACATGTTTTCGATTTCAATTAATTGCCTGAGAACTTGCAAGAAGACAGGGCTGGTGAAATGCCTTGGCTTTATTAGCCGTGAGACTGAAATGCCTAATATGGGTCAGTTGCATGAGCAAACATCAATAGATAAGAGAGATTTTGATAAAGTACGTGAATTGCTACGCAGCATAGCTGTGTCTTACTTTTTAACGCGAGAAACTTTGATTTTACATACTTACTTGAGTGTGGTTGTAATATTATGATTTCCTCTTACTCTTGTAAGCAACTTACAGTCTTTGGTGAAAAGCATGGTAGTTGGATGGGGCGATATTTTTAACAAAGTTCCGCGAAACTGCAAACAATGGGGTACATAATTTGTTAACTTATCCCGTGTTAATGCTAACGTTTGGCGGTTTTGGAAACATGTTTGCTTTGATGCATTTGAAAATGGTTTACGTTTTTGCATTTCTACTCAGTAGTTGGGAGCGTATTTGGATTTAATCGTAAACTCCATATTTCTAAAGCCCCACTGGAAAGTTAAGCGCATGGCACCAGCTTATTCACGAACGCTGCGTCAAATCAGAGGGGTTTTTCTACGGGTAGTCAAAATGAGGTCAGAGTCCGGTTCCCAGAAGGTCAGAGGAGGTAGTTTACAGGTAGTTGCCCGGTATTCGAAACTATCGCAGAGGTAGAAAGTAGATGCATTAGTTGCGCCAACTCCAAAAGGTGGTAGATGTACGCTGCTACCAAAATGCCAACAGACTATTACTCATCGTGTGACATCACCTGCCTAGGCTGTTGACTGGCAGTAATTTTTATGAAGCGTCCTCTTGCGGTTGTGATACTTGTAAACAATTTGGCCATCTAGATAGCGAGAGAAAGTTGGAGAAAGGACTATCAAATACATACTACTTGGTTTGGCTGCGGAGACAAATTTGCGGACGTTGTGAGGCAGGCGCCTAAAATTTGGGAGGTGACGGGTTGCAGAGCAAATCTCCGAAACCCCAGTCCCTGAAATTGAATTTCCACCAGATCCCCAAGTCTATTATTGAAGTGAAAACAACATTATTATGAGCAAATGTAATTTTTTGGGATAGTTTTCCAAATATAACATTCAGGAGATTGGGTGACTAATCCATACTATTTTTTGGATTTTGAACGCTAGGTTGAAAAATGTTTTTTGGGAATTCAGTTTATTTTGTATATTCATCACTTTCTGGGAATCAGATTTCGGGGATTTGGGTAGACCACTAAAAAGGTGGCTGGGAGCATCGTCGGCACCTTTCAAGGTGGCTGTGCAGCCTCCTGGCAGCAGCAGTATCTGAGTTTTACGAGGGCTGCACAAGGTGTATAACAGCTATCGTATATTTCATAGGTATAGGCATGCTAAGCATTTCTTGGTGCATCATATAAATTACAGTTGGGCATACAAATATTTTCAGTTGCATCTAGGAGATTTGTGTAGAATCAGACCTTAATTCTCTGATTTTCTTTGTTTAGCGAACACCCAGTGTTCAGTTATGTTGATTACAGTTCCTCTTGTCTAAATTTTGCTAGAGATCACAAATGCATGATAACTCCCTAGCCAAAGCTGTAAACAAAAGCCCTAATATCATATTACCCCAATACTGCCACTGTTGCACTGGCTTACAGTTGAGGAGGGATTCTGGTTCAAAGCATGTTTCATAGTTTACCAGGCCAATCAATTTCTCCTTCATTTTTGATTACTCGTGAGATTTTTAAATATTCCATGTACCAATCAGGTGCAGAGCCCCTTACTGTACCCTAGCCAGAAAGTTTCTGGGTTTCCAGACTGTTTCAGTTCATGTCCAATGTCCACTCTGCAGATTCTCTGATGCATTCAGGAATGAGTAGAAATTAATACTTTCCTGCTCATAGAATATTTATGAGTCTCCAGAGTGAGTAGCCTGTCTTCTGTGTGTTGGGGCCTCCTGAATCTTGACTAGTTCTGCCAGATGGATTGTGATGGTTGAATTTAGTTTTGTCAAGAAGCAAACGTCAACTGCTCAACAAAGATTAGACAAAAAAAGTTGTTTTGTAAGAGCACTGTGAAGGAAATTAGTTTCTGTTTTTTACAGACCTATCTTTTGGAATGTTGATAAACAACGAAGATATTGATTAATAGGTTGTCTTGTTTGTCTTTTTCAGTGAAACGGAAGCCAATTGGGACCCAATGAGCGAGGCTTATGCGAGTCCTGACTTCAACCTCTATAATCAGAAGTTTCATTCAAGGCATTCGTACGTATTTTCTATGACTATAGTTAACTGAATTTCAGTGCTTTATTTAAGAAACTTAGAAATGAACTCGGTTGCAAAGCAATAATAACTCAGTCGAGGCTAATTTGCTTAACATGCACCAAAATTATGCATAAAAAGTGGGTTAATGTACCGTACCAATTCCAAGGTTATGTTGTGCTCTTTAACATAACATGACATAAATGAAAACTTGCACAATTTCAAGAAAAAAAAAATCGTCAGCAGCGCTCCCGACCAAGGAGGGAGCATGTTTTGTACCATGTATTGTAGTTTTACTGACTTCATGTGGTGGTCTTTTCTTGTGTTAGTTATGCCTGTTATAATGTAATTAGAAGTTATTAGATTAGGCTAGATCTATGCTGATGTCTGTGTTTGGATTTAAACATAGCAACATTGGTGTCTGTATGACTGAGATAGTTTAGCAGGGTAAAAAAGTTTGGAATCAAGATAAGCACTGATGTAATCATTCTTACTTACAAATCATGTCCTGCATGTTACCTTAAAGACCTTTTCAGCAGTAGTGATACTGGTAATTTTACCCCAGTAAAGCTTTCATGTTCAGTTAAATTCTACTTTAGTCCTATCGACTTACTCACGAAAACACAAATCAATGGAGACAAATGGAAAGAAAGAGATAACTTATTCTGTGTTTTCCTGTGTGTGTAAAATGTATGGGTGGAATGTCTGAAAGGCTGAAATTACCATAAACGATCTCTGGCCACCGGCTCGGTGTGTAATTTTATAGGGCATTTACTTTGCAATTGGGGCGCTCGATAGTGTAGTGTTTAGCGTGCTAGACTGTCAAACACGAGGTCAGCGGTTCAAATCCCCACCAGGGCAGAAATTTGGTTAAAGATTTCTGCTTTGCGTGCACCCCCTAACCAGCTCAGGTAATATGAGTACACTGACTGCACACTATCAGTGAGGGAGAGCACTGGCCACCCGCCATCATAAGCCGAAGCTAAGAAAATGAAGTCGCTAACACTTCATACCCATGGCTGCCTCAGAGTTAGGTTAAGAGACTGCTCTTCTTCTTACTTTGCAATTGGATAAATGATGCGCTGGTTGTGTAAATGTTTTCAGCGGAGAAGAAAATCTTTGTCTATTCGTATCTGGTTTTCCATCTACTATAACACAGGTGAGTTTGTGTGTTATGAGGATTTGCGTCTTATTATTGTTATTTAATTATTATATGAAGATTTATAAAGCACAAGTTAATATAACTAAGTACACCAGTAGAAGAATTTCATTCGCTTATCCTGGAACCAGGATAAAAATCTGGGCTCTGAACAGCACACTGTTGTGCACGGTTAAGCACTGCATATACATGTACACAGATCTATGTAAATTTAAATGGGCTTCAAAAGCTGGCTAATTGTTTCTATGGTTATGCATAAATTCAAGATGCACTATTTAATTCTGTTTCAAAGGCAGACCACTTCTCTAGATATGGTCTGTAGAAATTGTTTGAGTGATTCAACCTCTTGCCATGAATTTTATGGTAGATTAGCCTTTTCTGTTCATGGCTTTTACTATAAAACTCTCGTATCTTGCAGTTGCTGTTCAATGTACTGAGTCTGTTTTAGCCTTGTCACAAATGAACTTATCTCTTTAAGGGTACGTTGCTATAATAACACTGTTGCCGCAGCTTGGTCAAGAGATTCTGAAGATAATGCCAGCTGTTGGTTGGCTCCACATGTTTGCTTGGGTGTGCCATTGGTGACTCTTCTGGTTTTCTGTGCAATGTTTTACTTTGACAGCTAACATCATATAGACTGGCACAGGTATTGCTTTGTGAGGTATGAGTACACTGACTGCACACTGTTAGTGAGGGAGAGGACTGGCCACCTGCCCTCATAAGCCGAAGCTAAGAAAATGAAGTCACATTATATAGACTGGCACAGGCAATGCTTTGTGAGGTACTTAAAAAGTACTATATAGCAAGTATCCAGATGTATGCAAGTGTCTAGGTACTACACACACGTGTCTAGATGCAATCATACCATTACATATATATATGCCATGTGTGTTATCACTGTGACTATTGTTTACATGCATCTGTCTGAACTGTGACTATTGTTTACATGCATCTGTCTGAACTGTGACTTGTTTACACGCATCTGTCTGAAGCATGATCCATAGATTGAAGACCTTTTGATTAAAGGGCAAATGCCTAACACTGACTTGCCATCATGACCTCAACAGGTGGATGGTGACAAACCTGCACAGTCAAGATGATTATTATAGTGTTGTCTGTTTTTTTCTTCAGCATGCTGTCAGAAATTTATTATCTGAAGCTGGTCAGATTAATTACGTCAAGACAGTTCCTGATAACAAACGCTGGAACTGCATCATAGCGTGAGCACCTAAGACCTTTTCAGACACATGCACATTCACACATGCACACACACACACACACACTGAAGTTTTCTGCATTTAGAACTCTGTTGGGAGCCTGGTGCACAACTGCCGTCGGCTGCAGAGAGACAGAGCTGCTGGAGGTTGGAATTGATTTGGAAAGCACACACGGCTTTAAAGACACTAATACTAGTTAGTTAGTGTCTCTGGTTGTGATAACCCTTGAGTTTTATGCCAAACACTAACCAGAATTCAAGCAGTTTAACTGTAATTGAAATAGAATTATATATTCAAACATTACAACCATATTTCAGACGCTAATCAAACCTACTAAGCATAATTCCAAATTCTAACCAGTAGCTGGCAAAAACTGAGGTTACCGTTATTTGTAAAACCATCGTTCAGATGATTAACAGTCTAACTATAATGTGAAGTTTGAACCTTGTGACTATATTCCAGACAATCAGTGGAACATTATGATTCATTAGAATCATTACTAGCTATAAAATATTGTAACCATATTTGAAAGTATCTGTGTTTCAGACCTTGTAACCATTTTTCTGAGCGCTGTAACCCTTAATAAAAAGATTATTGTTGTGTATGGGTGTACTGACTGACTGTTTTAGATATGTCTATGCAGCCACCTACAAGGATGCATTGGCCATTATCGGTGGATTCAACAATTTCTCCTTTTTAAATTCAACACTTCGAGTCGGGTTTACTACACGAAAAAAACCTTTGACAGACCCAGCGGTTGGTTTTTCTCTTCTGCGTCATTTGCTTGTTTTCTTCTGTTAGTGTTTTTGTTCTATTGTATCTGTCTTTCCCCCTCTGTGGGTCGTTGGTTGTATTGGTGCATCATGTGTTTTAAATAATGAGTTGTCTGTTTGGCCATATTAAATATTAAATATACAGTTTTTTAGGTAAGGTTATGCTTGTTGCCCTACAACTGAAGAACCTTTCGGTTAGACGACTATTGATGATGGATGCATTAAAATTGAGCTATTGTGTTGCTATGTAATGTAATTAGTAGATGAGTTTGAGCGATTAATTGAGGGATTGTGTAGCTTTTTTGGTGGCATGGATAATGGAATTGGGAACATGGATCTTAATTACAGTTATTTGCTTGATACTGAAAACATGATTATTACATGACATAGTGAAAATCAGGATGGGACTTTATGCGCAACTAACAGTTGTACCACACTAAGGTCCAAGTGTTGAGAAGAGAAGTCTGAGATGATCGATTTGCTGTTGTTTTCTTTTAGAGCCAAAGCAACACCGGATCAGTTGTTGAGACACGGTCAGTTCTCTGTCTATTTCTCCGTCTTATGCAATGTGCTGAGGTTAACACGATGTCTTTATGCATCAGCCTCTTACAATTCAGGTCCATGGATATGAACGAGTCTGAGTTGACAATATCTGTAAGGGTCATGACTGTGAGTCAGTGCAGCGATTTGTAGCACAAGTTCCGTCTTTTTGGAGATCTTCTGCTACCTGTGTGTACTCCAACAATTGAAATGTAAAAACTATCTGATGCAGTTGTTAGGTTATGTCGTTGAGCTACAACAAAGCACTTGTTATGCAGCACAAGTAAAACTAATGAGTGCTAACCGATGTATGTGGTTGGAGTGCGTAACCGGCGTACATGATTACATTGCTTAACCCATTCCTGGCAGAATATTTTTCGGAATTTGAATGAATTGACATTACGTGGTAGAACAACAATAGTGCAACAAAGGTTACAGTTTAAGATAAAAAAGTATATGTTTTCTGAATCAGCAGACTTCTGGCTCTGAATTGTATATCTTATTGGGAACAAAAGTTGACTAATATAGCAGATTTATGACAATTTGCAAAACAGTCACTGATACACAGATCTGACAACTGGTTACAACCTTCGTGTCTTTATATCAGTCTGTGGGCTTTTATGTTGCATTGCACTTCATCGAGCACATGGCTGTCATTATCTGCTCTTTCGACCTTCAATTTGTTAATAATTTCGCTGATAAAATATGAAAACCTATCATTTGTACTGTTCATAATGCATCTCACAACTGCTGACACCTGTATGGATTTTTCCATTACTTTAAAGTCTTTTTCTCACAAATTTAAAAATCTGACTAGAAATTGATGCAAAAATGTAAACAATATTCTGCTGATATTCCTAATGCTATTTTTTGATATAATGTCATTATAGTATAAATATTCTCTAATCTATTTCACTGCCTCTCATATTGGTTCGTTTGAATGGGTTAATTTATGTTTATGATTGTTTTCTTAACCGATGTATGCGGTTGGATTGTATAACCGATGCACCTATGTTGTTGGATTGCTTTGCCGAAGTATGTGGATGGTTTGCTTTTTAGTTACATGTGTAATTCCAGTTAAACCAAATATTTAGCCTCAGAGGTCTAGTGTTCATAAAAATTTGACTGGAATGTATTGTGTGAGTGATTTGTTGTCTTTGATTCAGAGGTTCATTATCTGGTCTGAACCAGACTCTGTCGGATGTTGAGAGTTTGGGTGCAAGACTTGGAAAGGCGGACGTGATGGACTTCCAACGATTGGGACCACAGCAGTCACAGCAGAAGCCGCCGATGGGAAGGTCTAAACTGCTGATGTCACTGACATCATCCGACACAGTCAAGACTACGATCGGCCATGGAGCTGGAATGAAGAACTGCAGCCAGTCGTTGGCAGATGCCACCAGCTGCGGTACTCTCACAGATGAGATGGATGCTGCTACTGCGGGTTGTGAGATTATTGAGGAAGAGGATGTACGTGAGCAGTTGTTACAGAACAAATACTGTGAACAATTGAAAGAACTGTCGTCGTCAGCTGTCAGACAAAAAGATGAAGAGGACAAGACCAAGACAAGAGGTTTCCTAGAGTGCTATGAATTTACAGTCATGTTGTGACAGAGCTTTTAATAGGCATCTACGGACGAAAGAGATGTGGAGATGAGTTTGCAGTGGTGGTGGCAGTAATGACAGTGATGGCGACGATGAGAGTGATATTATTTTTGTGTTTATAATCTTGGATGATTGCTTAAGAAGACTTGAGAATGGATGGAATTTATAGAAAATGATTTCTCATATTCTTAGCTGTTAGTTATGTTCATGAATCTGTTATTTTCTGGTTGTCGTAAATTATGTTAGTGGAATATAGTGATTGCTTGTTGTTATGTAGGCCTTCAGTTGGTTTCATCCAGTGGCTTGATACAGAATGGACACCAGATGGACAATGCTTCTGCCTCCAGTCACAGCAGCATCTCATCCGCAAAGAAATGCCAGGAGATATGTGCCTTCTGCCAAACACCTGGTAGGTCTCTGATATTCAAAAGTATATTATGACTGTAGCATGCGACTGTATGTCTAAAAGCTGCCTTGTCTTAACACAAAACAAAACTGCAGTTCTCTGATGTTCGATCCTCCCAGATCTATTATACCTAACATTCCTGTTTTCCTACGAGATATACATTCTACCAGTTCCAAAGTTGTGACCTAGGTGTAACTCTTGAGTGATCGCTGACGTTGAAACTCGTGTTACCGACATTACTTGATCCTTTTATTTTTATCTGAGGCAACTTTGACCTATTTGTTGGTCTCTAACTCATGATGCTTGTCTGATTAAGCATGGACTTGCGATGCAACACAGTTCTGTTAAAATCAGTAAAAAAAATAAAAAAAAAGCATGCAGTTGCTGACCTTGTTCTTCAGCTTCCTCCAAAGGTCTCCAGTTGCAGACTTAATGATTGTTATATTCAGTTATAAAGTGTGGCTCGTTTATCATCATCGTTGTCATCATCATCATCATCATCACAATCACCAGCCCTTTTGTTGGCAATGAGTGTTTGAATGATCTCCATTATTTGAGTCATTTGCAAGTGAGTAGATAATCAGATTGGTGGGTAGGAATAGCAGCTACATAATTATGTAGATCAGCAGCCAGATGAACAGAGCCACAAGCAGACAGACCTTTTTGGCTGCACAGGCCATCCGAAAGACTAAATGGCCAGCTGATTAGTGGAATCTATTAATTATTTTTAGGTCAGCTGTTTTGTTCGGTGTGTAAGACGACGTACTGCAGTCACAGTTGCCAGCGGAGTGATTGGCCACATCACAAGACTGTCTGTCAATCAAAGCCATCGAAGTCTGACAGGTGCTTTTCTTCCTTGTAATTCACACAACTTATGGTTGAGTTCTTGTTTATGTTAAGTACTGCAACAACCGTTGCTGATTTTGCTTCAAAAAGTGAGCTTGAAGTGACAGTGCAGCTGTGGAATGATTTGTTATTTTGTTTAACACTTTAACGACGAGCTGCATTGGTTTCCCAGTCACTTTTGTACATGCTCCTAATTAAAGTGTTGAACTATCTTGGCACACAACTGACACAAGGTGTTAGTCAACAGTCGATTCGAAGATTATTTTCAGTTTGTATTGGTAATAGATTAGAATTAAGTAGTCCTTTCTCTCAATGCTGTTGTAATCCTCGCATGTGAGTTACTAGCAGGAAGAGAATCGCTTTCTGGTTCGTTAAACCTGGACATCAGAGGCATTGCTGCCTTGGCAGGATCATCCAGAGCAACATATTTCTAGGATTAGTTTCTGGTTTAATATTGTCTCTGTGCGGTTAATCAGTTGCCTATGGTCTGTAGCTTTGTCTCAGTCAGTCTGTTTGTTTACAAACACAGATGTGTGTTGCCAGCATTCCAAATTTCAGTTAAGATTTTCCAAGGTTGATATTCTCGATGAGGAATTATCCGTTTGACGTGACTCGGATTTGAACTGCAAATGCATCAGTGAACCAAGTGACTCGCTTTTAAACTGATTTGTGTTTTATGCTTTAGTTTTTTGAATATTCCAAATTTCGACAATGAATTTGCTGTTGGAGTGGATGTTGAGGCACTGTCTTCATCTGTAGTGAGTATGGTATACTTATCCACTACTATTAGGTCATTCATTGACTGGTAAGGTTGAATTTGTATCTAGTCTATGTGATTTTTTAAATATCAGAAAATAAACTTGCGGGTTGTTAAATGTTTTGGTGAAAACTTCCAGTAGGTGATGTTAGCTTATTGTGGCATCAAAAATAAATTGGTTGTTTGACTTCAGAGCTTGCAATTGATTAGGAAAATTTTAGAGTTGCTTCAAGCATGACATAGTGGAGTTAGTGAATTTCTGTAGAGGAGTGTACAGTAGGTTGTTCTCTCTTATTGGTGTGTGATTGTAATCTGTTATTGGTGTGTGATTGTAATCTTTAATTGGTGTGATTGTATTCTTTAATTGGTGTGTGTGTGTGTGATTGTATTCTTTAATTGGTGTGTTTTTGTAATCTGTTATTGCTGCATGATTGTAATCTGTTATTGCTGTGCAGCTTATTGATATTTTCCTTGCTAGTGGTATGTTTTGTGGTTTTTATGTGAGTATGGTTGGACCTTATAATTTCAGGAGATTAAAATGCCAGATGGTCAGAAGTTTGCCGCAGCTTCTGCAAATATGAAGTTGATGGAGTCATCTCTGCCAATTGATGCATTCACTGAGGTGAGCAGACTGTTTGATTGGTTGGCTTTTGTTTGGAATAACCTGTTGTGCTGCATATGATATTTCTTTGGAATTTTATGACTTGTTTAGTAATGTAATATTATTTGTTGGTTTTGCTTATCTGGCAAATACAGCTAATGAATCCATTTTGAAAGAACCTCTGTAGGCTGGATCTAATCTGAGATCACAGAGACAAGAAGGGGACTAGGTACTGGGGAACAGATGCACAGCATGGCGCTACTAAACCTGTGTTTATTGCGCCGGAGATGATGGTTTATTTCTCAGATGCGCAGTCCAGAATTTTAGACTAAAGCACAAGTGTTGCAAAAGTCTAATGACTCTCCTTGACAATGAATCTCAGGTGGTTTCAGAATTTGAACCCTGGGCATTCTAGAGTCCGTGACACAACAGGAAAAGATGCAATTCCGAGAGCTGAAACCGATAAAGGAAAAGTTTATAGATGTTAAATGCTGGGTGACATGTTGATTACCATTGTGAACTAAAGCATCAAGACTAATGTTGTAATTGTCTTTTGGGCGTACAGGTGGTTTTGGCGACTGTGCCTGTGTCCCCATCAGAGATCTGGGTTGTGGAGCAGAAAAATTCCAAACTCTTGGACAACATCAAGAAAAGTCTAGCAAAGGTAAGTTCAGGTGGCCATGCCAGACTTTGTTACCAAAATTCTGAAATAATCCATGATCTAAATAACTATGATTCATGTTACACCTGTAAGTTTAATTTTTGCTATATTGCTGCAGGAGTAAAACTCGTTAACAAAGTTTGAAGCAACACCTCGTAGTTTATGTGCTTCTGTAGAAGCTGATCGGATGGTTTGTCCCAAGGTTTCAAAGAATACAGTTCTGGTCTTCCATTTGTACTGGTGTTCGTGAAGATTACGGTATAAGCCCATCGCGTCTAACTATAAGCCAATTTTCACTGTCACATTTTTTTTTGAGTTTCTTCTGCTCAATTGTTTCTGAAGAAAGATATGTGGATTCTGTGCCCCCTCCATTCACTGGTCCATCTCTATGGAATTTAATTTTTCTTCCCATCCTCCCTCCCATATCTCTCTCCTCTTTCCATCCATGCCCCTCTTCTACCCTCTCTTCCTCTCTTATTACCTACAGGCCATGAAAGCAATTTCCAAATATGTACTCATATTATTTGGTTGGATGGTGCCATTGTCAAACCATGTATGGATACATCTAAACACATCTTTACATGGATATTAATTCTTAGTTGCTGCTGCAGTTGTGTCATGTGTTCTCAGGAGTTTGTTCTGATTTGTTTTTGTTAACAGCGCTATTCGGGTCGTCAGAATGCTGAGCGGTGCACAGCTCAGTTGATGTTGAACGACTATTGTGTGTCTCTGTTCAGCGTTGACAGTTGCTGGTATCGAACCCGTATCGAAAGCGTCAATCGTGACGGAACGTTTGACGTTCGATACATCGATTACGGAAACATGGAAACTGTTCCGTTGTCCCGAATCGATGTTTTGGAAGAGGAGTTCTGCTCAGCGCCTTCACTGGTTTGTATACGAAGATCCTTTCGTGAATTGGTTTTTGTTGTGAATATGATCGATTTTAATTGTGACTGTAATAGTGACTATGTAGCCTCTGTTTTTTTGTTGCCTTTTGCTTGTTTGACATTGAATTGTTAAAGAAACTGAAAGTCATGTTGTGACCAATTAGTAAAATGTATTTTATTTTGTTGTGCTATTTCCCAGAAGAAGAAGAGCACTCCCTTAAGCTAGCCCTGAGGCAGTCACGGGTATGAAGTGTTTTAGGGATTTTATTTTCGTAGCCTCTGAGCATATGAGAGCGGGTGCAGAGTCCTCTCCCTCGCCATCTCATCTTCCCACCGACAGTGTATGGTCAGTGTACAAAATTATAGCCGAGTTTGCTAGGGGGCGCAGGTGGAGCAGAAATCTCGAACAAAATTTCTGCCCTGGCGAGGATTTGAACCCCAGCCTCTCGATTGACAGTCCAGCATGCCAACCACGACAATATCAAGCACCCCCTACATGGAAATATAAACTGTGATAAGTTGGATGTTAGACTGATGTCTAGTTGTGTTCCACTGAGACAGAATTGCTGCTTCCTTGGATATATTTCTCCTGTTTTTTGCCTTAGGCTGTGCATTGTCGGTTGGCTGACCTTGTGCCGGCTGATGGGAGTGGTGTTTGGTCAAAGAGAGCCTTGAAGATGTGTTTGGAGCTCTTGCCAGTTCTCCAGAATTACAAGGTCAAATGCATCCAAAAGACAGCAAATGTTCACAGTATTGTACTCGTTAACTCAGGTATTTAGCTGTACATCATCTTCAGTCAAATTAGTCGTTAATGGTTATTCATTATTTACTGTGTGCTTGGCAAGAAAACTAGCTATTGTTGAGCTTTAGTTAGGAGGTCTGATCTTTGAACATATGGACTGCACCTCTTAGGACCTCTATTGCATGTATGTCTGTGCCAGAGTATTTATATAGCACATTTGCTGAACCCTTTCAAAGGGGGTGTGACATGGCTAACAGAGCTATGATGGTTCTTCTTAACGAAGACAGCATATGTTTCTTGAGCTGTTTCTCACTGAATTGTAAGTGATTTTGGTGGCAGACAATTGCTGATCAGCTATAAGATGCAGTCATTCAGTACTGTGCCTGGTTATTGAATTCAGCTAGCTTATTCCCAGTTGCAACATTGTAACCAATGAACCTATTAGGCACTCAAGTCATGGCATATGTGGCACCTCGTTTGCTGGGGTTTGGCGATAGTAAGGTAAAAGTAAGGTTCTATGTACCATAGTGGAACATGGTTCTAGCATAGTTGCCTTGTAAAAGTCTTTGCTCAATTGTTTCTAAAGAAAGACGTGCGGATTCTGTGCCTTCCATTCACTGTTAATTGCTATAAATTAATTTTATCTTCCTCTCCTCCCTCCTTCCTAACAGCCCTGTGAAGTTCTGCTTGATTTGATTGTCTTTGCTTGTTTATGCTAACTTACTCATGTGTCCAAGTGTGGAGTGTGAATGATTTCTTGCATGCTAAAGGCTAAATCTTTTTATTCAGATGGAAGACCCATATCAGATGAATTCATAGAAGCAGGAGTGGCAAAACATCTTTCCAAATCTTCCCTCGATCAGAGCAACTGTGAAAACATGCAGGGAGAAAAGATTTCACTGGCCACTAGGTAACAATGCTAAAAGTTAATGAACCTATAGCATTTTAATGTTTTCTTGACCACTGGAACCTTCATTTTTACATGATGCCGACCATCCACATTGATGCTGAGGCAGGTAGAAGACAAGATTTTTCCAAAAGTGTAAAACTATTCTAATTTAAACTGCATATATGAACTATTATGTAATATAACATCTGCAAATGGTGAGAGAAATGAAATGCAAGAAATTGTATTGTATTATATCTAGAAATTTCTAAAGCGCCTCTTGTTGAATAACTATTCAGAGGCACTCTCAGCACAGAAGCCCCGGGGAAACAGAATTGCCTTTAGGGAACGCAAGACCGATGAGAAAAAGCCAGTCAATAGTTTGGCCCTGAGCAGAAGTGTCTTAAGATTGCGTAAATGAGTGATAGGATGATCAGTTCCTCGTGTCGTGCCATGTTCTGGACGCAGTAAAATTTAAAAAGGTATCGAACTTGTTTACCACTCCTACTGAAAAGGTAACACTGTTAAGGCAACATGTTTACTTGCCTCCACAGAAACGCTCTTGAAGATGTCCCAAGGGTTGAAAGAGCTTGTGGCTGAACTGCAGACTTGATCTAGCCACTGGGTCTGCAATTACTGTAAATTATTTTAAAATCATTACTTGTTAATTACTTGTTTGACAGAATTACTACTTGTATAAACAGATGGTTTTTTAGCTAGCTACTTGTGTAGCACTTCTGAGGGACCCCTAAAAGGTGCTATATAAGTAAGTAAGTGCTGGTACCGGTACTTATTTATAGAAAGTGTCTTCATACGTTCAATGTATCTGTTAAGTGGCTGCTCGCTTTTCAGAGGTTCCAGGGGTTAGGCAAAGAGCCCTAGGTACCAGTATCTAGGGCTCCTTGGTTTAGGTCAGTAAAATGAGGCCACAGTACAAATGTGAATTAAAATACATGTGGCCTAACTGAGTGACTGCCCAGTGACCCAGATATACATGCACATAATTCTGTGCCTCATGCTTGAAGCCAATCTGGAAATGAAACATCTGTTAATTTTTCATCAGTCAACTAAAAACAGAGAGGCACAGAGTTGCAGAGTGGACCTATACGTCAATAGCTCTACTAGTCAATAATTCGATAAGAACAAAAAATGCTTTCACAATAAGCGAAACTTCTATGGATCTGCTAGCTAGTATTTCAAAAAGGACATACGCTTTCTCAATAGACGAAACTTTGGTAAGTTTGATAAACAGTTATGTTTGTATATTTTTTCATTGGTTGTGGCCGGGCCATTAATTGTTATTCAATATAACCAGAAGTTCTAAATACTGAAGTTCGATATATACTAAAAGTTGTGCTGTACATGCATGCATACATACATGTATTCCTGGTACAGACATGCATACATACATGCAAGTATACATACATAAAGACACACACATGAATACAAACACATACGTACATACATATAGTCATTCTTTTATGCAACTGTTTGAGGATGGTTTTGAATACCTAGTGTGGATGTTGTTACTAGTAGAGAAGATCAGCCGGGGTTCAGTTTGTCACCTCTTCCGTTATCTCCATCTGGATCAGAGGTCGTCAAAGACATTGTGGCGAGCTCCCCACACGGAATGCCGACTGCTGCCAAGCATCTCTTCCGAGGAACGAAGGTGCTCGTCAAAGTGCTGAACATTGTCAGCCCGACTCAGTTCTGGGTTCACCTTCTCTCGGGTTCAAGTGACCTGGAGAAGCTGCCTGAGCTTGAGGCAAGCATGAAGCAGCACTACGAGAAGAAGCCATCAAAGAAGGGATTCTCGTGAGTCACTGGTCCTCTAAGGAAACTCGTTTGCATTGCTAGCTAAAGATACACAATGGACTGCTGTCTAATCTCTGGTAACAGTTGTACATGAGCTGGTGTTTTGCACTAAAGAGTATGAAAATTAGTGGATAATAACTGTAAAAGTTTTTAGTATATTGATAGTGGTAATGGTAATTGCTAATTTATATAGCACCACTTCAAGAGAGACTTGTCAGAGGTGCTCCCGACCTAACACAATGAAATCACAATTGAACAAAATGGTCAAAATGGCCGACCACAGCAAAACTTCTGTGCTGGACCATGAAAGTCCAGGCCGGTGGAACAACCAAGTCGCCATGCATTGCAGAGCGGAGAAATCTGCGACCGGGAAGGAAGGTACGGAAATGCAAAGATCCTTTAAGTAAGATGGAGCACAATGTGCCAGGCAATTGCACATAAGCATCAAGATCTTAAACTCATTGCACTTTTGCATGGGTAACCAGTGCAGTTCCTCCCTTATATTGTTTTATATATGATGCAGTTTTGTTTTTACAGTCTTTGTTCCACTACATTATTTATTAATTTGATGAATTAGTCAACTTTGGAAACGTGTTTTCAATAATTATGCCCATTTTACATTTTCGTCCTGAGGGTTATGAGAAAGGAAGCAGAGTTACTATCACACTCAAGGTCCTGTTGACCTCACGTCATCTAGTTCATTCACTCTTAATGTCATATTAGCAGTTTTAACACTTTAGCGATGAGCTGCATTGTTTCCCAGTAGCTGTTAGTACATGCTCGTCATTAAAGTGTTAATCAACACAAGTTTAATTGTTGTAACATCATCATGCAATGTCGTGTAAGTTGGTTTGTGTCATCCCTTTAGTCATCCTGTCAAATGGATGTGTGTTTTGTAGGCTTACAGTTCGGATGTTGTATGCAGCGAAGTGCAGTCGTTCAGACAGATGGCTGAGGGTTCATGTGCTGAATTTTGATCGGTCGGGAGTTGATGCCTTTCTTCTGGACTATGGCATCTGCCAGGCGATGTCCCTGGTCAGTCTCGTCTCTCTTGAGGGTCAGTTCTGCTCCTTGCCATTCCAGGCAGTTCACTGTACCCTGGCTGGCATCAGACCCAAAGCCGGTGCCAAAGCTTGGACGCAAGGGACTGTCGACTACTTACAACGCCTGATCAGCGAGACGAAGAATGCGCAACATTTGGAGGCTGCGGTCTGTCAAGTGGACGGATCTTGTGTTCATCTTGAACTGATGCTACCCTCTGGTGTGACAGTCAACGACCTGTTGGTCAAGTACGGCATGGCCGAGTTCTTACCTGACCTCCAACCAGGGTTCTTTGTGCTCAGCAGAAATCTTATTTCAGGTGGCAATACGGTTTCAGAAGTAAAGACCTCCAGAATATCTCCGTTGAATCTCCAGGTCAGTCCTGCAGATCCGTCCACTGGAGAACGGGTTGAGGGGTTGCTAAAAAAACTGGAAACGCCTCCAGTCTGCCTGTCAACTTCTTCAGCGGCTCCGAAACTCAAAGATTTGATGCGAAACCCTCTTGTGAAAGACACAGTCCATGAAGTGATTGTTACAGATGCGACACATTTCTTTGGATTCTATGTGCAGGTTGTGACCGTCGAGAAAGCAACATTGCTGCAGTCACTGGAAGAGAGGCTTAACGAAATCTATTGCGATTACAGCGGTTCCTTCCGTCCTTATGTAGGTGACATTGTTGCCGCTCGCTTTAGTGTTGACCAGAAATGGTATAGAGGTCTCGTCCGAGAAGTGACATCACCTGATTCTGCTCTTGTTATGTTTCTTGATTACGGCAACTGTGACGATGTTGCAGTGAAGTTCATCAGTCCATTAGATGCTTCTCTCTTGAAATTCCCAGTGTTTGCGTATCGCTGTACTTTACAGGAACCGACTGGAGTCGTTTTTGTTCAGCCGTGGAACCCAGATTTCTTGCTGCCTTTGTCTGCAACGTTTCAGATGAAGGTCCTAAAAGAGATGGAAAACGTTCATGTGGTGGATCTTTTCTCCAAGGATCAGAACATCAGCTGGAAGGATAAGTTACTTCGTGATGGAGTTATCCAGTTGAAGCTCGCTTCACCCAATGATCCATCAAAGCCTGGGTCGTCATCCACGGCTTGTCAGTCCATTTCTTCATCTTTGGGTGACAAAGTCTCCAGTTCACTTGCAGGAAATCGTTCAAAATTTGAAGTCGGTTCAGCCGTTATCCTTGTACACATCAACAGTGTGACTGATTTCTACGTACATGTGGAAGATAATTCTCTGGAGAAGGCCTTCCATGGCCTCATGCAGAGGCTGAAGGACGAATGCGGCAAATGTACGATGTCCTCTTACGTCCCAAAGGGACCAGGAGAAGTTGTGGCTGCGCTGTACGACCGCATCTGGTATCGTGCGAAAGTTCTGCAGGTCATGTCGTCGACCACTTGTAGAATGGAGTTTGTGGATTTTGGAAACGTCGACGTTGTTGCTTGCAGTCATCTACGACCTCTGCCCCTTGGCTGTCAGTTAGACGTCCTCTCGGAGATGGCCGTGCCGTGCTGCCTGTTCAACCTGAGCACCAGTCCTAAGGGAGGATCGGGTGATTGCCTGGACGCTGAATCGTCCAAGTGGTTCCGGAATTTGTGCCTGGAAAAGCGGTTCACCGTCACTGGAATCTGCGACGTCGTCTCCAACAGATACGCAATTGACCTGAAATCGACGGAAATGACCAGCACCGTCAGGGATTGCTACTTGAAAATGTCCGGTGGTCAGAAGGTGTCTCCATTGGCAGAGAATGTGGCGGCTGGGAAACCCAAGTTCCCTTCTGCACAGTCAGTCAGAGGTTTATCTGGTGGGCAACAACCAAGAACACCCTTAGCGCCCTTCACTCAGCGACCAAGTGATAAGAGAGTTCATTTTGCGAATGATGTGAAATTTCTTCCTCGAGCTCAGTCCGGTGGCAACCAGTTAAGACCAACAGGAGGCATGCAATCAGGATTCAGATCAGCTGCTAGTAACCAATCAGAATTTAGACCACCAGGTAGTAGTAACCAGTCAGGACAGAGACCAACTGGTAATAACCAGTCAGGACACAGACCAACTGGTAATAACCAGTCAGGACACAGACCAACTGGTTATAACCAGTCAGGACACAGACCAGCTGGTGGCAACTGGCCAGGCCGAGGTCCAAATGTGATCAATGGAACACCACACAGACCACTTCGGCCACAATTCACTGAAAACAGACAGCCAGATTCAAACGCCAGAGAGGACAATCGCTCAGGTCCAGAAGTCACTGAAAGTCATCCAGTAATCACAGAAAAGAAGCACTCTGGCTCAGAAGTTTCAGAAAACAATAACTTGGGGCCGAAAATTACAGAAAACAACGAGTCTGGTTCAAAAGCCACAGCAGGCAATCATTTGGCTCCAAAAGTCACAGAAGTTAATCACCCATGTCCAAGAGTTAACGAAAATGAGAGCGGTCAGTCAGATAACAATGGATTACAATCACTGAGCTCTGTCAAATCAAATGAAAACAATGTTTCAAAAATAGATACTGAAGAGAAATCTGGAAATCCTGCAGTTTCTACGATGCGTGGGCAGACGACAGAAAACTTGGCTGAAATAAATGTAAAACAGCAGCCTCTGAAGAAAGTTCCTGCAGTTCAGAAGCTACCGGAAACTGGAACATTAGTCTGCATTGTTCATGTGAACACGCCCTCGGACTTCTCTGTTCAGACGTGCAACGACCCACGGATGCGAGATTTACTGGAGCAGCTGGACAGAGATTGTGGCTCAGCCGATTTGGTGGCTCATCAGCCGAAGGTAGTGGGAGAGTTGGTGGCTGCATTGTTTGAGGGCTTGTGGTACAGAGCAGAAGTCATCGAGATACTGTCAGGCGGTGAAGTCAGACTGCTGTTCGTTGACTTTGGAAACACTGATGTTGTGAAAGTGAGGGACGTCCGTGCTTTGCGCGAAGAATATCAGGAGAATGTTATTCCGAGGCAGGCTGTTAGGTGTTGCCTTAGAATGGCCGATGGTTTCTCTGGTGACTGGTCACCAGAGGTCGTTCAGTGGTTCAAGCTGAACTGTGAGGCTTCTTCTTTTGTGGTCAGTTCCATTCAAACCCAGTCATCAGATGGTGTCTGTTTGATTGACCTTAAAACTCCAGAGTCTCGAGATAGTCTGTCTGATAAGCTTCTTATGCAGCAATCGTCCGCTATAAAGGGTCCACTGCTGCCTCATGGAAAGGCAGTTGCTGTGGAAGGGAGTGACCACGCAGCAGATGACAGGAGCTGTGTGGTGGCAGAGGCCGAGAAGAGTAATCATTCACAGGCATCTGAGAGACCTGATGAACTTGTCGCATCTAAGAGCCGTCCTTGTCAGCGACTTCCCGTTGTTGGTCAATCGGTGTGTGTTGTACACGTAAACTCGCCGTCCGACTTTTACGTCCAGTTGTTTGACGATGAAAGTAAGGATCAGATGGCCAAGTTCTTGGCTGAGTTCCACCAGAGTGCCCTTGCACTGAATGCCACTCCATATTCAAATGGCAGAGTGGGTGATATTGTGGCCGGTCTGTTTGACAACTGCTGGTTCCGAGCAGAAGTTCTTGAGCTGCTGCCAGGTGATAAAGCACGACTTTTCTTTGTGGACTACGGAAATGTCAGCGTCGTTGAGTACAGAAACATTCGAAGTACAATGCCCAAAGATCTTCTTAGTAGGCCGTGGTTGGCAGTCCATTGCGCCATCGAGGGTCTGGTTGGCAGCGAGACCAACGGAGAGTGGCGTGAAGATGCCATTGCATGGTTCAGGCAGAGGTTTGAGAATGACATTTGCACGGTGAAGATGGTGATTCCTTCCGAGGGAAACCAGCCGTGTGTGGTTGACTTGGTTGGCTCGCAAGCAAAAGAGTCCGTTAAAGAACAGATCATTTCCAATCGATTTGGTCAATCTGTTTCTCCTAAACAAGCAGAAAAGACCATCAGGCTGGAAACGGAACTCAACTCAACATTAGCAATACCAGCAAACAATGCAGATGGAAAGGTCTTGGGAAAAGTGGTTAAGGTTGAACAAGCGGCTGACTTGCCTCAAAAGGACATCTCGAGTCATGCGCGTTTGACTTGTGATGCAAACGTTAAAGTGATCTATGCAAATAATCCATCGGAGTTCTTTGTCCAGTTGGCAGATGAAACCGTGCAGATGTCCATTGCTCAGCTGTGTCTAGACCTGACTACTCACTGCTCCAACTCGACTCACGACTCGTACCGGCCGTATGCTGTGGGCGAGTGCGTGGCTGGGCTCTTTGAAGGAATGTGGTTCAGGGCGCAGGTGCTGAAGATTATGCCGCAAGACCAATTCGAATTATTCTTTGTGGATTTTGGCAATGTCGATATTATTGGCGCTAGTAACATTCGTGTGTTACCTGCCAAGTTTTTTAGCGTGATGCCTAAACAGGCCATCAGCTGTAGCCTCTTGCGATTGGCTGGAACAGAGGTTGCAGGGAAATGGTCTCACGATTCATGTGTCTGGTTCAAAGCTTACTGTGAGAATTTGGACTTCCATGTACAAGCTGTTATGCTTGATGAATGTGGCAAGTGCCTGATAGACATGGTCAGGAAAGGCGATCAGCACAGCATCAGAGAACAGCTCGTATCGAGCAGTCGAGCTGTAGACTTGACAAATGAAGCTAAATTGCCATGTGACTCTGATCGTGATCGTAACAAGGAGACGAACACTGTTACTACTAGTCTGTCATCTGATGCAAATGCCAGAAGTGTAATCGCAGACAATGTCAGTCAGTCGCGGTTGATGTCCGCGGCTGAAGAGCACCAAGGTGGAACTAGTGCCACTGTTATACCTGACCAAGCAGAGACACAACTTACAACAGTTGTAACCGCAGCTAAACCAATGCACGATACCAATAAAAGAGACTTACATTCTGTTGCACAGGAATTGTCTGGCAACCTGCTCACGTCAGTTACAGGTCAACCGACTTTGGCTGTCACTCAGCCTACAGCATCTGCCAGTATTGCCACACCAGCTGCCAATCTTGTCTCATCAGCTTCCACTCAGCCTGCAGCAGTTGCCAGTACTGCCCTATCACTTACCAATCAGCCTGCAGCAAGTACTGATCTGATCAAAGCTCCAGTCATCAATACTGAATCATCTGTTGATCCCCCTAAAATGACTGCAGTTAAGCCTGGATCATTTACAATTAATTGTGGTGACGTAGTGACAATAGTTCATGTGAATTCTCCATCCGATTTTTACGTACAGTTGCAGACAGATTCGTTTAAGCGCGAGTTTGTTGAGCTGCTGAAGGAACTGAACGAGTGGTGTACATCCTCTGCCTCCGGAGCCAAGCCCTACCGTCCATCTGGTGTTGGAGAGATTGTTGCTGCTAACTTTGAGGGCATCTGGTATCGAGCTGAAGTCTTAGACATTTGTCAGAATTCAAAGTTTCAACTACGGTTCATTGACTATGGAAATGTTGATGTGACTGATTTTGTTGACATCCGCTGTCTTCCTGTGTCGCTGATCAGCGCATTGCCTAGACAGGCCATGCCTTGTGCCATCAGCGGTGTGATGCCTGTCGAGCCAGATGGTTGCTGGAGTCCTGAGGCGGTCAGTTGGTTTCGAGAGAACACGGAGAATGTGTCGTCTTTTCTTGTGAGGTCGTCTAGTCTTACACACGAGGGAAAGTATTCGGTCGATGTTTGTACAGTATCACCAAACGGAAATCAGGAACCCAGTTTGTGTGAGATGCTGATCTCTATGAAGTTTGGCAGAATCTCTGATACAGCTACTTCAAGGAAAAGCCAGTCAAATTCTATCTTAGATATTACGTCAAATGGGCAGTCAAATGACCAATCAGTTGTTGCTCAATCAAGTACACAGTCAACTGCTCAGTCGAATGACCAGTCTAGTAGCCAGTCAATCATTACACAGCCAAATGCTGAATCAAGTGCTCGATCAAGTGGTCAGTCAACCGGCCAGTTGAGTGATGAAACTGTGCCAAAGGACGGTGTTGGTGACCGAATCCAGCAGTCAACTGGATGCAGTCGATCCGTATTCAAGTTTAGTGATTTGCCAGAGTTGCAGCTGTCGTCAGAAGTGACTGTGGAGGTGACGCTTCCGACGAACCCTGGGTCATTCTGGTGTCAAGACTTACTCCAAAGTTGGTTCCTTTGATTCATCTGAGTTAAAACTAGCTGAAGAAATTTCTCATTATGTATATCTTCACAGCATTATTTTACATCAGTTTCATACAGTTATTATGTTGCATCATTTTCAGTGTTCCACCTGATTGCATTTCTATGTGTCATTTTCAAAGCTGTCATTTCTTATGTGTCGTTTTTCAGCTGTAATCCCTGGGTTCGCATTTCTTATGTGTCATTTTCCAGCTGTTATTCCTGAGTTCACATTTCTTATGTATCATTTTCCAGCTGTTATTCCTGAGTTCACATTTCTTTTGTGTTAGTTTCCAGCTGTTATCCCTGAGTTCACATTATTTTGGGGCATTTTGCAGCTGTTATTCCTGAGTTTACATTTCTTATGTTCTGTTTTATTGGCTGTAATCCCTGGGTTCACATTTATTTTGTTTTCTTGATAGCATTACTTTTTTGTACTCAACATTTGTCATAGTCAAGTTCACATTTCTTATGTGTCCAAAATTGAGTGAACCTTATGTTCACATTTCTCTTGTATTCTCATCATTTTTGATTACATTTGTTGTGTTGTCAGTGATGGTTATCCCTAGCTTGACCCCTATTTATTCTCATTAATGGTCAAAATTTTGCTTGTTTTGAGAACCTATCAAATAAATGTTGGATGTTTTGGTACATGAAGTGTTTACACTATATTGCATTCTATTTTGTAGTGGCAGATATGATTCAGCGCTTCCAGTTTCAAGAATCTCCACCTTCTGCGTCCGCTAGTTCATGTCCTAAGGTCGTCACTGAAAAGAATGAAGTTTTTCTTGGATTTCACGATAGTAAGTCTCAGTTTGGCTGTTAGGCAGCACCTTTAATTCAAAGAAAATGAAGGTCATGGAGCTGTTTCCATGGTGTTATACGGTCTAAGTTAAATGACTCATGAAGTAGAGATTTTTTAACACTGTGGTCACTAGGTGTGATTAACACTGATTGGAAAGAATAGATAAACATACTTCTGTAGCGCCTGCAAAGTGAAAACTAGTCTTGCTTGTACAGCATTCATATTTAGTTAGGCTTCATAACAAGTGATGAGGTTTTATGTGTTCAGTGTGCTGACTTGCTTTTCAATGAGCTCGAGCTCACAGTTTCTTCAGAGATTTAAATCTCGGGCTAGCATGGTCCGTACACGGGATCCTTAAATGGCGTGGCACCTATTCAAATGGGCTGTGGTGGTGAAGGATTTCACCCGATCAATTTATTGAAAAATGAGCAGGGTCGAGGCCATATGCTCGCTATAGAAAATTGCGTACATTTACATTTTACATTTACAATGTGCTTTAGGTAGTGGCTGATCGAGATGTGGTCTATTAAATGTTGCTGCTGAAGCACGAAAATCCTTGCCAATGTTATTGGCAACTCAGTGATGTTGGATCGTAATCATGCATTTCCACTGGCCTGCCTATCTGGTCTGTCTTTCTGCTGTAGAATATGGTGAATGGTATCGTGTTGTGGTGAAGGACGTTATGGAAGATTGTTTGACCGTGAGATTTATGGACTATGGAGATGAGGCAATATTGCCGTTTGATCACGTTCGACCTTTGCCAGCAGAACTCATAAGTTTTCCTCCTCTGGCTTTTCACTGCTCACTTGCGGGTAGGTAACAATGTATCCATCGTAGATGACAAGTGCAACTCAAAAAGTTCTTTGAATAATTTATTTTCTTGTTAACACTTTAACGACAAGAGTGTAATAAAAGTAACTGAGTAACCATTGCAGCTTGTCGTTAAAGTGTTAAGATCTTAATTTATCAGATTTATACTCTATTCTAATTTATGCTAATTCAATGTAAATGTCAATGATAAGGTCAAAATCAAATGCACTATGACCGTTGGTGGCATTCCTTATCAAGCAGCAGTTCATAACTACTTGCACTTGAATTTCAGCAAACATATACTATCCAGGCGGTAAGAAGAAGAGCAGTCAGTCCCTTAAGCTAGTGCTGAGGCAGCCATGGGTATGAAGTGTTAGCGACTTCATTTTCTTGGCCTCGGCATATGAAGGCGAGTGGCCAGTCCTCTCCCTCACGGTCTCATCTTCCCACCGACAGGGTGCGGTCAGTGTACTCATCATAGCTGAGTTGGCTTTTCAGGCAGTAATGCTGTGTCATTAATGGTGTTATCAATTGAATGGTACTGTGTGAAGAATGGAGACTAATGCCAAGTAGGGAACTGTACTATGCAGGGAATGATGTCATCCATGGAATTATGCTAGAAATATAATATGACATGCTGGGAATATTATCCAAGGTATAGTATCGTCAAGAAGTGGTGTCATTCGTGGAAAGCCACTGTTGAATATGGCACATCTTGGGAATGTCATATAGGGAATGGGTCATAAAGGAAATGGTGTTGTCCTTTTATGTAATCCAGTGAATGCAGCAATGGATTGAAACCACTGTGTACATTCAGAGTTTTGGTGTATTTCTGGGAATGATGCTATTCAGGAATTGATGCAATTCATGGAAAGGAATGCCAGCCAGTGAATGTTAACTGCTAACTTTCTAGGAAACTGCATTGCTCTTTATGTTTTTACATATATGGACATTTCTGTAAGACATGTTAAAAATCTCTTAAAGGAATTACTTACTAGCCTAAAGATGTAGCTGACATTTATTTAAGTAAATTTGTGTTGCACCTGTTTGCGGATTGTCAGAGTTGCTTTGTTGACGAAGGACGCAAGGAGAAGGTTGATTGGTTGTTACAGTTTGTGCTTAATATTGGGATGGGACAGCTCTGGGTTTTGTAACATTGCTGAATTTATTGGAACAGAACTGGATGTTTACTGACTGAGTTGAATTGACTTGATTGTTAGGTATCACTGCAGTTGGCAGCGGTTGGACAGAGCAAGCAAAATCAGCCTTTCACTCTCTCGTCACCTCCCAGATCCTGACAGCATCCATTCAGAGCCATGATTCAAAGACAGATGATTACAAAGTCATCTTGAAAGTCCAGTCATCGGGGCATTTGGTTGGCGATGAACTGGTTACGGCTGGTTTGGCCAATCGTGTCTGAAGCTGACAGTTCATATTTTGATCTTGAAGTATTTTTGATGATACTTGCTGCGATGCAAAGTGTTGCATTCTGTTTTGACTGATTTTGTTCGGCCGTTCGAGTAAGAATAACAGGCACGTTTCTGTTTTATAACTTTTCTGAGTTGAAACAAACAAGTGATCAGGTGATACTGCATAATAACATCTTCTTTTCAGGACATTTGTGTGCTCTTTTTTTATTTGCTGCAGTATTTGTTTGTTTTTGTTTTTGAAGTTTTGCAGTCATGTTGCATTAGGTAACATATTCAATTAACTTTTGTGTTCACTACAGTAGTTAAGTTTTCAAAGTTCCACTGTTGTGTGTGTTAGGTAACGCTTGATTGTTGATCTGGTAACGAAACTTGACAATTGTTAATGCTGCAATATTGCTAATGCCAGTTCATTATGTTGCTTGATTAGAAATTGGTTTCATTTCTTCCCATTCCTCCTCCCAAAGCTCCTCCTTCTTTCATAAGTTACACTTGATAACTCTAAATTACTTCCTTTCTTTTGGGTTAAGTAATTCTCTGCCTTAGTAATCTACTGCTCTTTTCACTCAAGGAACTATAAAGAGCAGTGTTCAGTATTTGGATTTAGTTTCTGATTGATGCCAGCGGCTTCTAATAAGTTTATTCATCCACAGCTTAATAAAGTGTGATTTCTGAACTGTGATAGTTCGTGGATCAGCTGTTTTTTCTCTTACGGTAATTTTGTCGCTTTGCGCAGTTTGGTTACTAATTTGCTCCGTGATGGCACATTTATCCATTTTGCAGAAGAATTACTTCATGATACTCAAGCATTTACAAAAATCTGTAGCTTCTGGAAATACTTGCGAAGGCTTGCAAATATGGGTAATTTTATGTTTCAATTCTTTGACAGGTTCTAAAATGTGCAAATACTCCGGTACATACATACATACACGCGCCTCTGAATAGTTATTCTGCGAGAGGCGCTTTATAAATTTCTAGATACAATACAATAGATACAATACACACTTGCGTAAATAATAATTTAGTAATGAAATCAGGTTTTTACTTTACCTGATGTGCTTGTGTTATGTGCCTCTGAACAACTGTTGTGCAGTCAATTTGAAGGCTGATATTTTTTTTCATCAGAAAGGATTTTATAGATGCATATAGCAATTTTAGAGGAAGTTTGCCTCGCGTGTACCGTTTATAAGCTCTGTGAAGCTACTCTCTAAAACATTGGTTTCTGAAAGAGTTCTTGTGCTTGGTTTTTCAACAGAATCATTTGAGTTATTTTGGGACTTAATGAAGATTTTAGTTTTGTTGCTGTCCAGAGGCCAAGTTTACAGAGAAAAGGCCCATGATATGGCAGAATTTGTGTGAGATGAGGGGAGTTGTTTTATCAAAGTGTGCAATGAATTACTTAATTGGTTAAAGAAGTGATATTTTGAGCATTACAGTGGCTCCCCATTCAGTTCCAACTGGAAACAGAGGCTCAGTGTGAGCTTTTTAACGTTTGCTTCTGATGAGATCGTTTTGTCCGAGTTTTAACTTGTTTTCTGGAGACAAACAGCCTTTAGTTTATTTAAAGCAGTATTTCTTATGCATTTGCACACATTCCGTTTTGTGAAATGATTCATTGGTGCCTGGCAGATCTTTTCAAATATTAACAGTTGTTTACAGAAACTGTGCAAGCATTGGTTAATTGATATTTTTATAATTAATTTTATTATACTTCCTTTTTGGTTTGTGTAAGTAGATGGTTGGCATTTACACACTAGCAACGTGAAGCAGAGCTCACGATAACACGTGATCCAGCACTGATGAAACACCCTGGCCCTTATTACCGTACTGTCTAAGATTTGGATGCAAAATGCCTTCTTGCGTCAGTATTATCTCTGGGCATTTGCAGCAAGAAGTGATTCCACATTAGACAATGCCTAGGAAGGAGACCTGGAAACGTCTGTGCACAATACAATACAACTGCTTTTAATATTGCCTTCCTTCCAAAGTTCAGAAGTGCACATGGAGTCATGCAACAGAGAGCACTGATAGCAGTGAGCAGTTGTGTGAAGCACTTGTTCAAGGTCACTACACAGTAAGCAGGGGAGTAGAGACTCGAACCTGTACTCCCCACATTACAAACCAAGCATTCTCATCAATTAGCTACTGTGCCCCACATTACTCAGCATCCCAATTCCAAGTAGTACATGCACAACTTCCACTATGATCACCACTTCTACTGTAAAAATCACTACAGCAAGTTTTTTTAGCAACAAAAGAGAACATACATACTTGTAGTACTATTGATCGCCATTCCGTCACGATAAACCATAGTTAATGTGTTTAACCAAATTTGATGTCTTTGGTTGTGGTATGTGATATCAGTGTTGCTGCGCTTTCATTTAACAACCCTATATAAACTGGCTTTTTAGATGAATGGGACAATTGTAGGTAGTCTTATCAGTCCTCCACTCATTCATTTAATCAGAAACTTCGCTCTTCAGATAAGTGATCTGCTTTTACTTTCGTTAGTGTTGGCTATATCAATTTTTGCACAAGAGTCGAATTTGCAAGTTTAAGAAATAATTGCCTTTAGTAAGTCAATATTTACCATCCTTTGAACTATGGAAGTTTAAAATATCTAAACATCAGACCAAATTCTCATCTTAACACTTTAACAACGAGCATGTACTAAAAGTGATTGGGAAACCAGTGCAGCCCGTTGTTAAAGTGTTAATTTTATAGATGAAGCATAGAAGTCGATAAATTGGACCAAATTTTCATTATAATTTATGGATGAAGCATAGAAATTGATCTATGCGTTGGTCTCAGTTGTTTTAAAACATTTCCATTCAGCAAAGAAAACTTTGTTGTTTTGAATATATGCTTATAAGAAAACATTTAAACAATGTGTTCTAAAAGATAACGTGAAAGTAACGTGTTAGTGGCTAGTTAGTTAGCTAGGTACTAAATACACATGTATACAATCTAAGAAAAGCTGGTAAGGAGTTGTTCATAAAAGACATCTGCAAAGAGGGGAAGGGAGGGGGTCATCCAAATTGGAAGAGCGGGATTATGTCCAATACGGATGTCCGCATCTAAGCTTGGTACATATGCTTATTTTAATAAAGCCTGTGCCTTGAACAACAATTCAAGTGAGTTCAGTCGGATAGCATACAACGGACTGCACTGCCCGTGGCTCTTGAAAAGTCCCATTGCTGGGCATCGCACAGCAACAGTTGTTGAAGTGCAGATGTTTGCAAAGGGGACGGGGAGGGGAGGGGTCCAAAGGAGATTCTTTTTTGGACAACCCATAATCAATATTAATGTGCTAAAGTTGAACTGAAAAGGAAAATCGACGCTCTCTTCCTGTTGAAATTGAAATTAAAAAAACTGATTTTCTCAGTAATATGACAAAACAAATAACGAATACATAAGGAAATTTTAGTTCTACTTATTTCACTTTTCACATATAGTCAACCTGAATGGTACTAAAAACATTTGAAAACGAGAGACTGATGGTCCAAAAAAATAACTGTCACACAGTTGCAATTAATTCAGATCATCCTTGCTTCAAACTGCACATGTATTTTTACAATAAATTCAAACAATTCCTTTTACCTCTGCAGCCACGACTTTGAGGCTCAAGCAGTCTTACAACTTAAAACGAAAATCTTACAGAACAACGAAGCTACAAGGCTGGTTAGTTGAGTGACTCGGTCACAGGAAGATATACATGCAAACCTATATTCTTTAACATGTTACATTAAGCCACAGATAAGTTGCAGTCAGCATAATCATGATTATGATTTAATGAAATTCTGATTTATGTTACAAGCAAGAACAAAAAAAAGAAGCAAACGGGCAACAGTCCACAGAAACTAGATTAGCACACTGGTTTAGTAATTATAATATTTACAGATTATTATTATTATTATTATTACGAACATTTTAATGCGTGCAAAGTCACACAGAATTACAGATGGGGTAATTAATGCATCCTCATTAAAAGGTTGCTTAAAAGATTGTTTTAGATCTTGTGTCAAATTGAAACCGCCCTTCCACTAAGTGACTGATGATGTGACACTTCTCACGGATAATGTGATTCAGATCCTGTCGAATCTTCTGGACATTTGCTGGACCAACAGAACCTGGAGAAAAAATTCAATTTCAATTAACATCATGGGTGACTCACCCTCTCAACTTGGGAAATCCCATTTACAGTACAAAATGTTTAACATCAAATGCAAGGGACTGATGCGAACAAATTAGTGCTAACCAAATTTCGTGTTAAACTTTGTTTAATTCCAGTTTTAAAATTTGGAATTATAAGCATTTACGTGTACTGTAAACATAAATGGAATGTAAGCATTCACTGAATGTAGCAATCATACTGGAGTACAAGCATTCGAACAAACTACACAAAAGCAACACAAACTATATGCATATGTATGCATTGATAACGTTAAAGATAATAAAATATAAGTTGTATGTGTATTGCTCTTCTGTTATATTAGTCCAGATTCCACTAACATCTGCCACAACAGATGGCAAATATCTACTGTGGTCCAACATGTATAATGCTACATATTATATGCTGTTCTACTTCAAAAAGTATTTTCCCATTCATGTTGAGAGCTGGCAACATTATAATTAATGTAGGTGAAAAATGTCACAAATGTAGGCCGTGGTAGCCATATGGATACAGCACTTGTCGTGTAACACAGAGTTACAGTTAGAGCCTTCACTCAGGTGTTCACTGGGGAAGGACCTTAAGGAAGTCTGGCATGCACAGTTGCTCAGTGCCATCGATGTTATGTCGTGTGTGCACTTCTGAACTTTGAAAGGACGGCTATATATCCAATACAGTTGTATTGTAATGTCGCAGCACTTCAGGCTTTGAATGTCTCAACAAAGTGTAGGTCCGTAAGTAAAAAGAAATAAGACCAGTCACATTGGATGAGTCGAACTCAGGTGTTAAAAAAGTCAAGGTTTTGTATTGCGTTTTTCTTCCGCAGGACTATAAACGTTTTCATGTTAAGCAATATTTTCATGTTATCAGTTTTGTGATAAAGAAAGGAACTGACATTTAAAATCATTGATTCTGGAATGGACTGAGCATCGTTTTCATGCTAATCAATGTTTCATGTTACACATGTTCATGTTAAGTTTTTCCACTGTACATCTCATTATGATTTGACAAGTTAAACTCATGTCTTCTGTCACTGCTTCAAAATCAACTCGTCTTCACTGTTCAATTCTAACAGGTTGATCCAAGGTTCCCAGCTATTCAAGAATAATCTCTCCAACCTCTTCACTGTTATAAGGTATTCAGTGGGTAAGACTGGTAAAGCATTCAGTCCAGTAAGAACCAGTCTTGTTGTCCTCGAGACCAAGGTCTTGGTCTCGAGTGCACTCGAGTTTGTTTTTAAAAGTCGTGGTCTTGAGGTTCAAGGTCTTGGTCTTGAGGTTCAAGGTCTTGAGGTTCAAAGTCTTGGTTTTCCAAGACCAAGACTTTTGACAATATGAACAGTCATTTAACAAAACGCAAGAATTAAAAATTTTTTTCCAATAATTACTAATACAATTGCTTCAGTATTTACACGGTGTGAGTGAGGCTTTACTGTTTTTTTTTGACAATTATTTTGATTTCAGGTTATTTACCATGGAATGATTTCAAAACAGACTCACGATTGGTACATTTACATAAAGTCCTTCAAAACCTGCTCTGTGTGCCAGTGATTTCAGCACCTGCAGAACATATTTTTCACATGGCAGAATTTTTTTGAGGCCCCACAGGAGGACATTTTGGTCAGAAAATTCTGAGCGAATTGGTTTTTATTATAAAATGCAACAGGCATTTGGAATAACATTTCACGTGAAGGACTTTTGTAAATACGAATTCAGAATTCTCTGCAGTCTGCATTTGGAGTTGTTTTGTTTGAATAAAATAAAAGACTTATGTTTTAATTAAAATAGCGAGTAGTCCGACTTGACAATTTTTTTAGTAAGGAATAGAAGTCTGGATATTGTTGTGATTTTTTGGGTCTTGTTCTCGGTTTTGGTCTTGAGTTTCAAAGTCTTGGTCTTGAGGTTGAAGGTCTTGGTCTCGAGGTTCAAAGTCTTGGTCTTGAGGTTCAAAGTCTTGGTCTTGGTCTTGAGGTTTAAGGTCTTGACAGCAAGACTGGTAAGAACAAAGCATACTGTGCAGTTACCTGAACTTACCATTCTCTGTAAACTGTATTTCTCAGGCGAGTTTTTAATGTTGCAGAATTTTTAGCTGAAGTGCAAGATAACAGTACCATTCCAGCAAATCAACAACTACCCTTTGCCAGTATTACATGGTTTGAGTTGACTTTATGCAGTTTGACGTAGTGCCCATTTGTAGTGCAGCGTTTGAGTTAAGCTGGTCTTGGGAAGGTCTCAGGGTAGAGACCCAGAGAAAGTTAAATGCTTTGAATAAATGACTTATGCTTGCGAATAGATTTCGTTGATACATCGGAAACCTGCTATAGTGCTACCTTTAGAAGCCATACCCCAAACTGCCTGAAAACAAGGTCATGTTTGAACAAGTTTCCTACAAAGGTTAACTACCTATGAGATCAATGTCCTCAAGTGTGTTACATCAGAACTCATCTTATAACAAAACATGTTATAACAAATTACAAGTGAAACAAGGATGTTTAGGATATCAGAGAAACACATAATGCAGAACTGTGTTACACGTAAACTGCACTCACGGATGTCTTGCACAGAGACCATGTAGAAGGCTGTCCAAACGGCTCCAGAGAAGTGGCTTGGCTGAGGAAATTCCTTTGATACATGAAGCAGTTTCCCGATGAAATAGAACGCATGACGATAGATATCTTGAAACCAGTTTCCAAGAGTCACGCAGCGACTGTCTGGCAGGATGCGCAAACCTAAACACGTGCAAACAGAGGAAAGAAATCTCCACCTCTTGGAAGAAATATATTACTCTCTTACACACAAACCTTCCATCCATTCGAAGTTCCATGATTCTGAGTTTGCATTACTGTGAAGTTGCAATCTGAGCTGAACTGAATTTGGGATCATGTCATAATGATTTGTGATACAAGATGTTCTGATGCTTACATTAAGCGTTGCGTAGAGTCTGTGATAAAGGTCATCGTGAATTCTACACTCTTATATTAAGCGTTGCCAAAATGCTCTGAGAAATTTTGTAACTAAACACAGTAACTGATGATTACAAGTAATTAGATGACCCTATTATCAGTTGATTAGAGCCTCATTAGTATTATGCGCCTTTATCATCATCAGTCAGCCGGTTCGTTAGTCAGTAATTAGTTTGGTTGATGTCTTCACTCCCTAATACACACCTGTCGACCAACCAATGACCATCCAAACATGATGTCATCAGTAAAGTTGGAGTCACCTACCTTGATAGAATTTGACATCGACCTGGCAGAAGACGAGAGCGATGAGTGGTAGAAACTCATTCAGAGTTACACACAAATTCTTTTGAAAGTTGAGCACAAGGAAGTATCGCAGAATGTAGCACTTGAAGCCGTTGCGCCTACCGTAGCGCTTATGCCACTCTGTCTGAAAACCTAAACAATAAAAACAACATAATTAAAGGTTATAACAGGGATTTCAACTAACTTCTGACTATAATACAGCATCCTTCCTACCTTAGGACAAGACACCAGGGGATGGCCAGGCACCATGACTATCTATTCTACACGGACACTCAAAACTGCACCATCCAAATGACAAGGTCAGAGATCAACTGGTCAGATAGGATGAACAGTTGGCAATCACTGATGGCAAGGTTCATAATAAGTGAGCAAACGTTGACATGCAGACCAATTGCATGCCAAAAATGACACAATGCAGTCAATAAAATCTCCTGATGATTAAGAGTACAAACAAAAGAAATTCTAAAAAATGCAGTTTATTACACAGAATAATTTAAAAACTACAGCAGCCTGAGACAACAGTCAACAGCACAAAACAAAAAATATCGGATAAAACAGACTGTTACCCCTCAATAATAAACTCACGTGGTTCCTGGTGAGTCATGATTCGGTGAAATGTCCCCATATTTGGAAATATTTTGTCCCTTGGAACCGCATTGATTTTGCGAAGAAATCTTGCCCGTGCAGGAAGAACCTAAACATTCACAGATGCAAACTGTAGACTCTTCAAAAGAAAAACAAACAAAATACAAGACAACAGTAACAAATATCAACACCCCAATCCTACACATCTGCAGGTGAGTCTCAGATAAAGCCAGATACACCAACATATACATTATAAAGCATCCTAGAAGTAGCTTACAACTGATGATACTATTTATACTTCTGGATATTGACATGATTATGGCTCGGTTTTGGTGTACCATCGGCTTATGCCTTGTGCATTAGACAGCGGTGCAATAGAAGTTACTAATTACAATTACAATTAAATTATCATTACTGCAAGTACAGCTGCAAGTGAAAAGACTACTCATACAAAAGTTCAGCCTGATGCATGTATGGCACATATTTAATCATATACAGTTTCTTTTATGTATTTAAATGTGCTTGACGTGGACATATGACGAATTCACAAAGGTGCATCTTAAGCTAATATGCAAATATTTCTGGTCAGCAGGATATGAGAATCCTTGGTAGCATCAGTCGGATGACCATGGCCACAGGGGCAACTGAAGGGAAACAACAGAAGCAAGAAGTGAGTCAAATCAATTAAATATAATACATCAAGTGGAAGAAGCAACAACAACAGTGAAACCAGAACCAAGAACGGAAGACAAGCGAAACAATAGCATCCAAAAGTTTAGCTGCGATTTAAAAGTTTACAAGTGAAGCTACGTGAATTTTAGATGGTTCAACTTTAGTGAGACTTACGTAGCGTTGATGAAACTCTCTGTTTGGTATTCTGCCAAATTCTTTGACTCTGTTGTTACGTGGACTCAAAACCATGGAATAGATGTAGCTTCTCAGAGGTGTCAATGCAACTTCGGCAACTGGATACTGACTGCCCACGTCTTCAACAAGCATCCGGTGCCAGTAGATGCCGTGATGCATTGCAAGGACATGCGAGGGATAGTGACCTTTTTCAACGCCATCAGTGATGTAATTAGTCAGATAGTCCTGAGGTACCACTTCATCAACTGGTAGAGTCAGCAAGTAGAACTGTCTGGCGTGACTCACGGCCTCTTCGAATCCCCGATCCTTCCACTGAAAGTCAAAATATATTTGCATTATGTTTGTAGTGACTAAGTCAGGTTAAATTAAAAATTCTCTTAAAAATTATTACATGCACGTACCCAGTATGTATGCTTTAAACCTTTGCCACATCAGAAGTTAAACGGATTTTATCATTTCACTATCTATTCAAACTGCCACATATCAAGTTAATCAAGACACTGGAAACTCGCAATAATGTTGAATCTGGATGCCTTATCAACAGGCCCTTAGCCAGAAATAGAGTAGGGCATCCAAAAGCATTCGAAGTCATGACTGCCCGATGCCAGGAGGGACCAAAGTCGCGACCACCCGACACCACGACCGTATGAGTCCGACTATACTGGGTTTTGATCACATTTGTAACAGTTGCTTTACATACAATGATACAAACAACAATCTGTTAACTTCAGATGAAGGGAGGAATGGATTATACATTAAATCAGTTAAGACAAACCCGTCCAATCATGCCCATACACAATTTATGCCCTTCCAAAATATTAGCTAAGGGCCTGCTTATCAAGTACCACGTCATAACAAAGTTTTATAACGAGGTTATTTTATCCATTTCAACTAAATTTTTTATATTAGTATTGCAGGTTCAAATGCTTTTCTTAATGTGTACGACTTTGCTTCTCTTGCAAAACTTCACATCTACAACAGCTAATCAGACAAATTCTGCTTGGCCACACGACAGAACGTCTCATCTGACAAAGATGGAGTGGATTAATGGAGAACACCACAGCAGAATAACTGATCATTTCATTTCGCCTGCTATAGATGGAATAGATTAATGGAGGATCACAGTAACTAAGCAGAGTAACCAACCTTTTCACCCAGTGACGTCGCCAGACATTTTTTGTAACCAGGGCAGTCATACAAGTAACCAGTGCAAAGGGCGATTTATGCCCTGAACAAATTCTGGACAGAGCAAAAATTCTGGCAGGGCAATGACCACAGCAAAGGCTTTTTACCAGGGCATTTGCCCTGGTGTAGCGCCGCCACTGCTGTCACCTGCCAAAGATGGAGTGGACTGATAAAGAGCAACCAACCATTATATCTGCCAAGATAGGGTTATTCTCCACAACATGGTACTTTTGAACCCATTGCACTGCGTCCTTGAGTTGACTCCGTCTCCCCAGACCAATGCTCTCACCAAACTCCTGCAGATATGAACTGGTGAAGTCATTTCCTCGGATGATGCTCAGTTCTATCATCTCATTCTGAGTCTCAAACTAAATGCACAAAACAAGCGATCCACTTAAGCATGTACATTTAACATATCTAAACAGATACAGCCCTGTACTGTATTTATGTATGTTACTGAACATTTATATAGCACCTTTTAAACACAATTCTCTGAGTCAATTTACTTGCCATAATATTTGTTTATGGGCTAAAGAGACTTTACGAAGGCTTCTCCGGTAGAATTAGTAATTAGTAATGGCGAGTTGTATGTGTGATGTCAGAGATCTGTGGCAGTGGCATTGTTTGGCAGATGATTGTCTGACAGACATGTGTTACTCTGAAACTGAACTGATACAATCGTGCAATCATCTATAAGCAGTCGGTGTACAGCATTTATAGCTCATGAATTGCTCACTAACTGGACTGGACAATCAAACTGCCTTTTTCTTCCTGCCAACGGATTTCCTGTCCCACAAATACCTTCCAGTTCAACAAATGTCCACATACATACCAAAGATAATCTCAGACAACAGCCGCTTACTGTCCAGCCATAGTTCAGGTCCATCTGGATAATGAGCATTTCCTATTCCTCATTGATGAAAGCATGTTATTTAAAAGTTTACACAAGTCTACGTGTTTCCAGAAACTTTCTATCAAACTTTAATCTAATTTAATCCGATCATCATGTGAAAATTTTATAAGCAGTTTGTTCAGATGATCTCTAGCAAAGAAATTAGTTCCGTTCATCAAGTAATAAGGTACAACCAAGACAAAACCTTACACCAAGCATTGTCCAGACTTTTGACGATGATATAAGTCCGACCTCAAGTTTTGCTGGTTTTGCTGGCAGTCGTTGTTTTTCCCCAAGACCGAGGTTTTTCTTCACATCGAACAGAGCAAATGGAATAAACTTACAATTGTCAAAAACACAGAAGTCAGAATCATTGCTCAGAATAGCAAAAGCATTCGGCCGATTCCTGAAGTTTCTTGCAATCACAAAGTCGGCCTCAAAGGAAGTGCAGTGAACAACTTCACAACCACATTGTTGCAGACTCTCCAGGATCTGTACTTCCAACAGAACTGGTCGGATCTTATCCTCCACTGACTGGTTCGATCTGCATTGTCGATGTAAAACATCCAAACTCTGTCGAATCTTAGTCAGATCTCTAAAATGTCTTGTCTTCCATGTGCTATACCTCTGTTGGAAGCCTTCCACTGAAGCTCCTTTTGCTCCATCAACGAACATCACAAGCTTTATGTTAAGTGAGTGCAAATCGTCAATTAACTTGCTGATGTATTCGCCAAGTGAAGCATATTCACCTCCAAGAAGTTCCAGATATGGATTCTCCGAGACAAGGGAAAGACTCTTCCAGAATGAAGAAACCAGTAAGTGCTCCACGCAATAAAAATCACACAAAATCTCGATTCCATCCTTACGAGAAGCTGCAACTCCAACAAGGTCCACAAATTCTACACATTGTTCGTTATTGGCGAGGCAATGGCCAAGCAGACTGATCACACCCATCGTCCTGTTTCAATAAAAGCAACGTCTTAATTCTCGAATGAACAACTAATTACATTACTAGCTACTGAAGCAACGTAAAATTCGGTACATTGCGAACACCTTTGTAGTTTGCATGCAGGTGTTTCCTACATGGTGTTGTACAAAACGCATCGTCAGATTAATAGTAGTTAAAATTTATTAATGCGGCTAATGCTAAACATCTTTGGCTAATAGTTCTGCATTTTGTTTATAACGCGGTGTTCACACGAGTACCAAGGTTAGTGTTGTTTCTGGATGCTGCTCTCTGAATCTAACAAGTTTTCGTTCCGCTGCTTCTTACATGAGGAAATAAGCAATCGCAACTTTTAATATAAATTCCTTGTTAGGTTTCAGGAGTCAATCGCGTCACGGATGACAATGACACTGAGTCTCGTTTATATAAGCGACCTCAAACACCAAATTTATTTTTTCTGCGAAACATTTGGGAAATCCAGTTTCGAATCGAACGAACGGCGCACCTAATATAAAAAAGTAGGTGACTGAGTGAATGAGTAAGAAAGCAAGCATTAGCCTATACTACCCAACTTATTGAAAGACTTCGTTAAGAAAACCAAATAGGGTAGATTGGGTCAGTTTCATATATGAATTAATATGCAGGCAGATAAAAAATTCAGTGACACTCTGATCAGTCTCTGACCAGGCAGAAGATAACCCACATGGCGCCCTTGTAAGGTGAAGTGCGCTATGCAAGTGCTCTGATCAAAGGCGACGATCCCGAGGGCCATGGGCGGCGATCTAGGGGGGGGGTCGAGGGGGGCAAGACCCCCACCTTTGAAATTGAGGGGGGGTCACGCCATGCATCGGACCCCCCAAATTTTGAAGATACACCAAAAAAGGTCAAGAAATGGAATTGTGTGTGAGGGCGAAAATGAGTTTTGAGTGCCTTTTTGGCCAGATAAGTTGTTTTCAGGAGAAGTGTCCCTCCAAAAATTTAAAGAAAAAGTAATGAAAAGGAAGAGAAGGAGGAAAGGGCAACAAAAGTGGAGGACGAATTGCTAAGAAAAAAAAGGTCATCAACTTTTTTTGGAAGATGAGATTGCAAATTTTAGGGAAGATATATGAGATCGGGGGAAAAGTCTACGGACGAAAAAATCTACCGTTGGGAAAAGTGATGTGTAAAAAGAGGTTCATGACTAATAAAAAAAAGGTCATCAACTTTTCAGAGATGAATTTGTTGAAAGTTATAAAGATTTTTTGGAGAAAGAAAGTAAATTTTTTTTTAATGACATAAATTCCTAAAAAACGGTAATCGGCCAGACTATGGCCGACTTTGTCCCCCCACACCTCTCAGACAAGATCGCCGCCACTGCCGAGGGGCGACGATCCCGGCCTCCACCTTTAAAAGTAAGGGGTACACAGTATACAGTTGTCCCCACCTCCCGATTTTTAAAGAAACTTTTTGATTAGGCCTACTTGGCCCTATTTTTGTTAAATAATTGTCAAGTGGAGACTTGACCACTGAGACCAGGCAGCTGACACGTCACGTTGCCATCAATAACTAGGCCTAATAAAAATTAATGAGTTTCGTTTATTATTATTTTGTTTATATTGTTTCACAATATGCTACTAACTAATAAAAATCAATTCACTTTAGATTTAAACTAGTTTGCATTTTGCATGCGTGTGGAAAAATATATCTACATGTATCGTTACAAAGTGCCTGTCCGTTGCTTTTTTAACGTATTTTTCGCGCACAAAAACGAGGTCAACTTTTTTCGCGCCCAGTTATTAAGTGGGACGCGGTGGTGTAGTGGTATGTTCTGTGCCTTGTAACCGGAGGGTCGCAGGTTCGACTCTAGCCTAGGCTACCTCAAGCCATTGCTTGCGTATCGACCTTGGACAAGTTGCTCACCCACAATTGTCTGTGAGGAAGGCAACGGGATACCAACTCACTCAACTTATCCCCGGGTGGCATTAAGCCAATGAACCTGCCTTCGGGCAGAGAACTCATCATCATCATCATCATCATCATCATCATCATCATCATCATCATCATCATCATCATCATCATCATCATCATCATCATCATCATCATCATCATCATCATCATCATCATCATCATCATCATCACCACCACCACCACCACCACCACCACCACCACCACCACCACCACCACCACCACCACCACCACCACCACCACCACCACCACCACCACCACCACCACCACCACCACCACCACCACCACCACCACCACCACCACCACCACCACCACCACCACCACCACCACCACACCCAGTCGCTATAGAAAACTTTTTACATTTGCATTACATGTTACCAGTCTTGTTGTCAAGACCTTAAACCTCAAGACCAAGACCAAGACCAAGACCTTGAACCTCAAGACCAAGACCAAGACCAAGACCTTGAACCTCGAGACCAAGACCAAGACCAAGACTTTGAACCTCGAGACCAAGACCAAGACCAAGACCATGAACCTCAAGACCAAGACCAAGACCAAGACCCAAAAAATCGAAATCAGGTCAAGACTTCTAAAAATTGTCAAGTCGGAATATTCGCTATTATAATGAAAACATGAGTCTTTTATTTTATTCAAGCAAATTAACTAAATGCAAACTGCAGAGAAATCCGAATTTGTATTCAAAAGTCCTTCATGCAAACTCTTATAATAAATGCCTTTTGTATTTTATAAAAACCAATTCGCTCAGAATTTTCTGACCAAGACGTGCCTGGTGGGCCTCGTAAAAATTCCGCCATGTGAAAAAATACGTTCTACAGGTGCTGAAGTCGCTGACACACACAGAGTAGCTTTTCAAGCACTGGATGTAAATGTAAATGAAAAGGCCTACAGATAGTGAGTCCTTTTGAAATCTTCCCATGGTTTACCGTCTGATACAGAATAACTGTTGCTGCTGCCAATGGGTTTTCTTGACCAACGTGACTTGTATCCATCCATAGATATTGGTCGTATGATGCAAGCAGGCTTGATACAGAAATCTTGAGTTCTGTTAATGACTGTTCATATTAACAGCCGGTCTTGGTCTTGGTCTTGCGAGACCAAGACCAAGACCTTGAACCTCAAGACCAAGACCAAGACCAAGACCTTGAACCTCAAGACCAAGACCAAGACCAAGACCTTGAACCTCAAGACCAAGACCAAGACCAAGACTTTTAAAAACGAACTCGAGTGCACTCGAGACCAAGACCTTGGTCTCGAGGACAACAAGACTGCATTTTACATGAAAGCAACAAGCCTGACCTAGGTATGAATATAGGTCTATTCAGCAACATTTAATTTAGCCGATCTCTCACGCATTATAATTGATAACAGAAGTGTCCTTCGCTATAGATCTTCTACTTTGGCGCAATCTTTACACATGTAGGCCTATAGTAGGGGCCGATACTTAGGGTTGTTGCTCGCTCTCTCTCAGCCTCTGCTGCTTCAACTCTTATCCATGCCTTTGTTTGTTCTCGTTTAGAGTATTGCTCTTCTCTCTACACCGGTCTTCCTCAAGCCCGCCTGTCCTTCCTTGAGAGGGTTCTTCGGTCTGAGGCGCGCCTTGTTGGTTCCATACCTCGCTATGGCAGTGTATCCTCCTACATGCATCATACTCTTCATTGGCTTCCCATCCGGCAGCGTATCCTGTATCGGCTTTGCTCTCTCGCCTGGCAATGTGTTTTGGGTATGGCTCCTTCCTACCTATGCTCTGTTTTTACTCTCTCTTCTTCTCTTACGGGTCGCTCAGCCCTCTGTTCCTCCTCTAGGGGCGACTTTATAGTCCTATATGCCCGCACTGCTACTATGCAGCGCCGAGCATTCTCTGTCGCTGGTCCAACTGCGTGGAATGACTTACCATCTTTCCTTCGCCTATCTCCTCGTACTCACCCGTCTTCTTTTTACACTCTATTGAAGACTTTTCTCTTTGATCAGACCTGGCTTGGGAGTGCCTCTGAGTAGAGCCCTTGAAGAGGCGCTATATAAATTCCATGATTGATTGATTGATTGATACTGTCTAAACTCTAACAGCACGCGAATTGTATTTCAGAGAAGAGGCTGAAAATAATACAGAACGATTCCGTCAATAAATCTACAGGCGACATAATTTGTCAGTCGATGACTTGAGCTACAGGAATTGATTTATTGTAGATGGATTCATAGGCGTAATTTGTGGGGGGTACGAGGGGTACCCGTACCCCCACTTTTTGGACTGGGGGGTACCGTACCCCCCACATTTTGAACAATGCCAATGAATATTTTATTATTGTGCATTCCGCAGTCTCAGCCTTGTTTCGTGTTTGTAAGAAATTGGTACCCCCACTTTTTAGACCAAAGTTACGCCCCTGATTATTATTACTATTATTATTAAATTTCTCAGTCCCACTGTCCCACACAAAAGCTGCGTGGTGTAAAAGCTGGTCTCTCTGACGTGGCTTTTGTGTGGCGCAGAGAAATTAAGATGATTTGTAATTGTATTGTAATTGTAATTGTAATTGAACATTTATATAGCGCCACTCAAATCAGAGGCGCTCTCGACCCGCATCACTGCCAAAACCGGCAAAAAGAAAGGTTATCAAGCGTCTACGGAACTGAAGAGGAGAGAGGACAAGAAGGACAAGATTTACATTTAAGACCTACATTATATACAACGTAGGCCTACATAATGGTAGGCCTACATCATTGTAGGCTTATATATCTAAAACTATCATGAATGTTGCTTTGTCAATATATTGTGGTGCTATGCAAATTAGCAAACGGTCCCGCAGAAATAGCTCTCGGAAACATAATTTAATTTATTATATTGGATATTTCATTTCTAATAATATTACCGCTACGGCGCTAGGCCTACCTTATTTTATTATTTTAATGAGCGCTGTTATCGGTATTTATAAATGAGTTGATCCAGGTTTTTCGAGTTTTAAATATAAATGACGTCATTTCAATGTTTGTTCATATATTCCGATGACGTCATCGTCTCTATAGTTTCCGCGGCTTTGTTGCAACATTGTTACTTCAATTGCTTCGGGCGTTTTCTCGGGGACGGAGGTCTGCGGTGGACGAGGCGCTTTCTCGTTTCGACGACGGAGCTTTCGCCTGTGTCAGTAGTTTGTTATACTTTTCCCTGCTGAGCCTCTGGCGTGGCGTAAAACCCCGTAAGCTCATTGTTTGGCAGGAGGGCCTCTGGCGTGGCGTAAAACCCCGTAAGCCAATACTTTGTCAGTAGTTTGTTATACTTTTCCCTGCTGAGCCTCTGGCGTGGCGTAAAACCCCGTAAGCTCATTTGTTTGGCAGGAGGGCCTCTGGCGTGGCGTAAAACCCCGTAAGCCAATACTTTTTTGGTGTTTTGTGTTGTGTATTTCGGTCACTTCAATCATGCACAGATCTACACGGGCGTTTAATGCCTCAAGTTCATAGGCGTAATTTGGGGGTACGAGGGGTACCCGTATCCCCACTTTTTTGGACTGGGGGCACCGTACCCCCAACATTTTGAACAATTTCAATCAGTATTTTATTATTGTACCTTCCCAGAGATCACAGTCTCAGCTTGCTTCGCGTATGTAAGAAATTGGTACCCCCCACTTTTTAGACCAAAGTTACGCCCCTGGATGGATTTAAGATTGTAGATGGATTTAAGCACAGCATCTAAGACTAGTCGTACTGCTGAGGTCAATCGTTAGGCCTATTATTTTACTGAAAGTTTTGTGCATAGGGCCTATCAGGTCTATTATTTTTTTACTGTTGTTATGTGTTTTTTATGTTATTGCAATGATATGTCGATCAAGCCTCTTTTGTAAGCTAACATGTTATTTCGTGCACTATAGTTGGTGTTTTTACTTGCAATAATCGAGGATGTGTCGTGTTTAACGCATTTCGTATTTTCTATGAGTAACGAGTAGGCTAGGCTTATTGCATGGTTAAAGAATCACCAGACAGGCCTAGGCTTAGGTTTTGGATTTGCAAAAATTGATAGATTCGCCACCTCTGGAAGCAGTTGCGTCTACCAAATGCGGATGGGGGAGAGAACGATCTCCCACGGTTGCCAGAAGTGGGGGTTTAACGTTGTGCATATAAATTGCGGGGTGGGGGTTAATTTCCGATATTATATTTAATTTATGTAATCGAATACACATGTTATCTCGGAGTAACTTACCGTGCTCCGTGACTTCTGAGCCTCTTATATTTAAGTCGGCCAGAGTGGAGGGTTTTGTTCTCCCATTCCAGGTGGGGGCATAGGCGCCAACTTCTGCTTTTGTCTCTGAGTCCTCCCTCCCTTCCCCTACCCCTTTCTCTCCCCTCCATTCCCCTCCCCTCCCCTTAGGTAAGTGAGTTTTAGCGGATTTTCGGAGAAAGAAAATTGTTTTCTTGTCAAGGATTAAGAGGTTAGAAAAAGTATTGGAAACTCACGTGACGGTGAATCGGTGACTGACTTAGTTGTGCAACCTTAGGCCTGCTGCTCAAATGTTCCGACACTTGTGTATGTATTATGTAGCATGTGTCTTATATAGGACATTTGGAGATTGGGGGAATGTTAGACGCCACTGCCTGGAAGAGCAATTTAATCAATGCATATACTTCAGGTGGCCGGTTTCACAGTAGAGACAACAGGTCGCGAATCTCAAATCAGAGGTGCCGGATCTGAGATCCGGCGGGATCCGGCTGAGTTTAACCACTGTTATCGAAGTCAACTTTAATCGATCGAATAAGGTATCAGCAAAGATGAGGAGTAAGAGCAGTCTCTTAAGGAAACCGAAAAGGCAGCCATGGGTATGAAGTGTTAGCGATTCTTTTCCTAGCTTCGGCATACGAGGGTGGGTGGACATGCAGTCCTCTATCTCACCGTCTGATGTATACCCACCAACGTAGAGTGCACGGTCAGTATACTCATAATAGCTGAGTTGACAACGGAGGACAAGTGGAGCAGAAATGAACCCCGACTTCGCGGTTACGAGTCCAGCACCGCAGACTATCACACATCCCTCTCTATAGAAGCGAAAGGCTGTCGAAAAACGTCTTCAAGTCGCTTGCAATAACTTGCCACGGTGAATTCGGAGGTAACCGAGATACTCTACTTAACGAAGAGGAAGAGATTGTACTGAAGAATGGCTCCGTTAGCTATCCAGGTACGGTAGGGTTTCTCGCCCAAGAAACGAACATGGTACCTCGTGCGAATGACTTTGCCCACTGATAAGAAAACAAGCATACAAAGTGTGTATGCAAGTACCCATCACCCTCCTAGTACGCCTACATCTCAGATGCGCTGCATTCACTAGTCTAAAATAGCTTTGAAATTCATTAAGAACAAGCAGTTCATCGAAACAAAAACCATGCTCCAACTATACCAAAGAAATGGTACAGAAGCAGACAGCTCACAGAACATTTTCAATCCGTGTTAATTCACCCTCCTCCTTTATCCGGGCTTAGGACTGGCAGTCTGGCACTACCAGATAACGGCAGTGGCAGTGTTTTGATGATTCTGACGAGAGGGCAGGCGAATTGGGCAGAGGTAGTTGGGCAACAGGGTCACGTGTTCATGCGTTCAGCCTGCTAAACGAAAGCCGTTCAAAACCAGTCAACCGGCTTCGTCCAGACTTTTACAGCAATATTTTCAATGCAGCTGTCTTTGCATATTTGCTCAGAAAAGCATGGGTTGATCAAAGTATTGGCATTCAGTATAGCTTCTTGGACTTAGGCCAAGATCGAAGAAACCTTGCATTGGCAAAATATTTCTTGTAACTATAATAGCCTAATCTACATACGACTAGACCTAAAGTAACGGTTTCTAGATAAGGTGAAGGATAGTCGACTGTAGTGACACTTATGAGGGATTCGATTTCGAATCAGTTTCGTTCGTTGTTTTGTTGATATCTGCGCCGCGCATTATAATCAGACTCTCAGGTAAAAAACAGCATTTCATGAATCAGATATCAATATTATAACGACTAAAGGTTAATACTTAACGATGAGGGCAATCGTAATCATAATCTTAAGATTTCTGCAGTGCCCAAACAAGCGAAGTCGCGGGAACAAGGTTATTCACAGGCGCTCAGTCAAATCATAGTCGATAGGCGAGGGGTGAAATCGGTTCCAGGTCAAGATCCAAAGGGGTCAATCAGGTAGAGTGTCAGACGGCTAATGTGGGCGGTGTTTAGAGTTGAAATGGCGAGGGAGGTAAAGTGAAGAGGATGAATCAGGATAGGATTTGTGAAAGAGCAGTGTTTTCAGTTTTGAATGGAAGACCGGTGGAGAGATAGCGAGAGGTGAGGTTTTGGTGAGTTCGTAGGATGGATCTGATATTTCTCGTAGTGCTGGTGGGAGTTTGTTCCAGAGGGTTGGGACATCTATGGCTATGGAACTATTCGCAAATTTTAGTGATGAGGTGACGGAAGGGCGGAGAAGTGTTAGGACAGAAGAGGAGCGGGTTGGGCGGTGTGGTTGGAGCGTGAACAGCTGATGGAGATAGGATGGCTGGGAGGATTGGAGTGTATTGTAGGTGAGTGATATGACTTTCTATTCGTTCGGGTAGTTTAAGCCAGTGGAGAGATTTGAGGACAGGAGTGATGTGGTGTTGCTTTGGGGTTTTAGTCACAGCACGGGCGAGTGCATTTTGATTGACCTGGAGGCGGTTTATTTGGGTGATGACGAGGCCTATGTTTAAAAAGAGTGCATTGCAGTAATCTAATTTTGCGTAGACTATAGAAGTAGCGATTGTGGATGCAGTTTTGAAGTCTAGCATCGGGCGAATTTTGTGAAAATCACGGATGTGCATGAAAGGTGGAGGGAAAGATGGGTGATGTGATCGGAGAAGCTAAGGTTTTGGTCAAAGATCACGCCTATATGAGTTGTGGACAGGAGAGTTTGCAGTGAATGTTTTGGTGGACGTGGAGTCAAGGCTGAGGGAAATAGATGGATATGGGATTTTCTGCTGGGCGCCGGATATTTCCGATACGGTATTTGGCGGCCAAGTGGTTAAGTTGATCGCGCAGGCCTATAAGAATGAATTCAGTGTTAAGCGGGTTTAAGTATCGGAGATTTGATGTAATCCAGGGGAGATTTTGGTAACACATGGAGAAGATGATCTATGGAATGAGAGAAGCTGTTTGGAGAGAAAGAGATGAATAGTTGGTGTCAGCATATAGGTGATGATCAACTGAGAATGCTTTGTTGAGTGAGCTGATTGGAGCAGTGTTACAAAGATGAACAAAAGGGGCCCAAGAACAGAACTTTGCGCGGAACATCACAGGTGAGAGGGCACGATTGAGATGAGATTTCCGATGTTTTAACGGAGAACGTGTACTAAAAGCGACTGGGAAACCAATGCAGCTCGTCGTTAAGGTGTTAAGGCCCACATAAAACGTATATCTAAAAGTTCTTGTCTTTTAAATACAAGTTTTTCTTCCATGGTAAATATCGTACAGTGTAACGTCGGTGAACCGTTAATCTCGTGCGCTTAGACTTTTGTGGTGCCAAGTAAGCGAGAAAGTTGACCCACTGAAAAATAAATAAATAAACATCTTCTTCTTCTGGTTCTCTGCCTTCAGGCAGGTTCTAACGTCCGACGTCGCCATTTCTCTCGATTTTGAGCCTCTTCTTTGAGACCTTTGTACCCTTCCTCCATCATCCAATCCAGCATCATCTGTCTTGGTCTTCCCCTTGTCCTCTTCCCCTCCATTCTTCCCTCGATGACATTTAAATAAACACACACACACACACACACACACACACACACACACACACACACACACACACACACACACACACACACACACACACACACACACACACACACACACACACACACACACACACACACACACACACACACACACACACACACACACACACACACACACACACACACACACACACACACACACACACACACACACACACACACACACACACACACACACACACACACACACACACACACACACACACACACACACACACACACACACACACACACACACACACACACACACACATATATATATATATTAATATAGTTTCCTTATATGCAAATTTGTCTGTCGGAGGACGCTACGTCACAAACGGCTTCTGTTCTATTGTGAAACATAAACCGGTTGTCTTGACGACGGCGGGCTTGACGACGGCAGTAACCAACGATACATATAGGCATATAATATGACGTCATAATATGACGGGCAAATACTCTAACACTATATACTGCCGTCATAATTATGACGGGAAAATACACTAGTATATATATATATATATATACATACATATATATACACACTGTGTTAGTATGAAAAAAGAGTTAACGATTTCTGCGTATAAGAATAGCGGCAGACTGGCTATAACCAGATTTGACTGTAGATTGTTGTCTATGTTAAGTCACAGATAGGCCTAATTATTGACCCTGACGACTGCACTGAACAATAATAACGTCGGCAATTTCTAAGGCGCCGTAAGACAGCCATAGCGTTACAAGGGCGCCGTCACAATAAAGCTGCACCACATGCCTCGCACTCACAACAATTCATTTATGTATAGGCCTATATGTATAGGCCAGATCTTAGACTTAGTCTAAGGCATCAGCGCTAGTGAATAAGCTGTTGCCTTGCGTTTAGCTTTTGAGTGGCGCTTTAGAAGTTTGGAGGTTACAATTACGATTTACAATCAATCTCTGTTGCATTCTGTGAACGCTGTAGCATCGGATTGAAGATGAGTGGAAATGAGTCCCAGAATAACCACCACCGTTTGGAGACCAGTGGCGACAAAGCGTCCGTCGTCCTGGCTGTGGAGGAAGAGGAAGAAGGAGCACCTTTCAGCGGACCCAATCGTCTGACTTCCAACGGCAGCAAGAATGGTAGCGACCCAAGACAAGCGACGAATGCCTCGGCGTCTTCTTTCAACCGATGGAAAAACTCACAGAACAGCAACGCAACAACTGTGGCCGCTGGATCGAACAAAGGAATTCGTAAACGATTAACGGTTCGTGTGGGATCTAGGCCTATACAGAACACTCTTATTGTCTTAACTGCATCAGTAGGTCTTCTGTTTTAATTCAGTTTCAGAAGAAGATCTAATATAATCTGTAAATTTATATAGGGCCGTTATTCTAATCACAAGATGGAAACAAAGTTATTTCTAAGCAAACTGAAAGATTCAAAATCTGTTGGCACTTCAAGTTCATTGTTTTGCATTGGTCACTACTTTGTGACGGTGTTTCTTGACATCCATTTCCAACACGGCACCTCAACTCTACACCAAACTTCCCTATGAATTCCTCATATTCTCAGTTCCTCCACCAATTCCGCCTCTCACTAATCGTACCACAGTCTATCTACTCCAAATTGAAGTTTCACCTCTTGACGAATTCCTACCATAATCCACCCGAGTCTCTGCCTTCCAAGCTTTCTCGTCCTCGACGAAACCCGCCGTAACAGCTGCTATGCCTCTTTGGTCTCTATATCTACCGGACTCTGATCTCCATTGGGCAACGATCTCTGGACAACCCCTCGGTTACGACGCAGCGCTCGTGAATAAGCTGGTGCTTTGCGCTTAGCTTTAGAGTAGAGCTTTAGAAATTTGGAATTTACGATTACTGTTACGATAATCGCAATAAATTTGTTTTCAGGCCAAAGAAGTAACCATTGCATACCCAGAAACAGGACAAGAGGGAAACACCAATCCAAATGTTGAAACAACACAACCAAACGAATTCACAATGATGATTTCTGTTTGTTGTCTCTTTGTGATCATTATTGTTGGCTTAGTTTTAATCCATTACTTTCACCAGGAAAACTCTCGATACGTCTATCGCAATGACAAAATTCTCGTAAACAAAAAGACACTCGATATTACGATCAGCAACTCCAACGGTGAACCCGTTCTCGTCGGACATTTGTGGAGAAGCCGTCCAGCTGGTAATCTACCTTACGACTGTTCGGAAATAGACGTGGATGGTCGCGGACTCTGCCTCCTGTGGAGACGTCTGGAACGACTTGAGATTCACCCGAGGAGAAATGAAAATGTAACATGCTACGATATACAGTGGTTGGCTTTGTCGAAAGAAGTGACGCAATCGGACTGTTTTGAACTGGGTGATGCTAACTGGTATGGAGGAGGTATTTCCATGAAATTCGACGCTTGGCCTCTGGAAAAGTCGACTTTTTCTAAGCGACCTTTCGTCAGTAGCGCGGTCCATGATGAGAATGGTTTCGGTCCAGTATTGGAACGATACTGGTTGAGCTCCAAGGGGATAGCCATCGTAGTTAAGGAGAATTCTCCGCTGCACGTCAGCGTCAATTCATTCAACTCCGCCCTCAATACAACCGATCGACAACTTTGCATTTACTCGGATTTCAGCCATGCAACGTATTCCAATAATCAGGCTGACTTCGACGCAGGCCTCGACTACACAATATGCATAGCAGATGACGTTCAGAAGGCTCACTCAGCTGCATTGCCATTGTTTGTCACAAAACGACAACAAGGAGCTCCAAAGGCAATACATCTTAACCCAGTTTGGTCGACGTGGTCCTATTTCAAAGAGGAATACAACCAGTCAATGCTGGAGAATTATGTGACAGATATAAAAAGGAATGGATTTCATCCGAGTCTTCTAATGATCGATGACGGTTGGGAGGAACAGTACGGTGACTTGAATTTTGTGGCAGCGAAATTCCACAATCCAAAGGAAATGGTGCGATTCATTCACGCAAATGAATTCAAAGTTTCATTATGGACTCACCCACGTCTGAACTCAGACACTGTTGCTTTTCGAGTTGCAACACGTAATGGTTTCTTAGTACGAGATGCTAGCGGTGACGTCCCTGGTCTTACCAGGTGGTGGAATGGACCGCATACTTCTAAATGGATTCGAGATGTGGCTGGAGTTATTGGCATGTCTACCAATGCAAGGACATGGTACATGGAACGCCTTGACTACTTCAAGAATAGCTACGCTATTGATTCTTTCCATTTTGTCGGAGGAGAAGTTTCATCTCTTCCAGCTCATCCAACCTTTGACGGCGAATTCTTTGATCCCAGCGATTACACGAAGCGTAATGCCGAACTGTCTTCATCATTTGGAAATATGGTCAGCATCCAATCCGCATACAGAAGCCAACATCTTCCTGTTCTAATACGACTAGGCGACGGGACGTCGACGTGGAATCAGACTGGGGGTCTTGGGACCATCATTCCAACCGTACTGACGATGGGACTCATTGGGTATCCTTTCTTTATCCCAGATGCAATTGGTGGAACAGCCTATGAGGAAATGCCATCGAGAGAATTGTACTTGAGATGGCTGCAGCTGTCAGCCTTTCTTCCAATAATTCACTTTTCCATTCCTCCTTACCACTATGACGACGAGATTTTGACCTTGGCTAAAGAACTGCTGGATCTCCACAAGAACCTCGTAGAGCCAGAAGTGACACGAGTTATGGATGAGGCTATCGATAACACGACTCCGATAATAAGACCCATTTGGTGGAATGCTCCGAGTGATGAAGAGGCGCTGAGGTCATCGACTGAGTTCCTGGTTGGCGACAACATCTTAGTGGCTCCTGTAGTTGTAGAAGGTGCAAGACAACGAGACATTTATTTACCGGAAGGAACTTGGGAAGACAGATCGAATAATAATGGTGTTCACGTTGGTCCAAGATGGTTGCGTAAATACGACGTTCCATTGGAAAAAGTGCCTTACTTCATACGAAGACATCCAGTTGCAGATTAGTGTATTTAGATGTCCGTGAACTTATCAAAATGGAATCTTTTTAATCTCTATGCAATCCATGTAGTGTAGGCTACGCCTGTCTTGTAAATTGCGAACTCGACTCGTTTAGAGATGCAAGAGGAGCTTCTTAAATTCGGAATGAAATACTTTACTTTTGTGGTACCGATGACGATCGGAAAAACATAAGAATTAAATCTTGATCTTTACGATTCAATCTTACCTGTGATCCATCCAATCCGCTTTCCCATTTCTGTCATCCTAAACACAACCCACCGTAACATCTCCTCTGTCTCCTACTTCCTCATATTTTTCTTCAAGTGGTATATCCCTGGACAACTTCTGACTTGACGCAGGTCTCGTGAACACGCTGGTACCCTGTGTTTAACTTCAAAGCAGTTTTTGAAAGTCTCGGTGACGATTACTATTACAAGTAGGTTAATTATGTTAAACAGACTAACACATAGAAGGAACTAGAGTGACAGAGTATTCACAGAGTCGAGAAAAACTACTATTTATGTAGTCTATCTATAGTTGATTTCGACTTCTCTAACGGATTATAATTTAGACAACGCTTCAGCCAATCTGAGACAAGCATTGATTGTTGCCGCAATTATTGTCAACTGTGATTACAGTGGAAATGAATCGATTATATTAGATTCTATATATTATAGATTATATTACTATTTTTGTGTTTTGGTTTTTTCTACTCTGCAATTGAAACCAGTTTCCTTCAATATTTCAAAACTGTTCCGATTTCCGTCATAGTTAGACTTGGCAATCCGCAGTAAACGTTAAATTTCCATGGAAGAGCAGCAATTCTATAAGAAATTTCACAATCAAGGGAACATGATTGTGTTGCTTTCACGAATTACTGAAATTTATAGGGACCCACACATCAAGAAGAATCAACTTTGAAAATACTTTTAGTCTGATGTTTCCCATTTCTCTCATCCTAAACACAACCCACCGTAACAGCTCATCTGTCTCCTACTTTCTATTCTGGCTACCGGATTTTTCTTCAAGCGGTAGGCCTATCTCTGAACAACTCCTCTTACTTGACGCAGCGCTCGTGAATAAACTGGTACCTCTTAAAAGCTGTGCGTTATTTGGTAAACAGTAACTAGTTACCTTAAAAGTTACCGCAAATTATATAGTAATGAGTTACAGTAACGCGTTACAAGTGGCCATAGTAACTGTTACAAGTAGCGCGGTAGCGTACAACATTGGTCACGGTATTGGCGCTTCGTTCTTATTCGTTACACTGCTCTTACTCCCAGTTTCAGCCTGCTTCTCTATTTCCACGAAAGACCTAGTCGGCATAATTTTTGTAGAGCGACCCATAACAATGTCCAAATCATGGGCGGCGATCCCGGGGGTTGAGGGGGACAAGACCTCCACCTTTAAGAGTGGGGGGGGGACACACCATGCAGTTGTCCCCCACATTTTGAAGAAACACCAAAAAAGGTCAACAAATATTTTCACCACTGTTTTGACCAGATCAGTTCAAAAGTGTCCCGTGTTCACACACCTGTCAAACAAGATCGCCGCCAGTGGTCCAAATCGTTAAACTAGCGGACTATACCGGTGGTGTTTTATGATTTACACTACTTCTTATGCTTTACAGACAACAGTGTTTATGTTTTAAATGTGACAACAGAATCGTGTTTTAGATGCAACATTAATTGTAGTTTTAAAGGCAACATTAACCATGCTTTACACGTTATAGTAGCACTACTTATACTTTATAGGTTGCACTTATATTAGACGAAACACTAGGCCTAGACCTACCTATGCTTGAGAAGGAAAGTTTTCAGCCAGATGACATATGCGTTCCGCTATGATTTGTCATATTTTGTCTTTAAAATGGCGTCTCGTCCTTGTTTATGCACAACGAGGCTAAAGGTTTGACACAGAGGTTTGACAAGCGCCCTAGTGAGGTTCATAAAAGATGCCTTACAAACAGCCAGATACATACATATATACATACTCATTTATTTTATTCCGGACATTTCTATAGCGCCTCTTCAAGTCAACCACTACTCAGAGGCACTCCCGATTATAGCATTGATACTGTGCCGGAATTTTCACGCCGAAGCGCCACGAGCAATCGCGAGTGAAGGACTTGCCCAAGGTCCGTACGCAGCGGCTAAAGTGGGATTCGAACCTGCAACCCTCCGGTCACAAGGCGCCGAACTTACCACTGAGCCACCACGCCCCACAAATACATACATACATACATACATACATACATACATACATACATACATACATACATACATACATACATACATACATACATACATAGCCTACATACATACATACATACATACATACATACATACATACATACATACATACATACATACATACATACATACATACATACATACACACATACGAAGAAATTATTTGAAACGGATATAACTAAAAGTATGATTATTATTATATACCTTTTACGTAATAGTAATAATATTATGTATATGTATAGCCTATGGAATATATGGTGTTTGTGTTCAATATAGGCAGATGTGCTAAACTGAAGGTCAAACGACCCAATACAGATACCGTTTTTATGGTTATCATTGTACAGCCTGTTATTTGTCTTCGGAAACCAAATGATGACTGTTTAATGTCAAGAAAGGAGCGCAGTGAGAGTGATCTGGTTGCGGCTGGACGGGCTTCTATTGTTGCAACTGGCACTAAGCGGTAGAATGCGGGTAGTCAACTAAATAATATTGACGCACCATGCACTGCGTGGACTGTGCGAATATAACAGCATAGATAACCGAATGCAATCCACGTAAGAGACACGGAGGAAGGTCTGCAGATCGTGCACTTCGTTACATCGTCTCTTAAAATGTTCTTTCGTGGAATTCGAGCAGTCAGGAATCTCGGATATAACGAAACGTTGGTCAGTCATTTTTACAAAGTTTTTCTCAGCTTTAGTGTCAAGCAAATGTGTATATAGGTAGGACCCAGTATTGGAAACGCCAGCGCTAAGCAGTCTGGTATAGGTCCACATTGTATTGCACGTATTTAGAAGTGTATCCTTCTTCCACTGTTTTACCAGTACTACTATTGCTGCCCTTGATGATAGCATTCAGGTAGGCCTACTTATTTCCAAGTTAAATAACCATATTTCAGACAGAAGTTTGTTTATTCGTTTCATATAGGCCTATGTATCAATCAGACTAGAGGCCTAGGAGCCTAGGACCCCAAGCTTAAGAATCTCAAGCGACAGAGTAAATAATTATGTTATATGACGTCGTTTGAAGGGCCTTTCAAAAATATTTATTTATTTATTTATTCCGGATATTTCTATAGCTCCTCTCGAAGTCAACTACTACTCAGAGGCGCTCCCGACTACAGGATTTGATACTGTGCCGAAATTTTCACGCCGAAGCGCCACGAGCAATTGCGAGTGAAGGACTTGCCCAAGGTCCGTACGCAGCGGCTAGAGTGGGATTCGAACCTGCAACCCTCCGGTCACAAGGCGCCGAACTTACCACTGAGCCAACACGCCCCACGTAAATATTTAATAGTAAATAAGTAAAGAAAGGAACTTTATCTTAATTTAAATTTCATATGTTTTGTTGAAAACTAAGTTTGGGTTCCGTTTTTCGCATAATTCGTGTTCATAAGATAGGTTTTCAATCAGGCATTAGAAAAGTTGTTGCTACTGCAGACGTTGAGCACAGATGGCAATGAGTACAGTGTGTGATGTCGTTGTTGTTCTACATGTAGGTCCATGGTCCCTACACGACCGTGCTGCGCAAGATATCGCGCAGCTATATAAGGAAGTACTCAACGGTTGCCAGACCAGACATCGCTAAGGAGGAGGAGGAGGAGGAGAACGGTTGCTGCTGCTGGAACTTCAGTGATATCCGTCTACCGCCCAAATATCTCCGCATCTTTGGTCGGTTCATTAGATCACCTGTGCCTGATTGGATGATGATGTTATGTAGTGTAATGCAATGTAAAGGAGTATAATGTAATGTATCTGACTCCTGTTGCGCTGTAATTGTGAGCTTGTTACTGTTACCGTGACATCGTTATGAATGCAATGAAACACGTTATTAGAGGAAGAGTGGTGTTCAAGGAACAGAGGAGTAGAAGCCCAGGCACGGGAATCTCAACTGTGGCTCCACTTACACGTAGACAACGCGAGTGCGGGGAGAGCAGGGTTGAGGAAAGCAGGTGGGGTCTGATATTGATGAAGATGATTCGATCACGATAACGATAGCAAAGGTGGTGATGATCATGATGAAAATGCTAATGCTGATGCATCTACTACTACTGCTGCTGCTGCTGCTGCTGCTGCTGCTGCTGCTACTACTACTACTACTACTACTACTACTACTACTACTACTACTACTACTACTACTACTACTACTACTACTACTACTACTACTACTACTACTGCTACTACTACTACTACACGATTACAATAACAACAATGGTTGAGACTATGATAACAGCAACAATCATGGTGATAAATTGATGACGATAACTTCGCTGATGAAGAAGCTATATAACTGACGGTGATTATGAATGATGATGATGATGATGATGATGATGCTGATGATGATGCTGATGATAATGATGATGATGATGGTACAACTGTTTTAAACAGAAAACGTGCAGTATGCCTGGTTTGCGTTGTACAATCGTTTGGGAGGAGAATGGATTCTGCTGACGACGCTAGGCATCGTTGTTGCTATCTTCAGCTTCATCATGGACGTCATCATGGAAAAATGCAACACGGGTAAACAAAACAAAAGTGCAATCAATGCACTCACTTAGTGGCTCTCGATAACCTTTAGCACAGTTATCGCGATCGCAGGCTATACCTTGGGTTGCTTACTGCCGACATTACAAGGCCTTATTATTTCTACTTTACGCATATTCAACAACATGGTGCAACGCATAAAAATTATCCGACTTTAGTCTGCTTCTTGATGACCCTCTTTACCAACGCACCTTGCACTCGATCAAAGGGGGAATCTGGACTCACTTGATTCTTGATGCCCCTTGCACCAGGACAGTGTTGGGTTCTCGAGCGTTCTGGGTGGCTGTCCAAGAGCTCTGGAATTCACTGCACGCTCTCTGCGTTCTGTAGGTTTTTAAATTTCGTACGGAACTAAACTTAAATAAACTCATCTTTTTCAACGGATTGCGATATTTTACTTTGGTGTCACTAGAAGCCACCATCGGTTGGCGCTTTATGCATTATGATTACGATGGCATAACAGTCTTTAGATATTAGTAGTTAATGACTTAAGATAGCGCTACCTGAATGTTTGTTTCAATTTAAACACTATTTAAGTTAGATATCGAAGTTTGTATTTCGTTACGTAGGCTATATGAGAGTCGAGTCTGTACAGATTTTAATTTGTGGAATTAATTTTTAAGGATAGTATAATTATTTTGGTTTCATACTCATGACATGACTATCTTTCTGGAGATTATTGTTTAGCTTAGACATGAATAGGGCCCATCTGTTTGAGCCGGCTTAAACGTATCTGGAGATGAACATCATTTTTGGCTTCAGGTCGCATGATGATGTTTGAGGCGCTATCCTCTTCCACTCCTCTCCAGTATTTCGTTTGGGTTCTAACTTCGATCAGCATGGTTTGTTTTGCGACCGGATTCACTCATTTAGTCGGACCATTTGCTGTTGGTTAGTAACACGACGAAAATACTCTATAGATACCAAAGACAAAAATTCCGCTCATAACTCTAACTGAGTAACTAAACCTGCATTGCAGGAAATCAGTAATCATCAGTAATAATAAATAATAATAATAATCTTCTTTATTAATTCAAACTGACAAGTACGCAGTAAGATTACATTGAAACATGACAGTTCAACCAAGATCTTAATTAAACACACATTTTGGCAGCCATGCAAGGTGCCGCCCTAGAACCTAGAACGGGTATCGAACCGCGATCTAGTGCTCTCCAGGCCATGAGTGTTACCCTAACTCTATCCCCCTTCCCGTATAGTAGCTTAGAAGCAATAAGCTTACGAATTTAAATCAGACGAAACAATTCCACGGAAGCATGATAATGCAGTTAGCTAAGACAAAGGTGACATTGATATAACATTTGAGTTTACAAAGTATTATGCAAATGCTAAGTAGTGCAATATGAGGTTGTCTAGTTATTGGAGAAGTACACAGCCTCTGCTAAGTACTTGAATCGGACACCATGATTTTATTATAGACCAACACACTCTAAGAGTTGCAGGAGCGTTTGTTGCAATACTAATTCAATTACAGGCACTAAATAAATATTTAAATGATGAGAAGCAAAAATTAAATATGACTGACTTCCCACATAACCGTTGCTGGCAAGGCAGCTGGAATTTAAGCTCAAACAAACCACCCTCCAGTGGAAACAAAGCTTTACCTAACCTTTTGGTGATACTGCATACAGCGATCCAACATTCGTTACTCGGATAGCTTAATTTCTGTTTTGCAGGATCCGGGATTCCGGAGGTGAAGACGATCATGCGAGGTGTTCCGCTTAACGAATATCTATCACTGCGAACATTGATAGCCAAGATCGTCGGTTTGTCAACGGCTCTTGGCAGTGGACTACCCATTGGAAAGGAGGTGAATAAGTCGATCAGAGCAAATAAACTATGGGTCTACATGTACAGTCGTCTTTTGCTTATGACAATTTTTAAGTCAGACCCTACCTTTACACTTTCTTTTGCTGTAGGTTAGGACGAAAACTGTTTGAAAATTAACGGCTTCATCGCGAATATGAAATTAACACAATAATAAACTAAACAGATGTTATTAAACAGTGGAATTAAAGTTTTCCGTTGGGTAGCCGTTCCGTTGTAAGGTCCACTTGGACTGTCTTAGGTCTACTTTGATAAACTACTTGGACCAAGCCTAGCGTATTATGTGGTTACAGAGGGAAACGTTGCATATGTTTCTTTGTATGCATCATCCTAACGCTTGTGTGTGTGTTTGTGTTTGTGCGTGTGTATTTCTGTGTGTGTGTGTGTGTGTGTGTGTATGTGTGTGTGTGTGTGTGTGTGTGTGTGTGTGTGTGTGTGTGTGTGTGTGTGTGTGTGTGTGTGTGTGTGTGTAGGTAGTAGGCCTATAGGCTATATGTATGTATAAAGGTCAGTTTATTGGTTTCGTTTTAGGGTCCATTTGTTCATGTCGCCAGCATTTCAGCCGCTCTTCTATCGAAGGTCTTCTTCTGTTTCACGAAAAAGGTAAGATCCGACAGTTCTCTTGCGTTTGTAAATATCCAGCTAAAAGTAGCTGAAGTTCACGCGTGATTTCATAGCAATACTCTAAGATTAAGTTGAAGTTCACTCGAAAACGTGACATGGACTGTTTGCCATTTTACATCTGCCATTTTATAGTATTATCGTTAACACTGATTTTAAATTGTGAATTTTAATATTAAGTTTAAATTAACATCGCTAGTATACATGTCTTTGATGCGGTTATTAATATCCTTATGAAATTATGTTTAGTATTAATTTATTTTAATATGACTTTAAACCAACAGAATGAGTCGAAGAATGCGGAAATCCTGGCAGCGGCCTGCGCTGTAGGAGTGGCTTGTACATTTGCTGCCCCAATCGGAGGTAGGATTCGCAAATTTATAGCTCGGGGTTGATGTAAATCATTGTACGGTAAACAAAAGATGAAAATCAAGTTTTTAAACACTACCCCTTATAATGACTGCGTTTGAATCTATCAATCAATCAACTAGACATTTATATAGCGCGCTCTTCAAGGCAACTATTCAGAGGCGCTCCCAGCTAGAGCCCTGCGCCGGCCGCGCCGCGCCGTCGCCGCCGACATTTTGTGGGCGCCGCCGCCGCCGATTATTGTTTGTCGGCGCGCCGCCGCCGCCGCCGCCGACAATCTGTCGGCGCGCCGCCGATGCCTGTTTGATATGCTTAATTGTTATTGTTGCATTTTTCATGTTTTGCACGATATTGCGATAAATTGCTGCCCTGGTTCGAAATGGAAGTGGACATCTTGTACTTACTTCATTTTATTTTTCTGGGTCTCTTTGCGAAACTTAATCGGCAACACGAATTGGTGTCGTCAGTGCTATGAGCGTATGATATCACCAATTCGTGTTGAATTTTGCAGCTATCATAGCACATATAAGTTCACTTACATGCTCGTGATTGTGAAATGGGATGTACTAGTTGACAAGAAAGAAAAAAAACAGACGAACTAAAATAACTATAAACAAAATACAGAAGAATTTTCTCTGTTGCCGGTCTAACAGCCACTGTGAAAACTCTTATTTTGTGAAAGAATAAAATTTCTGCACATATGGCACCTTGAATGTCAGCAATATAAGGAGCTAAAACACGGCTAATTGGCTACCCTACGGTTCTTAACAGATTAGATGTAAGATGAGCTGATAAGTATATATCTACGGCCTAAGTGTTTTATTAAACAAACTATTCTGAGAAATGGCACTTTGAGGTAGGAACTCGTGTGTTACTGAAGAAGATAAAGAGTGAACATAGCTGATTACAATGTTTGTGGTCTTTATCTTGATACTAATAATGCACCGTCTTCCTAACCAAATTCATTTTCCTTATACTCTGATTATCTTGTCTTTGTGCCATGATACACACAGTCATGTAAAGCAATATCTTGATACAGGTAGCCATTTTTTGATACTTCTGTTCCTGTTACCATTTCCTTAATACCTTGACAACAAAAGCAATATGCAATGCATGTCTTGGTATGTGTACTACAGTACTACAGTATTCCTCCATTCGTTACCTTCATGTTGAACAGCTTCCATAGCTTATTAATTATAGACTTTGATGTCTGTGGTCTTATCACAATGGTGTACATTTTTGGCTTAATGTTGTAAGGTTAGAGGAGTTTATAAGTGCAAACAATGGTCTATTTATGGAGACCTTCATGGCATGGCACTATTTCAAACGGGCAGCAGACCACTTGGCAAATTCATTCAAAAATTAACAGAGGCGAGGCCACTCGGCTATAGTATTACCATAGGAAAACGTATATATTTACATTTCACTTCATGGCTTGACAGAAGCCTCTCTCACTGGGAGGATGCTGTTTTCGGCGTCTGCTATGTAACTTGGTGTGCAGGCCTGTACTGTATCAGTGCATATGCAAGTGTATTCATGCAATATGCAAATGCATGTTGCTTCATCTGATTATAATTTGTCAATACCTATGCAGATGTGCAGTGTAATTAAGGATGTTCAGATTTGTAAGGCAAATGTCTGAAGGTGTCTTCTCTTCAGTCCCTTTGTATGTAGTTGAGCTTCAGTGTGATAGGTTGGCTTTAGAGTACTCGACCCTCTTGACTGGTCACAGGACCAACGGCTGTTCAACTCTCATAGTGACTCATGCTTCTGACTAGGGCACGCCGCGCCGCGCCGCCGCCGCCGATATTTCGTGGGCGCCGCCGCCGCCGATTTTTGTTCGTCGGCGCGCCGCCGCCGCCGACCCAAAATGACCGGCGCGCCGCCGCCGACACTAAGACGTCGGCGCAGGGCTCTACTCCCAGCCCAACCTCGACGAAAGAGAACAGCTTTAAGAGCAGAGAAGAAACAGGTGAACGAGTCTCGAGGGAGAGACCGCAGTCTGACCCTTGATGGATAATGAAAGCCATACATGTAGCTCTAGTCGAGTCCTGAAAGAAAACAGCAGAACCTATCGCGATAATTAATTTACATCGCTTGTAGGTTTTTTCAATACTGTTAAATCAAGATGTGATACATAGGCCTAATTCTGTCAATGTGACCATACCTGTAGAACTACTTCTTCACTCATACAACACAAGGTCCTCGGTTACTTTCTGTGCGAGGTATATATATATATATATATATATATATATATATATATATATATATATATATATATATATATATATATATATATATATATATTAGGGGTCCACCGGTAAGACATTTTCCGCCGGAAACCGAATCCGAGTATTTGGATGTATTTTTGCCGGAACCGGTAACGAACCGGGTACCATTTGTTCCATATGCGAAGCTTCAAAATTTTCATGTAATAAGAAATTATCGACATAAATTTGTGTACTTGTACTAAGTGACTAATACAATTTGAATTGTAGTCATTTCTGTGCAGTTGTGAAGTTTTCTGTGTAATTGTTTTAAGGTTCAACATTTATAATTTTATATACGTAAGTTTATTGAATAAGTTTTTACAGAAAAAAATGTAAAAAAAATTTTTTTTTGCAACTATTTGCGTCTACAATATTTGCCGAGGCGAATACTTCCGGAAACGGGATTTCCGTCCGAACCGAGTATCCGAGCCGGTTTCCGGTGGACCCCTAATATATATATATATATATATATTTATTATGGATCATTATTATTATTATTATTATTATTATTATTATTATTATTATTATTATTATTATTATTATTATTATTATTATTATTATTATTATTGTTATTATTTCTTTCATTATTATTTGTTATTGTTGTTGCTGGTGTTGTTGTTGATGACTGATGATTTATTTAATCTGGTCAGGTGTCAACAGGTTTCAGTTTAACGACTATGGCTCGTTATAGCTGCCTAATATCTAGGTCTGTGAATTTTGTTCGTGTTTCTTTAGGTGTGTTATTCAGCATCGAAGTCACAGCGACCTACTTCGCCGTCAAGAACTACTGGCGCGGATTCTACTCGTCATTCGTCGGCGCCTTCTTTTTCCGCTTTCTAGCAATCTGGTTCCAAGAAGAAGGTATGCGTTGCTATGAATTAAAACAGTTTGTTCAAGTGGGTTTAACCACGGAAAACATAGGCTGCACTCAGTGAGATATACGAGGAACACAAAGTCATGCTGAATGCAGTGAGTTCCATCAAGATGAACGTGTGTTCTACAGTCCACTGAATACGTTGTAAACTGCTATAAAATACAGCTTTGATTTGGTAGTTAGGCCTTTGGTAGTTAGGCCTTTAGTTTGGTAGTTAGGCCTTTGGTAGTTAGGCCTTTAGTTCGGTAGTTAGGCCTTTGGTAGTTAGGCCTTTAGTTCAGTAGTTAGGCCTTTGGTAGTTAGGCTTTTAGTTCGGTAGTTCGGCCTTTGGTAGTTAGGCCTTTAGTTTGGTAGTTGGGCCTTTGGTAGTTAGGCCTTTAGTTCGGTAGTTCGGCCTTTGGTAGTTAGGCCTTTAGTTCGGTAGTTAGGCCTTTGGTAGTTAGGCCTTTAGTTTGGTAGTTAGGCGCTGGGTCATAATAAAATCTATCTCGCTCATGGCCCTGAATATATATTTTCATTTTCTTCATTGCAGTAACTCTGACGGCTTATTTTCGAACCAATCTAGCGCGCCATAGTACGCTTTTCGTTCCAGGAGAAATCTTATCATATTCCGCTGTTGGGTAAGAATTCTACCATTGGTTTAGGGTTATCGTGCCTGTCTGCTACAACACAACTCACTGAACTCAGTACTTCAAAACCATATAATGCTGGAAAGATATTGAAGAAACTCAGAATTTTATAGCGCATAGATAATATCGCATCAATTAATTGTTCAAGCGCCGACCTTATAGCGCCTCTATACACGTAAACGCTGGGTCTTACTTTACATTGTTCATTCGATTACTAAATTTGTTGTAAAGATAACGCATTATGCACGTGCGGGATATCCAAGGAGCCAAGGGAAACAGGGAATCTGCACAAGAAGAGCGGAAGGGGAGGGTAACAAACAACTTAACAGTGAAGAGCAAACAATCATTCAATATAGGACCAAAACTGGTAGAAGCAGGCCTAAGCTATAGCAGGATAAGTGTAGGCGTACACGGCTGCCTGAACCACAATTAGGTACGGTTCAGCCCAAAAAGTGAACGGTTTAAGCTGGTTGTATTAACACGAAGTAACCAGGTTGAAGCTGCCATGGCTGTTGTATACATGCACAGCTATTCAATGACTACGATTATTTATATTTTATTCTTTATGATTTTTGTCTTGTTCTGTTTCTGTAGAATTATCTGTGGATTCGGTGGAGTGTTATTTATTTACGCCCACAAGAGAATCGTTCTATTCGTTAGAAACAACAAAACATGTAAATCCATCATCCAAACCAAGTAAGCGCTCAGTCGTCATTAGCAAAGCGATTAATGTGGTTAATTTTACCAAGATATTTATATAACGCCATTAAAATCCGCTTCCCAATACTGATAACCTGTGGTAATTCGATCTGACCTCTACAACGCATTATGATATTTCAGTGGGATTTCACTTGACTGATGTACTGTACATTATGAGCATCATCTCCGGACAACCCTTCTGACACGACACAGCGCTCGTGAATAAGCTGGTGCCCTGCGAATAGCTTTCAAGTAGCGCTTTAGAAATTTGGAGTATACGATTACGTTTGTCATAATTGCGATATAGAAGTCATTAGATTTGATTAGTAAGTATAAGTTACTCTACCAAGACACTCTGCAATGTTCGTTACACTACTGGATATATCGAGTTTAAGTTACAAAGCGCTTCGTGTTGTTTTGCTTTCGTTCCAGTCGCTTCATCTATCCAAGTGTCGTGACCTTGGTCGTCTTATCACTGTTCTTTCCTTCTGGTTTCGGACAATACATGGGCGGAATGGTAAGTTTACATGGGCGGAATGGTGAGTTTACATGGGCGGAATGGTGAGTTTACATGGGCGGAATGGTGAGTTTGATTCTCCTGACGATAGGCAACTTAAGGTAAGGTTCATTCACTGCATTGTGCTTTCCAATTACTCAACACAAGTCGGAGAATGTCTTTGTTTATTTGAGTAGAGAACAATGACAATGAATGCAAATGAGCTCGTCGGATGGAGACAAAAACACAACTTGTTTACTCGCTCATTTTGGAGTGAAGTCTAAACACGTTAATCAATCTTTAAGCCTACGGTACTTTTTTCTAGACGTTTGAGCTTCTTCTCAGTTTCATACCTTATCATTTTGGGTGAATGAAAGCGTGAATGACCGGATGAATGAGTTATTCACTCAGTGAGTGAGTCTTCAGTCATGCAGTCAGCCAGTTAGTTAGTGAATCAATGAATCAATGATCAGTCAGGTTGTCAGTGCGTGAAATTGGTTTAGTAAGTGTGCATATATGTATAGTTCAGTACTATAGCGGAAAATAGAATGCATTCATAGCCAGTCTTCTGCTCTTTCTGACCAATGGTGGGTTTTCTCGGTTGCTAGTCCGAAGTTATATCCTTTCTGTCATTATTTGAAGTCGTTCAGGGCTTGAACTCATACCCATCTGTTTCTACCTGTTGGGTTTCTACCTGCTGACTTTCTGACCAACGGCCATCAATTGTTGCTCAATTTATGGAGTGGCGTAACTTCAAATTCCAGGCTCTCCCGGATATTTCTCAAACGGGTCTTCTCGTACTCTATGAGGTTCTGAGCATTCCCACTCTTTCAGATTCGGTCCCTGGCCCTCCACGGTTGCGGTCCCTGCGTACCCATAGTTGTGCTAGTGCCCATACCTACAATAGCGGCGCTGTAGAAGTCAAAAGATTAGACCGAATGGAAGAGGGATAGAGTATTGGTAACACTCACGGCCAGGAGAGAGTATTAAATTGCGGTTCGATACCCGTAACCCCTTCTAGGGCGGCGCCTTGCATGACTGCCAAACCGTGTGTTTAATTAAGATCTTGATTGTACTGTCATGTTTCAATGTAACCTTACTGCGTACTTGTCAATTTGAACTAATAAAGATTATTATTATTATTATTATTATTATTATTATTATTATTATTATTATTATTATTATTATTATTATTATATTTAACAGTAATGATTAAATTATCTGAAGCGCCATCTCAGCGTCACTCAGACAGAGGTGGCAGGGTCCTGGAAAGGCATATGGCGTTTCCACGTTGCAGGGCCACTGAAATCCGTTGGAACAAATACGATGTCTCCAGTGGATCGTGCGTTGAGTCTGATATTCGGCTTCCCAGCTCCACAACGAACTGTAGACCTTCGACACTCCAAGATCCCCCCGTCTCCAAGGCGATCGCCACAAAGGTATGGGTGTTAGTGATGGCTGCGTATTTCGCCCTCTTGATCAGAACTGCACGTTCAGCGGCTTCGCCAGCTCCGATGGATGTGTGGGCAAGGTGGGAGGTGGCGTAGGTATCGGGCACTGTCACGTCCCATGTCAGGCATCGTCCGCGTGACCACGGAATCAGCGTGACACCGTCTGGTCGCTTTCCATTTCCTCTTGAGAGGCCGAGAGGCTCTTTCTGAGCAGGGATTTTCGCTCTGCTCAGCGCTCTCCAGATCACATCGTTGAGCATAGCGTGCCGCTGTTGTTTCCCTCCTCCTCCTCTACAAACCAGACCATGAAGCCCTCTTGCGTCGACATTTTCTCGGCAGTGGTGGCACAAGTGCGGCTCACAGAGTACCGTGCCTAGCCTCACCCCGACTGCGATCCGTATCTCCTCGTCTGAGAGGCGAAGGCCCAAAGCAGTCACCGGAGGAGCTAGCATCCAGTCACCAGAATGAGGTGCTTGTGAAGCTAGCAGGCGAGCACGATCGCGAGGACAGCTGGTGGACTCGAGCAGGCCTGTCCGTGCCTTGTCTGTGTATCGGATATCCCACTCCTTTTGGCGATGAGTTGCTGTTCCTGTTGGTGGTTCTGCATCTGTCAGGGTCTTCCACGCGGTGAGTGCTGAATTGACCAGTTCGTATGGTATCTCAGCCGCCTCTGTTGGTAAGATGCATGTCTGCAGTTCGGTTGTGCTAGCAGCAGAAGCCAGAAAGGCGGAAAGTGCCAGCGTAGATGCACAACGAACTCCCAGTCCACCGTCTCTCACCGGCAAAGAAGCCTGGAGCCACCGGTCATCGTCAAGGTTTACATTTAGGATGGTCGATAAACCTTCTCTCAATAATTTGTCGAACCGAGCCAAGCCCGGGCAATTAGCACAGACGGCTGTGCGCATACTGTATAACAGCTTCGGTACACTTAAGCTGTTTCTCAGCAGAACCAGAGCATCATGTGTATGAAGTAAGGATAGTCTTGCGATTGCTCTCTCAAGATCGTTAGCTTTCGTTTCTAAGACCTTATCCACAGCTGGACCTTGTATCAGAGGCGCACCCAACAAGGTAATCTGTTCGAAGGCCATGTTTGTAAAGTCTTGAAACGCCGGGTCATCGATCGGCGTTTGGATGTTCTGGCAGGCGATCTCACATTTGCTGCGGTTTAATATTATTATTATTATTATTATTATTATTATTATATTATTATTATTATTATTATTATTATTATTATTATTATTATTATTATTATTATTATTATTATTATTATTATTATTATTATTATTATTATTATTATTATTATTATTATTTTTTTTATGCCCCGAGGTATACAGGATCCCTCAGGGACTTCAATATTAATTAATGTAACTTATAAAAAGTCCGGAATGGCCCTATTCTAACTCCTGGCTGGGGAAAGTGCCTCTGAACGCTATCGCATTAAAACGTTGTATTATTTTATTATTATTATTATTATTATTATTATTATTATTATTATTATTATTATTATTATTATTATTATTATTATTATTATTATTATTAGTAGTAGTAGTAGTAGTAGTATTATTATTATTATAATTATTATTATTATTTTTTTCCCCGAGGTACATATGATCCCTCGGGAGTTCAAAAATTAGGGGGCATTGTTCTGGAATGGCTAGTCTTCGCAGATGGTTTTATCAGTGCAAAAGGTGCCAAAAAAAGCGACAGCATTGAAGCGTTATTATTATTATTATTATTATTATTATTATTATTATTATTATTATTATTATTATTATTATTATTATTATTATTATTATTAATTGTTCTGTCAGTTGACGAATCCAGACGCCGTTCGTCAGTTGTTCAGCAATATAACGTGGCACAACGGAATCGCCTGCAATTACGAAGAAGATGCTCTTCTTAAGAACTGGAGAGGTCCTCTCGACAACGTCTTCGTCACTCTACTATTCTTCTCCATCGTCAGGGTAAACAGATAACAACTACGACATCGTCTTCATCATCATCGTCGTCGATGTCCTGTAATTGTCATTGTCATTAGCTTCATCGGTATAACCGACATCATCGTCATAGAATACATCTTCATCGTCATCAATATAATAATAATAATAATAATAATAATAATAATAATAATAATAATAATAATAATAATAATAATAACAACAACAACAATAATAATAATTATGATAATAATAATAATAACAACAACAACAATAATAATAACAACAACAACAACAACAACAACAATAATAATACAGATAGTCAGTCCAGAGATTAATTTTCACTTATTTAGTAGTATCTGACTCCCGAGGGATTATAATTTCATGTACCTCGGGAAAATAATAATTTTTACTTTTTAAAGATCATATTTACCTAGGGTGATAATAATTGACATTATTAATAGTAAGAAATAATAATAACAATAGATATCTCGGCTGATAAAAATAACAACAATAATATTGTCGTCCTAATCACCAAAATGGCAAGGTATGAAACTGAGAAGAAGCTGAAACGTTTATAGAAAGTACTGTAGGCTTAAAGATTGATTAACGTGTTTAGACTTCAATGGTAGCTTTGGACGTAATTCTAAGAAGTTTCTTTCTTCAGTTCTGGATGTGCGCCTTTGCGACGACTTTACCAATACCAGCTGGAATATTCATTCCCTCCTTCACCCTCGGTAAGTTCCCTCCTTCACACTTGTTAAGTTATAGCGAACTCCCTGTTCTTGTATTGTGCTCTTAAGTTTGTTATCAAGATTTCGCCATTTTGGGCACTGAAGAAATCCGTATAGTTGGGAGTACGATTCTAACTGGATTGATATTAAAGCCTTTTTAAAATTACGCTGTATATATTTAACCATATACAAAATATATAATTAGATACATATTACATATATAAACATAAACGAAACTGCATATATATTATATATGATATTATAATTTATAATGTAGGCCCAATAAATATATATATATAATCTTATATATATTACCGTACCATGTACTGTTCCTCACCAGTCAGTTTCCTACTGACAGCGTATAGGCCTACTTTCAGGGTATTTATTAGCCTTAGCCTTGAGTTTCCTCGGGTCTCTTTTGCCTCTTCTGTACGCGACCTTGGCGTTATCCTGGATCAGGAACTCACGTTCACCCGCCACATTAACCTCCTCTGTCGCAATTGCTACTACCAGCTGCGCCAGCTTAGGGTGGTCTCGCGCTCTTTGTCCCAAGGGGCTGCCTCTACCCTTGTACATGCATTTGTAGTCTCCCGGCTTGATTATTGTAGTGCCCTTTATGCTGGCCTCCCAGCTGTCCGGGTTGGGTGCCTAGACCGGGTTCTCCGCGTAGCAGCGCGCCTCATTGGCCGTATTCCTAAATATGGCCGGGTTTCTGAATTTATGCGGGATGTGTTGCACTGGCTTCCATTCCCACTACGAATTACATAATTATAGGGTTTCTGCGCTTGTTAGGCGCTGCTTGGAGGGACTCGCGCCCCTATACTTGCAGGGTTTCTGTCGCCCTACATCTCTTGTTCAGCGGCGATCTAACCTTCGATCAGCTGATCAAGCTGTACTCATGGTCCCTCGCTCGCGTACCGCAATCATGCAGCGCCGCTCCTTCTCTGTTGCTGGCCCTATGACCTGGAACGGGCTCCCAAAAGCGCTCCGTATGGTCCGTATAGATCACTCTGCTACTTTTATACAAATTTGAAGACTGCTCTCTTTAGCCGTGGCTGAACTGGGAGCGCTCCTGAGTAGACACCCTTGAAGGGGCGCTATATAAATGTTCCTTAAATGAAATTTATCTTACAGTTTATTTTGTAGGAGTGCAAATGCAAGAACAGTTTTTCAATAAGGCTTATTTTATTCATCATTCCGACTGCATTAATGAATTTCTGAGGATAGATCAGATTATACTTCTTCACCCTGATGCCTTAACTCTCATTGAACTCGAATACTCATTCTACGATTTCTTTCTCTTCAAGGAAATGGAATTATGGTTGGATTGAGATGATGTGCTTCGGGCTGCTGTAGGAGCTGGAGTCGGTCGTCTGATAGGCGAGGTGCTTGCCGTCTGTTTTCCGGATGGAATCGGTGGTAATGCCGTTCTGCCAGGTGGTTATGCCATCGTCGGAGCAGCGGCATTCGCTGGAAGTGTCACTCACACCGTCTCAACAGTTGTCATCGCCTTCGAAATGACCGGACAGATTGGCCACGTCCTACCCTGCATCGTAAGGCTGTGCATTCTTAAGTTCATTCAGCTCATTGATGGCGCTTTAGAAGTCACTAGGTACTTATCAAGGCGCTTGATTAATATTCAAGATGGAATAACGAATTTCAACAGGCGCTACCTTTTTATGTTAACATTAATCATAGGCGCCAACTCCTTGGGAGCCTTGTGTGCGAATGCACCCAGAGAGAAAGTTCAGCGGGTGCGTCGCACCCAGAAGAATTCGGACCTTAAATTCAAATTTTTTACGCCTAAGTAATCTCACAACTTGAGAAGTTCAACTACAACACAAATACACAACATTGTATGATCTAACAGTCACAGTCCGTACATAAATAAATTATTTGTTTATTTATTATTCAAAATAATAAATAAATAATAACACTGGAACGTTCGAACGTCACCGATTTCCAATACTTTTTCTAACCCTTGGCAAGAAAACAACTTTCTTTCTAAAAAAAATCCGCTAAAACTCACTTACCTATGGGGAAGGGAAGGGAAAGGGAGGGAAGGGTGTAGGGGAAAGGAATAAGGACCCATGCACACAGACACAAAAGCAAAAGTCGGAGCCTATGTCATTGATAAAAATATATATCAGTGACATCACGCTAATTTATGAATTCACCTCAGTAGCATTGATGCCTGAGAAAAAGATGTTTTTAACCGGAGTCTTTACGAGATCAGATTAGAGGAAAGGAAAGGGCCCTCAAAAGTAAATTCTATAGATATGGACTAGTCTGCGAAAAGGCACGGGACTGCGAGTTTTTCTTTGGCTGGATGCGACAAACCAACATAATTAGTGGTTATGGAAACATCTAAACGCTACCCTTAATGTAAATGCATGTTGAGCACATATTTCAGAAAAGATAAAAATATCAATCATTGATAGATCTTAAAGATTCAACTCTGGTTATTTATGGTTGATGCTGGTTATTAATAAAACTTTAGATTACCAGTAAGTCTCACTAGTCTATTGAATAGTCAGTGATTTGACGAGATTGTTAGTTGATTGAAGTCACTGGGTCAATTAGTCAATATAATTGGCCCATGACGGTTCCTTAACGAGTTTATGGAGTTAAGTTTGCTGACCGATTAAACTACATACAAACTGTTCATCATAGCCATTTTTTTTACACATTTGCAAAGTCTCAAGTAGACGAAATAAAGGCGCTCTATAAGGCGCTCCACAAATGGTTGATGGTTTCAGGTGGCTGTTCTGATTGCGTGCGCCATTTCAATGAAGTTTACTTTGTCACTCTTTGACGTGATTGTTGTGATCAAGAAACTTCCGTTCCTGCCCGGTTCCATCAATGCCACTGAAACGTAAGCAACTATTCAAATTGCAAATACCTGTGGATGATTCTATCAGGTCATTGACACTTGGTTCCGCAAATGCCATTGAACGTAAGCAACAATTCATATTGCATATACCTGTAGATGATTCAATCATTTATACCTGGTTCCGCTAATGCCACTGAACGTAGGCAACTAATCCGATTGTAAACATACTTTAGATCTTCAGTCAGCCTCACCGAACGCGGAACCAAGTAGGCCTACAGTTCAATAACACCGAAACGTAGGTAACTATTTCTATTGTTACACTGGTAGTTGTGTCCAACTCATTCCTTTTTGGGTGTCATCAGTACCACTCATGCGTAAAGAACTGCTCCTATTTTAATACCTGTGGATGTTCCAACCCTTTTATCTGTCCCATCATTGAACCATAAGCTGATTAAGAAGTGGAGTTGGCCAATCACTATTACAGGCTTTTCTATGTGTTTCATTTGTCGATGTCTCTTCGCTAAGTTTTGAGAAATTTGCCATTAAGTTTATTTTGACTGCATGAATGATTAAGTACAGACTAAGTCTGACCAAACACTTAACATCGTTACGTCAAGTTATGATAATAGATTGAGTAGGAATTCTGCAGTGTGTGCAATGTATGGTCCACTCATTAAGTTTCGGTGGATGGCGGTTTGGTGATGTTCTTGCGATACTGGCAAGAACAGTGACTCTAAGCGACTTTGAGTCGCAGTTGTAACTGGAATACCATGCCAGGCCACCTGGGCCAACTTCCTTCTGAAGTCCTTAAATGAGTGTCATTATATGTTGATGATAATAAAAGGTTGTTTTTATACTGCTGCGTTCAGATTTGCCTTAAGGCTGTGAGATCTTTCAAAATTTGAGTTCACGTATCTGGGGCATATGTTTGTTGCCTGACACGGTATGCGAATTTTCTATAGAAGAGTTTAGCCAAGGCTGTTACCTACCTTAAGGATTCACCTCGATTGGTTGTGAATTGTTTGTAGCGTTCACAGTCTGACGGCCAAGGAGTTCATGAACCGAGACGTAGAAAGCGTAACTGAGATGACGACCTACAGAGATATTGAGGACATGCTCGATCGGTTCCCATTCAGAACGTTTCCTCTCGTCAAAAGCACAGGTTCACGATTCGCAAACATTCACTTGAAAACGTTTTCAGAAGTATCGTGGTTGAAGCTGATTATGAATAGGTTTAAGGTAGTTTAGAAAAGCTCTAAATAACCAGAAAGTCTTATGAGTCAGTAGAATTGTCATTAACAAGGCATCAGTGATTTGAAGAAGCTTTCAGTCGATTGAAGTCACTGGGTCATCAAGTCATATAGAGGGCTCAAGCATTCTCTTGTGACTTACTTATAAGCAGTTTGACCCTTTGCTAACCGTGCCATGGACATGGCGCGGTTAGAAAACGTCTTCCATTATTTCTACCTCTTCGCTTCTGCATTCAGGTAGATCCAATTTCTTTGAACCTTCGTTAATTAATTTCATGCTTGGTTTACTGTCCGCCCCTGTTTTATATACCAAACGCGAGTTGTTTGCCCATCCGGGTGTAAGATGTCTTGATGTATTCAGATCGATTTTTGTCGTCTCTGGGTTTACGGCCGGTAGTATCTGCACCATACCTCCCAAACCTCCTACTTTATATAGGTTTAGAACTGGCACATAGACAGAGTTACATTGAACCTACAATGATTGAATGTAGGAATTATTGTTTTGAAATGTTGGTTGCAGAGAATAAAATGCTCCTCGGATCCATTCATCGTCTTGACCTCGATCGACTTCTCAACAAGCAACTATCGCTAAAGAATAAAATCGATTACTTTAACAAAAAGAACAACACCACCCAGAAGACAATAGAAACTGAACAAAAGTCAATCGACTGGAACAACAAAGACGTTGTAAGTATCGACCTAGAGCAATAATGTTGATCCATTTCTGCAGCCTACCATCGCAAAGCGCCGATTGCGATATGACAAGACAGTAATATAATTTAAAGCTGTGAGCCCTTTGTGCGGTAGCCTAAAGGCGCTATCTATATGTATGACTGAATATATATATATATATATATATATATATATATATATATACGACGTACGCATGCCTTGATGGATGGATGGATGGATGGGTTGACTGATAGATAGATGAATGATAAATAAATAAATAAATAAATACTGGAGATTAGAGTGCCATAATTCGTAGACAGGCGATAAGATCGAAGCATCGATTCAGAAGCACTTGAGTCGCTACGCAGTGGTTTGAGGTGTATTCGAACCTGCGACCCTCCGGTTAAAAGGCACCGACCTACACCACCGCGTCCTCCTGATGGCACGGGTAAATGGATTGTGGGATGGATGGATGGCGGCATGTATGTATATCTACGCGCGTATGTATGTTTCCGGTAGAAAGGTAATTTGTTCTTTACGCTCATGTGCATGTATGTATGTCTGTACGTACGTATGTGTGTATGTACTATGTATGTATTTATGTATGTATGTGCGTATGTATGTGTGCATGCATGTACTTTTGTGTAAATATTTATGTTTGCATGCATGCATGCATTCATGTATGTATGTATGTATATATGTATGTATGTATGTATGTATGTATGTATGTATGTATGTATGTATGCATGTATGTATGTGTGTGTATGTTTGCATGTATCAAGATGCTTAGCTCACCATTATGTATCTCTTAAAAGTGCGTATGATTGTTTTTATTTAGATGGATACTGCTAATAACGACGAAGAAGTAACTCCAAAGACACAAGGTATTCAATCCGTATTTAAACTTCTTTAAGGCTTTGCATCTCAGTTAGGCCTACGTCTTTTTCTTCATAATGACAATCTCAGTCTAAATTACTTCACTCCTACAAGAATGCTCTATTTTTATCAAATGTCGTGAATTGGTTTAATTCATTATTGCGCCATGAAACTCCTCAACGATTTCTGAAGAAGGATTATTTTCCATGGATCTTTCGCATCGTTTGTTCAGTAGTATTGTATATTGCATCTGCAAAGTTAGTCAGTCAGCTAGTTAGTTATTCAGTTAGTTAGTTAGTTAGTCAGTTAGTTAATTATTCTGGTGAGTAGGTACAAAAGCAGCGACAGGCTCAACCTGTAACTTGTGAAGCAGCCGTATATCTCATGGAAATTATTTAATATTTAATAATATATTTGTGTTTTTATTGACAAGCGCACTGACAAACCGCAGTAAGTAACATTGAAACATAAGACAGTACAATTATTCAGATCTTATAAACACACGTCTTGGCAGCCTGTTAAACGCCCTCTCATGTTACATCTGCCCCCTAGGGAGTAGAAGGCTGAGTCGACCTATATGGAGCTTACGGGTATCGAACCGCGTCTTTCAAGATCTTATGTTCTTCGAGCAACTGTAGTGTTACCATACATCTATCCGATGTTAAACTATAAATCAGCTGCTGATAGTGTTGGCAGAATTGCCTCCTTGTGGAAAGAAATCAAATTTTTCGTGATCCATACGATGCCCGTTAATAAGTTACACCGATTTCTGATGTTTTTTATGTGTGTTAGACGAATCGGAACAACCAGTTGTAGCTAATGACTGCGAAGCTTCAAACGAGTCATGCTCTTCCGAGGTTCGTATATGCTTGGCTTTTAGTACTTGAGCAGTAAATGCAAAGTATGACTATAGGTACTTATGGCCAAAAATGTCATAAAGGTCATTGGTCATAAAGACAACCTGTGTTATAGTTTGACCATATCCCAAACTGACTGGACTTTCTGTGCACTTGGTAAATACCTTTAAGAGTCGACACGTATTTAATGCATGCATAAATATTTATCTCATCTGATACGTTGTATAATTATGTGCATATGTTTGGCTGTATGTGGGGATATTAACAGATTGTGCTGAGAAACCTCCTGCTTTCTTACCTGACAGTGTGCAGTTTGCCTGGTGCCTTTAAGAATGGCAATTGATGTGATTTGTTGATGTTTAGGACATGGAATGGTTGGAGTGGCAATTGAATCAGACCATTGACCTAAGTCTCTGTTCTGTTGATCCGGCGCCTTTCCAACTGGTCGACAAAACATCTCTCTTTAAGGTCTGATTTAACGTGCAGTATTAAACATCTGTTCATATGTCGCCAGTTTAATGAAATTACCTCTGATTATATAGCACCAATGTGACAGTTTACGATTCTTGGCTTTGTTCGTGTACAGTATGTAAACTTCTATAAGGCAAATAGGTTCGAGTTTGTCTCCAATTATTTAGGCTCTTGGCTTGCCGGTGATAGAGCCAGCCCAAATTTTAATTAATTAGGCGTAGCTCCATAAATGGTGGGATTTTGACTAATTGGACAGCTATCGTCATCACCAAACCCATTTGCCTCTATAGTAACTACACAGCAGTTATTGAGATAAGTTCACGCCAATGACAATGTTGAATATTTCTTGATAAAGCTGTAAGAGCCAACTCTTGAATGCTTAATTAAGAAATTTATAATTTGACCAATTTTCCTGGAGTCAACGGTAGATAGCATGGTGAACTATTTAGTCTTAGGCCTCGGTAGCACTTCGTGAGGTATTGAAACGTCGCTGTATTAATCATCTAGAAAACGAACTACTACTGCAACTACTACTGCACCTACTAATACCATTACTCCCACAACAGTACTACTACTGGTAGTTGTACTGCTATAATAATGAAAATGATGATGATGATGATGACAATAATAATAATAATAATAATGATAATAATAATAATAATGATAATAATAATAATAATAATGATGATGATGATGATGATGATGATGATGATGATGATGATGATGATGATGATAATAATAATAATAATAATAATAATAATAATAATAATAATAATAATAATAACTTTCATGCGGCCAGAAATTGTCGAGTGATGCGCCGTTCCAGAGTAACATCTCCGGATATAGTTTTAGACAACCCGAGGGATCATATCTACCTCGGGTATGAAAAAAAGAAAAAGAAAAAAAAAATAATAATAACTCCTGCGCGATGATAGTTTCTAAGAGCCTAGGGATTCTTTTTACCTCGGGCAAAAAATAATAATAATACTTTCGACTGTTTAAGATTTACTAGCTAATCTGTGGATGTGCCACACACTATTTGATGTTTTCTATTCTCAGGTTCACTCGATGTTTTATCTCTTGAGTCTGCAACATGCGTTCGTCACGAAAGATGGTCGACTGGTTGGGTTAATCTCCGTTAACGAGGTACGATACATAGGACGCAGATATCTTCTGTTCAGTCTAGCATCATACTGAATTTGCAATTTATGCTCCTCCTCCCGTGCTTAGTAATCGCAATATTCAAGGAAAATAACCATATGAGCAGTAGAACTATTTGCTATCTCCACTTGCGGTGATTTTGTTTGACAGGTGGGGGACACGGGACACTTCAGAACTGATCTGGTAAAAAAAGAGGTGAAAAAATTCGTTGACCTTTTCTGGTGTTTCTTCAAAATATTTGGGGTGGGGGACAACTCTATAGTGTGTCCCCCACTGTAAAAGGTTGGGTCTTGTCCCCTCGACCCCCCGGGATCGCCGCCCATGGCTATCTCAATATCTCGATTTCACATTTGCGTCAAGTTGTATCTGCTTAGTTATTAAACGAAGTTATATGCGCGCATTCAGTAACTTGAATCTGAGACGGAAATGACTGTTCGCTATGTGTGTGTCAAGAGTAAACTAGTGAATCTTAGCAAGTGATTAAAATGCAGATGACTAGTTGGCAAGTCGGTCCTTTTGTGGTAGATGATTTAAAAAATGAGGTGCAGATCAACTGAAATCACACGAGCCCGCAGTTGACCTGAACGTCGGCTTTCGCAACGCGCCAGCAACATCAGAGAGCAATAGTCTAGTAGTTAACCAGTGTATGAAAATACGAATTTTGTGAGTCAGTTTTCACTTTGAATTACCTAACCTCTATTAATTCCATCGTGTAGCCGACAAGTGGTGAAATTGTTATAAGCGTCGACTTTTGTGCATGATTGATTTATACAATATAATAGCAGTTCAATGGTAGTCAAGAGATCGATCAGTTAGTAGTGATAGGCCTATAGATTAAAGACAGAAGCCGGCTCAGTACAGAAGAATCTTATGATGCACCTCAATCCAATGCCGTGGGTGCAGAAGTGACTTTGATGCTGTTACTCTAAATGGGTTTCAAACAAATTAGAGACTGACGATTAATGTCGATTGTGAATTTTCGTGAATAGGTGCGCAGTGCACTGGAACGTGAACAGAATTCTGCATCTGAAGAGAGGAAAGAAAAGATGAGGAAGTTGTGCACAGGATGCTGCAGCAGCAGAAGCGTCGATCGGGATGAGAGACCAGATGAACTACAGACGATGAAGAACGACGCCATTCAGAAATAAACGAGACTTTGTCTCTTTCTCAATGGACTCCTCCAATTCCACAGAGAAACTCTGTCTCGCTCTTAACGACAATGTAAATTGTAATTAGTAACTTCTATTGCACATGCGCCTAATGCACAAGGCATCAACCAATGACACGCAAAAACCAAGCCGTAATCAGGTTAAGATCCAGAAGATCAGTCCATAGGAAAATAATGTATAGTGTAGGTGCATTTTAATGTAGAGTCTGGAAATTTGGCTAACAGCTTGGCTAACAAGAGATTTGGCAATATGGCTTTCTAACGACTGGCCAGTTTGCACAACATTAGTTGCTTGTTTACCATACTTGTGGACACTTGCATTACCGTTAAGAGTTGACATGAATTTAAATGCATAAGTGTAATTATATCTGATAAAGTGTAAACTGGCTAATTTGGCTAACAAGACAATTCCCTAGGCCTAGATATATTGTTAGAATTGATGGTGTTGGCATTATCAAACTGATACTAGTTAATAATTCTGCGCTAATCTGACGTAGTCTTCTAAAAACATCTAGTTACGAGTCTAAGAAGGCTTAACAAGAAGTTTTGTGGAAATCCAGAAACGGCTACAAAAAATTCGTTTACAAAGTTTTTATGTACATACTTATTGTATTGTATTCGGATATTTATAAAGCGCTTCTAGCGGGAGGACCATGTTATATCATGAATAACTTTAAGCTATATATATATATATATATATATATATATATATATATATATATATATATATATATATAATTATATATATATAATTATATATATATAATTATATATATATATAATTATATATATATATAATTATATATATATATATATATATATTACACAAGGGAGCCGTCCCTTCTTTGTTGTTCCAGCCAATCGCTGATTGAATGCGTAAGTACAATGTTAACAGTTAATAATTTCTCCAAAACCAAGTATAGGTTTAACTCCACCCAAACAAAGTACGTATTAAATCATAGTTAACTGTCAGACCACAAAAATCACGGACCGCCCTCTGATTACCCACCCTCCAAGAATCCAGCTTATTCAAGTCTAATATACTGCTAATACACTGACTTTAAACTAAAATAATAAAATTTACAAAAATATCAAAATAAGTTAAACCACTAAGCCTACTTGGGATTGGAAAAGTTGGTGCTAAATCGGTTTGGGGAAGTTGGTTTAAACTTTAAACCAACATAATTATAATTAACAACATTCGAGGTATAATTGGCATATGTTAAATTAATAATGATTCCAAAATTTGAAGTGTTTACAGTAGCAGAACATAACGACTAGGTAAATGAAGTGAAGTAAGGTGAAAATTTTGCTGGAATGGAAGACTTTTATTCAACATCAGCATTCAGAACCGTAGTCCTGGTTTAAGGTACATTTTGATTGAGGCGCCAATTGACGAGGCCATTCAGCAACTGACATCAGTTGTTGATTGCAATGCTGCATTTGCGCTTAAGCTCAAACGCCATTTAATTGTAAATTTCACATGACACCTCACATTATACAAATAATTACAAAAGTCCATATACATGTTTGCCTAGTAGGAGAGCGATGGTTAGGACGTGATAGTTGAAAGTGATGCATCTGTCACATCCAGAGGTGGTACTGTAAAGGATGTCTGATGGGGTCAGGAGTTCAGGTGATTCAACAGCGGTCGACGTATGTGGAACAGAAAATTTAGCTAAACGAATAAAAAAGAAGAAATCTAGCGCATTAAACTTTAGACTATAGCATGAATACATACAATTTATCATATTTCATATTGTGAAGTTCAAACTTTAAATTTTAAAAGATAGGTTAAACAAAGAGCTCAAAAGAAACACTTAAAAGTTAAAAACTGTTGACTACTGCATACCCTACGAATCAGTGCAGCCTAGCCTGCAAGAAACGCCTAGATAGAAATAAATTATATGAAAAACAAGGTAAATTATTTCAGTAAAATCACAAATATTTATCTATTATAAATATCAGTTCCTTTTGGGAATAATTAATTTATGTTCAAGCGTAAAATCATCAGTCAATTTGACCACCTTACCAAAATCTTAACTTCTGTAAAGCAGGTCCACCATGGAGAAGATAAACGCATATAACCGTTATTATTATTGCAGAAAAATTCGCAGTGTAGCGTAATGTGAATGTAAATCTTCGAAATTTCTCAGAGCTTTGAGGAACATTGCATGTGACGGTGTGCGGCCTAGATGAGTGACAAGCGGCATTAAAAGTGAATGAACGTGAAGAAAGGTACGACTTGATTCGCGATAAGGCAGCACCAGAGATTCCAAAAACACAGGAAAGGCGTTTAGTGAGAATAGAATGCATGGTCTATTGTATCGAAGGCTGCAGAGATGTCCAAAAGACACAAACAAGAGACTTGTTGACGACCTATCGCGCATATGACTCGTTTGCTGTACAGCGAGGTGAAGACTGTCTAAGTGGAGTGATGTTTGGTGTAGGCAGATTGATTTTACGTTTATGGGATTGTTTGAGGTAGGATAGCCGTCGAGACGACAGAGTTCGTAGAGTTTCGATAGGAAAAAGAGAGTATGAATGAGTAGGCCCTAATAAGGAGAGCACAACAGAAATGGCACAGATGGCACGAGGCATGTAGGCTTGTAATGGCACAAAACATCAGAAGTAGGCAACCTCTTAAATGAGTTGCAATAGGCCTACCTCTCAACAGCTGTACGATTAGACCAATTTTAATTTTGAACTCCTGTCATTTTAATTGTATTGCTTTAAGGCTCTAAGCAATTGATTTATGGTTAAGCAATGGTATGTAAAACTGTTACCGACAGAGAGTGAACTGCTTACTTGTTGGGTTCTTAGGGGGACAGCCCACTTCATCGGAACCATCTTCACAGTCGTCTATACCATCACACATATTGAAACATGTCACGTGAGATTCATTCGGACAAATGAGGCGGAATCGACAGGATTTCTGTACTGTAATTAAAGAGCCAGATGATCAGAAGAAATGCACATCACTATGTAAGGAAGCATATTGACAATCGCATCTATATTTGAGAAAAACGTCGAACATTTATATCTTTTGCATCTAATGATTTAATTATTCTTGCACAGCTGAATTTTTATTTCTATAGGCCTAAATTGTAAAACGAATAGTAGGCCTATCTATACGACCATGCTGTATTTACTTGAGTTGCATCCAGTTTCGTCGGCGCCGTCATCACAGTGTTTAACACCATCGCAGAACAATTCCTTTGAGAGACAGTGCGTCGTATTTGGACAGGAGAAATAGTCGTAGTAGTAACGATGACCAGCGCCTAAATAAAGAAGCAATCTCACCTTTTCAACTTTTCCACAGATAACAAGCGAATTATAATAACGACGATGCTCCATTCCTCAAGTAATATGATCATGATGAAAATGATGAAATGATTAAATGAAACATGAAAAATTAACAGGCCTTTGTGTAAGGTTTCGATAATAGGGGCACCTTTTTTCGCAAGTCTGGTTGGCAAATGCAGTAGTGCACGTCACCCGGGTACAAGGATTCACATCTTACTGGTAACGCTACATTGCACTTACTTTACAAAAGTTGAAGAATGCTCAGAATTCTTTAGCAACAGTCGTTATAGGTCTGGAAATTTATATAGCGTCTCTGCATAGGTCTCTTGAAGAGGCGCCATATAAATTTCCAGAATGAATGAATGAATGAATTATAACCAACATACCAGAGTACAAGCTTGTCACTCATATACTTAAATAACTGCACTGGTTTAGGTTACTATTTAAAATCGGATCGAAATGGTAGCCTATACTGGGACCAACCAATTTAAATTCAAGTCATTCATATTCTCCAGTACTATTTAAAATCGGATCGAAATGGTATGCTGGAACCACCCAATTTCATTTCAACTTATCAATATTCTCCATTGCTCGTCGTTGTTTTCTGACTTTGATAATTCTGGTTCGTTGAAGAATGATTGCTCTTACATTACATCACCTCTGCTCTCAAACTCATCGCTGTGCATGAATTTATTTTTTATTTTTTATTAGAAGTTCATTCAAGAGGTCTTCATGTCGAAAAGAATGGGTTGAGGATTGAAACTTAACAGGTAGATTTCTGAATGGATAAACAGACACATGTGAATACAGACTACGAAACAAGGACAAACGCAGAGAAATAGTTTGAAAACTTACAAAGTTCATCGCCGTATTTTGAGATCCAGATAAAGACAGCTGAGAATTCTATCGTTGTTCCAGGTAGAACGCGGTGTCTAAGATGAACGTAGAAACCGGATTCATCATAAATGGAAAACGGTGTCCTCAAGTTCTCCAGAGAAACTGCTACTCCATCAGATGCCGGTCCACGACGGATTTCCAGGGAATCTTGAATCGAACAAATATCATGGTCCATATTTTAATAATTTTTGCTATTCCCTCCAGTCTTGAAGTCTGTTTTTTTTTATTGAAACTGGTTTTACTCCAAAGCTGCCACTGTATTAGTAAAAGTGTTGATATTGTGATACTGCTTTATTTGGTAGCGAATAAACTACCTACTTACTTACTCTTACTCTTAATGCTGTTGCTATTTTTGCTGTTGTAGTTGCTATATAGTTGCTTTATGAAATGCTCTATCAGTCAAGAAATTCTCGTATAAAAAGAAATTAAAGTAGGGAGGAAAATCTCATAAGACGCGGAGGAGGTTTGACTTTAGCCCACCTATGCTTGATGCAGTGTCAACTCTGAGTTTGAGACGAGTAGTAATTATTCCGTCCAAAGGCTTGCTGATTATCCAGACATAGTCGATGATGTCTGGACGAGAATGAAAGAAACGTATTTCACCTTCATGATCCGAGTCCGAAACTTCGATACGAACTAAAAGTGACAAAATAAGGGTAATAGGCTACATATTCACAAACGAGTGACAACATATCGCTAGTGGATGAGCCAAAAGAAAAATATTAGCTCAGCAAACAATTTTGGATGGGTATTATCGTTAGACGTTGAATGAATCAATGAAGGAACAAACGAACAAACAAATGAACGAAGGAAAGAACAAATGAATGAATAAGTGAAGGAATGAATAAATGAATTGATTGAGTGAATGAAGGTGAACGACTAATTTAATAATTTATGTAGGCCTAATTGACGGAGCAATTGAATGAATAACGGATTTAATTCCGACTAGCCTGGATTACTCAGCTTCGCTCACTACATCGCCTCTACCATCAGAAGGAAGCTGAGTATTGGGAGAAGCTAGTCTTGCGTAATGAGAAAAATCTAAGACGCTTGGATCTTTTAGTTCCTCATACTAGAACAGCTATGGCGAAGTCCCGATCTTTTGCCTCAATTGGTCCCTCTCTCTGTAATACACCGTCTCATTCTACTAGCTCTCGAATTTTAATAGGTAACATGTCGTCTTCTTTTTGCTTTTCTCAAAACCTATTTCTTTTCTTGTGGCCTTGCGCACTGGGAGCGCTTCTGAACGGTTCACCCTACTAGAGGCGCTTTTAAATGTTTAAATACAATACAATACAGTTATTAAATTAGGCCTGTATGCGTAAATAAATGAGTTAAGGAATATACGGTAGTAATTAATTACTGCTCTAATTAATTAATACAGAAATAAACAAGCGAATGAATGAATGAAAAAAAGAAATGGGCAACTAATGCATTATCATTTAGGGGCCTATTTAGACCTCAGATAGGGCCTACTTTACAAAAGAAAAACAATTCGAAGTAAAGAGAACCAATACATGCTAATTCGATACCTAATGTCGGTTTTTCTGGCCAACTGGAATCTGTGGTAAAACAAAATTACACTCATTCAGCATTCTAATGAATCTATAATTCGATAAAAAAGTGTAAACATTTGTGATCTGGTCGATGAACTCTGGTTTTTCACGACGTGGTACAACGGCTATGCCTTCTACCTTGCTTTGCGAACTCCATAATAACGACAGTCTGTGTAACATTGCTTGAGTCACCAAGCAACGAAATTAATTTTGGTCTTGGGCTGAGCTGGGAAGTTAGTTCAATCAATCAATCAATCAATCAATCAATCAATCAATCAATCAATCAATCAATCAATCAATCAATCAATCAATCAATCAAAATCTTTTATTGAATCCAAATAACGTATATGACAAAACAATCTTCAAACAAGAACAAATAGAAGCTCACGTTACTGGAAGCAAAAGGTGGCCCTAAAGGGAAGACTATTCCCTCTAGGAAGGGACACCTACTTGATCAAGTGCCACTGCCTGTCAGACTGTCCTTAATGCGGGATACCCAATTTCAGTTTACGTGGGTCATGCACGAGCTGGCCTTGTGCCCAAGAAATTGGACACGGTACTAAATGGATGTTGCGGTGTGACAACGTGTGGAGTTAATAAACGAATAATAATAATAATGAATTGACATTCAACAATAATATTCAAAACTCCGCTCTACCTATTAGGCCTAATGTACGCTTGAAAAAACCGTTGCCATTAGCAAAAGCCTGCTAATGCTACATGTATGTATACTTGTCGAAAGGATTGAAAATTTCTCTGAACGACAGTCGTAATTCATAAATCTTACCTGCAACGAACTCGTACTTGGCTTTGAATCCCTTGTAGTTTTGCATGTACAATTGGTATGTACTTTCCAATGCTCTTACGAAGTCAAAAAGAAGTACTCTACCCGTTGAGATGACATTTGGTCGAACGCTTCGGCTATTATAAGTCAGACTATTGTTATCCGAATGCACACCATCTAAGTATATCTGTAACATAGTTTACACAGTCAGGTAAAGATATCACAATGTCGATGCTGTTCAACAGTTCAAGCATATAGGCACTGATCAATAACTGAGCAAAGAATGAATATGACAGAAAATCGTGATGTAGAAAAATGACAAATAATCAGGAAATCAATGCTTTAATCTTACAATGCATTAAAAGTTATGAAATATATTCAAAGCAGTGAAAAACTGAAAACTCAACAATGTAGGCCCTACTTATAGTTTGCTTTGATAATAATAATAATAATAATAATAATAATAATAATAATAATAATAATAATAAAATAATAAATGAATGAATGAATGAAATAATAATGAAAGGTAACTTTCCTTCAAACCCTGAAGTCGAGTCCTGACCCTCCCAACATATACTCTGCTCCCAAGTAATTTTTTCCAAATCCTGAGGGATCATTGATACCTCAGGTAAATAATAATAATAATAATAATAATAATAATAATAATAATAATAATAATAATAATAATAATAATAATAATAGGGAGACCTGCTTCTTGCTGCAACGCCTCTCAATCACCATTCAACGTTTTAACTCGGTGGCTTTTCGTGGCACTCTAGTCGAGCCTGACCCTGAGGAGATGCAACCATTCCAGAATAATTAGTTTTCTTTTGTCTCCTGACAAATTTTTGTGACGCCCGAGGGATCATGTTTACCTCGGGACAAAAAAATAAATAAATAAATAAATAATAATAATAATAATAATAATAATAATAATAATAATAATATGATAATAATATTAATAATAAAATAATAATAATATTCGAGTTTCTTGACAAGCTCGCTGACAAACCGTAGTAAGTAACATTGAGATACGATAGCCGATTGATCAGAGCGCTCGCCTTGTAGGGTCATGAGGGGCAAGTATACGCATGGGGCAAGTGTCATAAATGCTTTTAGCTATAAGCTTATTCACCAGGTGGCGACACACAGCATATACGTCTTACGCCAAGATGGCTGCCGAGTAATTCGTGTGTGTATTTGTGTTTGGAAAGAATTTATTGAAAACGTGGTAAGAATTTTTAATTTTGTTCAATTTCGATGTAAATTTTCTTCCGTAGTTAATAGCGCACTATTATGTAGCGGTTGTTGCTTCTGTTTAAGTAAGCGCGTGTATAGTTTTGGAGGAATTAGCCGTTATGCGAGCAGCAAGCAGCGGACCAGAATTGTTCGCAGCCGCCTAGACATCGTCTAGTAAACAATATGCCTCTGTCTGGGGCAACTGTCACGGGGTAAGTGTCCGTGCGGTCAGTTACCCCATGCACTGTGCGGACACTTGCCCGCATGATGAGTCATAATGCATGATTTGTTATTGCTTTTACAGAAATAGTACGGAAATGGTACGAAACTACAAGAGAAAGACTACAAGGAAGGCGATTGGTCAAGATGTTCTAGAGGAGGCAAAGGCAGATCTGCAAATCGGCCTAAGCATCCGATCAGTTGCAAAGAAATTCGGCATGGACGAGTCAACTCTGCGAAAGAGATTGAAGAAAGTAAGAAGTGCACTGCTTTTAAACATACTCTACTCTTTACCTAAATTAATTTGACAAGTTAGTTTTATCGATCGATGAAGTCCTAGGCCTATAATGTTATAGAATAATTATTGTTAGCGGTATGAATTAAGTCTTTTGTGTATTTCTAAAATTGCAGGGTAGTGCTGCATTGAGTTGTGGCCGTTTCCATGCGGTGTTTCCGTTGAACTTGGAGGCTGAGTTAGCTGAACATTGCAAAGAACTCAGCCGTCGATTTTACGGCTTGTCGTTCAAAGACCTGCAGGCAATGGCTTACGAGTTTGCAGAGGCAAACGGTATAGTTCATCCGTTTGACAAAAGTTCGCGTTTGGCTGGCAGAGACTGGGTCTATGGCTTCATGAAAAGAAACAGCACTCTGTCTCTGAAAACGCCTGAAGCCATGAGCTTGGGACGTGCAATCGGCTTCAACGAGCCACAGTGGAACATCTATCAGAAGAATTTGCTAGATCTGTATAATAAGTATCATTTTCAAGCAGCACGAATTTTCAACATGGATGAGAGTGGTCTAAGCACAGTACCGAACAAGCTAAGAAAAGTAATCGGCGAAAAGGGTCGAAATGTCAGCAAGATAGTGTCGGCGGAGCGAGGTGTAACGGTTACAGTCATTTGTTGTATGTCGGCCGGAGGTAATTATGTTCCACCAGCCTTAATATTTCCACGCAAGAGGCACCATGATGCACTGCTTCATGGAGCACCTAATGGCAGTATACAGATGTGCTCAGATTCTGGATTCATTAATTCAGACTTGTTCCTTGACTGGCTGAAACACTTCCAAAATGCAGTAAAGTCAAGTGTCGACGATCCTGTTCTGTTAGTTCTCGACAATCATTCGTCGCATATCAGCCTAACTTCAGTGTTGTTTTGTAGACAGCATTCCATTCACGTTGTTAGTTTACCTCCACATTCCAGCCATAAAACACAACCGCTTGATGTATGCTTTTATGGTCCGCTGAAGAGCCATTACGCATCTGCTGCAGAATGCTGGATGGCTACGCATCCGGGAAGAGCCATTACACCTTACCAGGTTGCTGAGCTCTTCAACGTTGCATATAGCAGATGTGCATCCATTGGTGCTGCCAGTAAAGCGTTTGAGGTTTCTGGGATATGGCCGCTGAACAAGAATGCTTTCACATCTGTCGACTTTGTTGGGGAACTTCTCACAGACAGACCAGATGCAACGGTGACAACTGAGGCAGCGTCAAGTTCATCCGTGACTGGTAACGGCAACAACCTGACAATTACAACCACGCCACGTAGCGCAGTACCATCGTATTCAGCTACACAGGACGAATCACCAGACAATAGGCCTATGACCCCGGTCGGCTTCATAACTGATGAGTCCACATCGACTGCACCTGTTGACGGTGGCGGTAGCGACGGTGCTTCAACATCTGCTATGAAAAACACAACTTCAACAACAGCAACAGCAAATGTAGGCCTACTGACTGGTGAAGGCCTAATGATTGATGATTCATCTGCAGTCGTCGAGTCAATGATTGATGATTCATCTGCAGTCGTCGAGTCTTCGCCAGGTTATGAACATGTACCGGAGTCAAAAAGTTATGTGTCGCCGTCAGCAATCAGACCATTTCCAAAAATCGCTAATCCAGAATCCAGAAAGCGAAGAGCCTCGATGAGGTCTGAGGTATTTACTGCTTCTCCATTTAAGGCCCGACTTGAAGAAAAACAGACAGAAATCGAAGGGAAACGGTTGAAGATGGAAGAAAGAATAAACAGAAAAAAGAGCAACATAGGCCTAGGCCTCCTCCATAAGAAGAAAGATATATCGAAGAAACATGGAACGAAGACCAAAAAAAGACCAGTAGAGATAGCAGCAGAAGACGAAAAGTGCTGAAAGACGATTCCAAGAAAGAAAGACTTTGCAAGAACAAAGGAAAGAAAGGAAATAAGACAAATAGAGATTCGATCCTGCGTAGTGCAGATAACATTTTTTGCCCATCTTGTGAGGAAGTTTTTGTTAACCCGCCTACTGAAGAATGGATTCAGTGTAGCAGATTTGAGAAATGGTGGCATGAGGACTGTACGTCGTACGAATGCGGCACATTTGTGTGTGAATTATGTTAGGCGTAGGCGTAACTATACGCCTGCGTAGGGCCTACGTATTGGACACTTGCCCCACAACGTGCGGAAACATGCCCCATGTTCGGGGCAAATGGCCGCACACCAAGTGACTTCAAAACTGTTTAGAATTTCTTGATATTGCATGCTTTTGAAGTGCTTACAACTAGTTAAGTTTGTTCGTCATATGTGTTTCACACAATTTATGATAGTGCTTTCGGCGTGATTAATTTCTTCTTTACGTTTTCTTATGAAAAGTATAAAATTGCGTACACATGCCCCTCATGACCCTAAGGCGGAGCAAGATTCGTACTTGAACCACAGACAAAAACTGAAATTTGGCGAGTGTTTTTTTTACCTTGATAACGCCGTGCTCAGGCATGTACCAGTCGGTAAAGACAAGACGGATGAAACCAGACCCAGTATGGACCAACTGGTAAGTAACAACGTCTCCGTTAGCCATATAGCGACTTGGAAAATTCGGACTTGAAATAACGCCCCATTCTCCAGTCGCACCTTGGAGCCTTACATAGGCCAGTTCAGCTGAAGTAAATTGTACACGTTTTCTTTAAACTAATCAACTGCACTCAATGTTGCTTTGTTGTTGTTATCTGTTATTATTATTACTGTTGCCTTTTTACCCTGAGGTATTTTTTATTATCATTATTATTATCATTACTAGTGTATTTTCCCGTCATAATAATTATGTCATTATATAGTGTTAGAGTATTTGCCCGTCGTATTATGACGTCATATTTTAGGCCTATATGTATCGTTGGTTATCGCCGGCGTCAAGACCGCCGTCGTCAAGACAACCGGTTTATGTTTCACAATAGAACAGAAGCCGTTTGTGACGTAGCGTCCTCCGACAGACAAATTTGCATATAAGGAAACTATATTAATAGATTACCCATCATTATTATTATTGACATTGCGCATTTATCTGTGAACCGCGATTGTCATGATATTAGAATTCGATGGATTGTACGTGGTAGTGGCAAAGTTTAGAGTCTCGGAGTCCTATCGCTACTGAAACTATAGCAAACACATCTATAGACCACACAATCAACCATTTTCTGACCTTTGCCAATAGTTCAGCAAAAACAACAGCTTTCACAGTAATACAACAGAAGGGTAATGGTGTCATGGATTAAGCAGAGAAACGAGGATTGTTCCTATGCTTTCGATTCTTCTTAGCTTAATGACTAGTCAGGCTGCTGACAGAAGTAAAAACTAATGTTGTATCCGGTACTCAGCGCTCATGTCCAAAATGTGTTGACTTTAAATGCTGACTATGCTAGAGAAATTTCGCGAGAGAAGTCTTGGAAGATTTTATTACCAGAGGCATTCTATAGAAACCAAACATTAGCTGTATATATATACCCGCGAATTACTTACGACGGAGGATTCTGTAATTGATTGTAATGCTGCCTTCCTGCCTACAGATCTCGTCATCACGGTTTTTCCAGAAGCTCAGCGTTAGAGGATTACCGCCGTTAGCAAAGTCACCGCTACCCGAAGCCAGATCTATCAGTCGTACAAGCACTACATTTTTCTCCAAATTCACGTGAACATACCTGTAAACGAATAAAATACCCAACAAAACAATTGGATGTTAGACTTATGTCGATTCATCATTCATGTCATTAACACTGGAATATAATTAGGAATACTAATCGTAATCGAAGGCAAATGAAATTTATATAAAGCGCTATAGAGAGAGCTAGCCGCAGGGCACCAGAGACAGCGGGATCGAGTAAGAAATCCAGTTGCCTGGAAAACAAGCAGTTATAGATCAACTCACAAAGACAGACACAAACTTTAACAAAGTTCAGGTAGTAGTTACTTTGAAAGGCATGAATTTGTGGTGATGTTGGTGAGTTGGACGCGGCATCCACGGCAGACAAACAAATCCATTTCGCAGGAATCATCGTCTGGGTCCTGAAGTGGGTTAATGACCTCGGGTGACGTAATCTGCCCTGTCTCGTTGAGGCTGTCCGTGACGTAGGTCGTGACGTTGCAGAAGACCAGGGTCTCTGCGTCCACCAGATTTCCTATGGGGTAAATGATACCGTAAATCATAACACAACGTAATGAAGTATACATTGTCAGGCCCGGCCCTAGGGTATGCGGGGCCCAAGGCAGCAAGCGATGAGCGGGGCCCCGAGCACAAAAATAGCAGTTGAAGTTGAATTCCTGCCAATACTCATTCATTCATTCAGTCATTCATTCTGGATATTTATATAGCGCCTCTTCAAGAGACCTACTGAGAGGCGCTTCCAGCCCAGCCACGGCTAAACAGATAGAACTCGAGGTATCGTAAGAAAACAGGTGAATTAATACGGTAGGCTTGTTGGCAATACCATACGTATTAAAATAATGCAAAATCGAAATTAAATGGGTTAATGGACAAATGTGTTAATGAACAAATCAAGCTCTTAATACTAGCATTTTACTATGAAAGCAATAATTATGTTTCATTTAATTATTTGAATATCTGTTGAATCTCATCACAATAAATTAATTTTAGTCAGCAGCGCGGGACCTCTGAAAGCGCGGGGCCCAAGGCGGCTGCCTCGTTCGCCTTGCCCTAGGGCCGAGCCTGTACATTGTATATTCACATTTACAAGGTCCATAGTTCGCTTGTAATTATTACGCGTTTCTTTCAGCATTAGTCTTTAGAGGCCGTTTTTCACTATAGTCCCGTTTGACCAGTATCCTGCTCCATGATAGACGCATAAGAGAGCGCCATTATTCGACGTTTGGAGCTTAAATTAGCACGCGTTGAAATTTTAATAGTAATGGCATTCTTATTGGTTTAATAAATATTATCCATGAAAGTCTTTGTTATCACTTGATTCTCGGAACACCAATCAACCTGTAGGCCCTACTTCTGTAGCATTGTTACTGAAATTTATGGGAAACATGCATTGACCAGAACTTATACAAATTCTGAAGAGCGGCATAAGAGACAGTAGACAAAGAAATGGGAAGCTGGTTGCTGACGATTGTCATTTACTTTCTTCAGCTCCTTTACATCACCAGAAAGAAATTTTTTTACTAAAAACTCACACCAAGACACATGGGCGTCCACATGAATTATTTTAGGGAAGGCAAAATTTTTGTTGGGCAAAAAATGACATTTTTTGCATGGAAAGTTATTCATGAACACAGAACACGTGGCAGCTTTAAAAATAAATAATGGCCAAGGACTTACCTAAATAATTAAATGTTTTTGCATTAAAAATTGTGTTGAGACTTTTGCAATAATCATAACAATCAAAAAATAATATGTTTTGTTTAAAAAGCGCAAAATCCAAGGTGAGGGCATAACTATGCCCCCTACCTCCATCCGGACGCCCATGCCGAGAAATCAACAAACAGCTAGACTGTAATAAGCAATGTAAACTTCGAGACTACTCACTGTTTTCGAAAATGACGTAGGAAAGAAATAAGAAGCAGGTCCACCGGAACGCTGAGAATAAATAAAAGCCACGCTGAAGTATTAGGCTACTGCACCTTTATAAAAGAGTACACTATAAACCCAACATCACAGTATAAGAACGAGCGTCGAAATAACAAAAACTGCACTGATTTAACACCAGTTACGTTCAGAATTCAACACACTGGTATCCCTCAGTGCTTCTGGCGAGTACTTTTATATTTTTTTGCATTTTCTGTGAAGTTTCATTTCTGACCACCCATACTACCTTCATTCTATGATTCCTTTACAGGAGAGAGCAGTCGATTGATTGAGTGCTAGCCGGGCAGGCCTAGCACTCAATGTAGTATTCCAAGAGATGTTCAGTGTTTAGATATCTTGTGCACGGAATAGACACACAATTGCACAACGCCTTACATTGACTGCAATTGTAATTGCGATCTACAATAATGGATAATAGGCCTACTGGATTTGTCGCTTCAAGTGAAACTGCATATTCGAAATTCGGGAAACCAGAAGTAAGGCTACGGTGGATAAGCAGGTGGAAGAATATGAGTCTTACAGTTTAGACCAGAATAAAATAAAAGAATTGTCAGAACGTAGAGAACTGGAAAGTTAATTCCAAAGCTTCGTATTAGCCATTGATAAAACGCCCGACAGACCAACTTTGTCCTAGTGCCAGGCTTAACAAGAGAAATCGCGAACCATCTCAATTGGAACAAAAACATTCTCTGGCTGAGCTATAGATATACGCGGGCTACTTTCAGCCAACTAATATTCTATCCATTCATCCATCCATCCATCCATCCATCCATCCATCCATCCATCCATCCATCCATCCATCCATCCATCCATCCATCCATCCATCCATCCATCCATCCATCCATCCATCCATCCATCCATCCATCCATCCATCCATCCATCCATCCATCCATCCATCCATCCATCCATCCATCCATCCATCCATCCATCCATCCATCCATCCATCCATCCATCCATCCATCCATCCATCCATCCAGCTCTACCCGACTTTCCTCTTCCTTCGGCTGCATTACAATTAGATTTCTCCAACGATTCATGTTAGTCACTGTAACTCTGGAACAATCGCCCACCTAAAATTTTACAAATTCTCTCGCCTACCTGTGGGTCATCCGGTGGCAACAATCATCATAGAGGGGTCTCTATCTATCACCGCTCAGGCTTTCCATTCAAACCTAAATTATGACTTCTTTGACACTGATTCATCCAATTCACCCCCTATCCTTTTCTACGTCACAACTCCTCTGTCTCCCGCAGTCTCAGGTCTTCAGCTACTGGATATTGTACCTTCAAGGTATTTCTGGACATTGGACAACCCTCCTGGCTTGACGGAGCGATCGTGAATAGGTGTTAGCATGCGCTAAGAGTTTGAGTAGCGCGTTAGAAGGTTTAAATTTGCGAATGTAATAGGCCTACTACAAAATTCTCGCAGGCCTAACCCAGTTACGTTCACGTAGAATAATACTGACAAACACATTTCCAAGACCAACAGGCATTATGTTACGAGTAGTTCGCAGAATGTACTCTGGACCTCTTTCTTACTCATGATCTGCATGAGAAACGATCTATTTTATTTGTACGCGTACATTCATTGTCGCGTATTTTACGGCCACTGCAGCCTAGCAGTCGGGAAATCCTGAATGATGGTAAACCCCTGCATCAGATGGGGCCTACTTTACAATGCCTTTCATCCGCGTTGTTGTAAATGTCGAGTAATTGTAAATGTAAACGTTTTCTTTTGCGAACGTATGGCTTGACTGCTTGTTGCGGTGACCTCTTGTCGCTCAGCCCAGAGCATTCTAGACCCCCACAAGCCTACAACAACTCCAAGCAAATTACCGAAACACACATCGTCGTCCAACCAATCCAAACAACAAACTACCCGTATACAACATTCGGGTTACTTTGTGTTTGGGCTATTCATCATTAAATTAGCAGGGACCTAACACAAATCCAGACACAGGCTACTGAATATTATCTCGGAACCAGAACACAACTAGATAAACGTTCGTAACATATCGTGTCATAGAAAATTTAATAGTTTACCTGTAATGTAATTGATGTCCATTTCTATTAAACCTTGACAGAAATGAACAGAACTGTTACCAGATCAAATTTCCCTAAACGAGGGCACGCTGAATAACAACTTAGATCAAGCACTCGAGTGCAGGCCAGTAACTTTCACTTGGACCTGATCGCATACATGAAATGTAATAGATGATCTTGTTCTCAAAAGGATCAGCCCTCACTGCGGCTAAGACTGACACTGAATCTTCGCTCACGTGTTCTCTGCTTATATGCAGCGGCAGATTCCGTCAACCAGATTCTGGACAACGCTGCAGCCTCAACATTGCAGCTCCTCGTGCAGCCAAAGAACAGCGCCTATTATTAAAGCTCCGCCCATTGACAGACCAACTAAAGGCTGGCTGCTGCTACGCGATCAGTGGGTGGTGAATACCTAAAACAGAGACGCCAACTATGTTTGGAGACCCGTCAGTAATAATACATGACACGACAAGAATCCGATGATCTTTTATCTAATTGAAGGCTCGTATTTTTCAGCTACCGGCGCTTGTAACAGTATGACAAATTTATAGATCACATCTTCAAAAGAGAGTAGTTAGTTACTGCTCAAAGACACTGTCTTAACAAAGATGATTAGCGTTGCCCTCCTCTTTTCTCCAGAATTGGGACTGACACTACCAGAGTATGGGTCGTGTCGCAAAAGAGACTAGGCCTAATCAAGAGAGACGCTTCTTATATGCATTCGTAATTTAGCACGAAATACGTCTAAAGGTTGAACAGTAAAAACAACAAATTGTGTGTGTGCTGAGGAAACTCCTCTGTTGTACCATTCTAGTTACGCCTCCGTATCGCTGTCTTTGCCTCCCTTCTATTATATTCTCTGTTAATGTCATTCTCAGTACCTCCCTGCTTCGGGCGGTCACTTATTCTTCTTTTCTTCTTTTCTGTCACCCTGTCTCTGCGACCTGCCATCCTCCCTGCCTGCCTTGTTAACTACCTGCTTCTGTCCCTCTTTGCATTCAGTTTTGCCTGGCTGCCTCTGCCACCCTCTCTGTTTACATTTTTTCTGCCCTCCATTCGTTCGCTTGCTTCTTACCTCAATCTTTTGTAAGGTCGTGTTTTCGTTACGCCCTGGAAGGTTATTTACATTACACCGTTGCTCGGCTGGAAGCCAAGGTAGGGTCTGTTCATCCTTGCGAGCGTCAACGCCTGCGTCGAGGGCATGAACAGGGAGCCAGTGCATGATGGTTCATCCTCTTCAGGGACTCTATATAAATGACTACCTGTTCTAGGATCCTAGCGCCGCCTTGTGTTCCTGCTATGGTTTCCCACTGGCAGCCCTGGAACTCTTTCTATGGATCTGTCATCTGGTAGGAAGCAGTCTTTCGGGGATGACCTCTGGATAGGTGCTGAGCACCCAGCTGTGGATGGGTCAACACAGAAATGTCCTTGTGAGTGAAACAAGAAGGATGAGTCCTCCGAATGAGGGTGGGTGGTCTTGTCTCAGATATTACAGACAATTGAGGATTGTGAACGCGGTCCGGTTCAATTTCCTTATTATGGTCACCAATCAGGTGCATATCAGAACCAGCTAGACGTTTACCATATCGAGGGCGCTGATCCGACATGGATTGGCTTCCATGTCGCCCCCAATGTCGCGAAGTGTTCCGATGTGGCTATAGGCGCGGATAGATGTCTTCGATCGAGATTATCAGCTGGTTTCTCTGGGCTCGGTGGGAGCTAAGGATTTACTTTCCATTACCGATACCTTACTCGATAAATTCATTAAACTATCAGACAGGTCGTTTGCCTAGATAAGATTGTGATTGAGTGCTTTGTAGTGTTTGGCTGACACACCGAATCCTTGTACAGCATGGTTAAATAAGGGATTTAAAGACTAAGAATATTCTAAGGATTAGTAGTATTGTCTGGGATGCTAGCCTGGCATATTCGTCATTTCTAATGGGAAAGGCTCAAGCTTCTATTATAGAGGACGCGTGGTATAATTATTATAGTTTCTGTCATGTCTGTCCGGAAGTGAAAAGTCATGTGGACGAGATTTTAGGTCATACTGTCGTTTAATCTTTGGTGGGAATAAACCGCGCAAGACATAAGTAGGCCTAAGTAAGTAAGTAAGTAAGTAAGTAAGTAAGTAAGTAAGTAAGTAAGTAAGTAAGTCAGTAAGTCAGTAAGTCAGTCAGTCAGTAAGTCAGTATGTTCTTTATTACACCATTAGCAAACGCACAATGGGACAGTAGCTAGAAGCATTGAATATAAAACATAGAAGTAATAAATCGAAATAAAAATTATAAAATAAGTAAATAGGTGAGCAATTTCTTCTTTTCATTTATGCAGTAACCTGGCAATGCAACCCTTCCCTGTCAGATGATCACATCGCGGTATCTCACGATTATGCAAGCGAGGCCGAAGAGTATTCGGATTATCGTATCGGAGGGAGCAAATCATAGAGGACAGGCACTGGGTTCCGAAGGATTGCAGCAAAGAGAGCATCATCCGCCTTAGAACACTACAGGTCAAATGTAGGAGTATCAGTCGGCAGATACCCTTGTCGCTTAAGTTTACGTATCAAAGCAGACAAACGCTCTCTCTCTCGGACATTGGTAAATCCCCACGATACTGGAGATGAGTGCAACATTCGTGCCACTCTGGTGAAACGTACAACATCATGGAGGCGGCTTCCAGTTAATCCATGCGAAGTCAGGACTCGCAGAGCAAAAAAGGATTGTTTAGCTTTACAACAGATGTTGTTAATGTGCGAGGAGAACCCAATTCTTTCGGAAAGGGTGACTCCCAAAATTTTGATTTCATTTACCTGTACGATCCCCGCAATGGGCGGAAGGGTATCTTGAATTTTGGTTAGGGGACGCTTACTTATGATTTCACACGACCTACTGTGATTAAGGCGCAAGTTGCAATTTCTAGCCCATTCAGATATATGTGGGCAAGTTCAGAGTCGGTGGTCGTTATGTTTGAGGCAGGAATAACCAAAGAGCAATCGTCTGCGTATTTAAATAATCGGTTCCCTGCATGAAGCAATTTTAGTCCAGAAATGGGGGCCAAAAAGTGGATCGGCCCAAGTCCTGACCCCTGTATAATGCTAGCATTGATACATTTGTATGGGGAAATGACACCACAAAGCTTAGTACAATACACTCGATTAAAAAACAATTGGAGAGCACCCAATTGTACACAAAATCAGGAATTAAAATGGAGGCTAACTGTTCGGCAAGGTAACTATGCCTTACGGTGTCAAATGCCTTCGAGAAATCTAGCGATATCATGCGAGCATACGGCTCGCATTTAACTGTTTCTAGTAAATGATGGGCTATTGCTATCAGCGCCGCCGAGGTCGACCCAGGTGGCCTGAAGGCATATTGGTCTGAATAAGAACTATTTTCCTTAGGGTTGGTAAGGATTGGATAATAGTAAATTTGCACAGAAATGTTTTCCAAAATTTTACATAATATTGGTGTGATGGATATTGCGCGGTAATCAGCCTCTATCACTGGTGTGGAGATCTTTGGGATAGGAGTGATTTTACTCTCATTCCATTGCGGACGGATATAAGACTCGGTTAGTGACTTCTTGTAGAAGTAGGAAATTGAAGTAGCCAGAAGATGAGCCATACTTGACAAGAGCCATGAAGGAAGTCCGTCTGCCGCGAATGGATGTTAAGGCAGAATAGACATGGTAGTCTTCAATATATACCGCATCTGCGGAGGTGACTGTTGCTTTTGCAACTGGTCGTATATACTGAAGGTCAGTGGATGTTTTGCAGTAGTGTTCATTAAGACTGTCGGCGGAAATTTTTCCTTCCTGTTTGGGGAGCTCTATCTTCTCCACGCAGTCGACGCACCCCAGACCACAGACTGTTAAGGCAGAATAGACATGGATGTGAAAGAATAGACACGCGAGAGGTCGTCAAACGTATTTTTATTGTTGTGGCTAACAATCATTTGGTTTATTAGGGCGGCGAGGGCATCCGCCGATACATATGGTTCTGTTTCCTCAGTAGATGCTTGAGGTAAGGTGTCATGTAAGAAGGTTCACGGGCTTTGATGGTTTTCTTTTTAATCGGAAAAATAAGTCCAACGTGGCCTTTATGAAGATGTAGAAGGATGAGAAAGATGCTTCAATTGTTTCACAGTTGTATATGAAGCTCCAATCTTGCATGGAAAGAAAATCCTGCACCTTGGATAATGACGCGGGTGTTCTCAGACGCAGGTCATAAGTTGACCTATCAGTAGGTCTAAAAATTTGTCCCCACTGAGACTCGTGGCCAGATGTCATAACCACCGCCATTGCACTCCATTCAACTGCAGAAAACAACCGATCTTCTGCGGTCTCCACTCGCTCCTGGATACTCGGAGAATCATCGGGAAGGTATCCCTGACGCCGCATTTTAGCCATAAGTTAACCTTTCGAGCCTGTCGCAGTCCTCCGATGTGGTCAGGTCCCACGAGGCTGGTGCAGCGTACGTCAGCCTTGAAACTGTTATTGCACCTGCTACTACCTGCAAGACCTGTCTAGCCAAACCGTGGGCTTTGAGGATCCGCAGCGCGTGGAGGGATTCTGAGCCAAGAGCCAGAACCTCTTCTACATGGGCATCGGTGGGAACTGCTGAAATATTTGCTGTCGGTGTCAATGGCCTTTGTTTCTCTAGGATGTCTTTAAGTTCTGGATCCATCAACTGGATCCGCCATCGTTGCTTAATTTAAAAGAGACAGTTTAGTTGAGGTAGGTCGATATTAACGATCCTAAAAGCCACAAGATAATTACTGCTCGGGCGTATGAATTGTCTTAGGTTGTGTTTAGACATCTATAAGTTACTTTTGCAGACATTATAATTTATATTCCTCTTTAGTTTTTGTCGAATCACCTTGCTACCTATAAGATATAATTGTAATTAGTAACAGTCATAGTTTTAAGCATGGCCAGAGGAAGACAATCAGATGACTTCCTTGCATCTTGCATAAAGTTTGGTACTAAGAACTGATTCTAGGTGATATGGTTGGCCAGAGTTCAAACCTTTTTAAACTATGAGTCCAATTTGAAACAAATCTTTTCCTGAACAGTATACTATTGCAAAAATGTAAGCACAGAGGTATATATTTTGGTTCCAGTAAACTTTAGAGTCTATCGTTGTTTTCCTTTACCGACGATAACTGGGCTCAGTACACGTTGCATTTGTCATGTAGTCCTACGGTCACTGCTTTCAATATGCAGAGCAGACAATGGTGTTAAGACTTTGTCGTCGCTAATAAATGCAATCTCAAATCAGCGCAATGACGTATCACACAGGTTCAAAATTTGATATATTAGTTATGGTTCCAGTGAAAGAGCTCTGAACTCTCTGTAGCGTGAGCACGTGTGACATATAGATACCAGTAAGAAGCGCGTAACAGTAATCTAGGCCACCGTTCTCGACTTATTGCTTTTCTCTGTGGGCTCATCCTTCTTATGCTGCTTTTCTGTTTCGTAGAACTGACCCTTGGAACAGACCACATCGCAATTCAGTTCTGAAGTGCAAGATATCGAAGTTAGTGAGTTAATAATAATAGCGCTCCAAAAGCTCTAATATCAGGCTATATATTTTATTGCTGTTATTTATAAACTAGATTTATGAAAACGTCATAATAATGTGATTGTGTTCTGCGATGATAAATTTGACGTCATTCGTAGGCATGGAAACGATTATGATCATGGAGCAGTTTTTAGCGAATGGAAAAGGCGAAAGACGTTTACGTGGACAGAATTTTGTATAAATAAAGTTCTGCGGCTGAAGTTAAAATACCTTACAATAACTTGATTCGATTACGGATATATCAAGCATTTGCTTGACGGCCGCAAGCGACGTTCTTTCCTGTCGTTTTTAAATGCAGAAAAAGATCCGATTTCTGTACACGAGTATGAATCCCTACAACAACGTCACATGCAGGATTTGACGCCCAAATGACAATATCATTTGGTCTGCATTATGTCCCATATGAAGTTGGTGATAAGGGAGGCAGCAAATTCTCAAGGTTGTATAAAACCTGTAATGACACGGTGAAGAGTGCCAATGTCTGCTTATCGTGCAGCGCCCTTTACTAGGTACGCTTTTAAAGTGAGAAAATGGACTGGAGGCTGCTAAACCTACTTGACAAAAGAATATACCTTTGATAGATTGAGGGTTTTCAAATAACTTGCTCATTTGCATCGTAAACCGAGACTTTACCTGATGGCTATATTTACTTGACACACATTGGAACTATATACCCCGGTACACTGTTCCGCTAGTAGCTACACTACTGTTGGCTGCTGCTTTGTGGCACGGTGGCTCTTTGGTAAGAGGTCAGATTACGGGGTCGGGCCTCTCCCAAAGCAGCCGCTGTGGCTCAAGTAATTTGCAATTTCCGGGACATGTCACTCCAGACTTTCCTGACTTATACCATCTTCCCGTTAAAAACCGTTACATTTCTTAATCTTAAATCTGTCTAGTACAGCCTATGCATATATATATATATATAAAAATTCACGCGGTAACTCGCGGCCGCCTGCATATTCCAGCAGCGTGAACTAGACGCTGTGGCTCAAGGAGTGTCACTAGTTCTGGACCATCTGCCTGGAACAGCTAACCGCTCGAATCCGCAACAAATAGCAGTCGATCGATTTTAATGGGACTTGACACAACAATGTTTCTTGAGACGTACTCATCTCACTGAACAAGTCTCTAACTTTCCAGGCCGTGAAACTAGACTGCTTAAATACTACTACTACTACTAGCAATAGTAATAAAATAATAAAGTAGGCAGAGTGGTGTCGTTAGTGTTGGAGCTTAAGTGACTACGTTTGTGACTATAGTGGTCTAATTTTAGATATTTATATGACCACGTGTTTTTAAACACCACTGTATAAATGTTGCGAACACCCGAATAGGCCTAGGCCTACTACACAGCCTAGTGTGGGCTTATCCCGATTAGGGGCAATAATTGATTGTTCATAAGTAGTAGCGAACAACGAATCTTTATGAAACCCCCAAAGCGACCTGAGGCATAAATTGCAAGAAGAATAAATTTTGTGAGCTACACAATAGCACGAATCAGGTTGTTGCTGTAGCTCTGGTGGGGTGAGCCATCGGACTCGGACCACCAACAGACATCGATCTCTGGACAACCCCGGGGATACGTCGCAGCGCTCGTGAATAAGCTGGTGCATTGCGCTCAGCTTTACAGTGGCGCTTTAGAAATTTGGAGATTACGATTACGATCAGTGGCCATTCAAACGTCTAGAAACGGAAGCCAAGTAATCAATGCTGTTAATAAGTTTGTGGACAAGTTTTGACTACCTCTGTTTAAACTTTATATGAGCTTTAACTGATTTTCTCTTTTCTCGTCAAAATCTGATGGATTTTTAGTCATAGGCATTTTTATGGCATTAGATTTTCTATGAGCTGGCCAAATTTTAAGAACTATTGTGGTTAATGCCGAGTTTATCCTCCCAGGTTTATCACCATCTTTATATGTCACAAGTTCAGAATTCAATCCTCGACAATTTGAAGAGGAAGGTTAATCAGTGACGTATGGCCCCAAGGATTCATCCTAGTTCAAATTTATTTGCCCTTCAAAACAGCCCACGACGATCTGTGTAAGCCAAAAGCAGAACCGCAGAGGTCAGTACCTGCGCTATGCATGGTATCATAGACCTACCTTAGGCTTAGGGCTTTAATACCTTGCGTATTACTGAAACAGCGCTACAGAGATTTAAAAATTATATAAGATTAGGTAACAGAATGAATGAGCGAATGAGAGGATAGGAGAGTGTGAAAAGGCATGAGGCAGGATGAAAGGAGAGCAGGCACAAAGATTTTTAATTGATTAGGAGAATGCATGAGTGATTTTTATGCATGGTGTGCAGCAGAAAGGGTTGCTGATGTCATATATGTGTTAGCTATCGTACGAAAACAATGTTCTTACTGTAACACATTTGGGGCAGGAGGTGTGTGACGATATCTGTCCGACGCATTTGATTCTTGTTAAAGACCCGTAATTAAATACCAGCATCTATAGGCCACCAGCATCGTAAGGTCTAAAATACATAGATTGGGCTTGAGGAAGACGATTTGCCCTACTAGAATGCATTGATTTAAATAAGCTAGTTCAAATTTATTATTCCTCACTCATCCATTCCAGCGCCTCAAACCCTAGACATCGCTGGAAAGCTGTTAACACTCTCCTTCATCGCAAATCTCCCTCCTCACTGCCTAGCTCTATTCCATCCTCCTCTGTTGCTGATACATTCTGTTCATTTTTTTCAGACAAAATCTCATCCATTCGCTTTACATTACAATCTCTTCTAGACTCACTTACCCCCTTGCCTCCTCCAGCACTGATTCACCTCCTTCTCTCAACCCTACTCCTCCTACCTCTCAGTCATCGCTCCCAATTCTCTCTACTGCGTCTGAAGCAGAAGTGTCAATCCTCCTTAACTCTCTCCCTAACAAGCAATGCGAACTTGATCCTATCCCCTCCTCTCTTCTAAAAGACTGTGCCTCTGTCCTGGTTCCTTTAATCACCAAGATTATCAATCTCTCACTCTCTACCGGCAATTTTCCTATGGCCGTTAAGCATTCTGTTGTCACTCCCCTCCTCAAGAAAGCAAACCTTGACAAGGAAAACCTATCCAAGTATACCGTCCCATCTCCAATCTTTCCTTTCTATCTAAATTAACAGAACGAATTGTCCTTTCTCGGCTAACTGACTACCTCTCTTCAAATTCACTTCTTAACCCCCACCAATCTGGCTTCACTAAACACCCCGCCACAGAAACTTTACTTGCCTCTCTGTACAATAAACTGGTCTCTGCCGTCAGCCATCAGCAAGTCTCTTGCCTCTGTATTCTCGACATCTCCGCCGCATTTGACACCATTGATCACAGCCTCCTTCTTCAACGACTATCTTCTTGGTTTGGCGTCTCTGGCACTGCTCTACTCGGGTTCCAGTCCTACTTGTCTTCCCGATCCTTCTCTGTTAAAGCCTCCAGCCACTGCTCACAACCCCTCCCTCTTTCCTGTGGTGTCCCTCAAGGGTCCGTCCTGGGTCCTCTACTTTTCATCCTTTATACCACTCCTTTAAGTCATCTCATACAATCCTCCTCTGTCGACCACCATCTCTATGCAGATGACACCCAACTCTTCGTATCCTTCTCTCCAGGCTCTTTTTCCACCGCCATCACACAACTACTCAACGTGGTAAACCTTATTTCTCAGTGGATGTCATCCAATCTCCTCTGCCTTAACCCTTCCAAAACTGAATTCATCATCCTAGGCCTTCCTGATCAAATCAGGAAATCCCTGATCCTTCCATAAACCTTTCGACTAACTCATCGTCTCTCACCTTCACCTCTGACTCCCCTGTCCGCAATCTTGGTGTTATTTTCGATCCACACCTCTCCTTCTCTAACCACATCTCCAACCTCTCGCGCTCCTGTTTCATGCACATTCGTGACCTCCCACGCATACGACCCATGCTCGACCTTAAAACTGCCTCCACCATTGCTACCTCCATTGTTCATTCGAAGCTTGATTACTGCAATTTTCTTTTCCTCAACCTTGAATCCACCCAAATCAAGCGTCTACAGCTTATCCAAAACTCACTAGCCAGAGCTGTCACTAGAACGCCCAAACATCATCATATCACTCCCATCCTCAAATCACTCCATTGGTTAAAAATCCCAGAGCGAATCCACTACAAAGTCCTATCACTAACCTACAACTCCCTACAGTATTTCCAGCCCAAGTACCTTCGTGATCTCTTCACCATTCAGACAACCCGCTCCACCCGATCATCGTCCTATCTCAGTCTTTCTCGACCCCCAGTCACTACTCACCTCAAGTTCCTCAACCGGGCCATTTCCATCACAGCACCACGCCTCTGGGATGATCTCCCCCCTGAATTTCGCAGTTTCTTAGTTCCTCCATCATCATTGCAACCCGTCCTTCATCCTCATCCTCATGTTCCTCTATCTATCACCCCCGGGCTTTCCACTCAAAACTGAAGTCTCACCTTTTCAAATACTCCTACCATGACTCATCTGATATTCCGCCTTCCAATTATTCTCGCCGTATACACGACACCCGCCTTGACAGCTGCTCTGCCTCACCTGATCTGGTACCCTGGAAATCGGACTTGGACCTCTTTTGGACTACTCTCTGGAAACCCCCTTTGATTTGGTTTGCCCTCCTGGAAATCGGACTTGGACCTCTTTTGGACCACTCTCTGGAAACCTTCTGATCTGGTTCCCTGGAAATCGGACTAGGACCTCTTTTAGACTACTCTCTGGAAACCCCCTTTGATTTGGTTTGGCCTCCTGGAAATCGGACTTGGACCTCTTTTGGACTACTCTCTGGAAACCCCCTGATTTGGTTTGGCCTTCTGGAAATCGGACTTGGACCTCTTTTGGACTAACCTCTGGAAACCCCCTTTGATTTGGTTTGGCCTCCTGGAAATCGGACTTGGACCTCTTTTGGACTACTTTCTGTAAACCCCCTCTGATCTGATGTAGCGCTCGTGAATAGGCTGGTGTCCTGCGCATGGCCTTCGAGTGGCGCTTTAGAAGTTTGGAGAAATGTAAACACCATTTGTAAGTAATCATACAATGTATGGGTTCATTGACATACGCAGAATTAGGCTTCATGTCCCCATGTCTGCAAGATATCTCTGGCAATAGCATTGGTCTCCAGTCGCCTAGAGTACTGTAACTTGCGTCTTACTTGTATCAATAGGCCAAACTTGCTGAACCTGCAGAGACTTCAGAACTCTTCGGGTAGAGCCATTACTAATACATCCAAAATCGAACACAGAATCTCTGTGCTTAAAATTTTGCATTGGCTTCGAGTTCATCAGAGAATTAGTTTCAAATTAGAGCTCATAGTTTATAAAACTTTGTACTCTGGCCAGCCGTGCACAATACTTAAAATAGGTTCTTATTCCTCATACTTAAACAACTAAAATATTAAAACAAGTTAAACCAATAGGCCTACTTGGTTTTTGAAAAATTTGTGCTAAATCGGTTTGGAGATGGGAAGGTGGTTTTAAAACCAACATATTATTAATTACATTCAAGGTATAATTGGCAGTATGTTAAATTAATACTGATTCAAATTTTTGAAGTGTCTACAGTAGTGGAACGTAGCGTTTAGGTAAATTAAGTGAAGTAAGCTGGAATGGAAAATTCTTTATTCAACATCAGCCCTCAGAACCGTAGTCCCGGTTTTGAGGTACATTATTAGCTTACGCGCGAAAAGATAAATAACATTAGTTGCTGATGCCGTAATGCATTTAAGCATAAGTTCAAACGCCATTTAGTTGTAAATTTCACATGACACCCCACAACATACAAATAGTTACAAAAGTCCATATACATGTTTGCCTAGTAGGAGAGCGATGGTTAGGACGTGGTAGTTGAAAGTGTAAGTGATGCAGCTGTCACGTCCAACGGTCGACGCATGTGACACAGAAAATGTAGCTAAACAAATAAACAAAATAAATTCCAGCATATTAAACACTTGACTATCGCATAAATGTATACCATTTATCATATCGTGAAGTAGAAACTTTAAATCTTGAAAGATAAAGTTAAATAAAGAGCTCAAAAGAAACACTTAAAATGTAAACATTTTGACTACTGCATGCATACCCTACGAATCAATGTATCCGAGTCTGCAAGAAACATTTAGATATAAATAAATTATATATAAGACAAGATAAATTATTTCAATGTAATCACATAAATTTCTTACGTAATTGTATTTTGATGGCATTTGTACGTTTATTAGTTACTTTGGGAATAATTAATTTGTGCTTGCACTTAATATCAGAAATGAATTTGGCCACATTGCCAAAAACCTTAACTTCTGTAAAGTAGGTGAAACTACGGAGAAGCTAAATGCGTTTAACCGCTATTATTGCAATCATATTCGCACTGTAAGAATTAGTATTAAAGACATCATCAACAGAAATAGTTCAATTGGCATAAAACATGTGAGTTTGTAATGATGTAAACATTAAAAGTAGGCAGACTTTTCAAAAACGCTGCAGTTGGCCTACTTCTGTAGGCGAACAATACGATTTGACCAATTTTCATGTCGAGTTTCTGTTATTTTGTACCGTTATTTATCAGTTCCTTTTGGAATAATTAATCTGTGCTTAAACATGATATCAGTAGTAAACTACTTTAAGCAATCGATTGAAGGATAAACTTTAAAGACGAGCTGCACTGGATTCCTAGACGCCTTTAGTACACCCTCGTCGTTAAAGTGACAATAAATGTGATGTAAAACTGTTACTGATAGAGTGAACTGCTTACTTGTTGGTTTCCCATAGGGGAAACAGCCCACCTCATCGGAACCATCTTCACAGTCGTCTATGCCATCACAAACATTGAAACATGTCACGCGAGTTTCATTCGGACAAATGAGGCGGAATCGACAGGACTTCTGTACTGTAATTAAAGAGCCAGATAGTCAGAAGACATGCACATCATTATGGACATATGAACAATGGCATCTATATTTGAGACAGACATCGACAATTTCTAGTTTTTACATGAGGCCTAGTTGTTTAATTATTCTTGCACTTTAGGTCTAATTGGCTAAATAACTATTTGACTACTTGACTATTTCACTAATGGACTAATTGACAAATCGATTCATTAACTAATTGACTAATTGTCTACTTGACTGTGTCACTTACTTGAGTTGCATCCAGATTCATCGGCTCCGTCATCACAGTGCTTTACACCATCGCAGAACAATAGCTTTGGTAGACAATACATCGTATTTGGACAGGAGAAATAGTCGTCTAAGTAATAGTACTTACTTTCACTGCCTACAGAAAAAAATAAGCTCATCTTTTCAAATTTTCCGCATGTAACTCGCAAATAATAACAAGGACGACGCTCCCTTCCTTAATGATTATGGTCATGATGAAAATGATGATTGTCGTGCCTCTGCGTAAGCTGTAAGACTTTCGATATTAGGGGCAGTTTGTTTTCACAAGTCTGGTTGGCAAATGCAGTAGTGTACATCACATGGATACAAAGAAACACGTCTTACTGGTATCAGAATATTCCGTATGTAGGCCTACAAAACTTGCAGAATGGTCAGAATGCTTCAGCTACAGGCGTCATAACTAAAGTATCAGGGTAGAAGCTTGTAACTTTCATTCTTAATAAATTGTACTGGTTTCATTTCGAAATCGTATTATTGATATGCTATGATAGGGCCAACCCGGCAACCAATTAAATTCAACTTATCTATATTCTCCATTACGCATCTTTGTCGTCTAATATCGATATTCTGGTCAACCGATGAATGACTGCTCTTAAATCACATAATCTCTGTTCTCAACACTCCTGTGTAAAATTTTAATCTTTCGCATTCACGGGTGATCGTAATCGTATTTGTAAACTCGAAATTTCTAAAGCGCCACCTGAAAGCTAAGTAAGTAAGTAAGTATGTTCTTTAATGAACCGCCTGCAAACGCACTGTGGCTAACAGACATGTTATGCACAAAAGAGGCGCATGAAACAAAGAAAATATAATAGAAAGAAAAATGTCATTAGAAAAAAGCATAGTTGTAAAAAACGATAGAAACTAAATAAAAAACGGAAAAAATGTCGTTTTTCTCGAAAAAATAAAAACCGAGAAAAAAACGGAAAAAACGACAAAAGAAAATAATTTGACTTCCTCGCATCTTGTAGGCCCTACTGTAATTTAAGATTGAAAACCTTGTTTACAGAATTTAATCAGCAAATAGCACAACTTTATTAGTAAACACTAAATAACATCATTCTTGAACAATTATTTTATTTCTTATAGGTTTGGTTTAATAAGAAATTGAGAAATTAAAAATATTGAATTCTTTTCAAATTTAAATTGTGAACATAAGTCCACATAAGTCCATGCTGACTAAACTAACACAATTAAAAACTAAACGTGGTAGGTATAGATTATATAGTGTAAACTTTCTCACAGTATATAGATGCATTTCAATTTAGCCAATGCTGAGATTTTGTCTTTCTCGTTTATCAAAGTAATGTGAATCCATTCCGCACCCTTTTCTTTTGGCATTTTAGATAACTTAGAAATAACTTTGAAATTTTATTTCTTGTACTGTGCTATTTCTCAAAGTAGGCCTGTTTATTTCTCAAATGATGACGTGATTAGTGACGTAAACAGTGTTGCCAGAGCTGGGGATTTTTCCCTAGATCTGGGGATTTAGGCCTTCGTCTGGGGATCTGGGGATTTTTTGGACAAATCTGGGGAAATTTGACTATTTTGATCATTTGCATTGAAAATGTACGTATTTTGTGAGCACTGAGCATTAAAAACTATGTTTCTCTTGTTTTCTGCCCTGTCTCCAAGACATAATTGCTAAAGCGAAGATATTGTTGACGGCTTTCATGGCAGAACATAATACTGCGTTATTGCAAACTGATCATTTGATTGAATGTTGTAAACAAAATTGTTTCCAGACAGCATAATTGCTGAAAAATGTAACTGAAGCGCAATGCTGACTATGAGATGCAGTACAGCATTGTCCACTTTGAGTGGCTTGAAGTAATACACATTTGTCTGTCATTCATTTGCACTTTCTGCAAGTGCTGCCCGCAACCGTCTACCATCTTGGCTTGAAATTTTCATAAGGAATGCCTGCTTCTATTTGTCGCATAGTAGTAAAAGAAATCTCCAGTTCCAGTTAATACAAAATGTAGGCCTAGTTCAGGCCCAGAAACATAAGGTTTAGAGTTTGTGAAACACGCTGGCTATTCCGTGAAGCAGTCATATGATCAGTGATGAAACAGAAGTTGTCATTGATTTGTCGACTTGGAAGCCGACTCGCCGACAACTTTGAGTCTTTGACAAGTGAAATTTTCAAAAATAACAAGTCAGAATTTTTGTTTCCACTGATTTGAGGAATATTTTGTTACTAATGTAACTGTAAGTAAGTATTGTACTGTTAAATAGTGTTAAAATATCTCAAATCTATCAACGGAGTGTTAAAGAAAATTGTGTTTGTATAATCTGGGGATTTCTGGGGATTTTTTGGACCTAATTCTGGGGAAATCTGAAAAACCTTACTGGCAACACTGGACGTAAATTAGCTGAATCTTGAAAGTACGGAGACAACGTAAGGGACATCAGACAAAAAAATTAAACAGGAAATGAACAAACTAACAGACAGTAAATAAATAAATTTACATAAAAGAAATAAAAGACGGAAAGAAAACGGTAAGAAAAATAAAAAAAAGGAAAAAACGACGTTTTTTGGGAAAAAATAAAAAACGAAAAAAAACGATTTTTACAACTATGGAAAAAAGTCATTAGAACAAGAAGGAAAACGTCTCAAATACTCTAATTGCTCTAGTAATGGGACCAAGAGGACAGCCAAATCCTGGGAGAGCTTAATCACGAAACTCCATTTAAGACAATCTTCACGTCGAAAAGAATTCGTCTGGTTAGCTTGAGGGTCAATACTTAACAGGCAGACTTCTGAATGCACATATAGAGACACGTAAACACAGACGAAGACACAGGGTTAAGGTGAACAAAGAGAGACAGTTTAAAAACTTACAACGTTTATCGTCATATTCTGAGATCCAGATAAAGACAGCCGAGAACTCTAACGTTGTTCCAGGTTGAACGCTGTGTCTAAGATGAACGTAGAAACCGGATTCATCATAAATGGAAAACGGTGTCGTCAAGTTCTCCAGAGAAACTGCCACTCCATCAGATAACGGTCCACGGCGGATTTCCAGAGAATCTTGAATCAAGCATACGCCATGCTCTATACTTTAACAATATTGCCATTGCCTTTAGTCTTTTAGCCTCTTTTAGCACTTTAACGACGAAAGTGCATCAAAACTGACTAAGAAACCAATACAGCAAGTTGTTATAGTGTTAATTATTGAAGATGCTTTGACTCCTGCTGCGGATGCAATTTTCCTTTTGCTGCTATAAAAGTAAATCACAATAAAAAAACTCACGTAGGAAAATAAAGTAGAGTAATTTCATAAGACGTAAAAGGAGTTTGACTGTAGCCCACCTATGCTTGTTGCGGTGTCAACTCTAAGTTTGAGAAGAGTTCCATCCCACGGCTTGAGAAATATCCAGACGTAGTCGACGATGTCTTGACGAGAATGAAAGAAGCTCATTACACCTTCACGAACTGAATGCACCACTTCATTACGAACTGAAAATGACATTAGAATGTTAATGCATATTCATAAACGAATGAAAACATATCATATCGGTAGCAGGTGCAATGTGCCAAAAGAAAAACTGGTCATTAAACAATTTTGGTTCATCAATATCAAAGAACACTGAAGGAATCACTGAACAATCGAATGAGTGAACAATTGAACGAAGGGACGAGTGAATGAACAGACGGACGAGCGAAGAAATGAACCGATTGAATGTAATATTTATTGTTTCACTTATGAACGGAGTTATTAAGTGCGTGAGTAAAATGAGTTCAAGAATAAACTAATTAATTACTGCACGACTAAACGAATGCAGGAGCAAGCAACCGACTGAATGAGTGATTGAACAAGAAACGAGGAAACTGATGTATTATAATTAGAGACCCAGTTACATTACAATGAAATGTAATTCGAATGAAACCGAGACGATATATGTTAACTCGATACCTAATGTTGGTTTTTCTGGCCAACTGGAATCTGCGGTAAAACAAAAATAGACGCATTTAAAATTTACAGTTGAAAGTGTATAGCATTATAGAAGTAGCTTGCTACTGACGATATATACTATATTTCAATATTTGAATTCTTATAATTACAATTAAACTTTAAATAAACAAACACGAGTCATGCACCGCGCTGGCCTTGTGCTCAGAAGATTGGAAACGGTATTAATTCGATGAATCGGCATCAAAATAGGTCATATCTTCAAATACTCCGAGCTACTTCAGTGCACGCTAAAGAAGCAATTTGCCAGTCCTAAACTTCCTCATAATTTTATCTATTTCTTGTCGCAAAAAATAGGATCTTCTCTAAGCGACTGGCCTCGTTGTTAGGCAAAAGTCTTATAATTGTAATTGTAATTGTAATCTGACATCTAAAAGCGTTACCGGTACTTCAAGAAAAACTCATCAGTGGTGCTTCAGACTCGACCAGTTAAATTACTGTTGAATAATACTGACTTCAGGCGCTTGCGAAACTGTGGAAGGAAGACTTACCTGCGACGAACTCGTACTTGGCCCTGAATCCCAAGTATCGTCTCCGGCTCTGTAAATCTGTGTTTTCCAATGCTTTGTCGATGTCAAACATTAGTACTCTACCCGTTGAGACGACAATTGGACGACTACTTCGGTTATTGTAAGTCAGACTATTGTTATCCGAATGCACGCCATCCAAATATATCTGCCAAATATTTCAACATTCAGGTAAAGATATCACAGCGCCTACGCTGTTACAGTGACCAACATTGCAAGTGAGGAAAGCACGCATATGAAGCAAAATCCTGGTGCAGAACAACGAAAAATAAGCTGAAATGACAGCTTTTTATATACCAGGAAATTAACGCCAAACCTTATAATATCTCTAAAAGTCATAGAAGTGTATGCACAACAGAGGACTTTTAAAGAAATTTGTACTGGTGGAATATTTTGAAAACGGCGTAATTTTAAGTAAAAAACACAGAATCAGATAAATCTGGAAAAATAAATATATTTTGAAAGCGGCATAATGACTAGTTATTAATGAGGATTTCAACTTCAAGCCTCAAGGTCATAATAAAATAATGTCATTTATTTTAAACACTTCATCATTGGAGGCGACTCGTGGGACTAAAACGGCAAAATTTAATGGTGCGGAAAAGGGCATGAACTGATGGGGAATTTGAGAGGGCTGGTGGAGAACTTCCCACCAGTCAACATGTTAAAAAAATCCTCTGATGCATTGCACAGTAGAAAATACTGAAAAATCGAACACTGAGAACATAGTTTGCTTTGAAGACAGGTTCGTCCACTACTGACCTTGATCACAGCATTATCACCCATGTACCAGTCGGTAAAGACCAGACGGATGAAACCAGATCCAGTATGGACCAACTGGTAAGTATCAATGTCTCCGTTAGCAATGTAGTGCTCTGGAAAAAACGGACTTGAAATAACGCCCGATTCTCCAGTCGCACCTTGGAGCCTTACATACGTCATTTCAGCTGAAGTAAATTGTACACGTTTTCTTTAAACTGATCAACTGCACACACTGTTGTGTTGTTGTTGCTATTATCATTGCATTTTTAATCCGAGATTTTTTTATTGATATAATTTATTATGGTCCGCAAAGGTTCACCAGTCACTCTAGTACAGAGTAAAACGGGGAGGCGACCTGACCGACGTCTCTGTTGAGCGTAGACTCGGATCCGACCTGGGCTGGTGAACCAAAGTCCTCCGTGCCCACCTTCTCGTGGTGCGGACCGTTGGTACCCTTCCTAGGAAGGGGAACGAACGGGCACGGCAGGCAAAACCAGGGGAAGGCAATGGCAAACCACCCCTGTTAACTTGCCAAGAAAATCGTCATGACGGTGGAGTGTGTTCACCAGGACGATCGCTAGAGCTCCACGAGCTGACAGCACAAGGTGACAAGGTGATAATTTATTATAATTATTATTACGCATTTATTAAGCGCCATTATCTTATTACCAAGCATCAATCGATGACGCTGAGCAATTGTGCAGATCCGAAAGTCACAGAGGAGGTTCGAACTCGTACTTTCCGCCTTATAAGGTGAGCGCTCTAACCAATCGGCTACCCGTGTTTCACGCCCAATTATAAACCAGACGTCTGTGAACCCCAATAAGCATGATATTTGAATTCCTATGGATTATACGTGATAGGGACAAAGTTTCGAGTCTCGGAATCTTATCGCCACCGAAACTATATAAAGCACGTGTATAGACTATTTTATGACCTTTGACAATAGTTCAGAAAACACCAGCTTTCACAGAATTACAACAGCAGGTTAATGGTGACATGCACTAAACAGAGAAACGAGGATTACTACTATGCTTCATTTCTTCTTAGCTAAGTGACAAGTCAGGCTGCTGACAGAAGTATAAATAACGTTGCATCCAGTACTCAGCGCTCGTGGCCAAAATGTGTTAACAGATTGACTTGAAAAACTGACTACGTTGCAGAAATTTCACGAGAGAAGTCTTGGAAGACTTTATTACCAGGGGCATTCCATAGAGACCAAATATTAGCTGCATTTACCCAGTATGCAGTTTCTAGTTTCATTTGTGTGGCCGCATTACTTACGACGGAGGATTTTGTAATTGATTACAATGCTGCCCTCCTGCCTGCAGATCTTTTCATCAGGGTGTTTCCAGAAGCGCAGCCCCAGTCGTAGTGGATTACCGCCGTCGGCAAAGTCACCGCTATCCGTAACAAAATCTATCAGTCGGAAAAAAACTGATCCTTTGTCCAAATTCACGTCAACAAACCTATAAACGAATTAAACATCCAATAAGACAAACGTTGTAATTGGATGTTAGGCCTATGTCTATTCATGCCATTAACACTGAATTATTGCAGTGGTTTTATCTACGCAGGAGCGAGAAATATAATTGCCAATACTAATCGTAATCGAAGGCAACTGAAGTTAGGGCCCAAATGAAGCGCTAGAGAAATCTAAGCGCAGGCAATAGAGACAGTGGCAAGCAATTCAGAGGCAAGAAATCCAGTTGCCTGGATGAACAACCATCTATAGAACAACTCACAAAGACATACAAAGAGACAGAACTCTAGTAAAGTTTAGTTACTTTGAAACGCATGAATTTGTGGTGATATTGGTGAGTTGGACGCGACATCCACGGCAGACAAACAAATCCATTTGGCAGTTTTCAACGTCCGGGTCCTTAACTATACTCGTGACTTCGGGTGACGTAATCTGCCCTGTCTCGTTGAGGCTGTCCGTGACGTAGGTCGTGACGTTGCAGAAGACCAGGGTCTCTGCGTCCACCAGATTTCCTATGAGTCGAATCATAACACAACGTATCCATTAGAGATGTTGACACGGTTACAAGGTCCATATATAAGGTATACTTCTCTTATTACACGTTTCTTTCATCGTTGGTCTTCAGAAGTCGTTTTTCACTTTAATCTCGTTTGACCAGCACCCTGCTCCGAGATAGACGATAAGAAAGTGCCATTATTTGACGTGTAAAGCTTAATTAAGCATGCGTTGAACGGCCAGTAGTAATAGGCCTATAATGGCATATAATTGGCTTAACATCTAATATTATCTAATATTAAACGAAAGTCTTTGTTACCATGTAACTCCTAAATCAACCTGTATACACTTCTGTTCCATTGTTATTCAAGTTTATGGAGAAACATGCTTAGACCATAATGCATACAGGGTGGGCCAAAAAAAGTAACCCCTAGAGGTTTTGCTAATATTTCGTCCACAAGTAAGAATTTTTAAATCAAGTTTCACTGGCTTAAAAGTAATTCATATCTACGTATAACAGCAAAACTTCACCAAAATATTTCAAACAGAACCAAAGTTATGTCACTTTTACTGAGTCCACCCACTGTTTATTGATGATCCAAAAACATGTGACGCAACAAAAATGACAAAAAACGATTTTATTAAGTCACATCTCAAATAATTGGTAATATTTTGGCCAAAAGTAAGAATGTTTAAATCATTAAATGTAGTTATTATTATTATTATTATTATTATTATTATTATTATTATTATTATTATTATTATTATTATTATTATTATTATTATCATTATTATTTAGAAAAGAAACGGGGCACCAGCGTAACTGCACACCACTGTGACATCATTTAGCAAGACCTGATCGCTTGATCGTTGAGCGCGAGAAGTTCGCTTCACATGTTATGGTATTGGCTGGTAGGCCTATTTGTTTTGGTGGCAAAGGTCGACCGCATTTTGTTGATGAAAAGGCGAAGGTCAATGCTGCATATTACGTGTCTCGCCTGCTTCCAGAATTAATTTCTGATTGCAAGCGTCTGCGGTCAGCTGGATTCATCTTTCAGCAAGACGGAGCACCAGCGCATACTGCTTGTCTCACGCAAGATTGGCTCAATGTCAGTTGCCCTGGTTTCATTGAGAAGGACCAATTACCCAAAACTCTTTGGATTTGAACCCCTCTGGATTATCACGTATGGGGAGCTATGCTGGAGAAATACCACAATCTGTGACCAAAGTCAAAAACGATAAGAGAATTGAAGGTCGCATTGGAGTCGATATGGGAAGATTTACCTATTGAACCTATCAACAAGGCCATCACAACTGTACAAAGAGACTTAGAACATGTGTGGGTACTGGCAGTGGACATATTGAACACAAGTTGTGAAGCAATATCAAGTTTGTTTGATGCCAATTATTTGAGATGTGACTTAATAAAATCGTGTTTTTTGTACTTTTTTGTTGCATTACATGTTTCTGGACCATCAAAAAACAGTGGGTGGACTCAGTAAAAGTGATATAACTTTTGTTCTGTTTGAAAATTTTCGTGAAATTTGGCAGTTATACCTAGATATGAATTACCTCAGTGTAACTTGATTTGAAAATTCTTACTTTTGGCCGAAATATTAGTAAAAATCTGAACGGAATTACTTTTTTTGGCCCACCCTGTAGTTCATAGAAATTCTGAAGAACGGCACAAGAGTCAGTAAGGAACGAAATGGGAAACTATAAGTGCCGATGATTGTCTTCTACTTTCTTCAGCTCCTTTTTATCATCAGAACGAACATTTTAATTACAAGTTTATTAATAATTCACGTCAAGACATTAACGAACAGCTAAACTGTGTAAGTTATAATAAACTTTGAGACTACTCACTGCTTTGAAAAATGAAGTATGAAACAAATAAGAAGCAGGTCCACCGGAACGCTGTGAATAAAAAAAGCCACTCTGAAGTTTATATGGCACCTTTGCAAAAGATTATGATATAAAACCAACTTCGCAGTTAAAGAATGAACGTGCACATGTAAAGCAACCAACTGGACAGATTTAACACCAGTAACTTTCACCATTTTCACAGACTGATAGCCGAACTCTTCGTGGTTATGGCGCGTATTTTCATATTTTTGTTTTGCATTTTCGTTAAGCTCTATAAATTTTCAATTCTTACCACCCATAGTGCCTGCATTCTATGACGCTTTTGAAGGACAGAGCAGCCGACTAGTTGAGCGCTAGCCGAGCAGGCCAACACTTAAAGAAGTGTTGCAAGAGATGTTTCCTTGTTTAGATATCCTTTGCAAAGTCTAGACACACAGTTGCACAACGCCTTCCATTTATGGCAATTGTAATTGTATTTACAACAATTTATGTAGCATCGTCAGTAGCAAGGTACTTGCAGGATGCCTTACAATCCAGGACAGTCTCACGAGCGTCAAGAAACCAAACTGTGCTACAAAGTACAACTGAGTATAAGCTGCGTTTTATTCCTAAGTAGAGAGGGAGATAATACACGAGTTCGACGAATGCGACTGACTGCTGCCACATACGACGCTGTTGATGCTTTCCATTTAATAAAAGTGCTATATAAATATGAAGAAAAGTATACTGCACCCGTTCATCTGATTGTCTCACTCGAAAATGATTTTTTCTTGCTTCAAACTTTGACTTAACTTTCTATTCACATTTGTTCCCGCAGGCAGAGCCAACGTTGGTGTCCCGTCTATAATCCTTCCTTTCTATCCATCCATCCATCCACCCATCCATTCATTCATCCATCCATCCATTCATTCAACCATCCATCCATCCAACCAACCAGCCATCCGTCCGTCCGTCCATCCATCCATTTATCCATTCATCTATCTAACCATCTATCCAATCATCCATCCATCCATCCATTCATCCATTCAACCATCCATCCACCTATCCATCCAACCAGCCATCCGACCATCCGTCCGTCCATCCATCCATCCGTCCGTCCGTCCATCCATCCATCCGTCCGTTCGTCCGTCCGTCCGTCCATCCATCCATCGATCCATCGATCCATCCATCCATCCATCCATCATCCATCCATTCATCAATCCATCCGTCATTTATGCATCCATTCATCCATCCATCTATCCATCCATCCATCCGTTCATCCACCCATCCATCCGTCCATCCATCCTACTATCACCCATCCATCAATCCATCCGTTCATCGATACATCCATCCTTCCATCCATCCATCCATCCATCCATCCATCCATCCATCAATCCATCCATCCATCCATCCATCCATCCATCCATCCATCCATCCATCCACCCAACCCGCTCTACCCGATTGTTCTCCTTCTTTGGCTTCATTACAGTCTGTTAGATTTCTCCAACCCATCCATGTTACTCACTCTAACCCACCTAAATTTTACAAATTCTCTCGCCTTACATGTCACCTGTCGGCCACCAGGTGTCAATCACCATAGAGGGACTCTATCTATCACTGCTCAGGCTTTCCATTCAAACCTAAAGTATGACTTCTTTGACACTTTTTCATCCAATACACCGCCTACCCTTTTTTTACGTCACATCTCTTCTGTCTCCCACAGACTCTGGTCTTCAGCTATCGGAAATTTTACATTCAAGATATTTCTGGAAAACCCTCTTGACCTGACGCAGCGATCGTGAATAAGCGGTTGCCCTGCGCTAAGATTTTGAATAGCGCTTTAGAGTTTTTTATTTGCCAAAATAATGCAAGAAAATCAGGCCTTTTTATAGGCCACTCTTAATATTCATGCAGGCCTAACCCTGACAGGTTCATGTAGAATTACTGACAAAAATATTTCCTAGACCAACATACATTATTTGTTAGTAGGGCCTAGTAGTTCGCAAAATGTTCTCTGGACCTCTTTCTTACTCGTGATCTGCATGAGAAACGATCGCATTTTATTTGTACACGTAGCCCTACATTCATTGCCGCGTATTTACGGCCGCTGCAGCCTAGTAGTCGAGGATATCCTGAATGCTAGGGAACCCCGCATCAGACGCGGCCTACTTAACAATGCTTTTCATCCGCGCTGTTGTCGAGTAATTATAAATGTATAATATGTAAACGTTTTTCTTTAGCGACCGCATGACTTCAACCCTGCTAGTTGCGTTGACCTCTTGTCGCTCAGTCCAGGATATTCAAGACCCCATACAATAGCTCCAAGCACATTGTAGAAGCACAAATTACCGTCCATCCAAACAACAAACCATAGTTGTTAAAAACGATAGAAACTAAATAAAAAACGGAAAAGAACGTCATTTTTTCCCAAAAATAAAAAACGGAAAAAACGGGGAAAAACCGACAAAAGAAAATAATTTGACTTTCTAGCATCTTGTGGGTCCAACTGCAATTTAAAAAAATTTAATTTTTACCTTATTTACAGAATGTAATTAACAAATAACACAACTTATTTACAGAATGTAATTAGCAAATAACACAACTTTGTTAGTAAACACTAAATAACATCAATCTACAACAATAATTTTATTTCTTATAAGTTTGGTCTAATAAAAAAATTGATAAACTAAAACCATTGAAATCTTTTCAAATTTAAATTATAAACATAAGTCCACATAAGTTCATGCTGATTAAACTAACACAATTCAAAACTAAACACAGATATAGATTATAGTGTAAACTTTCTCACAGTAAATGCATTTCAATTTAGCCAATGCTGAGTTTTTGTCTTTCTCGTTTATCAAAGTCGCGTGAATCCAATTCAATTCAATTCAATTCAATTAGTGCTTTATTGATCCACAACGACATATAAACATATAATTATACAGCCACTGTAGTAAAGAAAAGTTTTAAAGGGAAAAGCATTGATGAGTATTATAAGGCACTACAGAACTGAAGGTGGGTCAATAGGAGGCCCTAAAAGGACCAGGGTCCCGCTAGGAAAGGCCCCATTTGCTAAGTTCAGTTCATCGATGGCCGTATTGAGCTATAGAACAACAAGCCTGTTACAAGTAGGTCGTCAAATAATCCTAATAGTAACGTTATCAAAACGGTCACCCTTCCATCCATTCATCCATCCATCCATCCATCCATCCATCCATCCATCCATCCATCAACTCACCCATCCACCCTTCCATCCATCCATCCATCTGCCCCCCCCCCACCGATCAATCCATCCATCTATACATTTATCCATCCATCCATTCATTCATCGATCAATCCATCCATCCAGCTCTATTCGATTTTCCTCTTCCTTCGACCCACCGACCCATCCATCCATCCATCCATCCATCCATCCATCCATCCATCCATCCATCCATCCATCCATCCATCCATCCATCCATCCATCCATCCATCCATCCATCCATCCATCCATCCATCCGTCCATCCATCCATCCATCCATCTCCATCCATCCATCCATCCATCCATCCATTCATCCACCCGCCCCCACCGATCCACCCACCAATCTATCCAATCATCCATCCTTTCATCCATTTCATCCATCCATCCATCCACTCACCCATGTATCCACGCACCCACCCTTCCATCCATTCATCCATCCATCCAACCGCCCCCTCGGACCCACCCATCAATCCATCCATCTATCCATCCATGTATTCAGCCATCCATCCATCCGTCCGCCAAACCATCCATCCATCCATCCATCCATCCATCCATCCATCCATCCATCCATCCATCCATCCATCCATCCATCCATCCATCCATCCATCCATCCATCCATCCATCCATCCATCCATCCATCCATCCATCCATCCATCCATCCAACCATCCATCCATCCATCCATCCATCCATCCATCCATCCATCCATCCATCCATCCATCCATCCATCCATCCATCCATCCATCCATCCATCCATCCATCCATCCATCCATCCATCAATCCATCCATCCATCCATCCACCCATCCAACTATTCATCCACCAATCCTTCCATCCACCCATCCACCCATCCACCCATCCATCCACCCACCCACCCATCCACCCATCCATCCACCCATCCATCCACCCACCCATCCATCCATCCATCCATCCATCCATCCATCCACCCACCCACCCACCCACCCACCCACCCACCCACCCACCCACCCACCCACCCACCCATCCAGCTGTACCCGATTGTCCTCTTCCTTTGGCTGTATTACAATAAGATTTCTCCAGCCAATTCATGTTCCTCACTGTGACTCTGGAAGAATAGCCCACCTAAATTTTACAAATTCTCTCGCCTACCATGTTACCTGTGGGTCATCCGCTGTCAACAATCACCATAGTGTCGCGGTCTATCAATCACCGCTCAGACTTTCCATTCAAACCTAAAGTATGACTTCTTTGACACTGATTCATCCAATACACCGCCTACCATTTTCTGCCTCAAAACTCTTCTGCCGGTATTGTACCTTCAAGGTATTTCAGGACAACCCTCATGACTTGACGCAGCGATCGTGAATAGGTGTTGTCCTTGGTTAAGATTTTGAGTAGCGCTTTAGAAATTCAAAAATAATACTACAAAATTCACGCAGGCCTAACCCAGTTAGACCTACGCTCACCTAGAATTACTGACAAACACATTTCCAAGACCAACAGGCATCATTTGTTAATGGTAGTTCGCAGAATGTACTCTGGACCTCTTTCTTACTCATGATTTGGATGAGAAACGATCGTTGTGTATTTGTACACCTACACTTATTGCTGCGTATTTTGCGGCCTCTGCAGCAATGAGATATAATATATTAAGATAAACACCTCTATACTCTGCAGCCTAGCAGTTGGGAAATCCTGAATAATGGGAAACCCCCGCATCAGACGCGGCCTACATAACAATGCCTTTCGTCCGCGCTATTGTCAATATCGAGTAATTGTTAATGTAAACGGTTTTCTTTATCGACCGTATGGCTTGAACCTGCTTGTTGCGGTAATATCTTTTCGCTCAGCCCATGCAGGACATTTTCCAGACCTCACAAACCTACAGCAACTCCAAGCAAACTACAGAAACACACATCGTTACTTTCGTCCAACCAATCCAAACAACAAACTACACCTACCACGTCTAAAGTAACCCATTCGGGTTACTTTGTGTTACTAGTTTGGGCTATTCATAATTAAATTAACAGGGGCCTAACACAAATCCAGACACAGGGTACTGAATAATTATCTCGCAACCAAAACACTACTAGTTGAATGATCGTAGCATACATGGAGGCAGCCTGTAGTGGTAAAATTAGAGGTGAGTGTACGCTACCGGTTAGTTTTCCGAAACTAATTATAGGTGAGTATACGAAAATGGTTAGTTTTCCGCAACACATTAGAGGGGAGTACATATATTTTGTGAGGTCTCTAGAGGTGAGTATACGCTGTATACCCGCGTATACGGTATACCCTCGACTACAGCCCTGCATGGAGGCCTATATATTCATAGAAATAGTTTACCTGTAATGTAATTGATGTCCATTTTTATTAAACCTTGTCAGAAATGAGCAGAACTTCTACCAGATCAAACTTCCCTAAACGAGGCACGCTAAATGACAACTCAATTCAAACTCGAGTACAGGCAGTAACTATAACAAGGACCTGTTCGCACACAAGAAATGTAACAGATGATCTTCTTCTCTCAGGGCACAGCCCTCACTGCGGCCTCAACTGACTCTGACTCTTCGCTCACGTGTTCTCTGCATATATATGCAACGGCAAATTCCGTCAACCAGATTCGGGACAATGCTGCGGTCTCAATATTGCAGCTCCTCGTGCGGCCAAAGAACAGCGTCTATTATTAAAAGCTCCGCCCATTGACAGACAACTAAAGGCTGGCTACTACTAAGCGATCAGTGGGTGGTGAACACCCATAGTTACTGCTTAAAGACACTGTGTCATAATAGAGATGACTAGCGTGGCCCTCCTTTCTCCATGCTTGGTATCGACACTACCAGAGCATGGTCGTGTCGCAAAAGAGACTATTCAAGAGAGACGCTACTTGTGTGCAATAGTAAATTAGCACTAAATACGTCTAAATATTGATTAGTAGAAACGTCACTTAGGCCTAATGAACTCCAGACATTTCAGAATTTCACAGCCGATGTTGTACTTCAGAACATGCTTAGTTTTGTGGCGACCTGGGCGGTTATTAAGACCGAATGCACCCAGTTCGCGAGTACTTGTTGGATTTCTTGAGGAAGCTCTCACACCGCAGATAAATCATATGGCGTCTTTCTCAAGTAAACATGATTACGATGTAGGCCCTAAATAACACCTCTCAATCAGGCTGCGAATACCCGATTAGGCCTACTACAGTGCCTGGCGTGGGCTTAGCCCGATTAGGTGCAATAAGCTGTTGCAATAAGTTGATTGCTCATGAGTAGTAGCGAACGATGGATCTTTATTAAATCTTCATGGGCGCCTCTGAATAGTTTATTTGGGCGCCTCTGAATAGTTTATGCTGTGAGAGGCGCCTTATAAATTACTAGATACGATACTGCTTTTCGTACTTTTTATTAATGACATAGACGATGGGATTTTATCTAAAATCTCTAAGTTTGCGGATGATACAAAACTATGTAGAACAGTGGATGATGAAGAAGAAGCAGAGATACTGCGGGAAGATCTAAGAAGAATGTTCAGATGGTCACAAGACTGGCAAATGCTCTTCAATTTGGAAAAGTGCTCAGTGATGCATATGGGGAGGAGAAACAACGAGTTTTCATATGAAATGGGGGGCACGGAGTTGAAAGTGAGTGATGAAGAAAGGGACTTGGGAGTGATTATGCACAAGAGTGCAAAACCTTCAAGGCAATGTGCTGAAGCAGCAAAAAAGGCTAATTCAACTTTAGGTATGATAAAAAGGACAATAGTCACCAGAGACAAAGATATAATAATAAGGTTGTACAAATCACTGGTTAGGCCACAGTTGGAATACTGCATCCAGGTATGGAATCCATACCTGAAACAGGACATGGAAAAACTGGAGAAAGTACAAAGAAGAGCTACGAAAATGATTTGGGGCTACAAGGATCTGAGCTATGAAGAAAGGTTGAAAAGGTGTGGACTAACAACATTGGAGAAAAGGAGGAGCAGAGGAGATCTGATTGAAGCTTATAAGATTATCACTGGAAAGGAAGCACTGC
>OY744611.1:31336602-31424102 GCA_963556255.1 Allolobophora icterica
ATACCATTTATCATATTGTGAAGTTCAAACTTTAAATCTTGAAAGATAAAATTAAATAAAGAGCTGAAAAGAAAAACTTTAAAATATAAACATTTTGACTACTGTATACCCAATGAATCAACGTAGCCTAGTCTGCAAGTAACATTTAGATAGAAATAAATTATATGAAAAGCAAGATAAATTACTTCAATGTAATCACATAAATTTCTTATGTAATTGTATTTTGATGGCATTTGTACGTTTATTAGTTACTTTGGGAATAATTAATTTAATCTTACACTTAATATTAGAATTGAATTTGACTACATTGCCAAAACCTTAACTTTTGTAAAGTAGGTCTACCACGGAGAGGCCAAAATTAATGCGTTTAACCTTTATTATTGCAATCATATTCACACTGTAAGAATAAGTATTAAGGACAGCACAACAGAGTTTGTTCAACTGGCATAAAACATGTCAGTTGTAATTAGGCCTATATAAACATTAGAAGTAGGCAACCTTTTCAAAAACGCTGCTGTAGGCCTACCTCTGTAGGGCAACAATACGATTTGACCAATTTTCGTGTTCAGTTTCTGTCATTTTATACCTTTATATATTAGTTCCTTTCGGAATAATTAATTTGTGCTAAAACATAATATCAGAAGTCAACTACTTTACTTTAAGCAATCGATTTGAGGTTAAACTTTAAAGACGAGCTGCACTGGATTCCCAGACGCCTTCAGTACACTCTCGTCGTTGAAGTGACAAGAAATGTAATGTAAAACTGTTACTGACAGATTGAACTGCTTACTTGTTGGTTTCTTAGTGGGACAGCCCACCTCATCGGAACCATCTTCACAGTCGTCTATGCCATCACACTTATTGAAACATGTCACGTGAGTTTCATTCGGACAAATGAGGCGGTATCGACAGGACTTCTGTACTGTAATTAAAGAGCCAAACAATCAGAAGAAATGCACATCACTGTGGACATATTATGAACAATGGCATCTATATTTGAGACAGACATCGACAATTTCTAGTTTTTACATGAGGCCTAGTGATTTAATTATTCTTGCACTGCTGAAAATATCTCTCTTGAGGTTTAATTGACTAAATAACTAATTGACTACTTGAACATTTCACTAATGGACTAATTGACTAATCGATTAATGAACTAATTGACAATTTGTCTTAGTTGACTTACTCGAGTTGCATCCAGATTCGTCGGCTCCGTCATCGCAGTGTTTAACACCATCGCACAACAATTCCTTTGGTAGACAATTCGTCGTATTTGGACAGGAGAAAGAGTCTTCGAATATATAATAAGGACCATCGCCTAAAGAAAGAAGTAATCTCACCTTTTCAACTTTACCGCAATTAAGTAGCAAATTATAATAACGAAGAAGCTTCCTTCCTTAATGATTTTGATCATGATGAAAATGATGATTATCATGCCTCTGGGTAAGCTGTAAGACTTTCGATAATAGGGGCGTTGCCTTCACAAGTCTGATTGGCAAATGCGGTAGTGTACATCGCCTGGATACAAAGACATCTAGACACCCGTCTTACTGGTAGGCCTATCACAATATGACGTACGTAGACCTACACAACTTCAAGAACGGTCAGACTGCTATAGCTACAGACGTCATAACCAACGTATGAGAGTCGAAACTGCAACTCCTACGCTTAAATAACTGTACTGGTTTCATTTCGAAATCGGATTGATATGTTATACTAGGGCCAATCAATTTAAATTCAACTTATCTATATTCTCCATTACACATCTTTGTCGTCTGATATCGATATTCTGTTCAGCTGAAGAATGACTGCTATTAGCTCACATTATCTTTGCTCTCAAAACTCATTGCTATGTAAAAAATTTTAATCTTTCGCATTCATTGGTGATCGTAATCGTAATCGTTAACTCCACATTTCTAAAGCGCCGCTTGAGAGGTGAGCCGAGGACACGAGATTATTCACGAAACTCCATTGAAGGCAATCTTCAGGTCGAAAAGAATGCGTCTGCATGGTTCACTTGAGGGTCGAGACTTAAAAGGCAGACTTCTGAAAAGACATAATAGAGACACGTAAAGACAGAGGAAGACCGATCAGGGTAAAGGTGAACACAGAGAGACAGTTTAAAAACTTACAAGATACATGATCGTATTGTGAGATCCAGACAAAAACAGCCGCGAACTCTATCACTGTTCCAGGTTGAACGCTGTGTCTGAGATGAACGTAGAAACCGGATTCATCATAGATGGAAAACGGTGTAGTCAAGTTCTCCAGAGAAACTGCCACTCCATCAGATAACTGTCCACGGCGGATTTCCAGAGAATCTTGAATTGAGCAAATACCATACTCTATATTTTAATTATTTTTGCTATTCTCTCTAGTATTGAAGTCTGTTTTAGCACTTTAACGACGAGACTGCACTAAAAGTCTAAAACTGACTGGGAAACCAATGCAGCTAGTTGTTAAAGTGTTAATTATTGAAGATGCTTTGACTCTTGCTGCGAATGTCATTTTGCTTTTGTTGCTATAAAAGTATATCACCAGTTAAGAAACTCACGCAGGAAAAGAAAGTAAAGAGTATTTTCATAAGACGTAAAAGGAGTATGACTGTGGCCCACCTATGCTTGTTACGGTGTCAACTCTAAGTTTGAGAAGGTCTCCGTACCACGGCTTATCAAATATCCAGACGTAGTCGATGATGTCTTGACGAGAATGAAAGAAACGTATTGCACCAGCACGAACTGAAGGCAACACTTCAGTACGAACTGAAAATGACATTAGAATGGTAATGCATATTCATAAACGAAAACATCATATCAGATAGTAGATGTACCAAAAAAAGAACTTGTCATTAAACAATTTTGGTTCAGCATCATCAATGGAAACTGAAGGAATCAATGAACAATCGAATGAGTGAACAACTGAACAATGAAACGAGTGAATCAATTAACGGACGACTGAAGAAACGAACGATTGAAATATTTATTGTTTCACTTATGAAGGGAGTAGTTAGGTGCGTGAACAAATGAGTTCAAGAATAAACTAATTAATTACTGCGCTAATTAATGAATGCTCATATAAACAACCGAATGAATGAATGATTAAATAAGAAACCAGGAAACTAATAATTATTACAGACCAGATACATTACAATGAAATGAAATGTAATTCGAATGAAACCGAGAAGATATATGTTAATGCGATACCTAATGTTGGTTTTTCTGGCCAACTGGAATCTGCGGTAAAACAAAATTAGACGCGTTTAAGATTTAGCCTACAGTTGAAAGTGTAAAACGTCCTAGAAGTAGCGTGCTACTGACGAGTGACGATACTATATAAATTGTTATAACTACAATTATGCTACACTTAAAATAAGCAAACACGAGTCATGCTGCATGACTCATGCACTGCGCTGGTCTCATGCCCAGGACATTAGAAACGGTAGCCTACTAACTTGATGAACTGGCATCAAAATATCCTATATCTTCAAATACTCCGAGCTACTTCAGTGCACGCTTGAAAAACAATTTGCCAGTTATAAACTTCCTCATAATTTTATCTATTTCTTGTCGAAAAAATTAGGATTTTCTCTAAACAACTGACCTCGTTGTTAGACTAGAGTCTTATAATTGTAATTGTAATCTGACATCTAAAAGCGTTACCGGTACTTCAAGAAAAAACTCACCAGTGGTGCTTCAGACTCGACCAGTTAAATTACTGTTGAATAATACTGACTTCAGGCGCTTGCGAAACTGTGGAAGGAAGTCTTACCTGCAACGAACTCGTACTTGGCCCTGAATCCCTTAGCGCGAAACCCCTCCCGGTCATCTGAGATTTCCAATGCATTGTCGACGTCAAACATTAGTACTCTACCCGTTGAGACGACAATTGGCCAAACACTTCGGTTATTATAAGTCAGACTATTGTCATCCGAATGCACGCCATCCAAATATATCTGCCACGTATTTGAAACATTCAGGTAAAGATATCACAGTGCCTACGCCCTACCCCGCGGCCTACTGCTACAGTGACCAACATTGCAAGTGAGGAAAGTACGCATATGAGGCAAAATCCTGATGCAAAACAACGAAAAATAAGCAGAAATGGCAGTTTTTTCAATATACCAGGAAATCAACGCAAAATCTTACAATGTCTCTAAAAGTTATAGAAGTGTATGCACATCAGAGGATTTTTAAAGAAATTTATACTGATGGGGATACTTTGAGAAAGACGTAATTTTAAGCGCGTAAGTTTAAGTCAAAAAGCACAGATTCAGATAAATCTGGAGAAGAAAATACATTTTAAAAGCGCCGTAATGAATTAATATTAATGAGGATTTGAACTTCAAGCCTCAAGGTCATAATAATAAATAAAATCATTTAATCACTTCATCATTGGTGGGACTGAAAAGTGAAAAATTCACTGGTGGGAAAAAGGGCAAGGACTGATGGGGGGAATTTGAGAGGGCTGATGGGGATTTTCCCCACCAGTCAACATGTTAAAAAATCCTTTGATGCACAGTGGAAAATACTGAAAAATTGAACACTGAGAACGTAGTTTGCTTTGAAGCCAGGTTCGTCCACTACTGACCTTGATCACAGCATTTTCAGCCATGTACCATTCGGTGAAGATCAGACGGATGAAACCAGATCCAGTATGGACCAACTGGTAAGTATCAATATCTCCGTTAGCAAAGTAGAGATCTGGAAAATACGGACTTGAAATAACGCCCGATTCTCCAGTCGCGCCTTGGAGCCTTACGTACGTCAGTTCAGCTGAAGTAAATTGTACACGTTTTCTTTAAACTGATCAACTGTACACACTGTTGCGTTGTTGTTGCTATTATTATTCCATTTTTTACTCAGTGGTATTTTTATTGATATTATTATTATTTATTATTATTATTATTATTATTATTATTATTATTATTATTATTATTATTACGTATTTATTAAGCGTCATTATCTTATTACCAAGCATCAATCGATGACGCTGAGCAATTGTGCAGATCCCAAAGTCACAGAGAAGATTCGAACTCGTATTTTCCGCCTTACAAGGTGAATGTTCTAACCAATCGGCTACATCTGTGAACCCCAATTGGACCACTATCTGGAAACTGATCTGGTACCCTGGAAATCGGACTTGGACCTCTTTTGGACTACTCTCTGGAAACCCCCTCTGATCTGACGTAGCACTCGTTAAAAAGCTGGTGTCCTGCGCTTGGCCTTCGAGTGGCGCTTTAGAAGTTTGGAGATTACGATTACGATTACGATTACGATATTTGTATTCCTATGGATTATACATGGTAGGGGCCATCCATATAGTACGTACGCATGGACGGGGAGGGGTTAACCCAATTGCGTGTGCTTGCGCATTCTTGCGTATTGGGGGTCTACTGATAATGTACGTACGCATTGGAAACGGGGGTTGGGGGTGGGAGTTAAACTTATAATTTGTCTATATTGGCCTTGAGATTGATTGGCCTTCAAGTGAGCAAGAATTCAATCTTTTTCAGCTATAAGGTACTACCAGGGAAAGTAGGACTGTGGGAGAGGTGTCACTTGTATACCACCTAACGGTCCTTACCTCTGAACGCTATTATTACACTATCTCACAGCTCAGCATTGAGTCCATGAATAACTCATCCATCAATCTGGCCTAAAGTGCAGACAGCCGCTGCCTGGACCTGTCGTACTGACACATTATGCAGCTGGTCTTGGGGGGGGGGTGCGTCAACCGTACGTATGCAGGTTAGTGAAGGTGGAAAAAAGTACGTGTGCGTACAGGGAGGAGAGTCCAGTTTTCTCGGATGTTTACGTAATGGATAGCCCCCAAGGGACAAAGTTTCGGGTCTCGGAGTCTTATCGCCGCCGAAACTATAAAAAGCACGTCTATAGACCACACAATCTACCATTTTCCTACCTTTGCCAATAGTACAGCAAACACCAGCTTTGACAGTATTACAACAGAAGGTTAATGGTGACATGCATTAAGCAGAGAAACGAGGATTATCACTATGCTTCGATTCTTCTTGGCTAAGTGACTAGTCATGAGGCTGCTGACAGAAGTAGCCTATAAATAACATTGAGTCCGTTACTCAGCGCTCATGGCCAAAATGTGTTAAGAGATTGACTTTAAAAGCTGACTACGTTGCAGAAATTTCGCGAGAGAAGTCGTGGAAGACTTTATAACCAGAGGTATTCTATAGAAACCAAACATTAGCTGCATATACCCAGTATGCAGTTTCTAGTTTCATTTGTGTGGCCGCATTACTTACGACGGAGGATTTTGTAATTGATTGTAATGCTGCCTTCCTGCCGGCAGATCTTTATATCAGGGTGTTTCCAGAAGCCTAGCCGTAGTGGATTACCGCCGTCGGTAATGTCGCCGCTCTCCGAAGCAAAATGTATCAGTCGGAAAAAAGTTGATATTTTTTCCAAATTCACGTAAACATACCTATAAACAAATTAAACATCCGATAAGACAAACGTCCTAATTGGATGTTAGGCCTATGTCTATTCATGCCATTAACACTGAATTATTATAGTGGTTTTAACCGTTTTATATACTCAGAGGCGAGGAATATAATTGCGAATACTAATCGCAATCGAAGGCAACTGAAATTTTAGATGAAAGGCTAGAGAAATCCAAGCGCATGCAGGGCACCAGAGACAGCGGCATCAATTCAGAGGCAAGAAATCCAATTGCTTGGATGAATAAGCAGCTATAGAACAACTCACAAAGACATACAAAGAGACAGAACTCTAGTAAAGTTGAGTTTATAGTTACTTTGAAACGCATGAATTTGTGGTGATGTTGGTGAGTTGGACGCGACATCCACGGCAGACAAACAAATCCATTTGGCAGTAGTCATCGTCCGGGTGCATGAACTCGGGTGACGTAATCTGCCCTGTCTCGTTGAGGTTCATGACCTCGGGTGACGTAATCTGCCCTGTCTCGTTGAGGCTGTCCGTGACGTATGTCGTGACGTTGCAGAAGACCAGGGTCTCTGCGTCCACCAGATTTCCTATGCGTGGAATCATAACACAGCGTATCCAGTATATCTATATTTAGGCCTACATTTACAAGGTCAATATAAGACATAGCTCGCTTATTACACGTTTCTTTCATGATTGGTCTTCAGAAGCCGTTTTTCAATTAAATTCCCTTTGACCAGTATCCTGCTCCAAGATATATAGACGGATTGGAGAGCGTTATTATTTGACGCGCAAAGCTTAGTTAAGCATCCGCTGTGAGGTTGGTAATACTGGCATTCTCACTGATTTATTATTATCTTTAACTGAAATTCTGCTAACACGTGACTACAATCAACCTCCATTTCTGCAGCACTGCTGTTCAAATTTATGAAGAAACACGCTTGGATCATAGTTTAGACAAATTCTGAAGAACGGGGAAACTAGCTGCTGATAAGTGTCGTTTACTTTACTCAGCTCCTTTTCATCATCAGAACGAACATTTTAATTACAAATTCATTAATAATTCACGCCAAGACATCAATAAAGAGCTAAGCTGTAGGCCTAATAAGTTATGTAAACTTTGAGACTACTCACTGCTTTCGAAAATGAAGCATGAAACAAATAAGAAGCAGGTCCACCGGAACGCTGAGAATAAATAAAAGCCACTCTGAAGTATATATTGAACCTTTGCAAAAGACTATGATATAAAACCAACTTCGCAGTTTCAGAAAGAGCGTCGAAAGCAACCAACTGCACAGATCTAACACCAGTAACTTTCAGCGTTTTCACAGACTGGTAACTCTTCGTGGTTCTGGGGCGTATTTTAATATTTTTGTTTTGCATTATCCTCTAGCTCTACAAAGTTTCAAATCTGACCCCATACTGCCTTCATTCTATGATGTTTTTGAAGGACAGAGCAGCCGACTAGTTGACCGCCAGCCGTGCAGGCCTAACACTCAATGTAGCATTGCAAGAGATGTTCCGTTTTTACATAATCATTTGCAAGGCTTAGAGACACAATTGCACAACGCCTTCCATTGATGGCAATTGTAATTGTGTTTACTAAAATTTATATAGCATAGCATCGCCAGTAGAAGCCGACTGAAGGATGCCTTACAATTCAGAACTTCAAAGTCTCACGAGTGTAAAAAACAAAACTGTGCTACAAAGTACAATTAAGTAGGCCTATAAGCTACGTATTAGGCCTAAGCAGAGACGGAGAAAACACACGAGCTCTACGAATGCGACTGACTGCTGCCACATACGACGCTGTTGATGCTTTCCACTTAATAAAGGTGCTACATAAATATGAAGAAAAGTATACTGTACCCGTTCATCTGATTGTCTCACTCGAAAATGCTTTTTCCAGCTTCAAACCTTGACTTATCTTCCTATGCACAGTCCTATGCACATTCATTCCCGCAGGCAGAGCCAACGTTATTGTCCATCTATATCCCTTCCTTTCTATCCATACACCCATTCATTCATCCATCCATCCATTCAACCACCCATCCATCCAACCAGCCATCCGTCCATCCGTCCATTCATCCATCCATCCGTCATCCATCCTTTCATCAACCCATCTGTCATCCATCCATCCATCCATCGATTCAACCATCCATCCATCCGTCCTTCCGTCCGTCGGTCCATCCATCCATCATCCATCATCCATCCATTCATTAATCCAACTATCATCCATCCATCTATCAATCATCCATCCATCCTTCCATCCATCCATCCATCCATCCCGCTCTATCCGATTGTACTCTTCCTTCGGCTTCATTGCAGTTAGATTTCTCCAACTGATTCATGATACTCAGTGTAACCCTGGAACAATCGCCCATTTAAATTTTACAAATTTTCTCGCCTTCCATGTCACCTGTTGGCCATAAGGTGTCAATCACCATTAAGGGGCTCTCTGTCTATCACCACGCAGGCTTTCCATTCAAACCTAAAGGATAACTTCTTTGACACTGATTCATCCAATACACCGCCTACCCTTTTTACGTCACAACTTTTCTGTCTCCCACAGACTGTGGTCTTCAGCTATCGGAAATTTTACATTCAAAAGGTATTTCTGGACAACCCTCGTGACTTGTCGCAGCGATCGTGAATAAGCTGTTGCCCTGCGCTAAGATTTTGAAGAGCGCTTTAGAATTTTTTAATTTGCGACAAAAATACTAAACAATCAGGCCCCTTTATAGGCCTCTCCTAATATTCATGCAGGCCTAACCTGTCACGTTCACGTCGAATTCCTGACAAAAAATGTTCCAAGACCAACAGGCATTATTTGTTAGTTGTAGTTCGCAGAATGTACTCTGCGCCTCTTTCTTACTCATGATCTGCATAAGAAACGATCGCATTTTATTTGTACACGTAGTAAGCCTACATTCATTGACGCGTATTTTACGGCAGCTGCAGCCTAGCAGCACAGTATAAATATTTACACAGTACGTCGACTCGCATTGCTGCATGTTGACTAGTTTTTCTGGTGACGCCATTTTGAAAGTGGGATTTTGAATTATAGATTGAAGCTGATATAAACGTTAAAAATAATATTGTTAATTCTAATGAAGTCCTCAATGTTGTTGTAACGTTTAAAAAATATTTAATGTGATGGAGTCCGGTGTATCGGTGTGTAAGCGACTTAAACGAACACAACTGAGTCCCACTTTCAAAATGGCGGTCGGTCACACGTTCTGACTGCTGCAGCGGCCGTGAGTCGACATACTGTGCAATTATTTATACTGTGCTAGCAGTCGGGAAATCCTGAATGACAGAACACCCCCGCATCAGACGCGGCCTACTTAACGATGCTTTTGGTCCGCGCTATTGTTGAGTGATTGTAAATGTCTATGTAAATGTTTTTTCTTTAGCGACCGTATGGCTTCGACCCTGTTTGTTGCGATGACCTCTTGTCGCTCAGCCCAGGACATTCAAGACCTCATACAACAACCACAAGCATATTGCAGAAGCGCAAATAACCGTCCTACCAATCCAAACAAGAAACTACACATACAACGTCTAAAATAACCCATTAGGGTAACTTTGTGTTACTAGTTTCTGTTACTTATTGCTAAATGAATTAATCGATCAATCAACTAAGCATTTATATAGCGCCGCTTCTTGGCAACTATTCAGAGGCGCTCCCAGCCCAAACCCGAGGAAAGAAAACAGCTTTTAGAGCAGAGAAGAACGCGATGGACGAGTCTCTAGGAAGATACCGCAACTCAGGAGGAAGTTCGTTCCAAATTGAGGGTCCAACCAAGGAGAAAGCATGCTGCTGCATAGCAGGGTGCGTGCAAAAGGAACACAAAGGTCACCACGGGCGGCAGAGCGTAGAGAGCGGTGCCCAGGTGGAACGAAGGCGCGAGAACAAAGTTCGCACAGATAGGAGGAAGCACGGCCAAGCTGACATTGCCAAACGATGGAGGCGACCAGGTAAACGATGCGTTGCCAGAGTGGTAATCAGCGGAGAACATCACGCATGTATTCAGAGACATGACCGAATTTAGAAATGTGCCCGACCAAGCGCGCAGCAGAACACAGTAAGCGTAAATAAGTAAAACAAACCCAGGCACAATCTACTGAATATTGTCTCGCAACAAAAAACTAAAAGAACTTTCATAACATGTCATGTCATAGAAATAGTTTACCTTTAATGCTGTTGGTGTCCATTTCCATGAAATCTTGGCAGAAATGAAGAAACTTCTACCAGATCAAACTTCCCTAATAAACGCTAAATAATAGCTTAGATCAAACTCGAGCGCAGGCCAGTAACTTTAACTGGACCTGATCATATACATGAAAATAATCTAACAGATGATCTTCTTCTCAAAGGACACAGCCCTCACTGCGGCTAAGACTGACTCTGACTCTTCGCTCACGTGTTCTCTGCTTATGTGCAACGGTGGGTTCAATCAACCAGATCCGAGACAATGCTGAGGCCTCAACATTGCAGCTCCACGTGCAGCCAAAAAACAGCGCCTATATTTAAAGCTCCGCCCATTGACAGACCAACTAAAGGCTGGCTGTTGCTAAGCAACCAGTGGGTGGTGAATATCTAAAACAGCGGCGCCAACTATGTTTGGAGACCCGTCAGTAATGATACATGATATGACATGACAGTATGTTTATGTCTAACAGATCACTGGAATAAAATTGATTTAAATAAGCTAGAAAATGAGATCTTGGCATATCCGTTGTGGATAAATCTCCAGCGCAAACAACCAATGAGTTGACTCTGCAGTTTCAGTCTACTTTAAGTGAGCTGCTTGATAGGCACACTCTTTTTTAGACTAACACAACACCCCAACCTTAGTTTAACTCTGCCATTTCTGAGGCTAAGCGTCGAAGAAGTCAACTGGTGTTCGAGTTGCCTGCTACTGCATGGCACTCAACGCACCACTGATAGCGCAAAATTTAAGTAACAGTGCAAACGTGTGTGAAAACTTGTTTCATCTGCCAAATCTGCATAGTTAGCTAATTTAATCGCTGCATCACCAAAGACCTTGCCTTAAATAAATTGTTACATCGGGAGAAGTTACATTTGTTCCCTACTGTGTGCTTAGTTTGCAGGTAAATTCGTTTTTGCAAACCAAGTTTCGGGTATACGGCTTAAATTGGTCACATCATTTGCATTAGACAAATTCCTCCATCCAAATTCTACACCTCCTGTCGTGGACTACTTCTGCCAACTACTCTGGAAGAGATTCGAACACTTACCTTTTCCTCGCCAATCAAAGCCGGTCGCCTTGACACCATTCCTACATGGTTTCTCAAAGAGTGCTTTATGTCCTGGGTCCAACAATCGCTTATCAATTTTTAATTGTACAAAAGACCCTTTCCATCAGAATTTGCTCATGCCATACTTCATCCGCTGCTCTAGCCACCTTTTCCTGACTCTGATGATCTGTCAAATAAGTACAGGCCAATCTGAACCTTGAATTTTATAACTAAAATTTTTGAACGGATAGTCATGAATCGTATGCAAACTCATCTATCGTTAAACTTACCGATCTCCACCTTTCCGTCTGCATAATGAGTTTCACTCAACAGAATCCACACTTCTTACTGTTCATAATGACATCATATGCTTAATGGACAGGGTAAGGTGACAGCAGTTTCTCTTCTTGACTTGTCTGCTGCTTTTGATACTGTGGATCATGCTCGTCTTCTTCATCGTCTCAAGCACTGGCTTCGTATCTCTGGTCCTGCACTAAATTAGTTTAACACTTATCTTAGTCCACGCACTTAATTAGTGTATACATTTAAATGGTAATTATTCATCTAGCAATTTGATGGCATGCGGTGTTCCACAGGGTTCTGTGCTTGATCCTCTTTGTTTGCATCATACACCACACCAATAGGAACATTGCTGGATAATCATTCCCTTGGATATCATATCCATGCAGACGATACTCATATCTACATTTCATTTGGCAGTCTGTCTTGTGACACATATGTGCAGCTATTGTCTGCTGTCTTTGATGAGGTACAGTCTTAGATGGCAGCAATAAACTCCTCCTTAACCCATTGAATTTCTGCTACTGGGCACTCCATAGTAACTTTAAAAATTTGATTGGCTTAAGTCATTGAAACTGGGTGAGTCAATGGTTGACCTGGCAGACGCTGCCCGTAACTTTGGCGTTTTTTTGTCAAATTCTACCATGACTCTCGCTAGCCATGTAAACAGTATTTGTAAGTCATCTTATATGTTTATTGACATACGCAGAATTACGCATTATGTGCCCATGTCTGCAAGATATCGCTGGCATTTGCATTGGTCTCCAGTCGCCTAGAGTACTGTAACTTGCTTCTTACTTGTATCAATAGGTCAAACTTGCTAAACCTTCAGAGACTTCAGAATTCTTCGGGTAGAGCCATAACTAACAGGCCTACATCCAAAATCGAACACAAAATCCCTGTGCTTAGATCTTTACATTGGCTTCGTGTTCATCAAAGAATCAGTTTCAAATCAGAGCTCATAGTTTATAAAACTTTGTACCCTGGCCAGCCGTGCACAATACTTAAAATCAGTTCTTATTCCTCAGACTTATCTAACTAAAATATTAAAATGCTGAACCAATAGGCCTACTTGGGTTTTGAAAATTTTGTGCTAGATCGGGTTGGAGATAGGGAAGGTGGTTTTAAAACCAGCATATTATTAGTTACATTCGAGGTATAATTTATGTTAAATTAATACTGATTAAAAATTTTGAAGTGTCTACAGTAGTGGAACGTAGCGTTTAGGTAAATTAAGTGAAGTAAGCTGGAATGGAAAATTCTTTATTCAACATCAGCCCTCAGAACCGTAGTCCCGGTTTTGAGGTACACTTTTAGCTTAGGCGCCAAAAGACAAATAACATCAGTTGATGATTGCCATTATGCATTTGAGCAAAAGTTCAAAAGCCATTTAGTTGTAAATTTCACGTGACACCCCACATTCCACATTATATAAATAATTACAAAAGTCCATGTACATGTTTGCCTAGTAGAAGAGCGATGGTTAGGACGTGGTAGTTGAAAGCGGACGACGCATGTGACCCAGAAAACGTAGCTAAAGAAATAAACAAAATAAAATCCAACACATTAAACACTGGACTATAGCGTAAATGTATACCATTATTGTGAAGTTCAAACTTTGAATCTTAAAAGATAAAATTACATAAAGAGCTCAAAGAAACACTTAGCAATGTAAACATTTTAACTACTGCGTATACTGTACGAATCAATGTATCCTAGTCTGCAAGTAACATTTAGATAGAAATAAATTATGTGAAAGACAAGATAAATCATTTCAATGTAATCACATAAATTTCTTACGTAATTGTATTTTGATGGCATTTGTACGTTTATTAGTTACTTTGGGAATAATTAATTTATGCTTACACTTAATATCATAAATCAATTTGGCTACATTGCCAAAGCATTAACATTTGTAAAGTAGGTGAAACTACGGAGAAGCTAAATGCGTTTAACCGCTATTATTGCAATCATATTCACACTGTAAGAATTAGTATTAAGGACAGCACAAAAGAAATAGTTCAACTAGCATAAAACATGTGAATTTGTAATTATATAAACATTAGAATGAGGCAACCTTTTCGAAAACGCTGCCTTTGGCCTACTTCTTAAGGGCAACAATACGATTTGACCAGTTTTTGTGTCGAGATTCTGTCATTTTGTACCTTTCTATATAAGTTCCTTTTGGAATAATTAATCTGTGCCTAAACATAATATCAGAAATCGACTACTTTACTCTAAGGCAATCGATTTTTTAAGGTTAAACTTTAAAGACGAGCTGCATTGAATTTCCAGACGCCTTTAGTACACTCTCGTCGTTAAAGTGACAAGAAATGTGATGTAAAACTGTAACTGACAGATTGAACTGCTTACTTGTTGGTTTCCCATAGAGGAAACAGCCCACCTCATCTGAACCATCTTCACAGTCGTCTATGCCATCACAAACATTGAAACATGTCACGCGAGTTTCATTCGGACAAATGACGCGGTATCGACAGGATTTCTGTACTGTAATTAAAGAGCCAGATAATCAGAAGAAATGCACATCATTATGGATATATGAACAATGGCATCTAGGCCTACATCTGAGAAAGACATCGACAATTTCTAGTTCTTACATGAGGCCTAGTGGCTTAATTATTCTTGCACTTTAGGCCTAATTGGCTAAATAACCATTTGACTAATTGACTATTTCACTAATGGACTAATTGACAAATCGATTCATTAACTAACTTAACTAATTGTCTACTTGACTGTGTCACTTACTTGAGTTGCATCCAGATTCGTCGGCTCCGTCACCACAGTGCTTTACACCATCGCAGAACAATCCCTTTGATAGACGATACGTCGTATTTGGACAGCAGAAAAAGTCGCCTAGGTAATAATTCTTTTTGCCTACAGAAAGAAATAAGCTCATCTTTTCAACTTTTCCCACACATAACTAGCAAATAAAAATAAGGACGACGCTCCCTTCCTTAATGATTATGATCAGGATGAAAATGAAGATTATCATGCCTCTGGGTAAGCTGTAAGACTTTCGATATTAGGGGCAGTATGTCTTCACAAGTCAGGTTGGCAAATGCAATAGTGTACATCACCTGGATACTGGATACAGAGAGACAGGTATACAGGCGCCATAACTAAAGTATCAGAGTAGAAGCTTGTAACTCTCATTCTTAATTTCTTAATTAATTGTACTGGTTTCATTTCGAAATCGGATTGATTTGTAATAGAACCTCCCAGTCGTCGTAACCAAAGTATCAGAGTCGAAGCTGCAACACCTAAATTACTATAGCCTATCTGGTTTCATTTCGAAATCGGATTGATATGTTATACTAGGGCCAACCAATTTAAATTCAACTTATCTATATTCCCAGTCATTCCTCTTTGTCGTCTGACTTCCATATTCTGTTCGGCTGAAGAATGACTGCTCTTAGGTCACATTATCTTTGCTCTCAAAACTCATCGCTGTGTAAAATTTTTAATCTTTCGCATTCATAGGCGAACGCAATCGTAATCATAAACTCCACATTTCTAAAGCGCCGCTTGCAAGCTAAGCGGATGGCTGCGATGGCACCAGATTATTCACCAGTCTTCAAGTCTAAAAGAATGCGTCTGGTTCACTTGAGGGTCGAGACTTAACAGGGAGACTTCTTCTGAACGGACATATAGAGACACATAAACACAGACGAAGACAGATCAATCAATGTAGGGTAAAGGTGAGCACAGAGAGATAGTTTAAAAACTTACAAAGAAAGTCGTCGTAGTCTGTGATCCAGATAAAGACAGCCGAGAATTCTATCGTTGTTCCAGGTTGAACGCTGTGTCTGAGATGAACGTAGAAACCGGTTTTATCATAAATGGAAAACGGTGTCGTCAAGTTCTCCAAAGAAACTCTTACTCCGTCAGATAACGGTCCACGGCGGATTTCCAGGGAATCTTGAATCAAGCAAACGTCATGCTTTATATTTTAACAATATTGCTATTGCCTTTAGCCTTGAAACCTCTTTTAGCACTTTAACGACGAGAGTGCATTAAAACTGACTAAGAAACCAATACAGCAAGTTGTTATAGTGTTAATTATTGAAGATGCTTTGACTCCTGCTGCGGATGTAATTTTTCTTTTGTTGCTATAAAAGTAAATCACCAATCAAGAAATTCACGTAGGAAAAGAAAGTAAAGAGTAATTCCATAAGACGTAAAAGGAGTTTGACTGTAGCCCACCTATGCTTGTTGCGGTGTCAACTCTAAGTTTAACGGTTCCGTACAACGGCCTGAGAAATACCCAGACGTAGTCGATGATGTCTTGACGAGAGTGAAAGAAACGTATTGCAGCTTCAGGAACTAAATGCAGCACTTCATTACGAACTGAAAATGACATTAGAATGGTAATGCATATTCATAAACGAATAAAAACATATCATATCGGAAGCAGGTGCAATGTACCAAAAGAAAAATGGTCATTAAATAATTTTGGTTGAGCATTATCAATGGACACTGAAGGAATCAATGAACAAACGAATGAGTGAACAATTGAACGAAAGCACGAGTGAATCAAATAAACGGACGAACGATTGCTTGTTTCACTTATGAAGAAAGTACTTCGGTGCGTGAGTAAATGTGTTCAAGAATAAACTAATTATTTACTGCACGACTAAACGAATCCAGGAGCAAGCAACCGAATGAATGAATGATTAAAAAATGAACCAGGAAACTAATTACAGACCAGATAAATTTCATTCGAAAGAAACCGAGACGATAAATGTTAATTCGACACCTAATGTTGGTTTTTCTGGCCAACTGGAATCTGCGGTAAAACAAAATTAGACGCATTTAAGATTTACAGTTCAAAGTGTAAAGCTTCCTAGAAGTAGCTTGGCACTGACGATACTATATTTAAATTGCGCTGGTCTTGTGCCCAGAAAATTGGAAACGGTAGAAACTCGCTGAATTGGCCTCAAAGTATTCTGTATATTCAATTATTCCGAGCTACTTTAATGCACGCTTGAAGAACAATTTGCCAGTTCTAAACTTCCTCATAATTTTATCTATTTCTAGTCGAAAAAAATTTAGGATTTTCTCTAAGCGACTGACCTCGTTGTTAGGCAAAAGTCTTCTAAGTTGTGCTTCTGACCCAACAAGTGAAATTACTGTTGAATAATACTGACTTCAGGCGCTTGCAAAACTGTGGAAGGAATTCTTACCTGCAACGAACTCGTACTTGGCCCTGAAGCCCATAGAGCGTGACGGCTCCCGTTCACCTGAGATTTTCAATGCATTGTCGACGTCAAACATTAGTACTCTACCCGTTGAGACGACAATTGGCCAAACACTTCGGTTATTATAAGTCAGACTATTGCTATCCGAATGCACGCCATCCAAATATATCTGCGACATATTTCAAACATTCAGGTAAAGATATCGCAGTGCCTACGCCCTACCCAGCTACAGTGACCAACATTGCAAGTGAGGAAAGTACGCATATGAGGCAAAATCCTGATGCAAAACAACGAAAAATTTATAAGCAGAATGATAGTTTTTTCCATATACCAGGAAATAAACGCAAAATCTTACAATATCTCTAAAAGTTATAGAAGTGTATGCACAGCAGAGGATTTTTAAAGAAATTTTAACTGATGGGGATACTTTGAAAGAGACGTAATTTTAAGCGCGTCACTCTAAGTCAAAAAGCACAGAATCAGACAAATCCGGGGAAGGAAATACATTTTCAAAGCGCCATAATGAATTATTATAAATGAGGATTTGAACTTCAAGCCTCGTGGTCATAATAAAAAATAAAATCATTTAATCACTTCATCATTGGTGGAACTGAAAAGGCAAAATACTCTGGTGGGGAAAAGGGCAAGGACTGGTGGGGGGAATTTGAGAGGGCTGGTGGGGAATTTCCCCACCTGTCAACATGTTAAAAAATCCGATGATGGACAGTAGAAAATACTGAAAAATTGAACACTGAGAACGTATAGTTTGCTTTGAAGCCAGATTCGTCCACTACTGACCTTGATCACAGCATTTTCAGCCATGTACCATTCGGTGAAGACCAGACGGATGAAACCAGATCCAGTATGGACCAACTGGTAAGTATCAAAATCTCCGTTAGCAAAGTAGACATCTGGAAAATACGGACTTGAAATAACGCCCGATTCTCCAGTCGCGCCTTGGATCCTTACGTACGTCATTTCAGCTGAAGTAAATTGTACACGTTTTCTTTAAACTAATCAACTGCACACAATGTAGCGTTGTTGTTGCTATAATTAATTATTACATTTTTTATCCCGAGGTATTTTTTATTGATATTATTATTATTATTATTATTATTATTATTATTATTATTATTATTATTATTATTATTATTATTATTATTATTATTATTATTATTATTATTATTATAATTATTATTATTATTATTATTATTATTATTACGCATTTATTAAGCGCCATTATCTTATGGCCAAGCATCAATCGATGACGCTGAGCAATTATGTAGATTCGAACGTCACAGAGAAGGTTCGAACTCGTACTTTCCGCCTTACAAGGTGAGCGCTCTAACCAATCGGCTACCGTGTTTCACGCCCAATTATAAACCAGACGTTTGTGAGCCGCGATGTTTGAATTCCTATGTATTAGGCTCAGTAGGGACAAAGTTTCGAGTCTCGGAATATTATCGCCACCGAAACTACATAAAGCACGTCTACCATTTTCCGACCTTTGCCAATAGTTCAGAAAAACACCAGTTTTCACACTATAACAACAGAAGGTTACTGGTGACATGGATAAAGTAGAGAAACGAGGATTATTACTATTCTTCTATTCTTCTTAGCTAAGTTACAAGTCAGGCTGCTGACAGAAATATATATAACGTTGCATCCAGTACTCAGCGTTCATGGCCAAAATGTGTAAATAGATTGACTTGAAAAACTGACTACGTTGCAGAATTTTCGCGAGAGAAGTCTTGGAAGACTATTACCAGAGGCATTCTGTAGAAACTAAACATTAGCTGTAAATACCCAGTATGCAGTTTTCTAGTTTCATTTATGTGGCCGAATTACTTACGACGGAGGATTTTGTAATTGATTACAATGCTGCCTTCTTTCCCGCAGATCTTTTTATCAGGGTTTTTCCAGAAGCCCAGCCGTAGAGGATTACCGCCGTCGGCAAAGTCACCGTTATCCGAAGCAAAATGTATAAGTCGGTAAAAATCTGATCTTTTTCCAAACTCACGTAAACATACCTATAAACAAATTAAACATCCGATAAGACAAACGTCCTAACTGGATGTTAGGCCTATGTCTATTCATGCCATTAACACTGAGTTATTACAGAGGCGAGAAATATAATTGCGAATACTAATCGTAATCGAAGGCAACTGAAATTGAGATGAAGCGCTAAAGAAATCTAAGCGCATGCAGGGCACCAGAGACAGCGGCATCAATTCAGAGGCAAGAAATCCAGTTGCTTGGATGAATAAGCAGCTATAGAACAACTCACAAAGACATACAAAGAGACAGAACTTTAGTAAAGTTGAGTTTATAGTTACTTTGAAACAGGGCTTATTCTAAGGAATTTCCTCAACTGCACATGAGGAAATAATTAGGGGGTCTAAGGGCTGTGACCCCACTGAGGTCCAGATGCAAAGTTTCGACCCTGAAAAGATATGGAATTTTAAACAGTGAATTCGCCTCATTTTTAGCAATGTTTTAGTGCATATTAATATTTCAATTTTATCGTTACCGGGTGGACATCATTAATTAAGGCTGCTGGCGATTCGTAACACGGCATCCTGGCCAGGCTGGCCTAAGCCCAAAGGAATAAGAAAGGAATCTTACACAAGTATTACTTTCACCTATTTATTTTACTGAGGTTAAATTTTAGGCCTACATATTCGCCATTCGATAAACCTGGAAAGAAGGCGGCAGGCGACTGCAAGTGAATTTAAATCGTTACTGAACAAGAATTAGACTTTCAGTATTTAATGCCAGCATCTCACAAAGAATTCTTATAGAGGGGTTCTTGAAGCACTCGAAGAGGCCTGCAGTTGGAGAAGCTGCTGCAAAGCATAGGCCTATTGTATTGTGTTTCAAAATTTCTAAAGCGCCTCTACCCAGTGCCCACCAATCAGAGGCGCTCCCAGTGCGAAAGTCCTCGAGAATAAAAGCAAGTTTTAAGACAACGAAAGGCTGTGGCAGGACCAACAGATAGTACTACAGCCCGAACCGAAGGAGGAAGCTGATTCCACAGTGAAGGTCAATACTAACAAAAGAACGAGATTGGGCCATGGCCGTTCTCACTCGAGGAAACAATTAAGTCAACTCGTTCAGAGGAACGGAGAGGGCGAAAGGAGCCAGCTGAAGCAGGAAGACATATTGAGTCACAGAGGTTTTTAGGAGCAAGCCCCAGGTAAGATCGGCGATAAGTACCTTTAGTTGAATGCGAGCATTAAGAGCCAGTGAAGGTGTTCAAACATGAATGTGGAAATATGGGAGAAACGTGGAAGATGGGCGATTAGTCTGGCAGCTGCGTTGAGAACAGATTGAAGAGGGGAGAGACGGACTTTGGGGAGGCCAACAAAGAGGGAGTTACAGTAATCTACGCGAAAGCAGATGAAGGCATGGACAGTGGAGGTAAAGACTGGATGGGAGACAGATCTTCGGATAGCTTTCAGACTTCTGAGATGGTAATAGCACGAGAAGGTGAGGTTAGAGGTATGGTCAGAAAAGGAAATTGAACTATCAACACTGACACCCAAGTTACGGACAGATGTTGAGAAGGTATAAGAAGGAAAGCTTTGAGCTAAGAGAGGGTAGTCAACCTTGGCCAGTTGGGTCTTTGACGGATTTAAAGAAAGCCGGTTTGAGGACAGCCATGCTTGAAGATCATGAGAGAGAGAGCATCAAAGCTGAGCAGACGAGAGCCCATGCACGCAGGCCTAGGCGTCACCAGCTTAGAGGTGGCCAGTGGTCAAATGTGTTAAAAAGATAGAGGAAATCTCAGCTGTATAAAGCAAGTAAAGGAGTGTTCTTTGATCAGCGCGTTTTGATGTTGATGCTGAACTGATGAGTAGGCTGCAAAGTCTTTGGCCACTCTACAACCGTCGGCAAATTTGGTACGAGGTCACAACATGCTATGCTCTGATCTGGCTTTGTCCGAGCCATCTCTTGAGGTTTGGGAGACAATTGAAATGGACAATATTGAAACTCTGAGATAAATTACACGGGCACAAATAGTTCGCTTTCTTGCATCATCGGATGCGTACAGAAATGTGACAATGGTCTTGGCCCATCTTCTGTCTGCTAAGCCTCACAGCAATAGCCTAGAGCGTCTCATCAGCACAAGCTCGGCTGTAAAATCTATCGGCAGAAACAGTATATCAAACGATTCAGATAATGAATAAGCTTACTTGTATATTTATCACACTATGCTGCCATTAATCGAATGGGACCCTGGGGCTTCCATGCTTTTGTGGCTGCAAAAACGAGCGCATAGAACGAAAGCCACACCAAAAGCAGCAAAACAAAGTTGGTTTAAAGGGACACTTACAGTTTTTTGAAGCGAATAGGCAGAATGCGACGACACTTGGTCAAGATAACACCGCCATTGTTGCCAAACCAAAAATATTTTGATCTCGGAAGTTAATTATTTCCGCCTAAATGTGGAATAGCCTTGGAAGTCAGGAGACGCTCTACGCATTTGCAATTTTTCTTGTACATGTATGTGCTTTGCCAAGCCGCAGCCGCAAAAGCAAGGAGGCATGTGGTCCGACTTACTCGTAACTGTTTCGGTTTAACTTGATTTAATGTTACAAACTGGCAACTGCAGTTATTGTTTACGTTTAATCTCGTTTGACAAATAGTTATTGGTTTATTTCGCCCTCTACAAAAAAGCAGCTTTGTTTAAATATTCTATGTCTTTGTCTGTATTTGTATCTTATAGCAGTAGCACAGTCTATAGAAGTTTAAAATTTAATTCACTGCACTTAAACATGTCTTATTTTTTAACCACTAACTTAATTTTATTAGCTACTTTCGTTGGTTAATAAAATTAGGCTACAAAAAGTAACTGCACAAAATCTGAATATTAGCTGCACAGATTTCTTTCCCAACTACACACTCTGTGTCCAGCTGCACGTTAGAATAAGCCCTGCTTTGAAACGCATGAATTTGTGGTGATGTTGGTGAGTTGGACGCGACATCCACGGCAGACAAACAAATCCATTTGGCAGTAGTCATCGTGCGGTTCCAAGAACCCGGGTGGCGTACTCTGTCCTGTCTCGTTGAGGTTCATGACATCTGGTGACGTAATCTGCCCTGTCTCGTTGAGGCTGTCCGTGACGTATGTCGTGACGTTGCAGAAGACCAGGGTCTCTGCGTCCACCAGATTTCCTATGAGTGGAATCATAACACAGCGTATCCAGTAGATCTATAATTTACATTTACAAGGTCCATATGAGACATTGCTCGCTTATTACACGTTTCTTTCAGAAGCCGTTTTTCAATTTAATTCCCTTTTACCAGTATCCTGCTCCAAGATATATAGACGGATTAGAGAGCGTTATTATTTGACGTGCAAAGCTTAGTTAAGCATCGGTTGTGAGGTTGGTAATACTAGCATTCTCACTGCTTTATTATTATCTTTAACTGAAGGTCTGCTAACACGTAACTCCAATCAACCTCTATTTCTGCAGCACTGCTGTTCAAATTTACGAAGAAACACGCTTGGACCATAGTTTAAACAAATTCTGAAGAACGGGGAAACTAACTGCTGATAAGTATCGTTTACTTTACTCAGCTCTTTTTCATCATCAGAACGAACATTTTAATTACAAGTTCATGAATAATTCACGCTAAGACATCAATAAAGAGCTAAACTGTAATAAGTTATGTAAACTTTGAGACTACTCACTGCTTTCGAAGATGAAGCATGAAACAAATAAGAAGCAGATCCACCGGAACGCTGAGAATAAATAAAAGCCACTCTGAAGTATATATTGCACCTTTCAAAAGATTATGATATAAAACCAACTTCGCAGTTTCTGAAAGAGCGTCGAAAGCAACCAACTGCACAGATCTAACACCAGTAACTTTCAGCGTTTTCACAGACTGGTAACTCTTCGTGGTTCTGGGGCGTATTTTAATATTTTTGTTTTGCATTATCCTCTAGCTCTATAAAGTTTCAAATCTGACCCCACACTGCCTTCATTCTATAATGTTTTTGAAGGACAGAGCAGCCGACTAGTTGACCGCCAGCCGTGCAGGCCTAACACCAGTATGAGAATTGTGGAAAAAAGACTGGGGGGGGTTAGCAGGGGCGGATCCAGGATTTCTGGTTAGGGGGGCGTAAATACTACCAATCCAATCCCGTAAATATATATATATATATATATGAAATTAGATCACGCAAAACTATAATGATCCTTTTTATAGAAAATGTTATGGAACTTTAAAAAAGTATATAGTTTCTCATATAAAACAACTGGTCTCCACTGAAGGTTAACAGTGAAACGATTATAAATCAGTTATCGGTTTTGATCATGCAACCCTTGATCCAAAAAGAAAATAATTAAGTGTCACATGCCAGTGGATTAAGCAGTGTCATTCTTCTTGGATGCTTTCTGGCGTAGGCATTGATAACGTCATCAATGTCTAACTTGATGTCCTTGTGGACAAACAATAAAATGAGTGCATTAAATCTGTCCTCGTTCATTGTACTTCGGAAACACTTCACAAATCGCAGACTAGAATTTGCTCGTTCAACACTGCAAGCCGTGACAGAAGTGAGCAGCAAAATGTGAATTATTGTGGTAATATTTGGATACATAATACGACAGGAGCGGCTGTCAGCGAGGGTGTCCGACAGGGTGCTTGGTGTGCTGTCAGCGTTTCTCCACATCTGCTGCCAAAGCTTTAACTCTTGATGAAACGAATCCGGCGAAGGCAGGTCATCATGATAGTAATGAAGTATACCATCAGCAGTGAGTGCGTCGATGTTTGAAACATTAGATGGAATGAGACTTAGACCACGAATTGCTTGTTTCGCAAGATCTCCAAATCGTAGGCTAAACTGCTGAAGTAGACTGTCCAGAAATGGAAGATAAATGTTTGGTTTGAAATGTTCATCTGGCGTTGCAGCGGGTGTGTTGCTTCGGTGAATCTGTTTTGAGCATATTCTTGGTGCAGTAATTGGTCCAGCGCCAGCTGTCTCTGCCATTTTAGTAGCTTTCTGGAAAACATGCTCCCATTCGCTGTCATCCTGTCGGGCATTGTTTAGTGCTGCTCTAACACTCGTCACCATTTCATATCCTTGGATCACGTCTAAAGTTGAGCCTTGCAACTTTGCGCTGAGTCCTTTGACGTAGCCAAAGAAATGGCGAACGATATGAAAGCTTACGATAAATGCATGATCTGTAATACTCTTCAAAAGTCCGTAAGCAGCAGTGCTCGTCTTACTGTCCGAATCTGCTTCAATGGATCCGATTGCGTCTAAGCAGGCAACAATCGGTTCGTACAGCTCCATGAAATTTGACAGAGTTGTGTGCTTTTCAATCCATCTCGTCTCACAGAAAATTCCGACCTTTCGTTTAACAATTTTTTCATTCTCACTACATTTGCTTTGGTTTGCATCAAGTACTGCCTCTTCTAGACGTCGGCTGCAACTCAGGTAAGTAGGTAAGAGAGCTCCGGTAAGAGAGCTCCATTCTGCCGGTCCAGCTACTTCAAACATCCTATTCCCAAATTGCAGTTATATTGGTTTTAGGTCAGTTTAGTTTGAGAACATTTGCTGCAGGTTTAGGGGGGGCGTACGCCGGCTCCGCCCCCCTCTAAATCCGCGCCTGGTTAGACCTTGATTTATGTGGAGTTGGGGTGTGCAATGAAGAATTTACTATGGGGTCCTAAGAAAGACTAGGGGGTTCAACCCCCCCCCAACACCCCGACAATTCTCACCCTGCCTAGCACTCAATGAAGCATTGCAAGAGATGTTCCGTCTATAGATATGCTTCGCAGGGTCTAGACACAATTGCACAACGCCTTCCATTAATGGCAATTGTAATTGTATTTACTAAAATTTATATAGCATCGTCGGTAGAAAGTTGCCTGTAGAATGCCTTACAATTCAGAACTTCAAAGTCTGACGAGTGTCAAAAATGAAACTATGCCACAAAGTACAACTGAGTATGAATGCGACTGACTGCTACCACATACGACGCTGTTGATGCTTTCCATTTAATAGAGGTGCTACATAAATATGAAGAAAAGTTCATCTGATTGTCTCACTTGAAAAATGCTTTTTCTAGCTTCAAACTTTGACTTATCTTCTTATTAACATTTGTTCCCGCAGGCAGAGCCAACATTGGTGTCTGTCTATAACCCTTCCTTTCCATCCATCCACCCATCCATCCTTTCATCCACCCATTCATCCATTCAACCATTCAATCATCCATCCATCCATCCAACAAGCCATCCGTCCATCCGTCCTTCCATCCTCCGTCCGTCCGTCCGCCCATCCATCCATCCGTCATCCATCCATTCATCAATCCATCTGTCATCCATCCATCCATTCATTCATCCATTCATTCATCCATTCATTCATCCATCCATTCAACCATCCATCCATCCAGCCACCCATCCATCCATATATCCATCCAGCTATGTATCATCCATCCATCCATCCATCCATCATCCATCCATTCATCAATCCATCTGTCATCCACCCATCAATCAATCATCCTTCCATCCTTCCTTCCATCCATCCTTCCATCCATCCATCCATCCATCCATCCCGCTCTCACCGATTGTCCTCTTCCTTCGGCTTCATTACAGTTAGATTTCTTCAACCGATCCATGATACTCATTGTAACCCTGGAGCAATCGTCCATTTAAATTTTACAAATTATCTCGCCTTCCATGCCCCCTGTCGGCCATCAGGTGTCAATCACCATAGAGGGACTCTATCTTTCACTGCTCAGGCTTTCCATTCAAACCCAAAGTATGACTTCTTTGACACTTATTCATCCAATACACCGCCTACCATTTTCTACGTCACAACTCCTCTGTCTCCCACATACTCTGGTCTGGTCTTCAGCCATCGGAAATTTTACATTCAAGGTATTTCTGGAAAACCCTCGTGACGAAACGTAGCGATCGTGAAGAAGTTGTTGCCATGCGCTAAAATGTTGAATGGCACCCTAGAATTTTTTAATTTGCGAAAATAATACTAAACAATCAGGCCTTTTTATAGGCCACTCTTAATATTCATGCAGGCCTAACACTGTCACGTTCACGTAGACTTACTGACAAAAAATTTTCCAAGACCAACGAGCATTATTTGCAGTCTTGTTGTCCTCAAGACCAAAGTCTTGGTCTCGAGTGCACTCGAGTTCGTTTTTAAAAGTCTTGGTCTTGGTCTTGGTCTTGAGACTAAAGGTCTTGGACTTGGTCTTGGTCTTGAGGTTCAAGGTCTTGGTCTTGGTCTTGGTCTTGAGGTTCAAGGTCTTGGTCTTGGTTTTGCAAGACCAAGACCAAGACTTTTGTCAATATGAACAGTCATTAATTTTAACAAACGGCAAGAATTTTAAAAATTTATCCAATAATTACTTATACAGTTATTGCTTTAGTATTTACACGGTGTGAATGAGGCTTCACTGTTGTTTTGGACAATTATTTTGACTTCCGGTTATTTACCATGGAATGATTTCAAAACAGACTCATGATTAATTTGTACATTTACATCCGGTTCTTGAAAAGCTGCTGTGTGCTAGCGATTTCAGCACTTGTAGACCGTGTTTTTTCACATGGCAGAATTTTTATGAGGCCCCACAGGTCACGTCTTGGTCAGAAAATTCTGAGCAAATTGGTTTTTATAAAATTCAACAGGCATTTGGAATAACATTTCGCATGAAGGACTTTTGTAATTACGAACTCGGAATTCTCTGCAGTCTCCATTTAGAGTTGTTTTGCTTGAAAAAAAATTCATGTTTTCATTAAAATAACGAGTAGTCCGACTGGACAATTTTTTAGTAAGGAATAGAAGTCTGGATACGACTGTGATTTTTTTGGGTCTTGGTCTTGAGGTTCAAGGTCTTGGTCTTGGTCTTGAGGTTCAAGGTCTTGGCCTTGGTCTTGGTCTTGAGGTTCAAGGTCTTGGTCTTGGTCTTGGTCTTGAGGTTCAAGGTCTTGGCCTTGGTCTTGGTCTTGAGGTTTAAGGTCTTGACAACAAGACTGATTATTTGTTAGCAGTAGTTCGCAGAATGTACTCTGCGCCTCTTGCGTACTCATGATCTGCATTTTATTTGTACACGTAGGCGTATACATTCATTGCGGCGTATTTTACGGCCGCTGCCGCCTAGCAGTCGGGTAATCCTGAATGACAGAGCACCCCCGCATCAGACGCGGCGTACTTAACATTGCTTTTGGACTGCGCTAATGTTGAGTAATTGTAAATGTCTATGTAAATGTTTTTCTTTAGCGACCGTATGGCTTCGACCCTGTTTGCTGCGATGACCTCTTGTCGCTAAGCCCAGGACATTCAAGACCTCATACAACAACTCCAAGCACATTGCAGAAGCGCAAATTACCGTCCTACCAATCCAAACAAGAAACTACACATACAACGTCTAAAATAACCCATTAGGGTAACTTTGTGTTACTAGTTTCTGTTACTTATTGTTAAATCAATCAATCGATCAATCAACTAAGCATTTATATAGCGCCGCTTCTTGGCAACTGTTCAGAGTCGCTCCCAGCCCAAACCTGAGGAAACAGAACAGCTTTTAGAGCAGAGAAGAAAGCGATGGACGAGTCTCTAGGAAGATACCGCAACTCAGGAGGAAGTTCGTTCCAAATTGAGGGCCCAACCTAGGAGAAAGCGCGCTGCATATTTGCAGTGCGTGCAAAGGAACACTGCAGAAGTCACCACGGGCGACAGAGCGAAGAGAACGGTGCCCAGGTGAAACGGAGGCGCGAGAACAAAGTTGGCACAGATAGGATGGACACGGCCAAGCTGACATTGCCAAACGATGGAGGCGCCCCGGTAAACGATGCGTTGCGAGAGAGGTAACCAGTGGAGCACATCACGCATGTAGTCAGAGACAAGGCCGAATTTAGAAATGCGCCCGACCAAGCGAGCAGCAGAACGCAGTAAGCGTAAATAAGTAAAACAAACCCAGGCACAATCTACTGAATATTATCACGCAACCAAAAACTAAAAGAACTTTCATAACATATCATGTCATAGAATATATAGTTTACCTTTAATGCTGCTGGTGTCCATTTCTACGAAATCTTGGCAGAAATGAGCAGAACTTCTACCAGATCAAACTTCCCTAAACGAGGCACGCTAAACAACAATCTAACTTAAATGCAGACCAGTAACTTTAACTTGAACCTCATCGCAAACATGAAATGTAACAGATGATCTTGTTCTCAAAGAACACAGCCCTCACTGCGGCTAAGACTGACTCCGAATCTTCGCTCACCTGTCTCTGAATATATATGCAACGGTAGATTCAGTCAATAGATTCGTGACAATTCTGTGGCGCAATATTGCAGCTCCTCGTGCAGCCAAAGAACAGCGCCAATAATAGTAGCCCCGCCCATTGGCATACGAATTGCAGGCTGGCTGATGCTACGCGATCAGTGGGTTGTAAACACAGAGGCGCCAACTACACGGTGAGTCATTAAATAACGTGCGCCTACATGTATTACTTTAACATCGTCGGATACAGGGCCGTTTTTAACACAGGTGCAAACGGTGCGGCGCACCGAGACTCCGAGAGACCCTGAGCCGAGCGTGTACAGCAGTTTTGTTGCTATTCTCAGTCTCACTTCAAATTTCTGTAAAATTATAAGTGTACGCGTAAGGAAACACTAGTGATTGATTTAATTCACTTACACTGTTTGCTACATGGTAGGCCTACTGTCATGGGCGTCTTTGTTTAGGCGTAGGCCTATTCTTGAAAATTCAACGTATAGAGTCCTGTCTTGGTAATATGAAAATTCATATTGTCAACCCAGAGAGGGCTAAATGCATTCAGTCGCGTCGGCTAATTGGTATCGTATTCCCTTTACCAGCAGCTCTTACATGTGTTGTTTTTAGCCGATCGCTGCGAGATAACAGGTCGGTCTGGTGAACCGCGTAGTCAGAACGTTATATGCATATTTATATACACACACAAATATATATATTATTATTATTATTACTGAGGTCTTATATAGCGCTCCTTCAAGGTTATCTACTCAGGTGCGCTCCCAGTCCAACCACGGTCAAACATGACAGTCTTAAGACAAGAGTAGAACAGAGAAGAGAAATCGATTGTAATTAAACATTTATATAGCGCTATATAAATGTGTAATTATAAATATATATATATACATATATATATAACAAATATATATACATACATACATATTAACATAGTGGTGGTTCTCACACAGGTTTCAGTCTTCTGAACCACCGTAAACTTAAGTTATGCTATGTTATGTTATGTTAATAACACTCGAAGGTAAGAAACTGTTGTGCGAATAAAATCCAGTCTGCAAAACGCAAGAAAGAGTTTATAAAATATAATCGCCCAATGTACATATTATAATGGATTTTTAACAGTTGATCTGAAGACGTTGGTTGAGCTACAGTGTGCGCGTGGATTATCCACTGGTGACAATACTAAGTTCACTTATTAGGCCTATTGTTTGTTAACTGACGTAGTCATAGTTATCAGTGATCTAATATCATATAGGTTGACGCTGATGGCGCCTCGTTTGCGTTCGATTGGCGCTATATAAATGTTTAATTACAATTACAATTACAATTAACCTAATTTTCAAGATATCTAAAGTCAAACAGATTTGTTCCCTGCTCAATAAAAGCATTACTTTAAACGGAAGGCCATCGTATGGACGGTATGGTTGCAGGCTTTATCGTTTCTGTCTTATCGCTGCTGAATTGTTTTCTGTTTATCTGAAAGACGACGGCTGGTTCGTGGTCGTTTACATGTACAAGGTGGAGTATGGCGGAGGAGGTAAATCCTTCGGGTCAGAGCTTCCACGAGTATTATCGACTATCGAGTATGGAGGTGGAGCTGATGGTTCTATATTCGTGAAAACCTAAATCATTCAATCAATCGTTCAATTTATTTATTATTATTATTATTATTATTATTATTATTATTATTATTATTATTATTATTATTATTATTATATTATTATTATTATTATTATTATTATTTCTATTATTATTATTATTATTATTATTATTATTATTATTATTATTATTATTATTATTATTATTATTATCATTATTATTATTATTATTATTATTATTATTATTATTATTATTATTATTATTATTATTATTATTATTATTATTATTATTATTATTATTATTATTATTATTATTATTATTATTATTATTATTATTATTATTATTATTATTATTATTATTACAAACATTTTTAGCGCGCAAGGTCACACAGAAATAGGAATCTGAGGCGTGGTTAGTCGGTCGTTTGGTGAAGAGCTGTTAGATATTCAATGAGAAAGCAATGAGAAAAAGTGAGTTTTAAGGCGTCTCTTTACAAAGGAAGCGAAAGAGTTCAATCTTCGGACACGCTTTGGTAGACCTAGTCGGTTTCATCCCTTAACTTCCCTTAAGGGCAGCAACATGGAATGCACGAGAGCCCGTGACAGTGCTACATCGAGGCTTAACCAAAAGACCCACACCAGAAGATCGAAGAGTGCGCGGCGGAATTCAAGGGAGAGAGCAGTGGTCGAAGGAGTGCCCGTTGTACGAGTTAAGATAAGTAAGATAAACCAGTTTAAATTTAAGCTGAATTCTACTGGAAGCCAATGCAGCTGACCGAGCAGAGTTAAGGAGTTTGAATGAGAAGGTGCACGCAGAACCACGCGAGCCAAACAATTTTGTTGACTTCGAGATTTAATAAGCATGCAAACACAGAGTTGACTATGATCTGTGACAATTCCTTGTATGGTAAATGCAGACCGTATGTGACGTATTGTTGTGATATGATAGAAACAAGATTTGCAAATGTTATTTATGTGGGATTGGAATGTGAGATTACTGTCCATAGTGATCCCGTGTTTTGACAGTCGTTGATAGCGGAATACAATACCAAAGTTAAACATTGGAGTGAAAGGAGAAAGAGCGCGGTCGTTGGCGTGAGGCAAATATGATTGCCTGAGGCTTATCAGAGCTCACGGCAAGACTGTTGAAGCAGAACAATGCATGCACTCATGAGAGGCACTCTTCTGCGATTGCTTTGCCAGACTGATCCATTGGTGACAGAGTAATATGTAAAGCTGAGTATCATCGACATAGGCCTACTGGTGTGACTGGACTCCAAAGTGATTGGCTAAGCGGTTGATTTGTAAAGCAAAGATTGTAAATAACAGAGGTCCTAGAACAGATCCATGTGGGGCGACAACAGTGTAGAACGAGGGATAAGACCAAGCAGTACCAATACCCATTTGCTGATAATTCGAGAGGTAAGAAGCTAGCGAGTTTAATGCAGTACAAGAGACGCCGAAGCTTTTTCTTAGTCTAGATTACAGTATATAGCTGGTGGTCGACAGTGTCGAAAGCAGCATTAAGGTCACGGCATACTGAGAGGCACGCCTTTCCTTTGTCAATAGACGAGAAGATGTTGTCCAGGGTAAAGGCGAGAGCAGTTTCAGTAGAGTAGCCTTCTCGGTAAGCTGACTGGTAAGGACTGAAATGAGGATATGAAGTAATGTGCTTCTTGATCACTATAAGAAAGAAACGTTCAAGAATCTTAGAAATGTTATTAAAGTTGGAGATGGGTCTAAAGTTTGACAGGCAATTTGTGTCCAGATCAGGTTTCTTAAGTAAAAGCGTAACTAAGACACATTTAAAACATGATGGAAAACAGCCTTCAGCAAAAGGCAAGTTGGCCAAATAAGTTATAAGGTAGGAGAAAACATCGGAACAAGACACGATTTAAGTGGCGTACATTATGAAGTCCATGGTGGAGGATTTTGCGACAGTTTGGATAAGAAGAGACAAGAATTATTATGCATATATAAGCGGATCTACACATCTTCTGTATCATTCATTCTTGAGCGTTATTAAATGACTGACTTTCAGTCATTTAGTCACTCAACTTCGTTGTTCTAAAGGCAAAGTTATCGCACAAACTTAAATGCCTTTAAGAATCGTTGTCCCACGGTGTGAACAATTTTTAACTGAAGTGCAAACACAACCACTACAGTTCAATAAAAGGACGAAACTGTAGCGTTCCCTATTCTTTCAGACGTTAAGTTTAATCTGTTCAGTGATTAGCCTACACATAATCAGCGCAAACGCTAAAATGAGCTGCGTTTACTATAAGCCTAATTTACGCTATAACACAGTAGCACACAATACAGAAAGTTGAATGCCAGTTCAGAGAAGAAACTTTCGTTTCACTTCATATAGTTCCTAACTAATTCAGTTCAACAATTTCTCATTTTCCTTCATCCAATTCTTACCCATCACTTAAGTTTTTTCAAACTATATATATAAAAATTATGCTGTATATTTTTCTTACCGGGTTGTCGTAGACAACTGAGTCCTGATATGACGGCGGCAAGACCATGACTGAAGTAGTCGGATCACAAGCGTTTGCTGAAAAGAATTATTGCTCTTTAGTCTGCATAACAGCAAGTTCGGGTGGACTTATCAAAAGATTGTCAAATTAAATACATGTAAATTTGCAATGAATTGTGTATTTATCTTATAATACTTGTAGACCCCACGTGAGTAAGTAATTCAAACACTGTGGCTTTTCTAGAGCTATGTACAAATCTGGCAAGTTCATGGTTCAAAGCGGATCGATTGATAACTTCATAATGTCGCAGACTGCAAAAATGATCGTCTGCAATGCTAATCCATAGTTGAAGATATACGCCATTATAATCAAAAAGGATCTAAGGAAGTAGGTTGAATATCATATCTTCATGTAAGTTGGTAGACATCTTCCGCCACTGGCTGGCTGACACTTTGAGAAATTGATAGGCCTAACTGTCAGACCATGATTAGCATTTTTTAAAAGCAATGCTGACACAGAGTAAAATGCACCATAGTATTGTTTATTTTTAGTAATTTTTAAGAGTTTGTTATGGTCCCAATAATTGCAGTCTGCAGGTTTTTACCATGGATCTTCCGGTTATTACTGTTTTTTCCACCGTCCAGGAAAAATACCTTTTGCCATGACAGATTGCCATCACTGCTCCAGACCTTCCGTACCTTTGTCTCTTTACTCCTCGGTCGCTCCACTCTGCGCTCGGCCGCCATAGCCTTTTAGTTATCTATAAGTTTAACTATGTTGGCTCCACTTGCTGAAACCGTTTTCCGCAGGAATTGCGACTTGAGCTCCTAAGTCTTTCTATTCCTCTGTTCCAGAAACGCCTGAAGTCCATTTTATTTGTTAGTGATAGCACTGACTTGTGTCGGGAGCGCCTCTGAATCGTTGAGTTGCGCTTTTAGAAATGTTCGATTACAATTAGAATTACAATTATAAAACTTGTGAACGCTACAGAATTTAATTAGAACTTCAGGAAGGTTAAATGATTAAATAAAATTGAAATCATGCGTTGGTAAACTATTTAGCGTCTCTCAAAAAAGGTGCGACCTCTTTGGTACACGCATTACTTAATAGCCCAATATATAGTACTGTAGCGGACATGGGTGGTTAGAAGGCATATTGGGCGCTATAGAAGCGAGAGGTGACTGAGTACGGGGGTTTTGGAATGGGTCAACGAGTGCGTGAGGACCTGTGCCTCTGTGAGGCCTTGTGCCTGGGGTCTGATGCCCCTGTGAGGCCTCATGCCCCTGTGAGGCCTCGTGCCTCAGTGAGGCCTCATGCCTCAGTGAGGCCTCGTGCCTCAGTGAGGACTCGTGCCCCTGTGGGGCCCTGTGCCCCTGTGAGGCCTCGTGCCTCTGTGAGGCCTCCTGACTAGTATAAAAGGGGCCCCGTGCTTTCATGAAGGGAGAGGCGATAGAAATTGTAAGAGCGGAGCTCTTGTCCGACGGTGAGGCATCTAGAAAGAAGCGGTAGAAAGAGCCTTGGAGCGGAGCTCTTGTTCTCCTGTGGGGCATCCAGAGAGAAGAAGCCGGTATCTTGGAGTAATTATAGTGATAGCAATAGTTTCTTTTGGGATTTACAATTGTATGGAAATGTGGAATAAATCGTGATTATCGTGAATATAAGAAAGTCGTCAATCGTGATTCCGTCTTGTCAATTGTTGAGTCGATCGGTTGTAAGGAAACTCGTAAGTCCTTCGACGACATCGGAGGCCTTATCTACGCGTACACGTCCAGGGCCTTCTTAACCACTCGGCTGGCCTTGGGAGTATACGGTATATAGAGAGATATACCCCGGCGAGAGAGAGGTTAATTTCCGCCACACTGGCACCAGAAGTGTGGTATTGAGACGACGAGTTTTGATCGACAGCGATGGAAGACGAAGAGGTGATCATAACACGAAGACCGCGGGGCATCGAGGATCCGGTCTCGGGCACTTCAACTCCTGTGAGAAGACGGCAAATGACGGAGGCCTCGCCAGAACGGAGTCTTTTGGAGGTCATTGACGATGGTGACCTGAGGCCCGATGAACTGAGCGGACGAGAAAGACCAGAAGAAACAATGTCGCCACAGAAATTGCTGGAAGGCATCGGGGGCCTTCTGAAGACGAGACCGATGCAGATGAAACCAGGGAAGTTCGACGGAACCGGATCGTTGGTGTCGTTCCTGGCTCAATTCGAGGTATGTGCAACACATAACCGATGGACGGCCTCGGATAAGATCGACTTCCTCCGATGTGCATTGGAGAAAACTGCGACTCAGTTGTTATGGGACTTCGGCGCTCGACAGGATGTAACATATGAAGAATTGGTCGGACGTCTGAGACAACGGTATGGCATGGAAGGCCAGGCCGAGATGTTCCGTGCGCAGCTCTACTATCGACGTCAGCGAGCTGGTGAGAGCCTTAGCGATCTTCTTCATGACATTCGGCGACTTGTGGTCCTCGCGTACCCGGTTCCATCTAATGAGACTACGCAGATCATCGCCAGGGACTCTTTCTTGGAAGCCATGCGGGACCGCGAACTTTCACTCAAGGTACGCGAACGAGAGCCAAAAAGTTTGGACGAGGCCTACCGGACGGCGCTTCGTCTCGAGGCCTACCGGCGGACGACGGATACGGACGATCGGAGAATGCAGCCGAACCAAGTGAGAAGGACGCAGGAGACCGACCTCGACGCTCAGATTCAGTCACGGATAGACCGCTTTCTCGCTGAGCAGCGCGAAGAGCAACGGAGATGGCAGCGGGAGCTGGAGAGTAACATTGACCGACAACTTCGAGAACTGCGGGGCCCAGCTGCGACGACCGACGCAACCGGGCGAGATGCTCGGCCCTCGGAAGGTGAACAAGGAGTTTCACGGCGGACGGCGGCCTGCTTCAACTGTGGCCGACCCGGTCACATCGCTCGGAACTGCCGGCAAGGCCGCCGGCCCTTCAATCGTCAGCCAGCAACGGCAACGGTCGGCATGGAACCGACCGATGCAACGGAGGAAGTTGTCACTAACCACACGGCGCGGTCAAGGCTTCCGAATCGCGCAACCAACAACGCCATCTACATACGAGGTATAGTCAACGGACGACCGCAGACCTGCCTGATCGACACTGGATCAGAAGTAAGCCTGGTACCACTTTCTACTGTTGAAGGGTTAGACTTACGTCCTTGTAATCGCTTTTTGATGGCTGCTAATGGGTCTAATATACGGATCCTTGGAGAAGTAAACATCCCGATTAAAATTCAGACGGGTTTTGAAATTCACACGGGTTTTCTGGTCTCGGACCAAATTGCTGAACCTATGTTAGGTATGGATTAGCTAAGGGAACACCGATGTCGCTTAGGGTTTGGTGCTGGGGCCTTGTTTGTTGGCCGTCGACGTGTTGCTCTTGTAAGGGGCAATGGGTCCATGTGGTGCCGGCGCGTGATCGTCGCTGAGGAGGTTGTGGTATTCCCTAAGTGCCAACAAGATGTGGTAGTTAAGACGCAGTATGGGGACTTAGCTACTAAAGCGCCTGCATGGATGACTGAGGCCGCGGAGGTCCAGCCTGGTGTTCACCTAGCCCGAGTAGTGTTAGGAGACCGTGCGGATAGGACCCAGGTAAGGGTAGTTAACCTTAGTGAAGACCCAGTTAAGTTAACTAGGGACCAGGTGCTAGGAGGCTTGCACCCAGTAGAGGTTGAACATAACAGTGTTAGTAAGGAAGGCAGAGGGCAGGTTAAAGGTGATTTTTCTCTTGACTTCTTGCTAGAAGATCTTCCGGAAGAGGTGAGGCCGGATGATTGTGTACAGCTGCGAAACTTGTTGGCAGAATATAAGGATATATTTTCTGCAACGGAAAGAGATCTTGATAGGACGACTGTGACTACACATAGGATAGACACCGGTGATGCAAGACCGGTACGACAGCCTTTAAGACGACAGCCATTGCCGAATAGGACTGCAGTAGATGAGCATTTAGATGAGACGTTGGCCGTAAGACAGAACGGGATGAAAATAGCTAAGAGAAACATTTTCCCAGTTCTGCTGGTGTTGGTCGCAGCTATACAAACGGTGGTGTGGGTTAATCAGGAAGCGATATCGGTGGCTAGTGTCTTAGTCGAGACAATAATTGTGAGGTACGGGGCCCCGCTGCAAATAATTACCGATCAGGGAACAAATTTCGATGGGACATTGTATCGGAAGCTTTGCAAATTGTTAGTAAGGTTATCTGCAGCCATCAAAAGGGATTGGGACGACGTCTTGCCCCATGTCCTGGCCGCCTACCGGGCGTCGCTGCATGAAACGACGGGCTTCAGTCCGAACTTCCTCATGTTCGGTCGCGAGGCAAGAGCACCACTGGACCTCGTCTACGGTCGACCTCCGGATGCCGATAGCACTAACGCTACCTACGTGAGCTATGTTCGGGACTTCGCCGAACGTATGGAGAATGCATATCGACTTGTGCGCGAACAGTTGAAAGTCACGGCGGAACGACGTCGCCATACTTACGACCTACGAGTTCGCCCCGCGCGGTTCAAGACTGGAGACCGCGTATTCTACTTCACACCGCGTCGTCATCGAGGCCGCACTCCGAAATGGACCCGTATGGACACGGGACCATTTACTGTGGTGGAGCAGCGAGGATCTGTAAACTACGTAATCCGGAAGACAGCCAATTCCAGACCGTTTACAGTGCACGTCGACAAATTAAAGTTATGTTTCGACGAAGGGATATCAAGGGAAGAAGATACGCCGCTGGATCAACCAACGAGCGAAGAGACGGATAGAGGCCGACCTCGGCGAGAGACTCGCCGGCCGGCACGTTATTGTCAGTAAAGAGAATGACGTTGGATGGCTCGGGCCATGTGGTAATGCCCGGACATCCGAAGTAATGTTCTGTAGTGCAGCTGGTTGGCAAATGTTGTGACGAGGCTGATCTGAAAATGTTTCTGTGTTGCAGGCAGCTGGGATACTGTTGCCGTCAAGCGAATTAGCTGAGGAAAAGCTGGAATAGAGTACAATTCTTCACAAAGCTCTGCATTGAAATATTGTTGCTTATAGAATGTGTTTAATTTAGTTGTGTAGAGATGATGCATGTTGGCATTTAATTAATTCTGTGAACGATGGAGGCCTTATGTCTCCACAGGGCCCTGATGCCCCTGTGGGGCCCTGTGCCCCTGTGAGGCCTTTTGCCTGTGAGGTCTGATGCCTGAGTGAGGCCTCGTGCCTCTGTGAGGCCTTGTGCCTCTCCAGGGCCTTATGGTCCTGGGGTCTTCTTAGTTACAAAGATAATTTCATTGCTGGGAACTTTTACTTTTCTTAATGAACCAGTAATAAGATACATTGGTCTGTGTGAGAGAGATTCTGTGTGGTGAACTGCTATTGTATCTTGCGGCAGGAGGTGCCTTCTTCTTAGTTCAAAGAATAAGTATTGAGAATTTGTACTTTTATTAAGGATAAGTAATAGATTATAGAAGCGAATTTTCGTTGTAAACCGTTATTGCATATTGGTGACAGGCAATGTCTTCTTAGTTGCATAGATAAGGTCATGATGAAAACTCTTAACTTCTATTAATGGACAGGTGAAAAACAATAGGAGTGAATTTTCGTTGTGAACTGTTAGAGCATATTAACGGCAGGAAATGTCTTCTAAGTTTAATTGCTGGAACTACTGTTTATTGATTGTAACTTTTTGGTTAAGTTTACGAGGATGTGGACATCCTCTCACCGTGGCCGTCGGAGAATGTAGCGGACATGGGTGGTTAGAAGGCATATTGGGCGCTATAGAAGCGAGAGGTGACTGAGTACGGGGGTTTTGGAATGGGTCAACGAGTGCGTGAGGACCTGTGCCTCTGTGAGGCCTTGTGCCTGGGGTCTGATGCCCCTGTGAGGCCTCATGCCCCTGTGAGGCCTCGTGCCTCAGTGAGGCCTCATGCCTCAGTGAGGCCTCGTGCCTCAGTGAGGACTCGTGCCCCTGTGGGGCCCTGTGCCCCTGTGAGGCCTCGTGCCTCTGTGAGGCCTCCTGACTAGTATAAAAGGGGCCCCGTGCTTTCATGAAGGGAGAGGCGATAGAAATTGTAAGAGCGGAGCTCTTGTCCGACGGTGAGGCATCTAGAAAGAAGCGGTAGAAAGAGCCTTGGAGCGGAGCTCTTGTTCTCCTGTGGGGCATCCAGAGAGAAGAAGCCGGTATCTTGGAGTAATTATAGTGATAGCAATAGTTTCTTTTGGGATTTACAATTGTATGGAAATGTGGAATAAATCGTGATTATCGTGAATATAAGAAAGTCGTCAATCGTGATTCCGTCTTGTCAATTGTTGAGTCGATCGGTTGTAAGGAAACTCGTAAGTCCTTCGACGACATCGGAGGCCTTATCTACGCGTACACGTCCAGGGCCTTCTTAACCACTCGGCTGGCCTTGGGAGTATACGGTATATAGAGAGATATACCCCGGCGAGAGAGAGGTTAATTTCCGCCACAGTACAGTAGTAGGCTGTGGAGTGTTAGCGACTTAATTTTCTTAGCCACGACATACGAGGGCGGGTGGCCAGTGTACGGTCATTGTATTCATTATAGCTGAGTCGCATAGCAGGCAGATTGAGGAGAAATCTAGAACCAAATTTCTGCGCTGGAGGGTATTTAAATCCCGACCTCTCGATCGACAGTCCAACGGGCTAACCACTACACCACCGAGCATCACTACAGCATCCTGTAGTAGACTAAGTTTTAAATATTCTTTTTTACTTCTGATAAAATCCGCTTAGTTTCTAAATATTTCTAACTTGCCATTTCTTGACAATAAATCCCATTTCGTACCGTTAGAAACATTTCCACCAGTGCTCCGTTCGTCAGATGGCGTCTCACCCTCTTGCTGCGGCGCAGCTGAGCGACAGCGTGACCCAAGTTTCGGGTAGATACACACGGTGAGTACGACTGCTACTATGAAGACGATTAAAAACGGCAAAAATGTTGGTAGAACACTCAACACAAAATAATTGCCGCCAGAATTATTGCTCCGCGTCGTATTCATCATTGAGCTGGGTGAGCTCGTCTTTGAGCTGGGTGAGCTCGTCTTTGAGCTGGGTGAGCTCGTCTTTGAGCTGGGTGAGCTCGTCTTTGAGCTGCGTGAGCTCGTCTTTGAGCTCGTTGCAAATGCTGCAGAATAAATAAATAAAGTTAAATTTATGCATGCAACAATGATAATATTAATATTAATATCAATGATAATATTAATATTAATATCAATGATGATAATAATAATAATAATAATAATAATAATAATAATAATAATAATAACAATAATAATAATAACAATAATAATAATAATTATTATTATTATTATTATTATAATAATAATAATAATAATAATAATAATAATAATAATAATAGGCCTAATAATAATAATCCTGAGGAATTATTTTTACCTCGGGCGAAAAAAAACATAATAATAATAATAATAATAATAATAATAATAATAAGATCTTGACCAGGACGGCCACTCCAGAATCAACATATTTAATTAGTATCTGACACCTGAGGGATCCTATATACCTCGGGTTAAAAAAAAATAATAATAATAACAACAACAACAATAATAATAATAATAAATATTAGGGCTAAACTTCCAGGCCAAATGTTAAGCTCCAGCCATCATAAAAAAATCGGTCCCAGGTTCGATGAAAATAATAAATCCTATAGCCACTCGCTGGCAAAATTCAGCCTCATTGAATTATTTTTCGCATGCACAACTTTAGAGTGAATTTTGCATGGCTATAAGACCAACTGGCAACGGGCTAATGGCAAAATTTTAAGGATGTTAAGTCTCGTATGTATTAGAAGAATGCTCAGATGACCTGGTTCAATAATGATAACCTGAGTCTTTGGAGTAAGGACTGATTTAAACCATCAGAGGCGGATCACATCGCCTATCTCCTTTCCACGTTCTTGATTCTACGTGCTTCAGAAACTCTAAACTTACTGTCATCTTTCAACTCCAGCTGGAAAGCTGTTGGTTGGTTCAGCGTGTTTGCGAGAGCCGACCACTGGTCACTCTTTTAGTTATCTGAGCAATGTTTGCTAACCGGAAAATGATCCGTTCTTATTGACATTTTAACCAGTCTTGTTGTCAAGACCTTAAACCTCAAGACCAAGACCAAGACCAAGACCTTGAACCTCAAGACCAAGACCAAGACCAAGACCTTGAACCTCAAGACCAAGACCAAGACCAAGACCTTGAACCTCAAGACCAAGACCTTGAACCTCAAGACCAAGACCAAGACCAAGACTTTGAAACTCAAGACCAAAACCGAGAAAAATACACAAAAAATTACAACCATATCCAGACTTCTATTCCTTACTAAAAAAATTGTCAAGTCGGACTACTCGCTATTTTAATTAAAACATGAATCTTTTATTTTATTCAAACAAAACAACTCCAAATGCAGGCTGCAGAGATTTCCGATTTCGTATTTACAATAGTCCTTCATGCGAAATGTTATTCCAAATGAATGTTGCATTTTATAAAAACCAATTTGCTCAGAGTTTTCTGACCAAGACGTGACCTGTGGGGCATCTTAAAATTCTGCCATGTGAAAAATACGTTCTACAGTGCTGAATTCACTGGCGCACAGAGCAGCTTTTCAAGTAGCCTACCGGATGTAAATGTACACATCGTGAGTCTATTTTGAAATCATTCTATGGTAAATAACCGGAAGTCAAAAAACATGTCCAAGACAACAGTAAAGCCTCACTCACACCGTGTAAATACTAAAGTAATTGTATTAGTAATTACTGGATTAATTTTTAAAATCCTTACGTTTTGTTAAATGACTGTTCACATTGTCAAAAGTCTTGGTCTTGGTCTTGCAAAACCAAGACCAAGACCTTGAGCCTCGAGACCAAGACCAATACCAAGACCTTGAACCTCAAGACCAAGACCAAGACCAAGACCTTGAACCTCAAGACCAAGACCAAGACCAAGACTTTTAAAAACGAACTCGAGTGCACTCGAGACCAAGACCTTGGTCTCGAGGACAACAAGACTGCATTTTAACATCATATAGGTTAGCGCAGAGAATGCCTCTTTCTTGCACTTTGAGCGGCGTTATATAAATGTTCAATTGCAATAACAATGTATGTATTTATGTACATATGTAGGCCTATATGTATGCGTGTATGCATGTTTGTATATATATTTGTGTGTGCTTACTTATTTATGTATATACGTATGTATTGTCATTATTACACATCTATTAAGCGGCAATATCTAATGACCAGGACTGTAGTCGTAAAATTAGAGGTGAGTACACGCTACCGATTAGTTTTCCGAAACAAATTAGAGGTGAGTATATGCTACAGTATTTTGTGAGTATATGCTACAGTATTTTAACAGAAATAAATTTAAATATTTTGTGAGGTGAGTATACGGTCTCTAGAGGTGAGTACACGCTGCATACCCGCGTATACCCTCGACTACAGCTCTGCTAATGGCCAATAACGATATGATGGCGTTAGGTAATCGTGAGGGAAGGACTTGCTCAAGGACCCTACACACTAACCGTCTAAGAGGACTATTGAGCCCATACTCTCCTCATTACGCGGCAAGCACAATAACCAATCGGCTAACCTATGTATGTTAGTATACGTATACTTTGTATGTATCAAGACACTTAATGTAGCTTTAAGTACCTCATGAAATGCTGCAATCATGACTGTCTAACTGACCTAAGCCAATTGCGTTTTAAGACGCTTTGACATTGTTCGCTGAACTTTACGCATATACAGCGGAAGACTCGTCCAAAAGTACGATCCAAGACACGCGATGATCGTTACAGATTTTTAGCATTAGCTGCTCACATATTAACTAGTTGTTCTTAATAAACTTTATCGTTAGTTATGCTAGCGATGAACGTTTTCGAAAGGTACCTATAGGTGGTGCTATTGAATGCTAAGTTAAGGTTAGTCTATATAACCAAGAATTAGTAATTTATTTCCAATAATTATTCATTTATTCGCGTAATTAAACCTATGGTCAGCCACAAACGTCCCAGTTGAATCATGTCTTCCATCGATATGTATGTCCAAAGAATTAACTAACTGACTCTTGATCAATGCGTGTCTCGCAAGAAACCACATTGAATTGGTCTGTCGCTATAGTAGGCTATATGGGGGGCCCATAGAGTAGTGGTAACATCACTAGCGTGAAGTGCAGTAGGTAGCGGGATCGCCTCCCGTCGCCCTCCCAAGGTCCACTCAGTCTATCATTCGCGAGATGGCGCGTTTGTGAAAATGAGATGTAGGACGTGATGGGCACCTTGCAAGGCTGCCGTATACAGTTAAAATTCGACTCCTGTAATAACTTGTCATACTGATTTGTAATCATATTGCGTAATTGTCAGTTTCAAGATATTAAACGAAGATTATTATGTGCTTTTAACACAGTGAATATAGTTTCCCCGGAGTGTCTTAGGTCCCATACGGACAGTCCAGCTTTTATAGTGCTTGCAGAGATTGGTTATACACACTTACAAGGAGGCTTGTAATAAATTAGCGAACAGATTTTGCCATCGGTATAATAGAAGTTACTACTTTAAAAACTGAAGTGCCTTTTATTACGGACATCTTAGAGAGACGCCTAAAGACTCTTTAGGCGTCTCTCTAAGATGTCCGTAATAAAAGGCACATTCCGCGTAACATTGTGAGGGCTTTATAAATCAATGTTATAGAATGTGTGTAATAAAGCTGCGTAAAACTCACTTGTTGCATGGTTTGTCCACTCAAAGTCAGCGTAGAATCCCTCATATGTTGTGGAAAAATACCTGTAACCTTGCACTTGGAAGCGGATGTAGAAGCCGGCACTACTTATCACAGGACGCCCAACGATCCAATTAGTTAATGAAGCTTCGGACGTTGGGCCAGTCCGGACTTCTAGCGCGTCGTGCTCTGAAAACAGGCAGCAGTAGAGTAAGAAATGATCATATAACCTCTGAACAGGAATCATTGCATTGGCGTCCTGTTCAGCAAAGAATCTATCCAAGTTGACGCTCTGGGTTACAAAGCATTAAACTCCAGCCAATCACAGTATCTAAATCAGTCCCTATTCCTCGTTTTAATATCGTTATTCAAAAAGATCATCTGAAATTCTTTCTTTGGTCATACTGAAGACTGTAACTGTGCTTCGTATAAACGAGCTCTTCGGTTACTGAATTTAATTTCGGGACTCCTCCTCTCTTCTTCCCTCCATCTCTCTCTGCCTTCCTTCCTACCTCCCTTCAACTCTCTCTTTCTGCCTCACGCTTCCTGCCTCCCTCCATCTGTCTCTCTCTCTCTGTCGCTCTCTCTCTCTCTCTCTCTCTCTCTCTCTCTCTCTCTCTCTCTCTCTCTCTCTCTCTGTCGCTCTCTCTGTCTGTCTGTCTGTATGTCTGTCTCTCTGTCTCTTCTGTCTCTCTCTCTGTTTGTTCTGCTAAGTCGTTTGTGTTATTTCGTTCCAAATTTAAATTATATTTTCATATTGGTTATCCAATATTGGGGTGTATCTCTCTCCCCACAGACTGATCTTCTGGATCTTGACCGATTACGGCTTGGATGTGGTGCAATTGAAGTTTCTAATTGATGACAACAGCAATAACTAATAAATAACCAGAACGACAATAACAACTAGAACAAGAACAATACTGAAATAATAATAATAATAATAATAATAATAATAATAATAATAATAATAATAATAATAATAATAATAATAATTTTTTCCCATTTTCAGGGAGCATTATTGTCATAACCATAGTCATCGTTATCAAGATTGGCATATTCGCTGCCATAATCAAATCGTCCTCAAATCCATCCAATGATAAATCTGCCAGGCTACCTATCCAGAACGCCATTTATTGAATCTAGGAACAACAGGAAATTATTTATAGTTGAATCTTTTTATCACTTCTTAGTTACGCTGTACGAACTCGTGCACTGTGACTAAGAAATATTTAGATATAATTAATCACAATTGAAGTTAATTATTGTTAACTCACCCATGTTTATTATACGGTTAACTCTGAATGTCACATTGGCTCCTAAATCGATTAGGCTTTGATTGAAAATGACCCAGACATAGTCCATTATGAGTAGTTCCTTGAAGGATATAGAACCACTCAAGTCGAAATCGTACACTGTGAGTCCCGCTGAAACATTTGAAAATATTATTCAGTTGCTAAATATATATATAATTTTCCCATGCAAGCTCGTGTTCTTATGACTACTACTAGTCAACTGAACACTGAGCAATAAACCCTACGGTTTTACACCAAAAGCAGCTTGAAATGATACATTAAGCGATTGAAGTCATTTAAGCTGAACACTGAGCAATAAACCCTACAATTTGACACCAGAAGCAGCTTTCTAGGTTGAATAGTGCTTGAGATATAGACAATTATAGCTCCCGGCAGCCATCTTGGACGCCATCTTGGAATGATACAGTAAGTGATTTAAGTTATTTTAACTGAAGACTGAGCAATAAACCCTACAATTTGACACCAAAATCAGCTTTCTAGGTTGAATAGTGCTTGAGATATAGACAATTATAGCTCCCGGCAGCCATCTTGGACGCCATCTTGGAATGATACATTAAGTGATTGATGTTAGTTTAACTGAACACTGAGCAACAAATCCTACAATTTGACACAAAAAGCAGCTCTCTAGGTTGAATAGTGCTTGAGATATAGACAATTACAGCTCCCGGGAGCCATCTTGGACGCCATCTTGAATTTTTTGCGTTTTACATGAAAACATTTCAAAATTTCAGAGGGCTCCCCACCTAACAAATAATTAGTAGACCCTGACAGATCATCCTGCCAAATTTTATGCTTTTATCCGCCGTGTAACGTTAACCTTGAAATTCAGCGCTAAGCCACCTCACTATCAGTCCCAGTTATTCAAACTGGCGTTTTTCTTACTTTTTCCTCTGATGCAGCTTCTATTTGTTTACTTTCTCTGCTTTATCCAGCACAAGTGCCATTTCTATGACTATTTGTTTCGTCTTTCTCCAGGTTCTTTGCAGACTCTCCCTTTACACTTTCTCTACTTTGTTAAGCACAAGAACATTTTCGACGACGATTTTGCGTCTCCAGTTTTATTTTCCAGGTTCTTTGAAGACTTTCACTTCTTCTGCTTTTTTGGTTATCTTTCCTATATTTAGAAGATTATTCATAACCATTTACGACTTTTTATTCATAAAGCGAGAGTGTAATCTCAAAAGTTTAGAGAGAAGGTTGAACCGTAAGCACCTCTTGAATAACAGTATCTGTCAAATAGATGAAGAGTGATTTCTGCGAAAGATTTATATAGATTGGCCACGAGGTGATAAAAAGACACTGGTTGCAAGCTGCGCTGATAGTCTGATACACGTTGTTATCCACTGTGAACTGTTGAGACATCTAAGCCTAAAAGGAAAACCCTCTTAACAGCGATACATAAAATCATACATGCATGCATACTGTACATGCCAATAGGCATATATAAATTTATACTTGCATGTAAAGTCTTTAAGAGTTCCTTGAGATTAGCTATAAACTTTTGACGAAGTCTTCTAGTTTGAATAAAATAATATTTGATGTTAAAATAGCTATTTAAGTGAGGAACCAAAATAAAGACAATAATTACGTGATAATTCGTCGATTCTTCTGAGATCTAGAAACGGAAAATACACGTGTTACATCATGCAGTGCACGATGCAGAGATGACAGTGATTAGTACAGGGTTCAGATCGTCAGTTAGTGATGTGCAGGCCTCCTTTGCTTTGCTCTCAGTAAGTAGGTCCTACTTCATTGATTAGTCTCCATAGCAGAAGGAAAGAAAAGGTCTGCATGCAGCCGAGGGTTGTTCTTAAATCCGTACTAACAAAAGCTGTTGCTACTTAAGCTTTAAGTTTTACATTATGGATAGGGTTGTTCTATTGACTTTTTCTCTATTTCTCAATGTTTCATAGTACTTTCTTCATTGCGCTAGTATTCTCGTTTGTAATTAGTTTAATTGGTTAGTATTTTTAATTGCTATTAGAAATTTGACCGTTAGCAATCTTCTCTTAGATTTCTCTATGGCGTGGGTCATTGTTCATCCGCCACGTCCTTCAAAGTGTATTAGTTAGGCTATATTTACTGTTTTCTGCTAGGGCCTACTGCATAACTCTATTGTGTAATTATTCAAATAAATCAGTCAGTTTATTTGGTCCTCATGCAGCGGATATCATCACAGTTACTTCCGCTTCCTAAAGAACTCCACATCCAAACGATGCCTCATTACACCGTGCGAGTATATAGACCTACTATGTCCCACTTTTGAGTCAGCTGATCGTTGAGCTCTCCTGTAGGCGAGCAGCAGCAGATGTTGCGATCCCGCAGATGTTGCGATCCCGCACTTAAACGTGAGTCTATCACGCCCTCTTACTTGACTAATTTCTTACTTGACCAATTTCCCGTTTAAGAACTGTTTCATCAGGTGCGCGCGATAGTCTAGGAGTCTGAGTGTGCTGAGGTCGAGGTTCAAACACTGGCCTGCAGGGAAGAAATTTCCTTGCTATTCTGCTTCAGTTGTGCCCGTAGTCAACTCAGTTATAATGGTGTACACTGACAGTGCATCGTCAGTTGGAATATCAGCAGCCGATGGAGACGATTATCCACCCGCTCCCATTTGTCAAGGTCAGCAATTAATTCATTGATACTTCATACTAGATGTAAACCTACATACGTAGGCCTAATACCGAATGTTGGCGACGAAATCAAGTTCAAAATTCATTAATGCCCGATCTAAAATCAAATCTATCCATCAACGTTAGGCTATTTTGAAAGTTATATTTACCGAGTATTTGCCGGTAAAAGCATAGTAGTAGCAGTAGTAGTAGTAGTAGTAGTAGTAGTAGTAGTAGTAGTAGTAGTAGTAGTAGTAGTAGTAGTAGTAGTAGTAGTAGTAGTAGTAGTAGTAGTAGTAGTAGTAGTAGTAGTAGTAGTAGTAGTAGTAGTAGTAGTAGTAGTAGTAGTAGTAGTAGTAGTAGTAGTAGTAACAACAACAACAACAGCAACAACAACAACAACAACAACAACTCCTAGCATAATTTTTAGACTCCTGAGGAATTACATGTACCTAGGAAGAAAAATAATGATAATAGGGTAGGGCCTATATAATGGAGAGTAAATATCTTATTGGCTTGTATTCCATGAGACACGAAGACTGTTTAGTTAGCTTATCCATTTCATTTTCTTGAACGTAGGACATTAAAGAACTACAATGTACGTAGGCTACGTAGCCCAAGTCTTACATGTCCCGAAATAGTAAGTAGCTTTGAATCCAATGTAGTTTCGCGTTGTGTCTCCAATTCCTGTTTCAAAAATGACGAGAAGTTCAGCACCCGTTGAAGAGACAATAGGCCGTTCAGTTCGAAAGTCTATAGAATAGCTATAATTCTCACCCGAATAATTACCATTCGGGTAAACCTGCAAAACAAACAAGCTATTAAATCTGCCGCAATGTAATAAACTTAGTTATAATTTATTCTGCTGGAAGACGGAGGAGAAAAGAAAATGGTAACACGGCTATTTGTCCGGTTAACGGTTAGGCCTACTGCAAAAAGCGGCAGCGTTGTATCAAATAACTTATAGGCCTACTTTAAACTCTGATATCTATAATACTTAGCAGAATTGGATATGTGGGAGTAGTAGTAAAACTAAGCGGCTGAGACAACCACGCAATAACCACGTTCATATTGGACCACCATGTGACGTCATCGAAACTATTGGAAATCCCCACAGTTTCGATGACGTGACTAATATTTCACAGCGAGTATCAGACGCCTATGAGTCATGAGGTGATTACGTTGGTAGGGAATTTCCTGTAGTATCGATCGAGAAATGATTAGTTATATGCCAATCTCTGCGTTCCTCTACTGTGAATGATTAAAGCGATAATAACGCTTCGTTATCGATCCAAGAATTGAACGAGTCTGAGTATCCTAACCATTTTTAGAGTGATTTCTTCTCGCGTTTTCTAATCACTTTTTCGATCCTATATTTTTCTTGGGTAGTCTTTTGCAACTCTTATTCGTAGAAAGTGCCTACTATTTCTTCGCCGTTGTAATCGGTTATCTTGTACGTCGGAGGATCTGTATATCGAACGCTAGATATAGTAAACGTCTCTTCAACCCACCTAGGAGTGTATCCTTTTTCAAATGTAGTCTTTTTCTTTGAAATTCTAACTCTATCACCGACTGAAAATTTGGGCCTAACGGGTTCGGGGTAGATACCTCCGTATAAATTCATAAATACAGTCTTTTCATTCGCTTTCATACTAGCATTAGCGGGCGTCGTTTTGATGGAAGAATGTCTAGTTTCATTATAATTACTAATCATTTCACCTAATATATCGATATATCTTCTCGTTGAATTAGCTGAAAAGTACTTAAACATTTTCTCTCGCATTGTTCGGTTCCATCTCTCAACGACGCAAGATTTTTCTTCATTCTCAGTAGAGTACAACTCAAACAAATTCTTTACGTCTTTATTATAAAATTCTTTGCCCTTATCAACCCATAATTTAACAGGCTTTCGTCCGCTCTTGAGTATCTTCACGAAGCCGCTAGCTGTAAGCTCTTATCATTCAATGGCACGATCCATCCGTACTTGGAAAACACATCTATAACGATTAACAGGTATTTCACACCATCGTTATCTTTAGCGAAGGCCTGCATATCAACTAAATCAGCAGCCCATATCTCATCTATCCCACTAACGTACACCTTCCTTTTTCGAAAACGATGTACTACTGGTTTGTGTAATTCTTCCGCTAGTTCGTCAGTCCATTTTAACTTTTCTTTTTCTTGTACTTTATCGAAAAATTCGCGTTTTTTGAAGAATTTAAACCTAATCCGAGAGTCGCTTTAGTGGATAAAATAGGTTTCACTACCGCTCTCTCGATACGCTCCCGGATAGTAGGATTAGGAATATTATTCAACTCGTTTACCATCGTTTTGTCGGCCACATTCCTAGTGGCGGTATCTGAATACCTATCGTAAGCCAAATCGTGATGATACGCCGCGTTATCTACTCTGTTAATAGGTTTACTCCAATCTTTAGGAGTACCATTAGGATTCAGTCTCAAATCTAACCTAGTGCCAGGGCCGGTAAACCAATGTCCTGGAAGATGCATTTCACCAGGATACTTAGCCCAAGGTAATTTGATGTTGCTAGTCACTGCATTCAATGAACCGACTAGATCTCCGCCTTTCGCAGCGGCTCCTTTTACGAATTGAGTTTTAGTCGTTCCGCATGCGACGCATACTCCTCGAAGCATAGGCCTATTATTTTTACTAACAGCGTTCTGAAGATCTCTCGTTTCGGTCTTTCTTTTACACTTGACGCAATACATTTCTATTTTAATACAGCATGATTTATATTTAAAATGGAAGTGAAAGACTTATCATGGAATGATTTCATATCGAAAAGATTTAACAACCCGCTATTACCTAGAAGTATAAGAGGGTTGATAGTAGGAAAGTCGGGTTGTGGTAAGACGACGTTACTGTTAAACTTACTTTTGAGACCTGGATGGCTCGACTATAACAATTTGCAAGTATTTGGCAAATCTCTGTTTCAACCGGAGTACTGCATTCTTAAGAAAGCATTCGAAGAAAAATTACCGAAAGAAGCGATCGTGGGGCTATTCGGTATTCAAGACGAGATTATGAGACTAAATATTTCTCCAGCATGCGTTGTTGAAGAGATGGCGAGAAAGTTAAGAGACAAGTCGGATATAGAATGCAGCTTTTACGAATCCGCGGAAGATGTGCTGGATCCTAGTGACTTAAGCAGCGCAAAAAATAACTTGATGATTTTTGATGATTTACTTTTGGAGAAGCAGAACAAATGCGAAAAGTATTGTCAGAGGCAGGCACAGTAACGTGGACTGCTTTTACCTCTCACAAAGTTATTTCGAACTGCCTAGACGGACTATCAGAGGGAATGCAAACTTTGTTTGCTTATTTCCACAAGACGGGAAGAATGTTGATCATATCTATACCGATCTCGTAAGTACGGACATGCCTAAGGAAGAACTCGTAAAACTATGCAAGGAGACGTGGAAACAACCGCATCAATTCATAGTTATCGACTTAATGAGCAAAAAGAGCAACGGTAAATACCGACTCGGATTGGATGAATTTTACTTCCCTAATTTTGATTTAAAATAATATCCTATATTAATAAAAAAATGGAAAGGCTTCTCGAAAATATAAAGGAAAACACGGAAAGGACGGCGCGTAACACGGTTCCTAAATCGTCGTTTTATATTTTGTTGAGTGAAGAGAGCGCGAAAATTAGGACCTGGTATAATCCGCTAATCGAACTGGACGCGAGTAAAAAGTACGAAATGGCTTTAGTCAATCTCGAGCCGTACTACTCTTTCCCGAATGTCGACGCAACGAACGACCACCTCAGATATTCGCCCGATGGAGGTGTTACGTGGGTCGATGTAAACATTCCTGAGGGATGCTATGAAATCACGGATATAAACTATTACCTGCAGAGAACCATGAAAGAGAACGGACATTACGATTCGACAAACGAACAATACTATGTTGCGTTGGAACCGAACAGTAATACGTTAAAGTCCGTGCTAAATATTGCGCCGAATTATAAGGTTGATTTAACGTCACACAACTCGATCAGAACGGTCCTAGGTTTCGATAGCTGGGTATACACGGAGGGTTATAACGAATCCGAAGAAATAGTGAACATAATGAACGTAAACAGTTTGAGGGTGACTAGCGATATAATCGGGGCTTCATACTCTAACGGAACGATGGGAAACGTGATATATTCGTTTTTCCCTAATGTAGGACCGGGTTATAAGATTATCGAAGTACCCACTAATTTGATCTATCTCCCCATTACGCTACACAAGATTTCAACGATGGAAACGAAGCTTACCGATCAAAATGGAAACTTGATAAACCTCAGAGGAGAGGAATTGTCGATTAGATTTCACCTCAGAGAAGTGTGAGTATTATTAAACGTTTATTTCAGTTATATATAAAATGAGTCGGTATACGAATGTAAAACTTAATATTTCGAAAGGACAAGAAGACAAAATTAAACACGCGCTCGAAGCGAGGTGTGATGGCGTGAGTATTAGACTTTCTCACGATGATCTGTTGGGTGAACACGTATTAGCTCTAACTCAAGCGCAAATTAACAAGATGGAGAAAGCGTATCGGAACGGAAAGGGAACGACGATCAAGATGAGTAAAACCCAGTTAGAGCATAATAAGAAAGTCGAAGGAGGATTTATCGGTGCTATATTACCGTTTCTAGCTACGGCTGGTAAATTCCTTCTTTCTAGCGTACTACCTGGTTTAGCAACGGGAGCTTTAACAGGGATAGGCTCTGCAGCTGCATCGAAAGTTGTAGATAAAATTAGCGGATCCGGAGTTAACGGAGGTGTGATATACATCAAAAAAGAAGGTAGAAACTATAAGATAGTACGACAAGGGGAGGGTCTTTACTTAAAACCGTGGTTAGGATCTGGATTAGAAGGTAAAGGAGAGGGCCTTTATATGAAAACCGGCAATGGGATGTTTATGAAACCCGGTTCTGGGCTTATATTAGGGCCTAATTCTCCATTTCAAAACATTCCAGTTCTCGGGTGGTTGTTATAAAAAATTTAATTTAAGTATCATGACGTTTATAAAATGTCTCGATACTTAAGGCCGATACTTCTAACGAACCCCGTAGAGTGGTTACCTAAGAAGGAAGTGAGACATATACCCTCGAAGCAGCGAGGCAGTCAAAGATGGGAGATTTTTGCACAACAGGCGATAACTATTAAACCTAAAGAAACGGAAACGCTAGAGCTCGGACTCGGCGTTCGAATGAGAAGAGGACGGTGCGGAGTATCACTCAGACAGGAAATCCAGGCAAGCGGATGCGTCCTACAAGGAGGAGGAGTCGTTACTGAAATTGCGGAGGACATCGTAATTACAATTTTAAACGATTCCGATTCGATAGTTACCGTAATCGAAGGAGATCCGTTATGCTTCGTCGATCACACCGTTCGCAGTAGACTTATAACTTAAAAAATTATATTGTATAATTAAAAAATGGTGCGATCAATCGTAATGGAAACGGATGCAGTCGATGGAAGCGCTCACGTTTATCGACTCGGGAAGATCGTCGAAATTCAAAAAGAAATCGAAAGAGAACGCGATAAAAGAGCGGGTCTAAACGAAAAGTATCGTAAAGGCGTTAGGCTTATTAGCGTAGTAGACGGTATATCCGCTCTACTCGTGTTGGGTTCGACCGCTTCCGCGATCGCGGTTCTATCCACGATAGTCGCGGCACCGATCGCGTTGGTTCTGCAAGGAGTGGGGATTGGAGCGAGCGTGTTCGGCGTGATCGGGCGTGTGATTAACCGAAAGTTAACGCTAAAGGTAGAGAAGCACGAAAAGATTAAAACGCTAGCCGTGGCAAAACTCAACACGATCAGCGACTACGTTTCAAAAGCTTTGGAAGACGATAATATTTCAGACGAGGAATACTCGTTAATTCTAAACGAGCTCGTGAAATTTAACGAAATGAAAGAAGAAATCAGAAAATCAGAAAGTCGAGAAACTATAGCCGAGTCGTTGAAGGACGCGTTTGTGAAATCGAAGAAAAACATAAAACGTGAAACGTAAACGCAGAACGTAAATGCAGAACGTAAACGTAAAACGTGAACTTGAGAAAATCACGTTCGTTATCGCGTTCCATTTCAATGTTTTAACGCGTGTTCTAAAAACGCTTTAAAACATTATACCGCCTATTAAAAAATGTCGTTTCTAAAAATAAAAGATCCCGCCAAAAGAGACTTTATCGTCGAAGAGTTTCTGAAGACGAAGAAAAATATTCAACAGAACTCTTTATCGGAGAAACTAGGCGATATAGGACTGCAGCGAGATTTGGTAAAGTTGTACAAGCCGATCGTCGACTCACAATCGACGATATCGAAAGAACAAAACGCTTTGTTATCTACTATTAAGGAAAACTCACTAGCCACGTCTAACGCGCTAAAAGCGCTTCCCGCGTCGATATCGTCGTCGTTAAAAGCCATATAGTTTCCTCAGTATCCCCGATAGACGCTTACGAGGATCCGGTAGAAGATGTTAGAATGTTAGAATTAGGAAATCTGGCAAAGAAATACCTGAGTCAATACGCTTCTAATAAAAAGTCTACCGATACGACGTTCGGACTAAATTCTAAAGACGGGAAATGTTATATCGGAGACACACGCGTGTCGTTCCAGAACGACGATATAACGGTCGGAGAGAAGACTTACGCCGGTACTCCAGGACTTTGGGAGCTACTAACTATGACTAAACCGGACGATTCGATTTAGGCCTACGATGCTAACGATCTGTCCGATTACGCCGAGATTCTAGACGCGACGAATGCTTTTAGGCAGCCTAACAATCCGAGTAAACCAAAATCGTCTAGAAGCGAAAAGTACAGAAAAATTATTAAGCCGATATGGGACGCGAAGAAAGGTAAAGGAGTCGGACTCGTCGTTATCCCACAAGATCCGAATGCGTTAGTGGAAATGTAAGTCTACGATTAGCTAGCTACGCAGCTGGTAATACGGGAGTGAGAAACGAGATCGTTGGTATATGCGATGAATTATCGAGACAAGGAGCGATGACTAAAGATCAGTATAAAACTTAATGCTGCAATTATAAAAATGCTGGTCGTTGTTAAAAGAAGATATACAAGAAAATACGTTATCGGAGGAGCGGGAATATTCGATACTATTACGGGAGTTTTCAAGAAGCTCTTCGCATCGGATGTTGCTAACCGAGTCGTGTCGTCCGCTCTTAGCATGGGTAAAGATGCCGCGAAACAGTTGGGTAAAAAGGCGCTAGATGTTGGAAAGAATACAGCCGTGGAGGCTGGTAAGCGCTTGGTTGATAAAGCCGCTGCTAAACTTATAACTTCGTCGGTACTGTCGCCTCGCGTAGTCGAAAACAAAAGGTTGAAACGCAGTCGCTTACGAGAGAGAATGCGGCTATCTTATCCCGATTAATCGATAATGGTGCGGGGTCTAGCGCCGGAACAAATATTAATAATATACTAGCTGGTTACGGACATGGAAAGCCTTCTTCTTCTTCGAATGCCGTGTCCATTCGTGATCTCGTGCGTCATATCAACAACAACGGAGCTGGATTGAAACTCGCGCGCTAACTACTTAAAAAATAATATCCTCTATAATTAAAAATGCAATCAGATATTCTAAAGTTTACAGAAGCCTCATCGGTCGATGAAGGAATCGAAAAATACGAATGGCATGAATACGAACCAGCAGCTAGATCGGATTTTTAACTCGGCCGGCGAGATACGCATAAATATCGAAACCCAAGATCTATTTTGCCATCCCGCTGAGTCTTACTTGCTGATCGAAGGTAGGTTGGTCAAAGGAGATGGCATGAATACCGCCTACGCTAACGCCAACGCAGTAGCCATCGCCAACAACGGGCTTATGCATCTTTTCAACCAAATCGGGTATTCCTTATCGGGCCAAGACATCGAAACGGTATTTACCCCCGGACAAGCAACGACTAATTTGGGTTTGCTGAAATATCCGGACAACTTCGCCAAAGCGCAAGGTCTTAATCAATTATGGTGTAAAGATACTGCTGCAACCGCGGTTATAGCGGATAATGCTGGTTTCGCTTCTCGTCAAGCGTATCTTATTCAAAAACCAACGGCTAAGGGAACGTTTAGTTTCGTCGTGCCCCTTAGCCATATTTTTGGATTCTGCGAAGATTACAATAAAATTGTATACGGTTTTAAGCACACGCTAACGCTGGTTCGTAAATCGGACGACGATGCTATTTTTAGAATCGCAGCTGTGGATGCTGGAAAGGTTGACATCGGTAAAATCTCGTGGTTTATGCCGCACGTTACTCCGTCGGACATGGAAAGAATGCAGTTATATAAAACTATCGAATCGAAAGCGTCGCTACCCGTTGCATGTCGGGCACGTCAATGCGATACTACAACGGTTCCTCAGTCGACTACTTTTAGCTGGCGTCTTAGCGTTAAGACGGCTCCTGAAAAACCTAGGTGGGTAGTCGTCGGATTTCAAACCGAACGCGCTGGCAACCAAGAACATAACCCATCGATCTTCGATCATTGCAACCTCAAAAACGCGTACGTGATGTTGAACCAAACTAGATATCCAGCCGTCGACTACGACCTATCGTTCCCCAACCAGAAATTTTCGAGAGCTTATAGAGACGCGGCAACGTTTAGCGAAAAATTCTACGGAATGGATCAACTGATCACGCAAAGTAACATCACCCCAGCCGATTACAAAGATCTATATCCGCTCATGGTATTCGACGTTAGTCGAACAGTCGGAAAAACTGAAATCATCAGTCGTTGATATCCAGATCAAATTTACTTTTAACGCTGAGGTCCTCGTTAGAACGCAAGCTTACGCGGTTCTAATTTCGGATAAGTTGTTAAACTTCCAGTCAGACGGGCAGAAAATGAGCGTGGTGTACTAAACACCGATACGAATCAAAAAAATTTCTTGTTTAAAGAAAATCTTGTACTATATTAAATGAATCTACCAGAGTTGCAAAAGTTAGCGAAGGAGAATAAGATTAGTAGGCATTCTTATCTCAACAAACCAGTACTGGCGGCGTTGCTGATTGAGAAAGGAGTGCTTACTCAGGAGGAGTTGGATAAATATAAACAATCGACGAGTAAGGATGAAAAAGAAAGGTTGAAAGGTATAAGAACGCAACCAAGGCGCGTACAAATTTTGGATAAGGAAACGGGCGTGATCGTTTTATACCCATCGATGTATAAGGCTGCGAAAGCGTTTAACCAAAGCGCGGGTTTAATAGCGATGTTTAACGGGAAAGTATACAAAAAGAGATACGAAATTAAAGTGTTCGATAGTAGCAGTAGTGAGGAGAAAGATCTAATTAATTTCGAGGAGAGTACCGGGTAGTCATAAGAATTTAAATAGATTTGGATAATTTCTATTTAAATTCTGCGACTCATGTATCATAAACGTATAATTGTATGACCTGAATTCCATTGTTAAGCCAGTCATCCTCTCGTATCGTTAAGGTCGTAAAAATGCCGCTGAAAAGTCTCTACCTAGCATGTTTATAGCGATGGTGGAATAAACGAATATCTCGAGGTAATCGGTATCGGTTACAAAAACTATACTACTACCGGTTGAATTATTATACGAATCTCCCGTACCCCCTCCGCCAGCAATTTGCGTGTACGACTCCCCGTTTTTATACAGGAAGACGTTACCAAAAGCAGCATTATTAGTGTCACAAAATTCTATGTACGTCGTAACGATATAGCATCCAGCTTTACCGGGAGTGAAACGAGTCAGTTCCGTACTGTTGACACTATCGGTTTTGAATCTTACTCTATCGAAAGAAACTCTCGTGAGAGTTTGAGCGTTTATGGCTTGACGAGTTAAAGTGTAAACGCTAACCGCGGGTCCGACTGCAGCCGTATCAACATATTTTTTAGTCGCTGCATCGCCATCGCCGCTGGGATCGCGTAGGCCTGTAATGTGGGCACCATGCATAAAGATGCTCTTATACACATTTATTTTAGAAGGAGTGTTATCCGTTGACTTAACCATCTCTAAGGCGGTTTCATTATTTATTCTAAAATGAAATCCATCCGTCGATTGTAATGTAATTGGTTGGTTTAATCGACCTTCTATTTTATTCGTTGTATTTCCTAAAAATATATTAAAATCTTTATTTCCATCTAAATCCTTACATCCCATCGTCCGCGTAAGATCCCTGTCGATGCTTAAGAATAAGTCGCCAGTCATGGTATCGCCAGTTTTAGACACGTTCGAAACAGTTCGTTCATCGACGTATTTCTTATTAGTTATATGGTTATCTTCGGACGGAGTATACGTAGTCGATAGACCTTCGATTGAGTTACCGCCCATATTTAAATTTCCTGTGAAGGCGTTCCTTCCATCTAACCTGACAAAAGTATTATTTACCTGAGTCAGCGTAACACCTCCAGCAATTACTCTTTGCATAGATCCGGAATCGGTATGTCCAAATTTATCGACTGGCATTGTTTTTATATAACACTATTATTTATTAATATAAATCGTTTATAACTTCTTGAAAATTACGACCGCTGCCGATCGCCTTCAACACGTACAAACACAAATGACCGCAAAACACTTCGTTATCCGGCTGTATTCGTTCGCTGTTATATAACACTGGACCGCGTAAATACTTTAATAGTTCAGTAGGAGGAGGAAGACCGTAACTATCGAAATATATTTTCTCGTTACCGTTCTTTAAAAAATTGCACCAGTGAGAGCCGACCCCATTAGAACCGTCTAGGTTCAATATCCCACACTCATTCCGTCTAGGTTTCTTCGGCAGCTCGTCTCGTAAGAACACGCCTCTAAAATTCGGAATATTCAGCTTCTTCGCAGCATCTAATAATTCAAAATTCGTTAACGGATGATTTGGACGAACTACGCCTTCGACATCGATGTTTTTCACAGTTGCAGAACTCATTTTATATTTCTTCTAAATGTTTTATAAAGTAATGAGCTTTTACTTCCTGCATTACATATAGCCAGCGATCTATTTTGTTTGATTTTTGGATATTTTTAAGTGGTAGTAAAGGACGTATATTCTTCCAATTCATAGCTTTAAGAAGTTCTACTTCATCTAGCAAGTTGAACGATGATATTGGTAAAACATGATCGTGATGCCAAACCGAACCGTAATTTTCCATAGTCATTCCTTCTTCTAACTGAAATTCAATCCATTTAGTAAATATTTCAAAGTCAACACCGATAAGTTGCCGCGTCGTTTGTGATTTCGACTTACCTTTTAATACTCCACCAAGCCTACCCCTCATATTTTTAAGTAGTTTAAACCCCGGATCATATTGCCTTCGGGCTTCAGAATACGCGTGATTATATTTATATTTACATTCCTTACATTCATTATCTGTCCCATCTTTACGAGATCTATTATTTACATATTCTAATACGTTCTTTTCTTTCTTACATCGACTGCAAACTTTTTTATCTTTTATTTCCCTAGTCTCTAGTCTCGAGTATTTTTCTCTACATTCCTTCGTTTTGATATTTTTACACGTTTTACAACTAGCATAATACCCGCTCTTATTACATCTATCTTTATGAAATTCGTTTAAGCTTTTTTCCATCTTACATTTGGAACACACTTTAGAGACTTCCATTTTATATCATTATATTTATTCTTTAAGTAGTTTTCAACGAGTAGTGTCCGTAGGCTAAGGTATGAATACCATCTTCCATTATCACTCGTTTATCGTCGTCGGCAGACAGCGCGACCTTATTTACTTCTTCGGTGTAAATGTCGTGATGATACGATCGAATAACGTTCATTTTCCTTAACTGTTCTCTTCTCGTAAACAGGCAGTCTTTATAATCGTTGTGGGTTATCGTTTTCTTAACGACGTTCTTCTTCACGCCTTTACATTTCTTATGATCTTCACCAGACATCCTGTACGAGTACAACTTCGACCTCAAACCTACGAATTCTTCGATCTGTTTTCCGCCCGCTTCGTCTTTGAACATACTTATAACTTTCTTATTCACTCCGGTTTCGATACATGATGGATGATCTTTCGGGTACTCGCTCGTGTCGAACCTGCTTCGAACATCGTCAGCGATATCGTTGTAAAAATCGTCGGTCTTTATTTCGTACGCCAACGAATCCGTATCGGTAAATAATAGCTTAGGCCTATCTCCGTACTTGGTCTTGATGTAATTATAGTGGAAATCGTACATTAAAGTCTTACTCGAGTCTAATATACACATTCCTAGATATATAGGCTTGTTATAGAACAACTTGGCCTTTTTCATGTGAACGGCGATTAGATTTTCATCGAAAATAGTTCGACTGTCGTAATTAGGTTTGGATACGAGCTTCATAGCTTCCTTCTCATCGCATACCAAACGTATATCAACTCGATTCTCGATACATTCCATAGTCTTGCCGAAGACGCTATTATTCATAAGTTTGAAAAAGTCCTTCTCGAAATCGTTAGTAGCTCTCGTTCTCAATTCCGTATTCAGGTCGATGTATTTTTTCAGCCAAGCGCTTTCTTCGAATATTATCCCTCGATGAATTTTAACGATTTTCAATCCGAGACTTTCGTACAACTTTAAATTACCGTAATGAACTACGTACTTCTTTTTATCGTTCAAATTTGGAATTAGTTTCGTCACGTCCGATCCGGCGGGTTTTATAATCTCAGGAGCTAGAGGATAATCGTTATGCAGGTCGTGTAATGGCTTAGGGTATTCGAAATCGACTTCTAACACACACCCCACCCCATCTCGTTCGGTAACGCTTTTCCAATCGCTCAGCTCGTTATCACTCATCCATTTGAACCCATGAGTTGGTAGAGCTTTGCTCATCGCCCATCCGTACAAGTTATTCGCGTCTAAGTAAGGAATGAATACCGAAGGCTGGCTACGATCGAAAAAATCTTCTCCCATGTACTCGTTGTTCGATTTCGCGTATCGATTCGAAATCGTGCTGACTCCCCCTCTTATTCCTTGCTTAATCATTAGTAACATATCGTAGTCGCTCAACAACTCCAACTCTACATCGGTTATTTTCAACGCCGCGTCCCATGCTAATCCGGGTGAAGTATAATACCACGCGGGATCGAGCCTATAATGCTCGATGCACACGTCCCTAAAGTTTTCGAAAACATCGGCTAATAATAGAACGTCTGAAAGATTATACAAGTCGTGATATTCTCTTAGCGTCTTACAATTAAATACTTTCCATACATTTTTAGCGTGCTCGTAATTTTCATCGCTGATCCATGAGGCGTTTAGTTTGGAATAGAAGTTATGCTTCGGAGGCAATTCGGTTTCGTTTAATCTTTCAACGCCATCAACGTAATCGTATGGGTAAAATCCCTTATTGAGTAAAAGATCCAACTTCCCGCCTTCAAAAAAATTGACTAAATTCTTACATTGATCTTTACGAAGGTTCTTCGATAACGCGTCGAGACTCGAGGGCATGAATCTAAAACTGTCGATAAAGCGTAATTCACGCTTGACCGTTATCTCTTTTCCATCTTTAACAAACTTATCGACTACAATCTCACGGCTAAACGATATATACTTTTCTTCGTTATTAGGAATACAGGTTATTTTCTCACCATTCTCGCCTCGCAATTTCTTTACGAACAAATGACAATCGTATCCGGATAGATTATGAAACACAACAGGGAAAAACTTGGGGACTTTATAGTTCATATTACAACTGTTATGAGCAGCGCCTCTAAATTTACCGCTTAAATGACAGTGATCTCTAACTCGATCTTCGCCCAACTCCCCTCCGCAGATATGACAGTTAGTAGCTTCGTTGAAACATTTCTTCTCAGTCTCGTCGAATATCATCTTCTTAGGGAATTTAAACTCGTTATATATTCGTTTTATATTTTCTGTTAGACGATCTACGAATATCTGAGCGACATCGTCGTCTTCGTTTTCAGCCGTAAACGTTACCGGGTATTGCGAATATACGCCGCCGTCGAAGCATTTCACGTGATAACAAAACGAGCTAGGCGTATGTTTCTGGTATTTATTGGTGTAAGACGTGCTTGGATCGGGTTGGCACGTACCGATCGGTTTGATAAAAGATTCGAAATCGGCGTAAACGATAAAAGGCACTCTCATCGATTTAAAATAATGTTTAAAACTTAACACGGTTCCTGGTTCGGGAAGAACTATTCGTTGGGCGTCTTGCCGCGAACAGTACTCGCTGTGCTTATTCAACGATTCTACTTCTCTATAGCCGAGTAAACATCTTTTACAATAATACATCGAATTATGGGATTTTTCCGTTTGTGATGCCATCAATTTGTTAAAGTTCTTTATCCAACAGTAATGCTTCTTTTCTCCGTCGGAAATAAGCAGTAGATCTACGCAGATATCGCTTTCGTGCTTCGATATATATAATGGGTATACGTCCTTTTCATAGCCGAATACGTTAACGCAAACGTTATTGTTACGCTCAAACTTATTTATTACGTTGGCGTCGGCAGCAACCGGGAATTCGATACCACTCTAATTGAGCTTCTTAGATTGTTCTTTTAGATCTCTAGTGATTCTTTCTGGGTGGTTATCTATCAGGTTCAGCGCTCTAGTAACGCACCACTTGAAACATTCATCGTCGTCGTTTTTCAGGTTAATAATAGCCTTTTTATTGGCTAAATACTCGGGAAGAGGAATATAAGAACTACCTTTCAACGGCTTATATACCACTGTATCGATATCCAACTTCACAACGGCTTTAAACCTCCAATTACTACCTCTCATCTGAAAACTTGCCATACTCTCCTTAATTTTATCCACTGCGTTGTTATATATTTCGCTCACGTCGGTTGCGTCTAAAATGATATCAGTCTTTGATTTAAAATTAGGCTCGGCCACGACTACTTCTCCAGATTTAATATCTACTTTCTCCATTACGCAATTAAGATTGAATTGAACTTTTACCCCTCGATTTTTCGTCAGCAGACTGACTACCCGCGGTCTTACGGCATGGAGAAAAGACGTGACGTCGATTCCCCCAGTTCCATCGATCGTGTATCGCTTAGTAAAACCTTTAATAGCCTTCGCGGTCTCTCGGATTTCAAACTTGTTTTTATTGATTTTACTAAAAATACCTGAAACTTTTGACTTCAACGATTCTAATTTATCGTTGACGAGCGTTTTTATTTGCGGAGGCACGTAACTAATCAACCAATCCGAAAAAGAATTAAAACTAGACCTAACCTTATTCTGCATCTCCTTCAAAACGTTATTAAAAGAAGATTTCCAAGTATTAGACGGAGGCGTATACTTACCCGGAGTCAGCGTTGGAACCTCAATGTCTGGAACCGGAACGTCTAGCGGATTGATCGCAGGACTAGGCGACACGAGTGCCACGAGTTCCGCTTTTCGCAGCCTCGAATAACCGACCATACCTCTCTCTTTAGCGATATTTCGCAATTCTTTAACAGTTTTAGTTGAGTAATCCATTTTTACTAATGTCATTTATTCTTTTAAACCCTTTCGTTAAATCAGATTACTAGAAACTGCCGGTTATTCCCTACCAACGTAATCACCTCATGACTCATAGGCGTCTGATACTCGCTGTGAAATATTAGTCACGTCATCGAAACTGTGGGGATTTCCAATAGTTTCGATGACGTCACATGGTGATCCAATATGAACGTGGTTATTGCGTGGTTGTCCCAGCCGCTTAGTTTTACTACTACTTGTGGGTATTGCCAAGTAAAGAACATTCAATAACAAACCAAAAACAATCTTGAGCAAGTTTTCATAGAAGTTGAATGAAACCAGCACACGTTAGGAACCAACATATGAAAACTTTGAGTTGGTTCCGCAGAATCACATACAGCACATACAGCTTATGCAATAAGACAATGGAACTGCAGTGCTGAAGCCATTATTTCAAGTCAGTTAAATAGTCATATTAGGCCTACATATGGCCTCAAACGAAGTTTATTGCTTTATATGTTACACAGAGTCGAACAATTAGAAGTTAGACAGTTTTATCAGCCATTTGTCTTACTTATATCAAGGGCGGAAATTTTATTCATTCGTTCGTTCAGTGTCGGTTCTATCACCACATGACCAAGAATAGATACACTAAAACAACGATGGCCCGTTTAGTAAGACTTTCAATTACAGAAGAATAACACGCGACTTACCGTGAGTTTGCTGTACTTAGATATGTACCAGTCAGAGAACAATAAGCGTATAGTTCCACAATAATTTCTTGTGACATTGAATCTGAACTGGACAAGGGTTCCGCTGGAAGCGTAGCGATTGGGAAAACCAGGACTGGAAATATATCCGGAAGACCCACAATAACCTTCGTACACCATAGCGTTGGCTGAAATAGAAACATAAACACGAAACTACTAGGTTTCCTCGTGAGTCACGTAGCTTTCAGCAAATATACGATTTTGGTTAGCATTGGTTATTGGGTGATGGGATGTCATTTGCATGCCAACACCTGTTTTTTTTATGTTAAACTGGGATCATTATCGACTTTTTTTTATCAATAATCGAAGATGATGATAAAATGAAATATCGTTCATATGTTGTGATCGAAATAAATCAATGAAATAATCACATGCAACGTAATTTATCTGCATGTTGAACGTATGCATGTATAGACATATACACATGCATATATATATATATATATATATATATATATATATATATATATATATATATATATATATATATGTATGCATGTAGGTATGTGTGCATGTATGTATGTATATGATTAAGGCGATCGTTTAGGAATACACTAGCGTGAATGAGCGTAGACTACAAAATATCTCTCTGAGTTTCATTCAATGATCGTCCGTTAGACTTGATCAGTTTTGTTCTAGAATTCATCAACTTGGATCCATGGGCGGCGATCCCGGGGGGGTCGAGGGGGACACGACCCCCCACCTTTAAGAGTGGGGGGAACACGCCATACATCGGACCCCCCAAATTTTGAGGAAACACCCAAAAAAGGTCATCAAATGTTTTAGCGCTTGAGCGCGAAAAAGTTTTTTTACCTCTTTTTTCACCAGATCAGTTCAAAACTCTTTTTTCACCAGATCAGTTCAAAAATATTCCCCCCACCTGTCAAACAAGATCGCAGCAACTGCTTCGATCAGACTCACTTTGTCTGCAGATGATGAAGATAATGTTGACGAGACATGCGTGACTGATTACTAAAATCAACGGCATACCACTATCGTAATAGTTTGCATCACTTTGTTATTAATAAGTCACTATTGCAGGCCAGTTTACATATTATGTGGGACATGGTGGCCAATCGACAAAGCACTTGGTCTGTGAAATAATGCATTTCGCAGGCATCACACGTTTCTTTATTAGGCCTATTATTATTATTTTTATTATTATTTTCCCGAGGTATCAAGGATCCCTCAGGATTTGGAAAAATTATTGTTATTTAGGAGCAGAGATAGTGTCTGGAGGGTCAGGCCTCGTCTTCGAGGAAAGCGTGGGATTATTATTATTATTATTATTATTATTATTATTATTATTATTATTATTATTATTATTATTATTATTATTATTATTATTATTATTATTATTATTATTATTATTATTATCATCAACTTTATTATTATTATTATTATTATTATTATTATTATTATTATTATTATTATTATTATTATTATTATTAGTAATTAATATTCGTTTATTATCACCCCCACGTTGTCGAGCTGCAACAAGGTACAAAGCACAAGTGTTTAAAAAATAGACTGAAGATCGAGTTGCTAGATTGCAAATAAAATCGAGAAACAGGATTCTAAATTGCATGTTCTGAGTCAATGGACTCGTTTATTTTTTTTATTCATATGTATGAAATACAATAACAATGGATTTAGGCCTATCTACTTACTTACACGATAATTGATTTATCTACTTACTTACACAGCGCCTTTTCAAAGCGCTCAGTGACATGCATTGGTCTTCCTTACATGCATCTGTTGCCCATTACCTTTGAGCTGACTAAGAACACCGTTCTTGCCAACGCATTGAAGCGTGTTCAGTGACGTGCACACTGCACGCGTCCAACAGGCGCCTGGTAGGCAAGAGATACAATTGACCCACATACCAAAGCCACGCAAGCTGATTTCACGCTGTCGGGCAGACGCGGGCTGTTAACATAGAGTGCGTTTTTGACTCTTTGAAATACTGAGGTGGTAAGAGACTTTCTTCCTCATATATAGAGTTAGAGAAATCTTCATAGAGGCGTCACTAGGAAGGGAATGTGACCTAAATTGCGCGAGAGTGCGTTGTGAATTGGGATATGTCTGTTTTGAATTTAGAAGAGCTCTCAAAACGTATATTCAGTGTCTCTCATGAAAAAGGACTTAACAACAATTAAATTACACCAACAACTGCAAAGAATTACCCCATCAGCAGCTAAAACGACAATACTAAACCAAACGACTATTGTACAACACCATATTCACAACCAAATGCATGTATTGTATACTCAAAACAACGCACGTCCTGCCAGTTGTCACACTTCTAGGCCTACAAAAGACAAATCCGAATACCCAGCAACGAAATAACTTACACGTCGAAGAACACATCACCTAACTACACTGAAGAGACTCACATTATGCACTATAGCACCAAAATCACACCTCGGCTGGCCATATATTCAATTATTAATGACATGATAGAAATGATCTGACAGTTAATCAATGAACGGATGGTAAGTAACTAAGCAAAATGCCTATCGTTTTTGATAAGATATAATCACACGAATCCTCACAGCAAAATCACCACAGTATTACCCAAAGTAGGGCAGCTTTTTATAGGCTTACCTGACATGTTTGTCTGCCAATCGGTAAGATATTGCTATAAAATCGCCTGAGAAAACACAGTCTGAAAACGGCTAGCTAGCTCACTACTAGGCTACCTGTAAATTGCCTACATGTCACAACATAATGCCAATCCGAAGCATTTTATGGCTAATATCTTTGTGGCTCTGCATTCGAAAGCGGTCACTACTATTGTTTGCTGTTGACCTGTTGACAATAGTTCGCGTTCGTTTCAGCATTAGCAAAGTAAAGGTATGCATTGCTCCGCCCAATGTCGGCCCAGACTACTCAAGTTCCTGTTGCAATGGTGGAGGTCATTTAAAGCTACATTGTTTGCCCGCCCACTGGGAGATTGAGTGTGAATAAGCTGGTTTCCGCGACTTCGCTTTTTGTGGGCGCTGTAGAAATCTCGAGGTTACGATTGAGAGCATTACGTGGTGCTATAGATTTGCAATGCTATCGATCTGTATTTCTATCTAAATTTGTGATTTGCAGGTCCCTAATATATATATACACAATGGTCAATGATTTATTATAAAAGTTAATATGATTATAAATCATTTCATAACAATCACGTAAAATAGCTTCTAATAGAAAGAAATCAGTGGTAAAAATCATCTCTCAGGCCCACTACAGCCATGGGCCAATGCGAGAGACTGTGGATTAGATGAACCCTGCAGCGAGCTTCACTTTTCTTTCATGCCAGCCCATAAGCTGGCACGATCCATTGTAGATATTATGGAGGATCTCCATTTTGTTTTCTGCCAACTTATGTGATCCATTCTGAATTTATTGTTCTCTGTTCTGTTTCCTGCCAATGTATATCATCCAGTTTATTAGGTAGGAATGTTCTCTACTTTAATTTCTACCAACTTAGGTGACCAAAATTATATTAGTACGTCCTTCACTTTGTTTCCATCTACTTTGACACGGAAACAAAACTGACCATATTATCCTCACCGAGTCTTATTTTGAATAAGCCTGCGAATAGGCCCTATAGTTTTCATTTTTGACACCATGAAAGCAGGCACTGCTCAATGAGTTTTGTCTAAAGTTTATTTCTATTCCAACCCATTCCCAAATGCTCTAGGAATTAAATGCAGGCTGATTCTGGACTGAAGAATGTAGAAAAAAATCATCTTGACTAACAAAGTACAAAACGCTGTCCTGTAAACATCCGAACAAAGCGAACATTGAAGTTCTTGGCACGACGTGGCCCTTGACCTTGCAGTAGGAATGCCGGACAGTTACCCCCCTGGACAGTTTCCCCCCCGGACATATTCCCCCCCGGACAGTTACCCCCCGGACACTTTCCCCCCCGAATCTAGGTAGGTCATTTTCCCCCCGGACAAATTCCCCCTTTGTGGATTTATGTATGTATGTATGTATATGTGTATATATGCATGTATGTATGCAAGTATGTATGCATGTATGTAAGTATGTACGTATATATGTATGTATGCATGTATGTATGCATGCATGTAAGTATGTATGTAAGTATGTATATATGTATGCATGCATATATGTAAGTATGTATGTAAGTATGTATGCAAGCAGGGTATGCAAGCATGTATGCATGCATGTATGCATGTATCTATGTATGCATGTATGTATGTATGTTTTGATCATTAAAACAGAAAGCTTTGTGTATGTTGCACTGGGGGGGGAAATGTCCTAGTATGGGGGGGAAATTGTCCGGGGGGGAAACTGTCCGGGGGGAATATGTCCGGGGGGAATATGTCCAGGGGGGTAAGTGTCCGTTTACCTTGCAGTAGTATGATCAAACTTACTTTAAACGAGAACTAGGTGTAAGTCCGCGTCTAAAAGTGTGAACTCACGTCACTAAAAGTAATAGTCTATAGTCTATACCAATCACATTAACACTGTGGTAACCATAGTAATTTACTTTGAAACTATGCTCAGTTTAATACCTTATTCATAGGTAGAAAAGGTTGAATACAAATGTAAGAAGTGTCTCCATAGGCGTAATTTGTGGGGGGTACGAGGGGTAACCGTACCCCCCACTTTTTGGACTGGAGGGTACTGTACCCCCCACTTTTTCAAACAATGCCAATCAATATTTTATTATTGTGCCTTCCGAGAGAACTCAATCTCCGCCAAAAGTACGAAAATACTTAGATACACAGGTAAACCGAGAGCCAAAATTAAAGAGGGTACTGGCAGGGAATATGTTCAAAATAGTCGCCATGCGAAAAGCTAAAGTGGAGAAGAAATTGGTATCCCCACTTTAGACCAAACTATTGGTACCCCCACTTTTTAGACTAAAGTTACGCCCCTATAGATCCGCTGTGTTTCTCTAGAAACACAGCGGATTGTCCATATCGGCTGCGAGCGCTCCTGATGTTCACTTTCTCATTGGCTACAATCCAATGGGGCTCTGAAAAAATACTGTAATAATAAGATGAATACTGTAATTAGATGAATTAATGTAACTTCTTACATGTTACATTAATTAATATTGAAGTCCTTAGGGATCCTGTATACCTCGGGACAAAAAAAATAATAGGCCTAATAATAATAATAACAATAATAAAAATAATAATAATAATAACAATTGTTACTATTATGCCTTTATTAACCGCCAGTATGTAGTGGAACAGAAAAGAAAGTCCGTAAATCTCTGGCCTAGAACAAAGCTGTTGACAGGGCATTTTTTAACATGTTGACTGGTGGGGAAATTCCCCACCAGCCCTCTCGAATTCCCCACCAGTCCTTGCGATTTTCCCCACCAGTGAATTTTGCCCTTTTTAGTCCCAAATAATTATTTTTTGTCCTTTGTGTGACCTTATGCATATGACATACTGTAAATGCAAACCACAGCAGACGTGAAATCTTTATAATTTATATTTCTTTGGTCACCAATAGTGTGTCACAGTAGACGTGAAATCTTTGAAACTTATATTTCAAAGTCCTTGCCAGTCCTTGCCCTTTTCCCCGCCAGTGAATTTTGCCCTTTTTTATCCCAAATAAATATTTATTTGTCCTTTGAACCTCATGCATATGACATACTGTAAATGCAAACCAGAGCAGACGTGAAATCTTTATCATTTATATTTGTTTGGTCACCAATAGTCTGCCACAGCAGACGTGAAATCTTTATTATTTATATTTCTTTTGGTCGCCAATAGTGTGCCACAGTAGAGATATTTGACGCTACTAAAGATTCAAAGAAGCGTGTGCATGTGTCTTGTAAATTGTGTGGTCAGTAGGCCTACATAGATGAGGCCAAAAAGTATTTGAGAAACGGCACTGTGCCCATCGCAGTAGGTGTCAGAGCTGATGGTGAAGTTCGTTTAAAGTTATAGTAGATCATTTGCAATCTGAAGCACACAATGCCGTTAAAGATCGAGATAAACTGCATAAGGAATGGGAGAAGGGAAGCGATAAGCATCCTTGGCTTAAAATCTTGAAAACTCATAAAGCCAAATATTTTCGTAGGCTAGGCCTACATCGATGAATAAGACGAAGTTGCTGCATTCTGAGCTCAAAGATGCCAAACAGTTTCCTCGACATCATGAAGTACGTTTCGCTCAGCATCAGATACAATTGATGCGATAGCCTATTGAGTAACATTCATGACTGCAAGGCTGTGTGGAATAAACAAGAGCCAAATGGGGACCGTAAAGAGAAGACTGAAGCTCGAGGTTTCACAAAGACTTGGAGTGACAGACAAATTTGGATATCTGCATTAATGGGCGATATCTTGGATGTATACCAAACTTTACAGAAATAATTTTAGCGAGATGATCTTGTCCTTTGTGACATATTCAGTGGCGTCTACCAATGGTGGAGTGTGGAGAACGATCTCCATCGAACTTCAAAAGTGGGGGGTTTGACATATTTTGACTGAAAGTGGGGGGGTTGCATTTTTTCATGATAGCTCTTTTGTCCCGTGTGATAATATAGCCAAATCCAACAAAGCAAAAACATTTAAAATCCGAAAAGGTCCAACAAATTTTTTTCGCGCTACGCGCGATAATTGCTCTGACTCTCTTTTGGCACTGTCAGTCTAGACGTAGACTCAGCACCTATTAGGGCGTAAAGTAGAAAACATTCAGCTAAGTCATCAATTAATTCATTAATCTGTAGGCTGATTAATTCGTTTATTTTACGACGCCATCATATCAAAGACGATTGGCGTACTCTCCCACTGCAGAATCTCAGAAAAAAAAACAATGTGTATTTCAGGGGTAAATTTGGGGGTGGGGGTTGATTCTCCATTTAATTTTTTTTTGGGGGGGGGGTTAGACGCCACTGGACATACTGACATGCAGAGATGGCGCTCTTAGGAAGCTTCAACTGATGAAGAATGGACCGTATCCAGGTAAAGGTACTTGTTAAAGCAGAAAACGGCTGTACTAAATGTTTCTTGTTTATTAGACAATTATATAATAATAATAAATATTAAATTAATATTAAATTAAATTATGACATTAAATAATAAATTAAATAATATTAAATATTATAATAAATAAATTATTAGTTATTATTCCTTTGGCCCACAGCTCAGAAATGTTTCTCTGATTCAGCGCTTTTTGACTTAAAATTACGCGCGAAAAATGCCCTTTTTCAAAATTCCCCACCAGTTAAAATTTCTTAAAAAATCCTCTGGCTGTTGATCGTAGCAAGCTGAGCGCGGCCACCAAGCCAAATGAACTGGGTCAAGTTACAGTTTAACCGGAGGCGGTTGGACATCCAGAGACTGAGGGCCAAAGAAAGAGCAGCATCCGCTGGGCCGTAGGTATGTATGCATACCAGTGATGTAGTACTCGAGTCCGGCCAAGGACTCGAGTCCGACTCGAGACCGATTTTCTGCGAACTCGGACTCGGACTTGGACTGTCACGACTCGGACTTGCAATCGGACTCGAACCCTGGACTCGAATTTGACTCGCTGACTCGTTTTCCGAGTCACAATTTCTGGGCAGAACAGGCAACTGTATTGCAATGTCACGGCTAAGACCACCCCTCATGCGAGAACTGACGTGAATACCCGGCCGACCGTCGCTACAGGTGAAACTATTCCGTTTGAAGACGAGTATCATGAATAGGCTGGGGTATAAGACAAAGGGTCTCTATTTGGCCTGGTATAGGCATATAATTATAGGCCTATATGCCTACGCCAACCAGTTCCTACCAGCAGACAATAGAAACTAATGAAGTGAAGACGAGTATTATGAATAGACAGGGGTATAAGACTGGTATCGGCGTGGAAGGGCATATAATTTATAGAGTCGAACACCGTGAAGGGCATGATATTGATTGTCGATTTGTAAATATATCTTCAATCATAATGCTAAACTATGCATGGAGTTATTAATTTATCGCTTCATTAGAAGAAACTTTCCAGTGTAGATAAGGAGCGAGGACGTGACATGACAGGACTGCACTTGACAATTGTGGCATTTACAGTTCTAACTGTTCCTACCTACTGAACTTCTGTTTAGCAGTGGAAGAATTTTTATGTGTCCTCATGATCGTGCCAGATTATCGAACAAACTTTATTTAATTTAGTGTTTTTAATGTGAAATTTGGGTAATTACATTAAAAAATTTTTGCACACGGCCAAAATAGTCCTGTTAATTTTTTATGGCATTGAATTGCGTGGTTCAGTGTATTTTGATGTGATGGACTCGGACTCGGACTTGGACTCGATCTTTAGTGACTCGGACTCGGACTCGGACTCGAGCACCTCAGGACTCGGACTCGACTCGGACTCGGCTTAGATTGACTCGGACTTGACTCGGACTCGGCTTAGGTGGACTCGACTACATCACTGATGCATACATACATGCATGCATGAAACCACATACATAGTCGTCAGCATCATCGTCTTCATAATCATGATCCAACTGTTCTCGGTCTACAAGAACTTCTCTAGTCATGAATAGAACTATTCTGTCCAATATTCTTCCTTCTATCATTACAAATATAACCCAATGTAACATTGGGTTATATTTGAAATGAGACTTTAATTCTGATTCGGCTGGTGCTAGTGGCTGTTGCTCTGCGTCACAGGATGATTGTAGAAGGACCACGCCTGTTATGGCCCCCATCCGAGATTAGAGACGTGATCTCAGTTACATCTGGATTTGCACACCTGCCCTTTGACCTATGCACTGGTTTCCCAAACTCAGATGCACGTACAAGGCCGTCACCCTCTGTATCCACCCCTTTATGCCCTAAGTAAAAACCCAGAGAAGTGAAAATCCTTGAAACCACATGGGTCGAGATTCCTCTAAAGCCTCGGTGAAGCCGCGTTTTAAAAATTCTAATTGCAGTACTTAACAAGAACAAAAAATCACACCAGTGGAGTATTCATTCATTTATTAAACATTTCTTCCAACAAACGTGGCGTTTGATTTAAGTAAGGTCTACTTCAGTGGTCTGGCAACCAACAATATGTCGATGAACACGGAGTAAGCTTTTTAATACTCTGTCCATATGCGTTGAAAGAACTCCATCTACACTACATGGATAACAATTTTTGTTCCGCGTGTGTGAGCCAAACTGGACTTTGCCAACTCATTACTGTTTATGACTTCAGGATCTCACTTGAAGTGACCATGATTCCTTTGTCATGCGGTAGAGATTACAGCATTTATACAGTAGTTATTAGACTATAATAAGACTGTAATTATCTTCTTCTCTTGTAGCAGTTTTGTACCCTTCTGACAGAATCTACGACTCCATCCTCCGCATATTCCAACAGCTTGCATTGTGTTCCCAGAGCGTAGATGGTTTTGCGTTATTGGGTGATATCATGTTGAAGACGGTCTCATCTCTCTGGTCTGCTCTGCCTCCCTTCTCTGGTCTCTCTGGCAATCGAACTAGGACCTCCGAGGACATCGATCTCTGGACAACAACCATTGTGATACGAGGCAGCGCTGGTGAATAAGCTGGTGTCCTACGCTTAGCCTTAGAGTATCGCTTTAGAAATTTGGATTTAACGATTACGAAATTATAAATATGTGATAATAGAAGATTTAATGTAAACAAAAATCTGAGTAAAATGCACACATGTAGTGGCGACGCACTCTTTGAAATGTTGCTCCGCCTTCGAGAGATTACGTAGACGATATCTTGCATTTTGAAGCACACAAACCCATATAAACTCATAGCACATACATAATAATAACAGAGGGAGCGTCGAATTTACAACAAAGCCAACAACAGTCTTCAGAAAACTGGAATTGTTTGGAGTTAGAAAACAAACACTGTTATAAAATCTAAGACTTGAAACTACGTAAGAAACTATTTCACATTGGAGACAGCAATAGGAAGCAAGGAGTTCGTGTGCTAATGTCAATGGTATCGGCTACACTGGAACCGGTTTCCGGTTTCTTTGGAGACCTAAAACGTTGCCTTAATGCACCTGTCTTTCTTTGGAGGATTTAACTGATGTCATGTGATCTCAACATTGGCTGTTGTCAGAGATGAGCTCATCCGATGATCCGCTGGTTGTCTGCTCACCAGAATGACGTGGACTGGTTCTGTGCTCACCAGACCGACGTGGGCTGGTTCTCTGCTCACCAGTACGTCGTGGACTGGTTCTCTGCTCATCAGAACATCGTGGACTGGTTCTATTCACTGGAGGCGGCTGAATGCTGATCGTTTCTTCTGAGAGAAGATAAGGTGGAGGGGGTGCTGACGATTCACCTGGTGCCAGTGGTTTTGCAATTTCCTCGTACGGCGGAGGGGCGAGTAACCCTGGCGACGTCGTGAAACCCTAAATCAAGCAGTCAATTGATCCACGAATCAAACAATCGATCAGTTAATCAATCAGTGACTCAAGCGGCAATTAGCCTAATCAAACAATTAGCAGTCAATCAGTCAATCAGTCAGTCAGTCAGTCAGTCAGTCAGTCAGTCAGTCAGTCAGTCAGTCACTCAGTCACTCAGTCAGTCACTCACTCACTCAGTCAGTCAGTCAGTCAGTCAGTCAGTCAGTCAGTCAGTCAGTCAGTCAGTCAGTCAGTCAGTCAGTCAGTCAGTCAGTCAGTCAGTCAGTCAGTCAGTCAGTCAGTCAGTCAGTCAGTCACTCAGTCAGTCAGTCAGTCCCTCAGTCAGTCACTCAGTCAATGAATAAATAGATAAATTCATTGCAACTCTCTGTTCATTTTAAAAGTGTTGCTAACATAGAAAGCTATATCGTTGCTACCGCTGTTGACTGTTGCTACCGTTGCCACCTATTAATTAATCGCTGTGTGGATAAATTCTTTATAGGGAACAAAAATACCTGCAACTAATTCAAGGTTAGTCTAATTACTAATTTGTCTAAAGACTATTTTTGCCTTGATATACTGCGCCTCAACAGCACCAGCATCAACTTGGCGCATTATAGTAGTTCCTCTTCATATCAATAATTGCAGGGCGTCTATTCTCAGCAGCGGGAATTTTCAACAATAAAAACGTTACATTGTGATACGTTAGTCTCACAGGCTCGGAGAAATTGTCCCGTTAGCGCGACCGCCTAAATTATTGGAATCCGAAAAATGACAACAGCAGTTTGGTAGGCCTACTCAGAAACGGACTTTGGTCTTTTGTGTCTGAATTTAATGACAGTAGGAGTGTCATTTCAAGTCTCTTTCGCCGCGCACGCAATGTTTACAAAGGCGACACGGTAACTGATTAGTCAAGCACTCGCCTAGTATAGCATGAAGTGTACAGGCGTGTATCTCCCCAAGACGGTCCTTGTGTAGAGACCTGAACAAATCCTTGAAGCACAACTGCTCAATGCCGTGTATTGATGTGTTGTCATTAGATAATAGCGCTTAGTAAATGCAGGTACACTGACAGCGGCGTTCTTGTAGCTAACACTTCTATTCATACATCCTCTGTCATCTTTTCCTACCTTATTTTGTAATGCAGGCCCCTTCTTAGCGGGACTAGTCCCTTTTGGGTGCCTATTGATCTCATCAACAACAATACTATGTCGAGGATACATAACAATGTATGTTTTACAAATGTTACCCAATGGAAATTCAATGTCATGATATTATTAAAAATATCGGTCGCCGGTCTGCTAGGACACCTGTTTGATTTAGCACCAGTGGTTAAGCTAGTCTCCCTAACTTATGCAACTGTTGATTGATGCAGTAGAATGAAGAGATTAGATATGAAGAGCAGCGTAAAAAGAGTTGTTTTTTTAGCAGTATCTACTATTATAATATCTAATACTGATCTATTATACTTTAGTTACCTGGTTATTGTAGAGAACTACTTCACCATAGGGCGGCGGGGAGGCAACCTCGGAATTCGGTAAGAAATGAGCATCTATTAAATTAGAAACAAGGAGGACAAATTTCAGGCGATGATATCAATCAATCAATCAATCAATCAATCTTTATATAGCGCCCCTACAAGACACCTACTCAGGCCCAAGCATAGCTGAAAAGTACAACAAAGGAGAAACAATGCACAGTTGCATCCACACATTCCATTGGCTAGACGTGACTGTTTATCAAATGACATTTCGTACTGAAATAAAGTTCTCAATTTATTTGACATTATAATGCCGTTAACATTTCTTAATATAAATCACTGTAATCAAAATTCTTTCTGCAATTAAGACATTTTGCTATCATTATCATTTCTTACTGTAATTAACATTTCTTGCTGCAAGAAAAGTTCTCGCTGTAGTATTTATATATATAGGCCTACAATTAGCATATCTTAGTCGATCTGCATCGTATGGAAATTATGATGTTTTGGTCGATGCTTCTTCATATTGCAATTTGGAACTCTATACCTCATCGTATTTGAGACTTATTAAGGTTATCCTTGCTGTAAACTACACTAGACTGTTTAAACTCAGTCTGGGTGCGCGATTTTCTAGTGGTTTGCGTGCTGGGACTGTTAACCGAGATGTCGGAGTTCAAATCCCAGCCAGGGCAGAAATTCGGTTTGCGCAGGTGGAACAAAAAGTTCCACCTGCGCCCTTAGCCAACAGTTATAATGAGTGCATTGTCCGCATACTGTCGGTGAGAAGATGAGACGGCGAGGGAGAGGACTGGCCGCCCATGTGCATCCTCATATGCCGAGGCTAAGAAACATGAAGTCGATAACACTTCATGCCCATGGCTTCCCAAGGGTTAGCTTAAGGGACTGCCCTTCTTCAGTCTCTTCATGGCTGATGCCTACAGTTATGCAGCTTCAATATTCACTTCTCAACTGTTGCAAGTGGCATCATAGCATTTCAGTCGTAAGTAATACGCATTTCTTACTGTAGTTGAAGTTTCTGTCAGCGTCCAATCCTCCAGGTGGCGTCTCGTGTTGTTGCACGGTTCGTCGAATCACGGACATGTGTCGCTTTCGTCGGATAGCGATGCAGGCGATGAAGCTGACGATGATGATGATGATGATGCCAAGCATGACGAGCGGAAGTGCGATCGATAGAGTGCTGTAGTTGGTGTACATATTAACGTCTGATTGATGCCAGGTCGTCGTCGCAAATGGATTAACTGGAAATAGGGGACACAAGATAGGATGTCAAGATCAGTCGATGAATGTTTCAAAGATAATTTTTTATACCCGAGTACGCAAGCAAGGATTAGGGCCTACAGTAATTGAACTGATGTGGTATATTACACAGTAGGCGCTAAAGAGGCAGTGTTTAATCTAGTCCCCCCTCTTCTGGGAGGAGAAACAAGGTTTCTGGGGGGACCAACGAATTTACACAACATTTTTTCTGTAATTTCATCCATCTTGAAAAAGTTTCGAACTTTTCTAATTTCATCTTCTAAAAAAGTTGATGACCTTTTTTTAAAGGAATTCTGTGGGGAAACATGTATACACATGTATCCTGGGGGAATTTTCCTCCCTAAAGGTCTCTACATTGTAATATTGCTGGCCTCTGGAGGGGGAAACATAAATCCTGGGGGACATTCCTCCCCCCCAAAAGGCGTCTAGATTAAACACTGCTAAAGAGGTTAGAGTCGTGAGAGTTTGGAGGGCGAGAAAGGGCGTAAAAACAAAATCAGAACACAGAGAAAATAAATTAGAGTAAGCCATATAATTAACTAAATCGTTAAGAACTTTATTATGACAAATACCGCCTAAAAAGAAAACCGCAAGTAAGTGAGTAAGTAATAATACAGACTTGTTGAGGCTTGGCAGTTGGATTCGTCTGAACCGTCGAGACAGTCACGCGTGCCATCACATTTTCTCGTGATACAGATCGGTCTCTGCTGTCTTATTCGACAAACAAAGTAGGACGGACAAGGTGTCGACGCTACCGACGAAAAAGACAGAGGATACGATTACCAAAAACATTTAACTGGCGAACAATAGTTTTGAATAAGTTCCAAGAAATCCAAATAGCTAACGGTTACGAGGACAATGTCATACAGAAGAAAGAGGAACGTCAAATGCAACCAATCAAGCGTTAGAACAGCGCAGGGACAGTGCCGGCCTTAGAGACGTGCGAACCACGGGGCCCGCAACTTAGGGGGCCCGAAAATGTCACAGAAATTTAACATAAAGAAGACATTCTAATAATAATATTATGGTTTGGATTAAATCTTCTCTTTTGTCAGTAAAATAAAAGTCAACTTCCTCTATACCCAAGAATTCTCGTGTATAGGTAAATCTGACTTGTTGTATTTGTTAACAATCTACTAAAATAAAATGATTAGCAATGAAAAACAATTTGACTTGTGTCATGGGAGGCCCGTACAGCATACTCTGCACGGGGTCCGATATATCCTAAGGCCGGCACTGGCAGGGAATGAAATATTAGTGACTTCATTTTCCCAGCCTTAAATTACAGGGTGACTATGTCTCTTCCTCGTCAAACTGTCTTCTCATTAACAATGTCTGTTCCATTTCATCTGATGACAAACTAAACGGCATATTCTGAAATAACCTGAAGTCTTATCTATTTCATTTCAGACCTACTAATATTTTACGTTCATGCCTGCATCTTTATTGCAACGTAGGCCTACGTCAGCATTTATTCCTAAGTGTCGTGGCTGCCGCGTCCCCGGTTTAGCACAAGGAAGGCGGGCCCAGTACCATGTCGACCTAGGCACTGATTGGAGGGGAAAAGTAGCGACGGTAGAGTAATGAACGGTGTGTGGCAGTGGCTAAAGGGATGCGGGTCGCACCGGGTGACACCTTCAGACACCAAAATCACAAAATGACGGTCTAAAACATTTTTGTCCAGAGTTTCAGCAGAAAAGTATTATTTCTAAATTAACAATAACAGATGCCAACAAAAACAGTTTTCATAAAGCCCAGCTTACATGTACTGTATCAGTATCAATTCACCCAAAAAATTACTAAAGATCATAGGCGTAGACTCTGAGGGGCAGTCGGGGCACGCCCCCCCCCAATAATTGAGATGGACTTTACACCCAATGCAACAAGTGTAAAATGAATAATCAAAGCCCCCAATATTTTGGACAAGTTTACGCCAGTGCTAAAGATACTGTATGGTCTGGTAAGGAACTAAGGCCTAAGGGGAGGTCCATGGGCCGGGGGTGACGCCACGACTTACCGCACTGGGTGACACCAACCCAGTTACGCCACTGGCGATCACTAGAGGTCAAAAGCATTGTCATCATTGTTTGTCACTAGAACTGGGTAGCCCGTCTAAAGTTAACCTAAGCAGGCTGCATAGATAATTATAATAGGACTCGCTGTAGTTAGACATACCTCCTCTGTCCTTACTTACTTGCGCGGCATTCGATTTCGTCAGTTGAGTCATCGCAGTGTTTGATTCCGTCGCATGCGAGGTCTTTCGATTTCAGACATTCCGGCACCTGTGACGTTTTACATTCGTAGTCCGTGTAACGACACTGGCTATCACCTAAACAAGACGTCGACAACTGAATGATGAAGACGACGACGCCGGTGATAATGGCGACGACGATTGTCTTATCCAACCAACATCCTTCATTTTTAGTTGCATGCCACATAGGCACACACACACATCAACACACATCAACACACATCAACACACACACACACACACACACACACACACACACACACACACACACACACACACACACACACACACACACACACACACACACACACACACACCTACACACACACACACACACACACACACACCTACACACACACACACACACCTACACACACACACACACACACACACACACACACACACACACACACACACACACACACACACACACACACACACACTGCACTTTAGAATCAGCTCTCTCCGTTGATACATACTTCTCTTTAAGTTGGTGGCTCAAGTGACTCTATCGGCTGTCTTAAACCCACTTTCTTTTCACTGGGTCTTTCGAATTGGAAGCGCCTATGATTGGTGAGCACTGTGAGAGGCGCTTTATAAATATATAGCTACAATACTATACAACCCCCTGTGGATAAAATCCTATTTTCCCCATTTCTCCCTCTTCTGGTTCTCTCCCTCCTACTTTCTTTTCCCTTCTTTCCCGCCTCTCCTATACCCACTCCCTTTTCTCTGCACCTGCCATCTCTATATATGTTAGCGACGGGCCATAGAAGCAATTTCCAAACCATTTTCATATTATTGGCTAGACGGCGTCACTTCCGACCATGTACGGACTCGTATAGGCGTATTGCTTTATATCGAATTCTCATGCTGATGACTGATTAAGACTCGTATCCTGCTAGACTTACTTGTTCCAATCCATGCAAAGACGGCGTTGAATGTCACTTTACTTCCACGGGCGACTCTGCTTCTGAGGCGGAGATAGAAGCCAGATTCGCTGTAACGAGATTCTCCAACTGTCCAGCCGACTGACACACCTTCGGACGTTGGTCCAGAGTAAATTTTCAGGGCGTCGTGAACTAAAGCCAATCGTAAACGTAATAAGCTACATTCTTCTCATACAACGCTATAATTGTAATGTACTTAAACGATGTCATATATCTTGTTACACAGATCCATACGTACAGCGGTTAGTCTGCTAGGCATAATTCAGGTTAGTTGATGTCTCCCAACATCCTTCCAATCACCGAATCTCTACGTCCACGTGACCTAAGTAAGTATGTAAGTATATCCTTTTTTGAACCAACTGCTAACCGCACTTTGGTGTGCATGAAAGTTTTATTGTGAATAAACCAACCTTTATAAGTTTCACCGGCTAGATTATCAGCAGACGGTTTGTTTCGGTTATACATGTGCGGTTAGGTATCTTACTCTATCCATCATCTATCACTGCGTTCTATTTCAGTCCCGTATACGTTCATTCATCCTTTCCATTCTTCCTAGTCTTCCCCTCTAACTTCTTCTCCACCCTCCCCGTCAGTTCCACATTCTTCTCGTCTTCCTTCTTTTCCGGAAATCAAACGACGCCACTCCTTGTTCTGTGCCTCGTCATTTCCTTCTCCTCCCTAACTTAATGGGGATCTTTATCGTGGGCGTCCGCGGGAATTTTGTAGAGGGAGAAAAATGACGTTTTCTTTCTATTCATGAACACAGAATACGTGACAACTTAAAGATAAATAATGTTCAAGGACTTATCTTAATAATTAAGTATTATTAGCATTGAAAATCGTGTAGGGACTGTTGTAATAATCATAATAATCAAAATATTTTTTTAAAAATAATTTTGCAAAATCGGGGGATGCCCCTTCCACTCCTCCGAACGGCCATGATCTTTATCCACTAAGCAGACAGACCCTTATGCTGCAAACAAATTACACCGCTTATAGAACTAAAGCAGGCTATTAAGGATTAATGTGGTGTTACCAACGCAAATTGGTCGTGTTGTCCATTCTGAGTTTCAGTTGAGTCGAGTCTGAATCGACGAGGTTTGACCTCGGAATGACCCAGACGTAGTCGACGACGCCAGGTCCTTGATACTCGAAGTTGATCGCTCCGCCAAACACGGAGTCAAAGACTTTAGTTGCAACTGTAAAAGACAAATCGATGAAAACGGTCATTTAAAATTTGTTTAATTATGACATCAATTCGTCAGCCAATCGGTCGATCAGTCAGTCAGTCAGTCAGTCAGTCAGTCAGTCAGTCAGTCAGTCAGTCAGTCAGTCAGTCAGTCAGTCAGTCAGTCAGTCAGTCAGTCAGTCAGTCAGTCAGTCAGTCAGTCAGTCAGTCAGTCAGTCAGTCAGTCAGTCAGTCAGTCAGTCAGTCAGTCAGTCAGTCAGTCAGTCAGTCAGTCAGTCAGTCAGTCAGTCAGTCAATTATTCAGTCATAGTCTAATCAGCCAGTCAATCCGTCATTCAAACAATGAAAGAAAAAACAAATCAATAGGCCTTTCAAATAATTGATAATGAATCTTTCAAAGACACAGCGTAAAACATTTATCGAATAGCTATGCAGCCTGCTAGCAGACAAAAGGTTAAATAAATCTTGATAAAAATTCTGACCGTCCACAGCAGCTGGAGAATCATCAGGTGAACCTAATAAACCAAAACATTGCAAATTCACATCATAATCAGACGAAATACAGTCCAATTTACAATTACAATAACAAATACAACAGAACAATAGAAGTAGTTCGAGTTCCAATCCAACAGCAACTACGTTTCAGGCTTTCAGACAATCTATAGCTCACTGAATCTATTGTCCGCGCTTTGAAGATGAGCATTGGGATCATTAAGGCGTTTAATTAATTAAACATCCATTAGGCGTACCACTCTCGTGTTCCATGCATTTTCCAGAGAAGAGTTCTTCTTTTGCTAATGCCGTTCACCTTGGCGAAGTAAAGAAAAGTAAACAAGACTACACAGTGGAACGCGGAGGAGGATATTCATTTCCTAATTTCTTCCGCTATTGATCTGGCAGAGGACGAACTCCAAGGTCCTGGGATTCGCAGGACTTGCCGTATACTATCCAACTTCCGCGGTTACCAAATTCTACAATTTGGTGACAAAGACAAGACTGCGCAACAAACTTGCCCATGGAGCTACACGTAGTCCACTCAGCTGGTTCGAACCCGCAGTCGGTGCATTACATACACAGCGTGCTACCGAATAGACCCATATGCCTCTCATAGGTAAACGCATTGTTACGTACCGTAACTGTACACGTACGTAGCCTTGAATCCAATGTAATTCTGTGCTATGTCTCCGATTCCCGTTTCGAAAGTGATGAGAATGGATACTCCTGATGCCGTAACATCAACTGGTCGGTCACTTTCATAATCGTAGGGGACGTAATTATAATCCCGTTGTATCTACAAATAAAGGGAACACCTCCCGATAAACTGTCTCATAAACAAATGACTGTGTAGGACCTGTAGGTGTTAATGCGCCACTAAAAGCAACGCAATTATGTTATTTCCTCAGAAAGGATAACAACCTCATGACCTGTAGCAGAGGGTTACATAACAGCATTTAAAATATATTACCCTGAAGCCAGCTTACACTCAATAGACTTCTCTGCTTCTTCAGTACAAAGTTGGACTAAAAACTTACACTAAATGACTCGTAATGCATGCAGATGCTGTGCAATCAGTGGTGAAAGTATGAACTGAAATGTGTTGCGCGACGTTGATAGTCTCAGCATTTAGAATTCACTGCTCAGGTCTGTGTAAGGCCAACGTTCTCAGTTGCTGATGTTAGTTTGGGTGCTTTATGATGATGAAGATGGGGAGACATAGAAAAACGACGATGTAAAGGTGGAGAAGGAGGAGAATGGAGATGAAGTTAAAGATGATGAAGCAGGAGGAAGAGGACAACGATACTGTTGATGGATTGTCACAATCCATACCTTACGTTACATTACAACTGATGAATTCGGCTAAGGGGCCGTCCACATATTACGTACGCAATGAGGGGGAGGGGGTCGGATTTTGGCGATTTTGCGTACGGGTGCGAACGGGGGGAGGGGGGACAAAAGTGTACGTACGCAAAATAAATTGCTAATTATGACGTCCACATTAGCCTATTTATAACTCTGCATTGTCCTATAGTCGTCCGATGGCATTTTATTACATAATATAAAAGCCATGTGCAGTTATTCTGTGCTGTGAACGAGACACCTATAATTTGTCTATATATTGGCCCTCACTCATCCTTCAATCTGGCCCAAAGTGCAGACTTTCGAGACACTTTCTGCAGCTGGTCTTCGGGGGGGGGGGTGCGTCAAGTACACGTACGCGGGGGGGGGGGGTGGAAGAAAGTACGCTTGGAAACAGAGGGGTCCAATTTTCCCGGATTTTTTCGTACGTAATATATGGATGGCCCCTAAACAGAACTAGAATCGATAAATTAAGTTTCATGACTGACCGTGATTTTGCTGTATCTCGACAGGTACCAGTCGCTGAAGGTCAGGGTTAAATAGTTGTTGGGAGGCGCGGCTTCGAACTGGAACTTGAAGACGTCTCCATTTGATGTATAGCGGTTTGGAAATCCCGGACTGGAAATCGTACCGAACCTGTTGTACCTGTCAAAGGCGTAGTTGATCGGTTCGGCTGCAAACATTTATAAACGCCATTGCAGCAGTCAAGCGTCTTAAGGCGGCCGTATACACCCAACAGATTGGCCGATTCGGAACGGAGTGGGTTGGATCGGATCGGCGCACGGCCGACTTCAATCTCTGCGTAAATAATGGCCGGGAAGAAGGAGATTTCTATGTGATGCGCTGTTGGCCACTAAGGGTTGCGCACGTCTCTAATCGTAATCGTAATCGTAATCGTAATCTCCAAACTTCTAAAGCGCCACTCGAAGGCCAAGCGCAGGACACCAGCCTATTCACGAGCGCTACGTCAGATCAGAGGGGGTTTCCAGAGAGTAGTCCAAAAGAGGTCCAAGTCCAATTTCCAGGAGGCCAAACCAAATCAAAGGGGTTTCCAGAGAGTGGTGGTGTCTTGCATTTTGATGTCATTTACAATCAATGGTTTAAACCGAAACTTGGTCATCTAGATAAGCGGTTCTTAAAGTGGTGGTCCGCGGACCGACGCCGGTCCGCGGAGCTCTGGCTACCGGTCCGTGAAACGGTCTTTAAAAATTCATAATTTTTCAACTTATTCGCGAAAATGTATAATAAACGGTTTAAATTGGCAACAGTAACAACAATATAGCTGTTATAGACAATAGCACTGTTATATGAAATCAAATTTTTTATATAACATGTCAAACATGTAAGCTGACGTTGAAAGGCACCGGTCCGCGAAATGGCTGGTAAAGCAATCACCGGTCCGCAGCATCGGAAAGTTTAAGAAACACTGATATTCTAGACCAACATAAAGGCAGACTATGGGAAATTGGGAAGGAACAGGGACTCCGCAGTGCCATAATTCAGCATATGTTGCTGTTGTGGGAGTAAGTACCTCGGCGAGACTTAAAGACATCGACTGCTATCCGGAGAGGCAATTATCTCAAAGAAATTTCTGTTCACGTACTATTATTTATTAGCTGCACTCACAACACATCCAATGTCAGCAATTCGGAATCCGAGGCGTGAGAAAAGTGCGCGCGAGAAAACTGTTCAGGGTGATTACATAGAGTCTCCACAGCAGGCTCAAACCCGTCGTTGTTAGATTATATAGTGCGCTATCGAATACACCGGCGTCTTGCACAACAGACCATCGTGTTTAGATTCTGTTTTGATCACTCACGTCTCATGACTTTGTAGAAGATGTAGAAACCGAATTCTCCCGTGACTGCATCATAAGGCGATTTGCGGAAGACGAGCTCTACACTTCGACCGATACTCGTTAGGTTTAACGAGTACTCGGAGGAGTTAAAAAACAAGATCCTCTCCATCGGGAATCCTTCGAGCGTCACAGAGGCACTCCTGTCATCCAAACGAAACTGTTTAGTTCAACGTCATCCAACACTTTCTATTACAGCAGTGTCCAATGTCATTTTCTATTATATTGCATTGTTCCGTGCGGTGTCACGACAAATGGTTCACGGCCAAATGGTTCACTCTCACGACAAATCGTTCACAGACAAATGGTTCACGATCTTCCAGCTTTTAGTTTGACTTATATTTTCATCGAGAATCCAACTTATACTTTGAGCTATATTTTCCTCGATATTCCAGCTTCTAGTTTGAGCTATATTTTCATCGCTCATCCAGGTTCCAGTTGATGAAAATAGAGCTAAACATGCTTTTTCGAGGTCCAATGCAAAAAAACACAAATTAGTACCTGCATGAGCGATCTAAATATAGCTCAAACTAGAAACTGAATGAGCGATGATGAAAATATAGCTCAAACTAGAAGGTGGAAGATCGCGAACTATTTGTCTGTGAACCATTTGTCCGTGAACCATTTGTAAGTGAACCATTTGTCGTGAACCATTTGTCGTGGAACCGTTCCGTACGATGCATTTATAGATAACTGTAACAGAGAGACAAGTCATATTTAGCGTCTACCTGTTCTCGTGCTGGTATGTCAATCGAGAAGTTGGGGGTTCAAATCCCGGCCAGGGTACAAACTTCTTTGAATCCAGTTGCACCCTCTAGCGAATGTAGCCATAACGAGTACACTGACTGTACACTATTTGTGGGAAGTTCAGATAACGAGGGAGAGACCTGGCCACCTGCCCTCATATGCTAAGAAAAAACGAAGTCGTTAACATTTCGTATATTCCCGGTTGTCTTCGTGAACTACTTTTCTTCATCTTTATGTCAGCTCATCAAAGTAGTTTTGTGGAATTGCCATATTGGCGTCAGAACACATTAAAATCGGAAGGTAGATTACTAGACCTGTTCTCTTTCGCCGGGGTTTTTTGCTGGGAGCGCCTCTGAATAGCTTCCTTGAAGAGGCGCTATATAAATGTTTGATTGATAGACCGATTTCACTACCCTTTCCCTCTATCCAGGGTGAGAATTGTTGGGGGTTAGGGGGTTCGGGGGTTCAACCTCCTAGTCTTTCTTAGGACCCCATAGTAAAGTCTTCATTGCACACCCAAACTCCATATGAATCAAGGTCTAACCCCCCCCCAGTCTTTTTTCTACAATTCTCATACTGCAGGCTCTATCCTTTATTTCTTCTAGATTCAAGCTGAAAATTAGTTTCTCTTGGCTTCACATTCTGAATGGGTTATGACGGGGTCGAGTGTTTACCTTCTATGGACCATTATTGCATATCCTTAGAATATATGGCGCATATCAATAGTAGGCCTCAATTTCACGCTGACAACGCTATACACCTGTACGGTGTGCATCCAAGCATGGAAAGGTCTTCCTCTGAGCTAACAATATCATTAAATCATCAGATAAGCAGAAACGTACATACAGACACCAACAAGCAGACGGACATCCCAGAATACTCAAGACAAACTTACAGAGCCAAAGAAACGAACATATACACATTTTCATTTACCTATTGGGTGCTATGCAAGTGCTCTAATACATATTTACGCACGTACATGAATGTATACATCATGAATATATGCTTAGGGGGCCTACATACATGCATTTTTGTGTTCATGCATGCAGACAAGCAGGCAGACAAGCAGGCAGACAAATGGCTAAAACAGGTGACATTCTTACTGTAGAAAACAGGAACGTGTTGTGACGCAGTCGATCGTGCTCTTGTTGTTGATACTGATTCTACATCCGGCACAGACACTGATGTAGATTGTGCACATGCTGGGAACTCCGCTGGGATCTCTCACTGCGGTTCCAAGACCCGGAGATTTAATTACTCCCGTCTCAGTTGCGTTGCTCGTCGTATGATCCGAAGTCTGGCAGAATTCCAAAGTCACTGCACCTGCTAGATTATCTGAAAGACATAAGACAAAGTATCAGTAACATTACAGTTCACGTTCCATATTAAAAATATCGCTATTATTTTAAATGCTAATATCACAAAAAAGGCCTGTTAATAACATTGTTACGTTTTGTATAACTAATTTTTTCAATAACAGTATCCAAAACGTAATTAATTAGTTTTCGCTTTTGATAACTGGGTCAAGCACGTTGAACTCTATATCTGATTAACTCTATATCCGATTAACTCAGCAATTTTTTTCGTACACTGCGCCAGTTGAAGAGTTATGTCAAATGCTACTTGTTATTCACAAAATTATTCAAAACGTGCTTCACAACTGTTTTCTTCCCTTTTAAAGCCAAGCTAATCGAATACGTAAATGTCAACAATGCCGACTTAAGAGCTGTTGCAAATAATTAGGCGAACCACTGGTTGGGGACATCAGTTTGAGTTTCACTCACGAGTTGAAACCCACAAGGACACAATAGAGGAACGAAATGTGAATAAATTATTAGTAGGCCTAATAGTACGATTTTCAGCGAACGGTTGGTAACCTTGACATGCTAGCTAAAACTTAATACGCCATTCAACAGGAAACCAGTAAAACTGTCAAGGACGCTATCACTGACAATGACGAGGAGCACGTATCAGGGCAAGCGTGTTTTGAACACTCTGGAGTGAATTTGTCTAATGAGACCTTGACATGTCGATCTGTTTAGGCAGCAATATTGGCAGAGAAACCCCTACAAGTTAGCATATCAAATTTTAA
>OY744611.1:31429102-31469102 GCA_963556255.1 Allolobophora icterica
AACTCGCCCGCACTTCCAACTTTCACCTAAGGCGCCTTAGAGCTTACCGTCAATATGTCTCATCTCCAATTTTCACTTCGATTGTCCACGCATTTGTCTACTCTAGACTTGGCTACTGTAATTCCCTCCTCATTGGTCTTCCCAAGGTCCGTCTTGCTCTTATTCAGTCCGTTCTCAATGCTGCTGCTAGATTAATTGCCCGTCTTTCTCGATTCTCTCATATCACCACCTTTATGGCAGAAGAACTCCACTGGCTCCCGTTTTCTGCCCACATCCAATTCAAGGTCCTCATCATTGTCTCTAAGGCTGAACTTGGTTTCGCTCCGAAATATTAATGTGATTTAATTCATCGCCCTCACTCTGCTGCTGCTCTCCGTCCTCTTCGTTCCTCTGACCGTTTGGACCTCCTCGTTCCCCGTGTGAGGAGACAGGACTTCACTGGCTCAATCTATAGGTCTTTTGCTCAGTGCATATTTTAACAGATTTACACTACTGAGACAAAGTCGGGCGTCTGGTTCATGACCTTCCTTTTTTGGGGAATTCATCTCCCAAAAAAGTTGATGACCTTTTTAGGAATTCATCTCCCAAAAAATTTATGACTTTTTTTAGAAAATCATGCCCCAAAAACCTTGATGACGCTACTTTTAGGAGTTCATTTTACATTTTAAAACCCCAAATCCTAAGACTACTGGGACATTTGTCCCACTAGTTATACAGTTAAAATATGCCCTGCTTTTGCTTCCATTGGCCCTGCTCTTTGGAATGAACTTCCTCTGTCCGTTCGTTCTTCTATTCTCTCAGGTAACGTCTCTTCCTCTTTTACCTTTCTTAAAACTGGCTTTTTCTTTCGGGGTCTCTTGCACTGAGTGGCTCTCCCGCTAGAAGCGGGTCTCGGGGTCTCTCTCGCACTGAATGGCTCTCCCGCTATGGAAGCACTTTATAACTGTCCGAATACAATACAATACAATACATCTCGGATATTTAAATAGAGCCTCTCACAAGCTCCCAAATTTTGGCCAGTATTCCGGATTATCCGCTGTACACACATCTAATTATGGATTATCATGATTACATCCAGAAGTAGTGTTTCTTACGCGGCTCTCGTATACTATAGCTCGTTCTCAGGTCTCTGCATATTTGTCTCAGTCTGTGTCTCTGTCTGTCTTTCTGTTTGTCTGCCTTTCTTTGAATAGTCTCATGGCAACACTTAGCTCTATCAAACCGTCTACAATAGTAAGTTCCGGTCTGCTTCGGTTTCAATTCGATGCAAATATCGACCGGCTGATTGATTGATTGATTGACTCGCTAGTTGAAACACACAAACACTTCAGCACCAATATATAAAAAGTATAAAATAGGCCTAAGTATAACCAGTCTCGTTGTCACGACCTCAAACCTCAAGACCAAGACCAAGAGTTTGAACCTCAAGACCAAGACCATGACTTTGAACCTCAAGACCAAGACCAAGACTTTGAACCTCAAGACCAAGACCAAGACTTTGAAACTCAAGACCAAGACCGAGACCAAGACCCACAATATCACAATCATATTCAGACTTCTATTCCTTACTAAAAAAAATTGTCAAGTCGGACCTACTCGCTATTTTTTAATGAAATAACCGAAGTCAAAATAATTGTCCAAAACAATAGTAAAGCCTCATTACCACCGTGTAAATACTAAAGCAATTGTATTAGTTATTATTGGATAAATATTTTAAATTCTTGCGTTTTGTTAAATGACTGTTCATATTGACAAAAGTCTTGGTCTTGGTCTTGCAAGACCAAGACCAAGACTTTTGGTCTCAAGACCAAGACCAAGACTTTTAGAAATGAACTCGAGTGCACTCGAGACCAAGACCTTGGTCTCGAGGACAAGAAGACTGAGTATAACAGATACAATCTAGGTGTAACTTATGCACAATTTGATGCAGGTTAATGAGTCAGCCGAAGCGGGTCAAGGAGATCTGCTGAGGACTCGGCAGGCTTATTTACAAGGTTAATGCAAGTATTTTAACTTTAACATGAAGAAAACTAGAGCGAAACATTGAGTTGATAGAATAGATTATACAGTAGACGACGGTATAACAACAACCACAAACCAGCGCTATAGAAATTCTTCAGTAGGCCCTATAGTCGCCGTGTACCGCATAAAAATAGAAATGTCTGACACATGCTCCCACATCGCCAATCCCAGTCAGCCACCCCATTTGAGGAAATTCTGCCCAAAACCTTCCCCCCACGCAATCACTTTAGGCTACTCCAATGGCAGAAGATCACATTAAAACAAAAAATATCATGAGGTCAACAATTCCTATGGTTCAAAATAACAAGTCCTCGTTCATTCTTAGCTGAATAGGATAATAAGATTATTAATAATTATAATAAATTGAATGGAATCGACAAGTTTTACATAGATTGACCCACCTATCGTGTGCGTGGTATCCATTTTAATCGGTAATCCTCAACGGTTGGCCGATGAACGCCAGCGCAAAGCCCTGATTCAGGCCAAATCCTCCTGTATTCTAGGCCCTTGACTTACACGACCAGTGGCAAACACAAAAATCTGTGCGTGCATCCAGCACAAAAACGATGTTTTAAATACGTTCAAGTACGTGCGCTTCTGAAGGGTCGTCCTGTTAATTACACTCAGGTGTTCCTTAGAGCACGTGACAAGCAGGTGTATCCCGGATACCTATAGGCCAGTGGGCAGCAGTTCTGCCGAAACACTGACTAAGCACTGCTTCTGTTGTATACGCCAGGTGTCGTTAGTTGTAGCCTTTTATTGACTCACAAGAGGGTAGTCTAAGAACTTCTTTATTACAGATCATTCTATAGATCTATGGAGTGCCGCGAGACTATTTGCAATGTGGGTAAATACATTAATGATTAAGTTTAATACATTTATGGCAATACATAGAAATTATGGTCGTGTATAGTTCTAGTAATTAGATAATTATATAGCGTGGCTTCAATGCAACAAAATCTCTGTGCCGGCCTAATTAAGCGATGTTGACCATCGTTAACTAAAAAAACAGAATATTCAAAAGTTAGCAAGCAAAGCTCAGTCACCAGCTGTAGCTATAGGCTCCTGTACATATATTTATAGGCACAATAGTTCAACGAGAAGATTCCTATCCATGTCTGTATACAGCATGTTCAGAGTTCATCAATGGCTGCATTGCATCGAAGATGAAGAACTACAGGCCACGGGGTCATCCCAATAGGAGGTCCGCAAAATATGACCTACTTTGGACCCCTCCCCTTGTCCGCATTTGTCCGTATTTGACTGTACCCTCCCCCTTGTCCCTTGCGGTCGTCCGCACGCCAAGGCCAATGAACGAAAAACTACCATTGTGAGTAACGTCATTGAAAAGCTACCAATCTTATTTAAAATCACCTTACTTAAAGTCAACCAGCACATGCTATTTAAAATTAAAAACTAAGCCCACAGTGTTCTAAAGTTCTAGTACACAGCATGTGGTTTTAGGCAATCACCTCACTGACCTTATCGTCTCACGGGGAAGGTTGAAACAAGGAGGTGTTTTAAAACTATCAAATTTAAAAACTTAGATGCGGACGTCCGCAGTATAGTTATAACCCTCTCCCCTTGTCCGCATTTGAATGACCCCTCTTTGCGGACGTCCTTTATGGATGACCCCATGATATCCGTCGTCAGAGTGTCGTGTCAGAGATACCAAGTGGAGCTCCAAGTCTGGTTGCCAGGAGACCAGGGAAGGAAGGAGGCGGAGGAGCTGTAAGGCGGATTCCGTCTGGGGCGAGAAAGACTGAAAGGCGGAGGACAGTGACCATCTGGCTAAATTAGCGTAAAGATCAACACAACTTTAAAGCAAACGAAACAGTGATCTTGCGTGATCCAGTACAGTTTGATCTGTTCTAATCTGATCGACGAAATTCTGTCACACGAATAACCATTGGGATACATTTCAGGGCCGGATTAACAAATGTGGTGGCCCTGTTCAGCAAAACTGTTGGGCTCCAGCCCCACAGAATCACAACAAAAGGACACATAAAACGTGTTATATTCAACGAATCAATATTCGTCTATTATTAATTCATGCCTTCTTTCTTTTTGTACAATATAAGTATAGGCCTAGGTCTTATAATTATCCACTATCCAGCCTAGTGTTGAACTCTGGAGCTGACATGGGAGGAGACAGAGGGGAGGGAAGAAGATGCGTCGCCCGATGTGCAGACCTGCACAGGAAGGACAAATGTCTAAGGTACCGGTAAGTGCTAAAGTATGCATCTTTTACGGTTTATTTTTTCCTTTGCATGTGTGTGGGCCCTGTGGGGCCCTCACCCTGTTCGGCCGAACATGTTGAACATACCTTAATCCGCCTCTGATACGCTACGTCTCAACGTCTGCTCTACTTTGCCACGGTTCATACCTTGCAGCTTTGATGCAATCTAATTGGCAGTCAACCGAATAACCAAGTAATTAATTAGTCAGTCAGTCGATTGGACAATTAATTCATCTCAGCCGTTTGTCGGTCACTCGATCCTCATAAGGTCAGTTCATATGACATTGACAGATCTTGAGCGATCTCTGACGAGTCTCTCTCTCTCTCTCTCTTGAAGTGGCGCTATATAACTTTACAATTACAATTAAAATTAAGACTGCATAACGTCCTTAGAAGCGAGGTTTTGGGGTCGAACGATCTTTGGGCTGAGCTTCACACACTACTGTAGCAATTCAACGTCTTGGCATTCGATTGGTATAGACGCATTAACTTTGGCCTATTACATTTGGTCTGTTGCATACAGACGCTTTGGTCCATATGTATTAGGCCAATGAATAGGCTTATGTGTGATCAGGTGAGCATTGACGGGGGGCTTGGGGGTTCAACCCCTAGTCTTTCTTGGGACCCCAGTTAAGACTTCATTGCACACCCTAGGGGGTCGTTTCCAACCCATCAGTTGTGCCACGTGTAGTGTATTATTTTGTGCTTACATGTTAGTATTTTCTTTCACAAATCACTATGTGGGTTACTAATACAGTAATGTTCTGGTTTCCTGAGATTTGTGACCATGTGTATTGCTTACTAATAAATTTGGTGATGTCATCACTTTAAGGAGTTGAAGCTTTCCATTGCGGATAAAATATTAAACTCCCCATGGATCAACCTTATCAAAGTCTAGCTCCCAGTCTTTTTTCTACAATTCTCGCACTGCAGTGGCGTAGCTAGGATATTTTGCGCCCGGGGACGAACTATGAATTTGGCGCCCCCCCCCCGTTTTACTATTTCACATTTTCCACATAATCGAATGGCAATTTTAATTTTTTTAATGAAATAAAATATGAAAAATACAGACAGTACATGCGTGTTTCCCCTTAGTGCTCAATGGGGCGCCAAAATCATACCTAAGAACTTATTTGTAAGTAATGAGGATATAATTGGATATATTTGGGGCGCTAAAATAAAATCTTATGCATTCATTTGTGATAAATTAGTTAAAACTGCATCACAATTAAGAGTAAAATTATTTATCTTAACCCTCATTTTGGCGCCCCCTTCCCTTGGCGCCCGGGGACACATGTCCCCCCTGCCGCCCCCTAGCTACGCCACTGTCGCACTGTATATGATGCAAAAACGTAGTCGATCTGTATATGCAATGCGACGTATAATAATGGTTCACATAATTTTATGAAACGTTTGTGGTATGCCAATAGCACATTGCTGGCGTTTAATAGGAGAGTAATTACCGGTCCTTGGTCGACGAACCTTGCGTTATTTCCGAATCCGCTCTCATCCAGAGCGATCCGGCAAAGCAGCAGCAAACCACGCTCTCTCGCTCGCCCTCCCTAGGTGTGCACTAAGGCCATGGAGGCTCAAGGCAATGAACCCAACAGCAAGCACCACGGCAGCCACCGCTCAACCGCCCAGGGCTCCAACGCCCCGCCCGCTGTGGCTGTAAGGACTGGATTACGCAGGGAGCTGGGGACGGAGGCAGAGCGAATGACACAAAAAAAGGAGTAAAGAAGCGGGATGGGGAGAGATATAGAGAGATGCACGGAGACGGACATTCCGTTTGTTTATCTCTCTTGTTCTCTGTTTTCTGTTTACAAGATCTTCTGGGTGTATATCGCGCTTCTGTTTTCCAGCTGTCCTCTTTCTCTCGAGGTCTTTTTCCTTTTTCTCTCCCATCCTTCGATTCTTCAAGTTTGAAATCGAGGAACTACAGGAAACAGTAGGAGAGGCGAAAAGAGACGGCCATGTGATGAAAGTAAGAGAGATACATTGGGACGGAGTCTGCAGAGATGAGGAGGGAATGAAGACGGAGAGATAGAGATAGATAGACAGAGAGAGACAGAGATAGACAGATAGATAGATAGACAGATAGACAGATAGATAGATAGATAGATAGATAGATAGATAGATAGATAGATAGATAGATAGATAGATAGATAGATAGATAGATAGATAGATAGATAGATAGATAGATAGATAGATAGATAGATAGATAGATAGATAGATAGAGATAGATAGATAGATAGATAGATAGATAGATAGATAGATAGATAGATAGATAGATAGATAGATAGATAGATAGATAGACAGACAGACAGACAGACAGACAGACAGACAGACAGACAGACAGACAGATAGATGATAGATAGACAGATAGACAGATAGACACACCGACAGAGAGAGGGAGAGAGAGAGAAACGGGTAGGCAGATAGGGAGGAATAAGCTAAGTAAGACGGAGAGAGGGACAGAGAGAAACAGAGAGAGGCAGAAGCGAGGAATAGACCAAGACGGAGAACAGGAATCATGTGCTGCAACTTACGCGTCACATCTTGAACGAAATCGGGATCAGACTGAACTTTGGAGACAACAGTTCGACGACGGATGGTTCGGGACCTGATTACCAACGCTGTAGGGCGTCGTACTTCAGACCCGGTTCTAGCCAGTCAGCCAGCGAGGCACAGCGCCGCATCGCATTGCGCTCCACAGGCTATCAAGGCAGAGGGTCGCTTCGCCGAAGGAGGGCGGTGGTGGTGGTGGTGGCGGCGGTGGTGAGGGAAGGGATCAACGGCAACCATCGTCATCAGACGAATCAAGGAAAAGTCGATCAGCTGAGGCCACCGACAGCATTAGCTTTATATCGTCGCACTGTGCGGAATATAAGAGACGGGGTAATAGAAGGAGGTGATCATCGCTGTTATAAAAAAGTGTGCATACTGCATACACGTATATATATACGCTGAGAAGCAGCCGAAGCGAGATTCTTAGGCTTTTGATAGCAGGCTCGAGTTGTTGATGTCTTCGCCAGGCCTATCGCCAGTCTAAGTGTTTATCAGGAAATTGAATCGCGCTCACCGTCAGTCGACGCCTGCAGATTCTTCCAGGCTCAGTATCTCTCGCTTCTATATCAGGTGTATCCAACGCCTACGCTACACCTGTCTCGTCAGAAAGGTAAATGCCTGCTTACAACGCAATTGTTAAAGAAATTGTTAAGCTTCATCGTCATCGTCGTCATCATCATCAGTTCCTGACGCCAGACATTTATTTGGCAGTGATGGCTGCGAATAAATTATCTGCGTCCGTAAAAATTCAGTGTTTTGCTCGATGCTTCGTCTAGGTCTTGTTTTGTCTTGGTCCACAGTGTTCACGCAGCGTAGTTGTAGTCTTCCTTTATCTTTAATCTTTCCTTCCTTATGATCGACCACCAAAATGAAACCTGAGCCAGTTGCGAAACGCGTGTGAATGATTTGGGGTCGATAAAATCATCGAGATATGAGCAAAGACGAGACTCTGCCAATACACTGAGTCTGGGTAGAAGGGACTTTGTTTTAAGATGTTGGATAAGTTGCACTGAGACATATTATTTCTCACCTACATTTGATAATAAAAGGTAACTTGCAAATAGATAAGTTATTAGCCATGTTGTATAAAGACCACCACGTTCAAGTGACGAAAAAACTTAAACCCGTTTATAAGAAACACGAGTTGCTCTCGTATCATCATTAAAAGAAATATTACATAACAACAGGAAAATAATTATCCACAAAATGACGTTATGTGCCCATGTCTGCAAGAACAGCTCTTGCGAATGCAGTCGCTTCCAGTCGCCTAGATTACTGTAACTCGCTTCTTACTGGTATCAAAAAGTGAAACATGTGGAAGCTGCAGAGAGTTCAGAATTCTGGCTAGAGCTATAACTAGTACATCAAAATTGGAACTTAGGGTCCCTGTGCTTAAATCTTTGCATTGGCTTCCTGTTCAGCAAAGAATTAAATACTTAGTTTTAAATTGGGGCTCATAATTTGAAACTATGAACTCTGGCCAGCCACAATAGCCTACTTTAAATCGGTTCTTATTCCTCTGACTTATCATTATCCACATAGGTCACCCGATTATAATCTTTGTCTCACCTTGTCACCTTGTGCTGTCGATTCGTTGAATCCTAGCGACTGTCATGGTCAACCTTCTCCATGTGCTCCGATTTCTCGTTGCCTCTCTCAGCTCCGAGATGTTCATCTTCAATGCCTCCTGTATCTCGTCCATCCATCTCCTCCTTGGTCGTCCTCTCCTCCTTCTGCCCTCCCCACACGCCAACATCATCTCCTTTTCCAGCCCATCTGCACGCATCACGTGTCCAAAGTATGACATCTTCTGCCTGGACGCTCTCTGCCCCAACGTCAAACTCCCTCTCCAGTGTCCTATTTCTTCCAGGATATCCTCGTTAGTTCTCTTCTCAGTCCAAGAAACTCTCAACATTTTCCTCCAGATCCACATTAGGGTGGAGTGAGAAAAAAAATTCTTTCCTTTTTATAAGCTAGACTATTAAAAATGTGCCAAATGTCCATAGTAACAATCCTGCCAAATGATATTATTTTCTGACAACTGCTTGATCGCCCTTCGCCCAATTGAAATAATTGGCATTGTAACCATTTAAGTGGGCGTTTAAATGAAGCATTTCGACGATGCCAAAGGTAGGTTTGATTTACATATGTGACACAGTTTAACAGAACCATCCAATAGCATAATAAAAGTATTATTTAGAAAGTAAAACGATTGCGCTACAAGAAAGATTTCGGATGGCGTATGAAAACTTGCAGAACATGCAGAACTGATGTTGCTGTATTAGCAACATCAGTTCTGCATGATCTTGGTCTCGTGTCGCCGATCGACCGATCTAAAGTAATCGATCGAAGCAAGATCCGCCGAGAACGCAGCAAAACTCGTAAGGAACTTCAGCAGAATGATTATCAGTTCGACCACACTCACACTGGCATGGAGGGAGTATTCTTTGATGGCCGCAAGGATCAAACTTTGACACAAGTTCTCGGCGACGACAACAAGTACCACAAAAAAACCCTCACGGAAGAACACATAAGCATCATCGCAGAGCCGGGTTCTTCATACTTCAGCCACACGACTGCGCCATCAGGCTCCAGCAAAGACATAGCTGAGTCATTAGTCGCTAGTTTGAAAGAGCGGAATGCGAAGACAGAGAACATTAAAGTTGTAGGGTGTGACGGCACAAATGTGAACACGGGACACATAGCGGGCGTTATTCGGCGACTGGAAGAAACCTTCCAGCATCCTCTGCAGTGGCTGGTATGTCTGCTCCATGCCAATGAGCTGCCCCTGCGCCATCTATTTCAGGCACTCGACGGCGAGACTACAGGCTCGCGCGGATTCTCTGGACCTATCGGAAAGAGGCTAGTGACGTGTAGCGAACAGCCTGTCTCTTCATTTGCACCAGTACAACTGACCGAGTTGAGCACAGATCAGCGCTATCTATTGGAAATGTGCAATAGTATCAGCAAAGGTGAATGTAGCATCGATCTGGCAATGCGAAACCCTGGTTGCCTGAATCACTCACGATGGCTTATGACAGCCAATAGAATCCTCCGATTATATGTCAGCGACATGGAACCGTCACAGAATCTGAAAACGGTGGTGACGTTCATCATTCGCGTATATGGCGAACCAACGTGGTTCGCCATAAAAGCCCAGTCGTCACGCAAAGATGGAGCTAGGCACCTTCACCAGATCCTCGTCAAGTCACGATACCTCAGCCCTAAGCACAAGAAGATCGTCGACCCCGTCATTCATCGCAACGCATACTTCGCTCACCCGGAGAATCTCCTCTTAGCCATGATGACGGACCATCGACCACACATACGTGAGCTGGGCCTGCGACGAGTGATGAAGGCCAGAGCTGAAGCAGATCCCAATGGACAAATACGGAGGTTCAAGGTTCCCGCAAAACTCAACTTCAACGCTGTGGTATACTTCGACATGATCGACTGGGCAGTCTGCCCTATCTCGGAGCCTCCCGTAATCAAGGCAATGACAGACATTGAGCTAAGGGATCTCATCACGACGGAGGTGACTCCAACAGTCACCTTCCCAAAATTCCCCAGCCACACGCAAGCTGTGGAAAGACACGTGAAGCTGGTGACCGAGGCAGCGATAGCTGTTTGTGGACAGAAATCGCGAGATGGCTTCATCCGTGCACGCGTCGCTTCTCGACAGCTAATGCCCACGTTCGAGTCAAAACGTGACTTCTCTCACTTCACCTTGTAACTGTTTGTGACTTTGAAATCAAAGATACTGTAATAATCAAGGCATCTGATTGCATTAAGATGACTATTGACTAGTTGACTACCTTACCTAGACTGTGGAGCAGTGTGGACTCTAGTGTAGACTAGAGTGTAGAGTAGACTAGAGTGTAGACTAGAGTGTAGACACTAATCTACCTATATCGTTCTGATGTCGCTTAGTATTGCAAAATAAAAAGTTGCGAAGGGCGATCAAAACATTAATCAAAATTCTTGTAATTTTTACACAGTGTTCTATTGATCTATTGGCACCTTTTGACATATGTAGCTAATTGAAATTCAGAAAAAATTTTTTTTTTGCCATTTTCACTCCACCCTAATCCACATTTCACATGCCTCAATTTTCTTCTCCAATGCCTTGGTTTTTGTCCATGTTTCGCATCCGTAAAGCACCACTGGTAAGATCATTGCTTTAACAATTCTTGTCTTCGTTCCCAAACTCACTAATTTGTCCTTCCATATTTTTTCCAGTCCCTGCGTTGCCGTCTTCCCCAATGTAATTCTCCGTCGTATTTCTCGTTCGCATCCACCTTCACTCTCCATCATGGCCCCCAAGAAACATAAACTTGATACCACCTCTATCTCCTCTCCATCTACCTCAAAGTAACTCCATTTCTCAGTGGTCATTATCTTCGTCTTTTTTATATTAAAGTACATTCCTGCTTTCTCGCCTGCACGTTTTAGCCTTCTGATGTTATCCTTCAGTTTCTCCTTTTTTTCCGCCAGCAGTGTTGTGTCGTCCGCATACCTTAAATTGTTCACTATCCTTCCAGCTATCCTCACACCCTCCGCTTTGTCTGGTCATACCTAAATCAAGAACTGTTTTTGATGAACCAGCTTTTTCGGTTGCTGGACCTACTTTTTTAGAATTCTCTCCCTGGGTCTGTGCGTTCTGCTGAGTCGCTTGTGTCATTTCGTTCTCAACTTAAAACTTACCTCTTTCAAACTGCATATCCACCATAGGTTGCCTCTCTGTCTTACGGACTGATCTTCAAGATATTGACCTCATTATGGTTTGGTTTTGGCGTGCGATCGGTTTGCCTTTGCATTAGATACCGGCACAATAGAAGTTATGCATTACAATTTACAAATTAACAATTACTTATAAGAAATGATGGTAGACGCTGAGCTCACACAATTCCGACGACGATAGCAGTTGCTACTGCCTGTGTTGGAGATCGGCTACAACTGTATGTATGCATGTATGCATGTATGCATGTATGTTTACATGTATGTATGTATGAACGTACATATGTATGTATGTATGTATGTATGTATGTATGTATGTATGTATGTATGTATGTATGTATGTATGTATGGATGTATGTATGTATGTATGTATGTATGTATGTATGTATGTGTGTGTATGTATATGTGTGTGTATGTATGTATGTATGTATGTGTCAAATCAGTAGGACCGCAGCTTTGGTCCCAGGTCCCGGTCGAGATTCGGTCTCTGCCAGCTAGACATCTGTTCAGGAAGCAAATGAAAACTTTATTCTGACGCATGATATGATTCCGTCTAAATGATTGAAATCTAATACTGATCTGACCTTTATGGGGGGATGGGGGTCGAGCCGGAGCCCGGCTCATGAACAAGCTCATGAGCAAGGTCCCTTTGGGACTGCTTAGTTAAGTTTAGTTAAGCTATTAATAATGGTAACCTCCAAGTGTTGAGGATTTAAAAGGTTACAGCTAGTGGCTTGATTAAGCTACTGTTAGGGAGGCAACTGTACAATGCCATTATTGTATTTGCAAATTCAACTATTGGGCATCCCGGTCAGCGGGACCTAGGTCCTTTAGGGGCGCGCATTGCCTCTTATGACTCAAAGAACTCGCTTACTTTTCAATCTCACCTGACTCCACCTCAAATTCATTTTATTCCTTTCATGCTAGTAGAGTGGGAATATTTATCTAACTATCTAATAATCACATAGGGTTAGAGTTTCCAGACTCTGCACTAAATTGTATAAATTTTGTTGGATGGAAATGATTGTTACATGTTGTCATTTGAAGTAATAAAGAAAGATGTTATGTTATGTTATGTTATGTTATGTTATGTTATGTTATGTATGTATGTATGTATGTATGTATGTATGTATGTATGTATGTATGTATGTATGTATGTATGTATGTATGTATGTATGTATGTATGTATGTATGTATGTATGTATGTATGCATGCATGCATGCATGCATGCATGCATGCATGCATGCATGCATGCATGTATGTATGTATGTATGTATGTATGTATGTATGTATGTATGTATGTATGTATGTATGTATGTATGTATGCATGCATGTATGCAACAAGCGAACCTTTATGCTGCAACCTTTATTCGGACGATGTATCCCGCAAGCTGGAGGAAATTTCACCTCAGAGTACTTCAGGAAGTACAAGCAATAAAGAAGTGATTTTGTATCTATGATAGGGTTTCCGGATCGAAAAGTATTGTATATTATCTGAATTGTACTGTATCTGAACATGTATAAAGCGCCTCCCACAGTGTTCGCTAATCAGAGGCGCTCCCAGTGCGAAAGACCCAGTGAATAGAAAGTGGTTTTAAGACACCGGAACGAGGCACTTGGGCCACCAGCTAATAAAGAGGCACTTAACAATGGAGGGAGTTGTAGAACGGAGTCGAATAACTTTCACTTTCAAGATCGTTTGACCTTTATTGTGTATATCTAGTTCTGTTTGAGGGATAAAGAGAATGTCTCAGTGCAAGATTGGTTCGCCTAAGTCGTGGAAATCAAACAGAGTTATAATCGACGTCGTATAGGACCAACATAATTATATGACTTTATAATTCAAGATCAGATCAGTTGGACTGTTTCGGATAACCACTGATTTCGCAGGAACTAGAATTGATAGCATGGTGTTCTTTGTGTCTACTTTAAAATGGTTTTCGGAGGCGCGCAATTCATAAACGGTGCATTCAACATTGTACAAACATCGGACTCATCCTTCACTTGACCCCATTTGAATAGTATTTAAATGAAGTGTTTTGATACATACATGCATACATACATACTTCTTGAAACTAAAGTTTCTGAAAACATGGTGAAGTACGTCCTCACCAAAAGCAATATTACGTAACAACAGGAAAAATGGCAGACTTCTGTCCACAAAGTCACTTACAAGAAACATCGATTCATGCAATCGTACAAACACATGCATGCGTATGCATATATATAGATACATACATATATACAGAAATACATACATGCATATATACAGAAATACATAAATACATATACACAGAAATACATGCATACATATATAATACAAAAATGCATACATATATACATAAATAAACATAAATACATACATACATGTATATAAAGATATACTTACATACATATATACAGATATACATACATACATATATACAGAAATAGACACATACATATATACAGAAATACATACATACATACATACATACATACATACATACATACATACATACATACATACATACATACATACATACATACATAACTCTCGAAACTAAAGTTTCTGAAAACATGTGAAGTACGTCCTCACCCAAAGCAATATTACGTAACAACAGGGAAAATGGCAGACTTCTATTCACAAAGTCACTTACAAGAAACATCGATGCATGCATTCGTACATACATGCATGCGTACGCATACATAAATACATAAATGCATATACATAGAAATACAAACATACATATATAATACAGAAATGCATACATATATACATAAATAAACATAAATGCATACATACATGCATATACAGATATACATACATACATATATACAGAAATACATAATACATTATATACAGAAATAGACACATACATATATGCATGAATACATACATATATCCAGAAAAACATACATGCATACATACATACATAGAAACATTCATATATTCATTGTGCATACATACATGCACAAACATATGTATGTATAGGCCCTATGTAATATTCACATACAAGTAAGCATAGAAGCTCATGCATACAGGTGGCCACACAATAAAAAAGTACCTACGTGAGGACTCTGAATTATCTGGACATAGGCTATGTACAATTACACCCAGCTGTTAACTGTTTTGATGTATTCCTTGACATTGACATATGCTTTTGTTGACGGCCAGACTGTGCAGGACAGACCGGGAAAGTCCATAATTCATCCTCCTCCTATGCCCTATCAGCCTACGTTTTATTACTGACCTACATAAACACAGATTGAAACATACAGACATACACAGGCACATAGACAGACAAACACAGACGCGTACATACATCGACAGGCAGGCAGACTCGTGCATATACAGAGAGACATGCACACAAAGATAGATGTGCAGACATAGTCAGATAAACAAACACGGACATATATGCAGGCACAGACAGACAAACGAAGACAAACAAGTCAGAGTTAGTGAGACAGACAGACAGAGAGACAGGCAGACAGACAGATAGACAGACAGAGACAAAGGCATAGACAAAGACATAGAAAGAGAACAGAGACAGACACAGATACAGAGACAGACAGTGACAGACATAAAGAGAGAGACAGTGAGAGAGAGAGAGAGAGAGAGAGAGATGAGAGAGAGAGAGAGGAGAGAGAGAGAGAGAGAGAGAGAGAGAGAGAGAAAGACAGACAGACAGCAGAGACAGTGAAAGAGAGAGAGAAAGAGAAAGAGCGAAAGAGAAAGAGAGAAAGAGAAAGAGATATAGAGATAGAGAGAGACAATGTGAGAGAGAGAGAAAGATATATATATATATATATATATATATATATATATATATATATATATATATATATATTATATATAGAGAGAGAGAGGAGAGAGAGAGAGAGAGAGAGAGAGAGAGAGAGACAGACAGACAGACAGACAGACAGACAGACAGACAGACAGAGAGACAGAGAGACAAAGAGAGAGAGACAAAGGCATAGACAAAGACGGTCGAACAGAGACAGAGACAGAGACAGAGACAGAGACAGAGAGACACAGAGAGACAGAGAGACAGAGAGACAGAGACAGAGAGACAGAGAGAGAGAGAGAGAGAGAGAGAGAGAGAGAGAGAGAGAGAGAGAGAGAGAGAGACGAGACAGAGACAGAGACAGAGACAGAGACAGAGAAGAGAGAGACGAGACAGAGACAGAGAGAGAGAGAGAGAGAGAGAGAGAGAGAGAGAGAGAGAGAGAGAGAGAGAGAGAGAGAGAGAGAGACAGAGAGAGAGAGAGAGAGACAGAGAGAGAGAGAGAGAGGTGTAGAGGCATATGCAAAAACTGTCAATAATTTAGAGAACTCGCTGTTGGCCACATATCGTGTGGGGTCGTGTATTGGTGAATCCAGTTCGTCCGCATGACGAGAGGACTTTGGTCGAACTGGAAGCAACCAGTTTCCATTAAATACCAGCCAAACTGGTCAAACAATTGCAACCAGTTACAGCTGAACTGCAGCGAATTCAAACAACGGGTCTGTACCATAAGAATCAACGCATCCATATCTCGCTGCACTCTTTCTCGCTTAACCTAACTGTGCTCTATGTCCACATATCATACGCCAGGTAAGCTATCGTCATCTCATGATCTATGTTAACGATGATATATTAGGGTATAGCCTATAGGCAAGAAAAGTGCGTTTTGGAGGTGTTGCAAGCCTTGACCCAGCCGCTTTCATGTGTCAACACTTCCCGGAATTCAAATGCTGAGCCCGTCATGTGATGTCGACATTGACTGAAACTTCAGCGAGAAGATCAATATGTTGATAAATGTGAATGTGATCGCATGACCTTATCATATACTATCTGGTGGTCCTGTCACAGCTTTTCGTTGTCCTAATACTGGCCCTTATTCCCGATGACTTTTGCATTGGGAGCGCCTCTGATTGGTGGGCACTGGGTAGAGGCGTTTTGTAAGTTTGAAATACAATACAATACAATTGTTATTGTATTGTATTTTACCTTGCTTTGCAGTACTTTACCTAGTGTTGTTTAATTTTGCCTAATCTTGCCTTGTCTTACCTGATGTACCGTAATTCCAGAGTCTCTGGAAATCGCAAAGCACGCAGCCGATACAAACATAATTATGGAAAGCGTGTGTCTTGCAGAATGTAGATAATGACCGACTGTTCTTTTGCTTTAGCTGCAGAGGCTGAGAACGATGGATAGCAAAGGCCAAAAGAAAGCGACTGGAGACAATTCCGTTGTTCTGATCCTAGACCCAGATGAATCGAGGCAAGTTTCGTCCACCGCTGGCGTCGACGAAGACCGAAATCAGTCAAGCGGAACGGGGCTTAACGCACCGATATTAAACAGCAAAGACTCGGCACCATCGACATCCGGAGACCGTCTGGAAGCCAACAACAACTTAGACGGAAACACGATGCATGCTGGGACGGATGGTGGAACGACTGGAGATGATGGACAAGAGGACGAAGAGGCAGATTTAGAGAAAGACTATGAAAAAGACTACCAGACAGTTCTCAGACTCAAACAGGTTTGACAACAATCATGATTAATTTAACTGTAGTTAAATTCAACTTTAGTTAAATTAGGTTAGCCTTTCTACTTTGACTAGCATCCATTCCTTCTGAGCAGTAAAGAAGTGCAAAGTCTCTGTCTCTGTCTCTGTCTGTCTCTGTCTCTCTGTCTCTGTCTCTGTCTCTGTCTCTGTCTCTCTCTGTCTGTCTGTCTCTCTCTCTGTCTCTCTCTCTCTCTCTATTTCTCAATCTTTTCTTCTTTCTCTTTCACTTTCTCTTTCATTCTTTCTCTGTCTGTCTGTCTGTCTGTCTGTATGTCTCTGTCTCTGTCTCTCTATCTATCTCTATCTCTATCTCTTTCTATCATTATCCTTCTCTCTGTTTCATTTTTCGCAACACGCAAACGCTTGTAAGCACGAATTGTGCGGTTCTAATGCAACTCTCTATCTTGTCTTTGTCTCGATCTGCCCTCTACAATTCATTGAAAAATGAACAGGGTCGAGGCCATTATACGGTCGCTATAGAAAATCGCGAACATTTACATTTACATTTTACGTGCGTGTCTGATTAGTTCTTATCACAAAACTCCGCCACTGCTCCTACTCTGGCAGTGCCATTCCCAAGCCTGGATAGAGGAGGAGAGCGACTCTAATGGCCGAATGATCAGTGTAGTTAAACTGAAACTAATACTACTTCTCATCACACGCTCTCAACTGTCTAGTTCTTATCATATATCGTGTATGGGGATTGGGGATTCTCCACTAACATGGGCCTGCATGTACTTACAAGCCAATGTACCCTTTCGTAGTAGACATATCTTAACAGCGAGATGGATTCCTCTTGTCCAGTGTTTAATCTAGACGTCATTTGGGGGGATTCCCCCAGGATTTATGTTTCCCCAGAGGTCGTCAATATTATAATGTATAGACTGTTTTGGGGAAGAAATTTCCCCCCCCCAGGATCCCAGGATACATGTTGCGCTCCCCCCCCCCCCCAGAGACGAGTAAACGAACGAGTAATAGAGATGAATTCCTTAAAAAACTTCGAAAAAATGGGACGAATGACTAAAAAAAATGAAATTCCTAAACTCCAAACATTTTTTGGCGTTTGAACTCTGATGAAATTTCTCCGGAAAAGGTCGCCGTTGTTGATTCCCCGACAAACCTTGTTTCCCCCCCCCCACCCTCAGAAGAGGGGGGGCTAGATTAAACACTGCCTCTTGTCCCATCGGTTTTCGTATTTCATTAGACTGGACTGATTTGCGCCCACCGGTTGAACGACACCTCAATCAGTTTCGACTGTAACAGATTGGTAATGAAATGAATCTTAATGACCTGGAGACGTAACAGTGCAATGGTCACGCGATGATATTATGCAAATTAGACCGAAGCTCTCACAGTGTTGCTTACCATTGCAGATGACCGCCAAGACTAATGCACTATGCCTCCCCGAACATGTGCAAGAATGTTCGAAATTCTTACAACTCCTTGCCTAATCCACATTAATTTATTGTGTGGCATAAATGCATGTATATTATAGGTATGTATGTGTAGGCATGTACATATATATAAACATACATACCTGCATATACATACGTACATATTTTATACCCATACCTATATATGTTAAATGTATGTATATACATCAGTACATTGATATGTGTATGAGAAATGTATGTAGTCCCCTATATGCATCAATACATTTTTAAATTTATAAACATGTGCCCATACTGACCTGGATACATATAAAGCAAATTCTACAAAGTATTTTGAAGCATTAGCCTGAAATATAGCTCACCAATTCCTGTACTGGCAAATTCTTTACAAAAGATGTTCCATAATATGACTAAATTTTATTACACTTCATTTCAACTCCACAGTCTTGATCGTAACAGTTCTTCACCTTCAGGGCTAAATCTCTCATTCCTCAGTTCATACTCCTTTCACACCAACTCCTCGACTCTCTTCATTCTTCTAACAATGGCGTGGAGCCACTCTTTGCTCGGTCACGGGCCACTGGTCATGCATACATACTTAAGCGAGGTTTACCTATGTAAAACGCTGCTGACTAGAACTGAAATTAGGGCAACATTTTGTGACATGCTAATAATCAGTGGGTTAAAGGATTCAGTGACTGAAAATGTTTCAGCAAATGGAGAAGAACGAATCGAATCCGCTGAGACATGGCGCCCGCAGGAGCATCTTCTCCAGACTCACGATGCCGAAGAAACCCAAGGAGTGCAAGCTGCTGGCCTTCGTCATGTTCCTATTCGCGCTCATCATCATTGGACTCGTCGTCATCTACCACTTTCACGAGGAGGAGTTCTACTACATCTACCGAGGACAGAACATTGTCGTCAACGAGAAGACCCTGGATATAACGATCAGCAACTCCAACGGCGAACCCGTTCTCGTCGGACATTTGTGGAGAAGTCGTCCAGCTGGTAATCTACCTTACGACTGTTCGGAAATAGACCTGGATGGTCGCGGATTCTGCCTCCTGTGGAGACGTCTGGAACGACTTGAGATTCACCCGAGCAGAAGTGAAAACGCAACATGTTACGACGTACGGTGGTTGGCTTTGTCGAAAGAAGTCACACAATCTGATTGTTTTGAACTGGGTGATGCTAACTGGTATGGAGGAGGTATTTCCATGAAATTCGACGCTTGGCCTTTAGAGAAGTCGACTTTTTCTAAGCGACCTTTCGTCAGTAGCGCGGTCCATGATGAAAATGGTTTCGGTCCAGTATTGGAACGATACTGGTTGAGCTCAAAAGGAGTAGCCATCGTAGTTAAGGAGAATTCTCCGCTGCACGTCAGCGTCAATCCATTCAACTCCATCCTCAATAAAACTGATCGACAACTTTGCATTTATTCTGACTTCAGCCATGCAACGTATTCCAATAATCGGGGTGGCATCAGCGCAGACCTCAACTACACAATATGCATAGCAGATGACGTTCAGAAGGCTCATTCAGCAGCATTGCCATTGTTTGTCACAAAACGACAACAAGGAGCTCCAAAGGCAATACATCTTAACCCAGTTTGGTCGACGTGGTCCTATTTCAAAGAGGAATACAACCAATCAATGCTGGAGAATTATGTGACAGATATAAAAAGGAATGGATTTCATCCCAGTCTTCTAATGATCGATGACGGTTGGGAGGATCGATACGGTGACTTGGATTTTATTGCTTCGAAATTCCCCAATCCAAATGAAATGGTGCGATTCATTCACGCAAACGAATTCAAAGTTTCGTTTTGGTCACACCCGCAGCTTAACACCAACAGCCGATCATTCCAAAAGGCTACAGTTAAGGGATTGTTAGTACGAGATATTAGCGGTGACGTCCCTGGTCTTACCAGGTGGTGGAATGGACCTCGTACTTCTAAATGGCTTAGAGGTGTGGCAGGAGTTATTGACATGTCTACTAATGCCACGACATGGTACATGGAACGCCATGACCAGTTCAAGAATAGCTACGATATTGATTCTTTCCATTTTATCGGAGGAGACGTTGCATCTCTTCCAGCTCATCCAACCTTTGACGGCGAATTCTTTGATCCCAGCGATTACACAAAGCGTAATGCAGAACTGTCTTCATCGTTTGGAAATATGGTCAGCATCCAATCCGCGTACAGAAGCCAACATCTTCCTGTTCTAATACGACTAGGCGACGGGACGTCGACGTGGAATCAGGCTGGGGGTCTTGGGACCATCATTCCAACCGTACTGACGATGGGACTCATTGGGTATCCTTTCTTTATCCCAGATGCAATTGGTGGATCAGCCTATGAGGAAATGCCATCGAGAGAATTGTACTTGAGGTGGCTACAGCTGTCAGCCTTTCTTCCAATAATTCACTTCTCCATTCCTCCTTACCACTATGACGACGAGATTTTGACCTTGGCTAAAGCACTGCTGGATCTTCACAAGAACCTCGTAGTGCCAGAAGTGACACGAGTGATGGATGAGGCTATCGATAACACGACTCCGATAATAAGACCCATTTGGTGGAATGCTCCGAGTGATGAAGAGGCGCTGAGGTCATCGACTGAGTTTCTGGTTGGCGACAACATCTTAGTGGCTCCTGTAGTTGTAGAAGGTGCAAGACAACGAGACATTTATCTACCAGAAGGAATGTGGGAAGACAGATCGAATGATAATACCGTTCACGTTGGTCCAAGATGGTTGCGTAAATACGACGTTCCATTGGAAAAAGTGCCTTTCTTCGTTCGCAGATAAAAGCATGATTTAAAGTTCTTTTGATTATAGGACAAACTGTAATAACTTATATCTTGTCTCAATTCTAGCGAAATATACGGAGACTTGGGATTTATCTTCCGGATAAAATTCCTAAAGATCCGTATTTCGGAATGATACAGAATTGTGGTCATTGGTAGATCTAGGTTTTCCGAAATGGTAGCCTAGCAGAAAACGAACATGTAGGGTAAGGGGCACAGCTGTTTACTTTCGGATCTAGCAGTATTTAACTATGCTTATAAATATTGGCACATTGTCCATGGTCATCAAATCTGTTGGGGTGTTTCTGCGTCTAGACCATTTTGACTTAACCGTTAGTCGTTGGGACTTATTAAGGACACAAGACTACTTTATGTCCCAGAACTTTCTGAAGATTCTTTTTTAGTCGTTGCAACTGTTTTCATGAATTCTTCGTCACAGTTTAATGCAGCTCTTCAAACGAGTGTTTTACCTCATAGGAGGAAGATTGAATGAGAAATTTATCTTCAATTTACATCTTATTTTGCTCAAAAACCACAGCATATATGACACACATCTAAAAGTTCTTCAAAATTTCGCAATTTCTTACTCACGCGGAATTAACATTTTAGTCACATGTTTTATACTCTCTAGAAATCATAAATTGATAATGTTTGTAATTGTATCTATGGATATTTATGGGCAGTTGAAGTCCATTCTGAAATGCGGGTTTATGAATATGATTTCGAGTTGATGTAATCCAGCTACAATATGAATCTCTAGCGTTTTTCAGATGGCGAATCTATGCTGTAGATTGTTCTTATACTGTGATTCCGAGTTTCAATAATGGCTCAATCGATCGATAAACTGAAGTAGTAAATTAACAACTTCGTGATACAATTAGCTTTTAAAGTCGTTGTATAGTATTGTGACTACTCTTGAAATAAAAAGCGATTGATGAATCTGCAGTTTGCTTGTCTGCGTTTTGCTATGTCCAATGGAACCAATGCATATTAGAGCTTACTTAGGCTGTGAGAAAGATGAACACATCACGTTTAAAAATTTCAATAGTTACATTAAACTGGACAAATTAATTTTAAATTAACCTTCAGGTTCAAGTGGACTAGTTCATTTAATTGGACCTGTAATTACTTGGCCATGTTATTCAGCTGAACCAGTTAACTTGACCATTTAATTCAACTTTACATTTGTAAGACATTTTTATCATTATGTCATTATTAATTGCCAGTGTTATGATTGTTGACGCCTCTCTTTTCTTCTGGGTCTGTAATTCGAATTCTGGTTCATTTTCCACCAATCCACTCCCCCATCCATCCATTGACTCATTATTCCATTCATTTATTGATTCAATTTTCCATCCATCCATCCATCCATCGATCCATCCGTCCGTCCGTCCGTCCGTCCGTCCATCCATACTACTACTACTACTACTACTACTACTACTACTACTACTACTACTACTACTACTACTACTACTACTACTACTACTACTACTACTACTACTACTACTACTACTACTACTACTACTACTACTACTACTACTACTACTACTACCACCACTACTACTACTACAACCACTACTACTACTACTACTACTACTACTACTATTACTACTACTACTACTACTACTACTACTACTACTACTAATAATAATAATAATAATAATAATAATAATAATAATAATAATAATAATAATAATAATAATAATAATAATAATAATAATAATAACAATAATGACAATTTATATGGCGCCGTAACACAGCCATGCCGTTACATGGCCCCTTATTCATCCATCCATCCATCCATCCATTCATCTATCCATCCATCCATTCATCCATTTACCCACCAACTCACCCCACCCACCCATTCATTCTTCCATTTGAATTTCCGTCCATTCAGCTTTCTTTCTGTCGTTTCATCAAATATTCCGCCTATTCACACCTGTATCTGATCCGAGTGGCCTTCGGATATTCTCCTGGCGGATAGTAAAAGCATTCGAGGAATTTCAGGTTGGCTTCGTGACAATTTACATGCCACCGTTTGCTTGCTGTATAAACAGAGTAACTTTAATTGGCGTAGTCACTCGCTCCATAGTCGATAAGTCAAAAGGTAGACCCCGTTGTGCATTAACAAGTCGTCTTAGCATATACTGCTGCTGAATTATGACAAGTAGGCCCCATAGCGTGTGGTCAAGCTGCTCAGAATCCACAAAAAAGGACGCGTAGTCCCTGATTACGGCTTGGTTTCTGCGCCATCGGTTGATGCCTTCTACATTAGACGCCGTCGCTATAGAAGTTACTAAATGCACTTTACAGCCGTAAATTAACTGTATCTCAATCCTCTCTGTATGCGAGTTCCAGACGGTCATCTGGAACATTAGTTCGTTTTCAGTCCAGTGGTTGTCGGAGACGTTTTCGCTACCGTTTCTGCAGGACTCTCATCCGGTAGTAGCGGGAGTCTGAAAGAAGATGCCGTGCAGCTTAGAACGGCGTGGCATTACGTCACGGACAATGCTACCCTCAAGAGAGAATACGCTATTAAATAAAAAGAAGCTCCTGACATAGAAGCAGATGGAATACCATAAAGAAACTAACTAGGCAAATTTCACAGTAGGCCCAGATACGACGATATCTATGCTTCACTTTTTAACAGATGCGTAACAGTAGGCCTATTTATTCTTTTACAACATAGTCCAAAACTTATAATGGTGTTCAGCTGTTCAATTGCTTTTATTGGTGTTTGATCTTCACCATAAAATATCTCAATGCTGAGATCACGTTACTTAAAATTTCTAAATATACATGCAAAGAAGCGTGTTGCCTTCTTCTACATCTGAATTTGCTATTATTCTAGGACAAACGCTTTATGAATACATTTTCACTTTTTGTGCTGCAAATTATCGGATATCGTCACATTGGCGTCAGAAAGATTAAGTCCAAAACATTCAGGAAGACAAATATATTGGTTATTCAACACGAAACTTCATATAAATCCATTGGCCTGACTTATAAGAAGATTAAGGAGACCGAGAAGATTGTAATAAAGCTGTATAAATGGCGGGTCTTTAACCGGAGGCCAGCGAGCATAGAATGCTCTATTGTGAACGAATTTGACACGAACATCGCTTTTAAATTAAGGGACTTCCTCCAAAAGAAAAGTTGCAGTCATGCGAACAGATAAAATGTTCAAGGCATAACAGACCTAAATGTTACCTAAAGAGAAATACACACCAGCGTTTATTCTTCGATTTTTGAAATTTCTCCTTATTTTGGTAGCAGTAGGCCATAGGCCTATTCCTCGCATATACCTTTCCACCCGAGTAATTCAGGTCATCAACTCGGTCTTAATCTACTATTCGTTGTAATTCATGATTGAAGTAAACTTTAACTAATAACTAATCATTGTAACGGTCGAAAGCCCGGCGTCTGTTAATACAAGTACGAGCTTGGAATGTCTATGTATAGGCTACAGATTAAATATACTTTGGGTGTAGAACGTCCAACCGAGATCTCTGCCCATACCGTAGTTTCGAATCTATGGTGACGGTAGAGCTCCATTCACGCTCATACCTATGCCACCCATCCATTGTTTTGTTCGCGACTCCTTTTGGATTATTTCACCGAAAAATGCAAAACTCTGCAACAACCAAATAAATGCTTTTCGCATAGTCAAGCTTGTCACCTCATGCCGAAGCTCCAGTCCGGTTTCATAAACGGCTATTTGACTGACATGTCCTGCTGAAACTCATCTCGGCTATCTGCGACACCGTTGATTCAGGACGTGTGACACTGCTTGCTCTCCTGGATGTAAGCGCGGCGCTGGACACGGTCCAACACAATATCCTGATCAAGCTCCTAGTAAACTCTTTTCGAATTGGAGGACTTAATATTATCAGTAGATTCCTGTATTGGTATGGAGAGAGTGCAGATATAATGCTGTGATAATTATTTTGATTTTATGATTTGAATGGCGCCTTGGTTAAAGAGTGCGAAAATATGTTTAATGCGTTTTGTTCTTGAGAAAGGTGGAGTCCCATCCTCGCTCACACCCTGTGTCACCCAACCATTTCAGCTGTTGACATCAAATTCGATACTATAAGTAGATTCGTGATTTGATAAAGAGGGATAGCGTTGACTAGAATCTGTGAGAACTGTATCTTACGAACTGATTCGTGTGTTGGTAGAAAGAGAGATTGAGTTGATCTGCAAGACAAGTACCAGATGGGTGGCAAGTGGCGTAAATCTGCACGTCGTCAGCGTAATGATGAAACGGCGCACCAAAGATCGTGATGATTTGGGCCAGATTCGCGGTGTATACAGGATGGAGATCAGCGTACCGAGTACGGATCTTTGAGGTACACCGCAGAGAACCCGTATCCAGGCTGAAAAGTCTAAGCCAATCTCGACTACAAGCAAACGGCCAGCAAAACCATTGGAGGCACCAAGACGGGTGAGAAGGATGGTGTGATCGACGGTGTCGAAAGCGGCGCTGACATAGAGTTGGGCGAGTGGCGTGACTCTTCCAGCGTCCATAGCATCGTAGATGTCGGACATGAGTCAAAGAAAACCGTCTCAGCCTTCTGGGCGACTATTTTCTCGATGACCTCAATAGTAAAAGAGAGGTTGGAGACTGCGCGGTGTGAACTGAAGTTAGTAGGATCCAGTCCTGGCCTCTTGAGATAAGGCCGTATTGTTCTTGAGAAAGTGATGTATTGCAAAGCGGCAACATGAATGAAATCACCTCGTCGACGAACCTCTGAAGAAGAAAGATCGGTATCGGATCAAGCGAACACGTCTTTTGAGTGCAAAGTCCGGAGACGTTACCTCAGTTCAGAGTAGGTCAGCAGATGAAGAGGTTCTTAGAAGCAAGCCACCTCATGCCGAAGCTCCAGTCCGATCTCAGAAAGGGCTATTTAACTGAGACGGTTCTGTTGAGACTCATCTCGTATAATATGCGACGCCATTGATTCTGGACGTGTGACTCTGCTTGCTCTCCTGGATGTAAGCGCGGCGCTGGACACGGTCCATCACAATATCCTGATCAAGCGCTTATTAACCTCTTTTGGAATCGGAGGACGGCCTCTGGATTGGCTGTGCTCCTTCCTGAGTGAACGGACAATCATCGTCAAAATTGGCTCGGACTGCACGGCTGGAACACCAGTTCCATTCGGTGTCGCGCAAGGTTCAGTACTCTGGCCGCTTCTTTACATCCTGTACACGGCCGATTCGACACAACTCGTTACTTCTCTGGTAGCGCGGAGACACCAAAGGGCCTATGACGTACAACTGTATTCCACTTGCCACCCACCTGATGCACTTGCATGTGTATCTTCTACAAATTTAGAATCGTTAGCATTTGATGCTAATAATGATGTTACAGAGCACAGGACCTCCTCCAAAGCTCCTTATTATGATAGTCGACATATCGTTTAGAGACCATAATTATTAGTCTCCATGCGTCTGAACAAATATCGCCATTCTACAACCGAGTTCGCCTCTGTTCCTTGAATAGGTTGTCGAGGTTGACGGATTCTTGTTTTCGACTACATGACTGCATGAACTACACGCACCATCGAGGAATCTAACCTTCGAGGCTGAATATAGTTAGGAAGGGCGCATAATGAATTGCCTATTATAGTCTTGCTTTATCTACTTAACCGAGTTGGCTACACGCCTATCGTTTACTAGCATCATTTGTCTCAAATCCTCCTATCTATCACTCCTTGTGCTTTTTCTGTTGCAAACTAAGTTCAGCCGCTACACGATATCTAGACAATCTATCCAATCTGCGGTCTCGTCACTTCTCGTTCCTCAAGTTTCCTTCCCTTTCTGGCCTTCCAGCAATCGCTCAATACAGTAAGCTTATCTAGGATAAACCGCCTGAATTGAAGTGACGTTCGTGAAATAAGCTTAAGGGGCCTATGCCCTACGCTTAACAATAAAGGCACACTTTAGAAATTTTCCAGGCTCCAATTACAGTTACGACTACGAAATTTATGCAAATGAAGTTATCTTTAGCATATGCAAGGTCAAATCACTACTGTAAGATGAAAGTAATGTAATGTTAATTATGCAAAGTTAAGAATGCCTGACGTACGTTGAAATGCATAAAACGTCGACTTTGTAATATGGCCTCTCAAAGCATAAAGAATAAAATTATATGGTCTTTCTAGCTTAATAGGATCAGCCGATACAGGTTGGCGGTTGAAATCTAAGTGGCAGAGGATTAACATACCAACATATCTGGGGGCTACTTCGAGGTAAGATCCGAACTCTAATATTGCACCTATAGTTATAGTATATACTTAACAGCGTTTCCCAAACTGTGGGTCGCGACCCACTGGTGGGTCGCGATTTTATTGAGCGCCTGTGAATAAGCTGGTTCCTGGGACTTCCCATTTGTGGGCGCTGTAGAAATTTCCAGATAACGATTACGTTATTTGTCAAGGGGGAAAGTGCTAACAAGGCTTGTGAAACTCTGCAAAACTCTGGACGGAAAGCGATTTAGCGAAATCGTTGCGCGACAAGGAATTTCTTCTGTAGCTCAGGTATTTGGCAGACATAGGCCTATTTTCGAAACTGAACGAATTAGATTTGCAATCACACGGAACGGAAGGAGCCGATGTATTTGCAGTTGACGACAAAATTCGGGGTTTCATCAAGAAACTTTTCTTGTGGGAGAAGAACATTGAGGACCGCAAGGAGGCATGTGGCTGTTTTGAGACATTTGAAACCGTTATAATCGAAAATGATGCGAAACTACCTGATAGCACAGTCGCCGAGATCTCCGCACATATGTGCGCCTTGAAAGAGAATTGTAATTGCTACTTCCTTGAAGAAGCGAAAAACTGTGAGAGAAGAACTGGATTGCGAATCCGTTTCAGGGCGAGATGACGACTGTTATAATCGAAAATGATGCGAAACTACCTGATAGCACAGTCGCCGAGATCTCCGCACATATGAGCGCCTTGAAAGAGAATTTTGATTGCTACTTCCTTGAAGAAGAGAAACTGTGAGAGAAGAACTGGATTGCGAATCCGTTTCAGGGCGACATAACGACTGGGATATCGACAAAGGCCGACGATCGGTCCGAAGACACATCGTCAAAACTGAAATTTAACCGCAGGAAATTGGTGGTGGGTCGCGATAGATTGTCATTCTAAAGAATTGGGTCGCGGTGCTAAGAAGTTTGGGAAGCACTGGTATATAGTGTATAATAATAATAGTATAGACCTAGCTATACTGCTTGGTCAAAAAGTCCATAGGAACATTATCGATTAGGCCTACTTCTGAAAACTCGATTTAATTGGTCTGAACAAATTCTTCTTGACCTTGCAAGACTTACTATGCGTGAGGTATAGCTAAAACCGACAAACCTACACCGAGGATATAAAACTACTGAATTCATTTTCGTCTGCTAATCTATATTAACAGATAATACAAAATTCATAAGGCCCAATCGACCTGGTAATTCATTCATATCGGACATTTATATTGCGCCTCTTCAAGAAGAACTACTCGGAGGCGCTCCCGACTCCAGTACGGCTGAAGAGAACAGTCTTAATGTGAGAAAGGACCATAGGAGAACGGGTTATAAGCAGTGATATTTTACTTCTAAAAATAATTCCTAATTCAGTTTTAATTCAGTTCTGAGCTCTTGAATTTTACTTCTAATTCTAATTTTACTTCACAAGTAATTTTACTTCTCATTCCTATTTTAGTTCTCAAATAATTTTACTTCTCATTTTAGTTTTCCAAATAATTATTAATTTCCGCGCTGTAAAAGTATTCATTGCTTGCATGCAGAAACGCGCCAAACTTGCCATGTAATATACTGTCTTTGGTCTTCGTTGTCTTAGGCCTATTAGACAACGAAGACAGTATATTACATCGAGAAAAATGAATGGTATGCGCCTCTGATCAAATAAAGTATTCCAATGGATTATGTGTTTGATCGCGTGCAATTTTACTCCCCTTCATGATCTCAACTTAAGTTATAGGTAGCCTACCACAAGAAGTAAAATGATTTTACTTCTTAAAATAATTGTTAATTTCGTTCTTAATTTTAGTTCGGCAAATAATTTCTAATTCAATTCCTAATTTCGTTTTTTCTGCTGAAATAATTCCTACTTTTACTTCTAGTTTTCGTTAACGAAATCATTTATTTTTACTTCTAATTTTAGTTCTCGTTAACGAAAATATCACTGGTTATAAGGAGTAAGCGGACCACCAGAGGGAGGCTATTCCGAGTTGAAGGCCCCACCACCGAGAAAGCGTGATGCTGCCTGGTAGAGGTACGGGCAAAAGGAACAAAACAAGCATATAAAATCGAATCACTTAGCCTACATTTGCAAATTCGTCTTCGCTCTTCCACGTCAAGCATCTTCAGAACCAACCTTCGTAACTTCGTTCGTCTTCAGGCATCTTCAGCTTGTTTTCAGCTTTTTTTCAACTGATTTCTGAATGGTTTCTTAAATGAAATAAGACAAACCGACGAGACACAACCATCTGATTGCATGCTAACGTGCGTAATATACAAATGCATAAGAAATGCATGGTCCCAACGCGGCACTATCAATATGGTCAAATAATACTTATGACGTCATAATACACTTCGGGTTTCTCTATCTACATAAAATGACGTCAAAAATATATGACGTCAAATTAGACTTCTTTAGAGGAATCTACAATAATGGGTCTCTTAGTCTCTTACTTTTCTTATCTTATCTTATATGATTATTTATAAAGCGCCTCTCACAGTATAGACTATTCAGAGGCGCTCCCAGCTTGTCAGCCCCGAGGGAAAAGAAAGGTCTTTAGGCAGCGGAGAGAAGAAGGCGAGATCCCAAGCAATATCTTGCTACGGAGAGAGGGAGGCAGGTCATTCCATAAGGAAGGGCCAAGGATGGCAAAAGCACGATGCTGAGCCATCGAAGTCCTTGCGCGAGGGACAACTAGATCAAGGCGGTCAGCAGACCGAAGAGGGCGGGAAGAGAGAGCAGATAGAGGTTTATGCATTAGGTCACAAAGGTATTTAGGAGCTTTTCCCAGCTGAGTCCTAGAGACCAGGAGAAGAACCTTGTATTGGATGCGGGAAGCAACAGGAAGCCAGTGAAGTACATCAGTCATAAAGGTAGTTATGTGAGAGAAGCGAGGAAAACGGGCAATGAGCCTGGCAGCCGCGTTCAGAACAGACTACAGAGATGAAAGGCGCGCTTTAGGGAGCCCAGCAAACAATGAATTGCAATAGTCAATGCGGCAGCAAATGAAGGCATGGACCATAGTAGTAAACACTGAAGGGGAAACTGATCTTCTTACAGCCCTCCAACGCCTCAGGTGATAGAAACAGGAACGTGTCAGGTGGGAGAGGTGTTCAGAAAACGAGAGGGTACTATCAAGGGTGACACCCAAATCTCGAACACTGGATGAAAATGAAAAATCAGGGTATATTGACGACAAAAGTGGGATATCAAGTTTAGAAAGTTGCTGCTTAGTGCCAAACCAGATAAGTTGGGTCTTAGAAGAGTTAAGGTTAAGTCGATTTGATGACATCCAAGAGTGGAGATCATGTGACAGGGAATCAATGGATCCAACAAGGGAGATCTGCTGAGAGGATGAGCCTTGGACAAAGATCTGAACGTCGTCTGCATAGAGGTGACCAGAGGTAAGGTGTTTAGTAAATATAGAAGGAATGTCAGCTGTGTAGAGTAAGTACAGAATGGGGCCAAGGACAGAACCCTGTGGGACACCATACTCAACCCTAACCCAGGCAGTTCTGGAGTCACCAAGGACAATCCTCTGAGAACGGTCAGAGAGGTAAGATTACGTCTACGAAATTACGTCATAATGCTGCTCATACAGGCGTCCATGGAACAGGAGATTAGAGACAGACACGCAGACAACGGAAGAGTCTGGCTGTCGTCATTCTGTCTATTTTACGACTGTTTGTTTGTGTTTGTGTTTCTCTGTCTGTCGTCAACTCGCCTCTCTACAGCCTTACCACATTCTTACTGTAGTCCGTCACGCGGCCACTCTGTTGTTTTTAAATTTGTCTCTTTCTGCTGTCTATTGGTCTTTCCCACAGACGCCTGTGTAAGCCCTACGCTATTATACAGGAGTCCATGATCTTTCCGTATGTCTCACTGCGCCACGCAGAGACATAGACAAACAGAAGGACCTTCAAAATTCTACTTTGATTACGAAGCGATTTGGCATTTTTATGTAGAAGGTCCAGAATGGTACTTAAAAGCGCGCTACATAAATATTTAACAAAGCAAAACCATGAACAACAGATGCAGTAAAAGTAGAGAACACACGCCATAAAATTTTCTTACTTTTATGTAACACTAGTTTTTCTAATTTACTTTCATACTCACTTCTTACTTGCAATCATATTACTTCCTTATTTAATTTATTTCGTGTTTTACCATGCTTCCTTACTTACTGACCGATCATTTTCGGTCGTTGAAATGACGAGGATGAAATTTCTGTCATACATTACGAATAATTTCTTTTTCACTTCGATGAACGTCTGCCGCTGAGTTCGGGAACTGTTGTTCGTTTCACCATCTTCATCATCTTCTTCGTCTTTCGTCGTCGTTCTTATCTTCTTCGTCATCTTCCGTCGTCATCTTTGTCATCTTCTTCTCCGTCTGCAGCCTTTGGCAGAAATGAATCGATTTTGATTGTTCCCGAAACTGATGAGAGAACAAAGGAAAATTATCTTATGCGATGACGTCATATTTGGTGGGTTGTGACATCAGGCAAATTATATGAAAAGAGGCAATCGCAAAGGGTGTATTAATCTTAAGTGACAACATCAATGTCGTTATTTTATTTACACCTAAACCGAGTATTCCATGTTACAATTGTAGGTCTTACATCAGATTAAATTGCAATAATAAAATTATGAAGTACGCACTACGCAGTATTTAAATTATGAGCACACTGAAAAAAAACGAATCGTAAACTTTGGTTTATCTCGGTTTACTACATTTTGTTTCGAACTGAGTTCTCCGTTTTAAGTTGCATGCCTGTTAAGAAACGGTGCACTTTGACCGAATCAACCCAGGCTCATGTTCATAGATAACATCGACTCAATGTAGTGGCGCTAAAGAAGTGCTGGAGTTAGCTTAAACGGGCGAACGAAAGACGGAGGAATGCTAATAAATTATAAGAGCAGGCCCAGTGGAAGCAAAAGCCTTGGATTGACACAATGAAGTCCTGACACGGGGAACTAGATTACTAGAAGGTCCAAACGGTCAAAGGAACGAGGAGGACGGAGAGAAGCAGCAGAGTGAAGGCGATGAATAACCACATAGATATATCGGACCAAGACCAAGTTGAGCCTTTAATGACAAGAATGAGGATTTTGAATTTGATGCGAACAGAACGCGGCAGCCAATGGAGTTTTTCAGCCATAAAGGTGGTGATATGATATGATACCTCTCAACAACGTTCCAGCGCCTTTGAGAGATTCTTAGATGACTTTCAGATACATACCAACACACACAAACATTCATTCATGCATACATACGTCCATACGTATGTCAGACTCTTATAAGTTCTGTATGTAGAATTCTTTATTGTCATTCAGTATGAATGTCTCTTTACGAATACACAGTTCAATAGTAGACGATTGTTCAGTTACACTGACGATGAGATAGCTACGAGCCTACGACATTGCACCAACTACAAGAACTTGTATTCTAAACTCTTAAGACGAACGTTTCCTCGCGAGCGTCCCATCGCGAGAACTGCCAGACTCTGCCAACAGTTAGGTCCGCACAGAATCCGAGAACTGCCAGACTCTGCCAACAGTTAGGTCCGCACAGAATCCGAGAACTGCCACAATGTCCAGTCTTCCAATCTTATATCTCAAAACGTCCTAGCGAGTCCGCTAAGCTGCCCTAGGCTAGTGCCCTTCACAGCCTCGGGCCTACCAGAATTCCTCAGAGGAACCTCTCTATCCTAAAATTATCTTCTGCCTTACTCAGAGGATCGCCTGCTAGTCCGCTTAGCCCATAGCGTCTTCTCTGGCTACATGTCTCCTAGATGACCATTTTAAGTCTTGCCCTTCTATCTCTGGCTGACTAGACCGTCTGCCTACTTCATACCTGAGCCATAGCTCTAACTACTACCACGCCTGATCCTAACCTACGCCTCATCCTCGTTGGGTGACCGCTACTCTAATCTTAGATCTCCGCTAACACGATCCTAACTAAAGATGCCCATTGAGTATCTCTCAATCTCAGTCCCTACCATTAGGTGACCCCTTATCTTGCTGTCTACCTGACCTTGTACCTATGTCCCTATCTGCTATTACATTGCTGACGTCGCTGACTGCTTGCTACCGTTCCTATCTCTCTGTCAGTCCATGCTGTCCGTCTAACTGTCTGTCTGTCTAAATGTCTAACCAACTCTGCCCACATCTTCCTATACCCGCTTGACCAAGTGCCTATCTATCTCGCCCAGAATTGCTATCCATTAATCACAACTCATATATATGGTTCCTACCAGTCAGACTATGGTCTGTTAACCTACACTCGGCTCCCTTCTTATACTATGCATTGCAGTCACTTCTATATCGCCTGTTTGCCTGTCTCATACGTACATGACGTGAATAGGCTGGTGCCCTGCGTTTGGCCTTCGAGTGGCGCTTTAGAAGTTCGGAGATTACGATTACGATGCATATGTCTATAGTAGATACTTATATTCCTCGATTCTCTCATATCACCACCTTTATGACAGAAGAACTCCACTGGCTCCCGCTTTGTGCCCGCATCCAATTTAAGGTCCTCATCCTTGTGTGTAAGGCTCAACTTGGTTTCGCTCCAAAATATTTATGTGACTTAATTCATCGCCCTCACTCTGCTGCTTCTCTTCGTCCTCTTCGTTCATCTGACCGCTTGGACCTCCTCGTTCCCCGTGTCAGGACTTCTCTGGCTCAATCTAGGTCTTTTGCCTCCATTGGCCCTGCTCTTTGGAATGAGCTTCCTCCGTTCGTTCGTTCTTCTATTCTCTCAGGTAACGTCTCTTCCTCTTTTAAGTTTCTTAAAACTTGCTTTTTCTCTCGGGGTCTCTCGCACTGGGAGCGCTTCTGAATGGCCCTCCCGCTAGAAGCGCTTTATAAATATCCAAATACAATACAATACAATACAATACAATACAATACCTACCTTCATGCATACTGTACTGCTTAGCGCTACCGATTGGCACTTTGCAGTTAATACTACAGTTATCTACAAATATAGGAAAACTAACACTTATAATGTAATAAATTCAAGAGGCTTCTTGCGAAACTACAAAATTTTCGTACAAATAGGCCTATAGTGCTGACGCCCTACAAACTACACAGTCCATTGGTTGAGAATTTAATGCTTATTCGAAGAAAAAAGAAGTCAAGCAGATTACTTTAATAATTATGTTGATGCAAGAATTCTTCTTAGGTCATTAGGGGCCTACACTAGATAGCAATGGCCTAATTAGTTTCTTATTGCTGTGTAACAGGTAGTTGAACCAAGTGAAGCCGAGTTGATTTCGTAATAAGCGATCTGGTCAATAACGTTTTATGCGTTCAAATAATCAACACTAAAGTTAGTGGCCCATAAAAGAACGCTATAATTGGATGCCGTTAGAGGCATTAACGGCTTTGTAAAATGCCGAAGCGTTTTAACGATAATAGTTCTTTCTACCTTAGAATGCTAAGCAGCAACTCTTGGATTTGGCTAAGTGCATTTTAAAAGCTAAACACCGTTGTGTTGAGTTAGCTTCAAAATTATTTGATGGTGTTTGGTAAACTGCAATGAAAAGTTGTCGATGATTACGATAAATAAAACTCCAATGGACCGATGATTAAGATGAAACTTAGGGGTCTCTTATTTTCAACAAACACTTGGAAAATACGTGACAAAAGCAACCACACCCACCCTCATAAAGACCGAGTGATACGTTAAACGTTAGTTGAATCTGCATTTAAAAATTGCACTAAAAGTTACATTTACATCCACAGCAACATGTATTTACATTTTCCTTACATTTGCCTCCAATAAGGAAAGCCATTGCGAAACGTGGTGTCCTTCGATTCCATGTCAGCTCGTGAATAACTTTGTGCCCTGCGCTTAACTGTAGAGTAGCGCTTTATAAGTTTGAAGTTTATGATTAGACTCATACATAGGCGTAGACTCTGGGGGCAGCCGGGGCACGTGCCCCCAATAATTGAGATGGACTGTACAGTGTACACCCAATGCAACAAGTGTAGAATGAATAACCAAATCCCCCTCCCCTACTATTTTGGACAAGTTTAGGCCAGTGGACTCATAAGTATTACATTCCCTCATCGGATTCTTTGACTCATGTTGAACCCCGGACCAGAACGGCTCTGGATTCCTGGTTCTTCAGTCGGTCTCCTCGGCGTGACCTCTCGGACTCTGACCTGGCACCGGAACGGACAAGGCAGCCTGGCTATTGTGGGCTTGATTTGATATAGCGCCGGTGAATGAGCTGGCCTCCGTGATGTGGCTTTTGTGTGGCACCGAGAAATTTCGGATATTTACATTTACATTTACCCAGTGCTTTTTTCTGGAAAAAAAGGTTCCGGAACGGAACAATAGGTTCCGGAACGGAATAATTATGGGCTGGCTAAAATCTCGAGAAAAACGGGATTGGGGTTTGGGAGGAGTCTCAATAAACCATGAAAACAGTTCAAAAATACTGAAATTAAATTAAAATAACTAAATTATCGTTTTCATTATTAAAATAAATAAATTATTTTTAGTACCTGGAAAAAGGTGCCGGAACGTCGTTCCGGCTGAAAAAAGCACTGCATGGTTTACCAGTTTCGCTCTGCTCCTCAATTCTATGATGTCTTTCGCATCTAGACTAAAATCGTATCTTTGTGGTAGGCCTACTGCTTATCCTTCGAAGCTCATACACGTGGCCCCTGATTAGGCCTTGTTGATCCTTGCTATAGTTTGTTTCGTCCAGTGGATCTTTTGTGATTTCGGAACGCGGAATTGCTTAACAACGACCATCGAGTGATGATGCCCTGTGCAGTGAGATAATCATAATCATAATCTTCAAACTTCTAAAGCGCCACTCGAAGGCCAAGCGCAGGGCAACTGTCTATTCGCGAGCGCTGGACAATTGTAGGTGAGCAACTTGCCCAAAGTCGCTATACGCAGTGACTTGAGGTATATTCGAACTTGCGACCCTCCGGTTACAAGGCACCGAACCTACCGCTACACCACCGCGTCCCACAGATAGTCCTACAGATGTTCTCAGATTACTATGGCAACACCTTAATTCAACCGAATTCAACTCATCCGGAAAATCTGATGAAATAATAGAATCAAACGCACAGAGTAAAGCGTTTGCTTTGCGATTTACTCTTCTGCACGGCTGTCTTATTTCTTCTTACTTACTTTAATACTGACCTGTTTACTTCTTGTTTGCACATATTAGTGTCACTTATGATTAGGCCTACATGAAAATTAATCATAAATGGCGCTGTACTGCAATAAAACATTGATCTATTGTCATATTTATTAACTCAATTGTTGTTTAATGGCGCCATTCAACCGAAGACAATTAACAACAAACAAACCGCCTTTGAGAGATTCTGAAAAAGCGCTATAAAAATAGCTTCATAACTTGTACAACAAGTTGACCAAGTTGTTACATGTTTAATAGTCGCATGTCTCTATTTCCGGACGATGTCTACGTGGCTTCATGCAGCCGACACATTCCGTTATATCTCAGAGAACCGAATTTGCAGTTATCGTACTTCTTTGTATGACACACTGATACACAACAAAATCGTGAAAGACGTGGCACGATACTCACAATCCCTTTATGTCAGCTCAGCCTTCCACTCCCTAGAGGCAGCGCTAAAATGAGCGGGCGCTTAACAGGCCGCCAAGACGTGTGTTCAATAAGATCTTGATAACTGTACCGTCATGTTTCAATGTTTCGATGTGACCTGCTGCGGTTTATCAGTGAACTTGTCAATAAGCACGAATGCATTATAACAACATAGATATCTTCCAACAAAACGCCGAACTTCAGCGGTCGAGAGAGATCAAAGATCACAAACGGCTTATCTTAAGAAGTTGCCCCTCTTTAGATTTGCCAGACAGTTGCCCTTCAGCTCCTCTGAGAAGAAAATGCGCTATATGTATATCTATAAATATGCTCTGTATTGACATACTGCAACAAATTCAAGAAAGCCTGGATCTCAGGTTACATCGATAATACTAAATTGCTCTGTGCTAGTCTGACAATATTGATATAGTTCAACAAATTTGATGTGAAGTTGATTAACAAATTAACGTGTGACATGCAGTGCAGCATTAATCAATCAATCAATCAATCCGATTTATTAGAACACACGAACAATGCATATTAACAGGCAGATTTACAACACATAGGTGAATTTAATGGGAGGCCCCTAAGGGAGGAATCCCGCTAGATGGGGCATCCCGAGTTCACTGGCAGAACGGATGTTGAGTACATGATGCATCAACGCTTATACAAACTTAACTAGTAAAATAAATTTTAAACTATATCGTCTATATATATTGTCTATATATATATTGGTGTCAAGCAGCGGATAAAATATGAATCAAGCACAATGCATGTAGGCACATATATATTTATGCGTTATACATACATGTATATGTATGTATATACATATATACATTATGCTCGTATCATAATTTATCTGCTGCTCAACCTGACAATGATTAAGACAGTTAATATAAAACAAGGTTAACTAAAGGTAAAATGAGGTAAGATAAGGTATAAGGTGAGGTAATGTAAAGTTAGGTGAGATAAAATACTCTATAGTATAAGGAAAAGCAAAGTAAGGCAGGTAAGATGGCAGAAGAAGAAGAATATGATGATGATGGTGGGGTGGTGGTGGTGATGGTGGTGGTGGTGGTGATGATGATGATGATGATGATGATGATTGTGATAGTTATGATGATGATGATGATGATGATGATGATGATGATGATGATGATGATGATGATGATGATGATGATGATGATGATGATGATGATGATGATGATGATGATGATGATGATGATGATGATGATGATGATGATGATGATGATGATGATGATGATGATGATGATGATGATGATGATGATGATGATGATGATGATGATGATGATGATGATGATGATGATGATGATGATGATGATGATGATGATGATGATGATGATGATGATGATGATGATGATGATGATGATGATGATGATGATGATGATGATGATGATGATGATGATGATGATGATGATGATGATGATGATGATGATGATGATGATGATGATGATGATGATGATGATGATGATGATGATGATGATGATGATGATGATGATGATGATGATGATGATGATGATGATGATGATGATGATGATGATGATGATGATGATGATGATGATGATGATGATGATGATGATGATGATGATGATGATGATGATGATGATGATGATGATGATGATGATGATGATGATGATGATGATGATGATGATGATGATGATGATGATGATGATGATGATGATGATGATGATGATGATGATGATGATGATGATGATGATGATGATGATGATGATGATGATGATGATGATGATGATGATGATGATGATGATGATGATGATGATGATGATGATGATGATGATGATGATGATGATGATGATGATGATGATGATGATGATGATGATGATGATGATGATGATGATGATGATGATGATGATGATGATGATGATGATGATGATGATGATGATGATGATGATGATGATGATGATGATGATGATGATGATGATGATGATGATGATGATGATGATGATGATGATGATGATGATGATGATGATGATGATGATGATGATGATGATGATGATGATGATGATGATGATGATGATGATGATGATGATGATGATGATGATGATGATGATGATGATGATGATGATGATGATGATGATGATGATGATGATGATGATGATGATGATGATGATGATGATGATGATGATGATGATGATGATGATGATGATGATGATGATGATGATGATGATGATGATGATGATGATGATGATGATGATGATGATGATGATGATGATGATGATGATGATGATGATGATGATGATGATGATGATGATGATGATGATGATGATGATGATGATGATGATGATGATGATGATGATGATGATGATGATGATGATGATGATGATGATGATGATGATGATGATGATGATGATGATGATGATGATGATGATGATGATGATGATGATGATGATGATGATGATGATGATGATGATGATGATGATGATGATGATGATGATGATGATGATGATGATGATGATGATGATGATGATGATGATGATGATGATGATGATGATGATGATGATGATGATGATGATGATGATGATGATGATGATGATGATGATGATGATGATGATGATGATGATGATGATGATGATGATGATGATGATGATGATGATGATGATGATGATGATGATGATGATGATGATGATGATGATGATGATGATGATGATGATGATGATGATGATGATGATGATGATGATGATGATGATGATGATGATGATGATGATGATGATGATGATGATGATGATGATGATGATGATGATGATGATGATGATGATGATGATGATGATGATGATGATGATGATGATGATGATGATGATG
>OY744611.1:31474102-31479102 GCA_963556255.1 Allolobophora icterica
GAACAAAGCTAATGAGAAAATACGACAGAAATCCCTGCTTCACATGACAATCACAACTACGCAAAACGGGTTAGGACGTCGGCCGGGTCAACAAGGTCATCGTCCTAGATCTTACCCTTTAGAAGGACGCGAAAAGTGTATACACTATTCATGCCTTATAATTATGCAGGATATTATTAAACCCTGCGTATGCATATGATTATGTAGGTCTATTCCAGATATAAAGTAAACTATGGTACATGTATAGGATAGGACTTGATAAGCTGAGCCGCCGAGGATATATATATATATATATATATATATATATATATATATATATATATATATTCATGTGTGTATAAATGTGCATCGGTGTGTGTGCGCACGCGTGTATGTTTGTGATATCACGACGTTATCATCATCGTCATCATCAATCATTTGTCAGGGTTGCAATTGTCTTTGTCATCTTTGTTATCGTTAATAAATCAACTGACTTGCATTGTTGTATAAAAATTGCAAAGATAGTAAACCTCTTCACAGACCTCTCTCAGCAGAACCATGTTACCATCGTTTTGAAGGAAGCGCAAACAAGATCGCAACATTCCAAAAACTTATCATTACCCTCGCAGATTGATTTGTCACCTATAATTATTTACCTTAACCAAGCATAATTATAGCAGTCTTTATTGATTCACACTGATCATTCTCTATGGACGATTGCTCATGCACGGACTAACCGCGCTTGACGATGATTAACACTTTAGCGACGAGCTGCATTGGTTTCCCAGTCACTGTTAGTACACTTTCGTCGTTCAAGTGCTAACTTTACTGCGTATCCCCACCACCACGCCACCACCGCTGTCGCCTTCTCTTTTCCGCGCTGTCTTTATCACCATGTTCCGACTTTTGTCTACCTTTGTCGTTTGTGGTTTTTTTGTCATCGGAGCGTGACATGGCTGTCAACAGGTTTTGCGCTGCCCTATTGCAACTCGAAGTGTACGAGTTCAACCTCCGCTTGAGACAGTTACTGCCTGCGTGGGGAATTGGAGCAAGTCCTTTACGTACAAGTGCACAGCGCCTTCGACGGATACTCTGTCATTAGAATGTGGTGCTAAATAAATGCAGGATTAAATAAAGAAATAGTAATAACAACAAATTAGAGTAACAACAACAATGAGGTCCTGAATACTTAGTAATTAGGTCCTAATTATTTCCTCATTAGATCCTGATTACTTATTCATTAGGTACTGGTTACTTCCCCATTAGGTCTTGATTACTTATTCATGAACTCCTGATTACTTGTTAATTACCTCCTTATTACTTCCTCGTGAGATACCAATTACTACCATTTCTGGTCCTTTTACTCAAAACCCCAACTGATAGAATGACCATGGGCGTACGCAGGAATTATTCTGATGGGGAAAATTTTTCTGGGGTGGGGGTAAAATGACATTTTTGCATAGAATAGCTAGCTATTCATGAACACAGAAAACGAGACAATTTTTCAAAATCCAGAGGGCAATGTCCCCTTGTGCCCCCCTCCGGACGCCCATAGGGGTGGCTGATCGTCGCTGAAGATCTGTCGAACGCCACCTCGTGTTGACATTTGCCTTTAAGTCATGAAAGGGTGCTACGGAGCTTTGATGATAAGCAGCTCCCTTAAAACTCACAGCAATCGTATGATCCTCGAAGATCGACCCACCTCTAGAGGAAGGGCGGTTTGGAAGAGGACTAGAGCCTGTGGAGAGGCTGTTGGTGGCTAGCCCTGTCATTTCCTAATGACATTCATTCACCTAACAACATCGCCGACTTAATTCAAGTGCTCTGTGATTATAATCGTCTTATGCAGAAGTGTTGCTATTCATAGTAAGCAGATTGCTTAAGCCGAAATAGAAACAAATGACAAATGACTTTCTATATATATATATATATATATATATATATATATATATATATATATATATATATATATATATATATATATATATATATATATATATATATATATATACCACTGTTTATACATATCATAACACGCCTAGGCCTACATATCATATAAATATTATCAAAACTATTTGACAATGTATCACAATATATAGCGTGAAATGTATGTATACACTATATATATGCAAACAAATATGCAGCTGAGCACGGATTTCTGTTGTCTATACACAGCTAAAAATATCTACTAATTAGCCGACACAGATGTTTGTAAACGATAAAGTCTTCTAATCGCGCTGTGGGACTCTTTGGGGTCAAAGATGAGAAGAGTTATTCGGAAATGAAATCAGAAGAGCAGTTGATAAGAGAGAACGTGGCTTCAGTTTGTTTACAGTTCTCCAGTGTTCAAATTTGTCAAGACTGGGGAGTCGAAATCAGGCCATATCGAGGATGTTCAAGATCATAGGTCATGCAGTTCAGACCTATGGCTTTGGCAACCTCCAAATTACCCTCTAAAGGCCAAAAGTTACCATAGAAATTCGAAAAGATACTCTCCAAAGTTTTTTACGGCCTGGACGGAGCTGAGAACCCCGCTAAGGAGATAGTGACTAAGTCAGAACACCATCATCCCGGTCTTTGACTATTTTATGCCTTTAGGATTGTCGTTTGATACTCTAGCAACTATTAGTCTTTTACACAGAGATTGCTTATCTATATAAATAAAGAGAAGACTCTGTCTGTCTGTCACAGCGATGTTTGACCGCGATGCATTTCTACAGCTTTGGACTTTTTCACTCCTAACCTTCACTACTGTCTCGGGGTGGGCATTACACACCCAGTGATCGGCTTCGCGTCCCCCGTTTTCACCGCTTCCATGGTGTCCCGGGCCAAACCCTCTCCCAAACCCTCACTTTTTACCTGGTCCAAACAAATTCGAGTCGACCTATTTTCATTCGCCAGATGGCGCCGCCCGAGAAGATTCTGTGTGTTTGACCGCCAATTCTCTGTTCACCGGCACGCATTTCTAAAGATTCGCCAGATGGCGCAGCCGTAGGGATTTCTCTTCACATTAACTTCACTGAACTCCAGCTAGTTTAAAATAAGACTTTTCCAGATACATTTTTAAAGATGGCGTTCAACCCTTCATATTTTCTTTCATTTATTTATTGGTTCACAAAGTTATTTATCCATTTCTAAATTTCTGCATCTGTACATGAGTTCATTCATTCCTTACATCCTTTATATGTTCGTTCATTCATTCGTTATATCATTCTCTTGTGTTTCATATTAACAAGCGCTATAACAACGTTACCATCAAATCTGTGCAATGGTGTAAAATTTCTTTCAGATGTACGGCCATTATACTAATGTACTAAGCAAAAGTGCAAGACAGTCGGCAAGACAGTCGGCAAGACAACGATTTAGAATCGGGCGACAAGAAGACAAGGGGGAGCTCTGGGCACCACTGGAACAATGCCTTCAGGCATTCAGTTAGTGTGCAGAATTTCTATATTTTAACAGCAACAGTGCTACACTATTGTTATTCTTTTACTCAATTCGTTCAATTATTTGTTCATGCGTTCGTTCAATTCGTGAGTATGTTCAATCCTTCATTAATTGTGGATTGATTCATAAAGTCTGTCATTTGGCTTTTGAATAAACGAATATATATGTATATATATATATGTATATATATATATATATATATATATATATATATATATATATATATATTCATTCATTTACTTGCTCGTTCGTTCTTTCTTTCGTTCGTTCTATCTCTCCTTCTTTCGTTCGTTCAGTCTTTCATAACTTTCATCTCTTGTTATCATCTTCTTCTTATACCGGTACAGCCTCATTCATTGAACTAATGATGACTAAACACAAGAATAAAGACCACATTGATTGGGCCTACCGATGCACGCCTCTACCGTTCCACTAATGACAATCTACTGCCATCTAAGGTCACGTTAGGGTCCAGCACATGTCCTTCTCAGGGTCGTCTTATCAATTGGGCACGAGGTCTCCTGGTCTCGGCATTTAAGGGCCTTGTGCATCGCCGCCCATCTGCCCGTCCTGGACAGCGCCTGTGTCATGTGCGCGTGATTTTTTCAAATCATCTTCTCATTTCGCAGCCGTTATTCGGTTCTCATTGTCAGGACCTATTATCATAATTGTTATAAGTCGATTTGTAAAGCGCAATATGATGTAACTGCAAATACGCGTAGTTGGCGATGGAGGAAACGATGCGATTGTTTCGTGTTGCTTTCTTCCCAGGGAGCTGCCAGAACGTTTGGCTGATGCTTGTCGGCAGCATTGGCAACGACTGGTTCTTCCTGACGTCTCTTGGAATCGTCATGGCGCTTCTCAGCTTCGGAATGGATCTACTCATTGAGAGATGTCACATCGGTACGTAGTCATTACGACCAATTCTATGTATGTGTGTATGTTAGTCTATGAACGTATATGCATGTATGCATAGGCGTAACCACATTGAGACAAGAGGAGGTAGTTGCCTCCTCGTACTTATTTAGATTTCAAAAATATTCCTTGGGTTATACCTTCGCACCCCTACTACACCTGGATGTCTCCCGGAGTTGCCTCCTCTTGAATTTAAGTCTCGCTACGTCACTGCATGTATGTATGTATGTATGCATGTATGTATGCATGAATGAATGCATATATATATGTGTGTAAGCATGTCTGTATGTATGTATATGTATGTGTGTATGTATGTCTGCATGTATGCATTCGTACATGTATGTATGTGTGTATATATGTATATATGTAGGCGTGTAGGTATGTATGTACAGGGTATGTATTTTTCATATGTGTGTGTGTGTATGTATGTATTTTTCTTGACACTTAAAATAGCGCGCCTTCAAGTACCTTTGAAAAGAATTTTCTAAGCAAGCCTAAGTGGTGCTAAAGTTCATTAAGCTAAACAATCCTCAGATAAAAGGATATGTCATTACTGTACTACATTAAAACTCTCTTACGTGTTAAATTACGATTATGTACTGTAATTAATTAGCGTATACGCTGCAATACCCTATGCCTACATATATGCTACACAACAC
>OY744611.1:31484102-31486602 GCA_963556255.1 Allolobophora icterica
CGTTGACAGCGTTGTTCAAGACAAATCTACGCCACGACAATCCATTCGTACCAGTGGAGATCATTTCTTTCTCGGCTCTTGGGTAAGATCCTCTTAGAAGCAACTGACTTTCTATCTCTACCTGCTACATAGCACATGTTCAGAAGCTTTTAGATGATAACGCAGATTAAAAAAAACCAGGCTAGCCAAATTTACGTTTGAGTTTAAAGTCGAATAAGATTCATTTATTTATTTCTTAAACGTTTGTGAAATTCATTTACATTTTATAGACATGTCACAGTGCCATGTTTACAGTTCTATAGTATACCACCATTTCCTTAGGCATTAGATGGGAACAACATGGGCTTTAGGTCCCATATGGGTTCCATGTGGGTATGCCTGCAGAGACTAAGCCATCGATGTGGAAAGTAGGACTGCTGGCGTCAATACTTAGTGCTCCAAACAAAAGATAGTTTGTCCTCATTACCTTTCATCTGAGAACTTTAGTAATAACCATTTAAAAATAATTATTATTTGTAATTATCTACTGTCGCGTTTACTGTATACCTTTAGTTATTTTGTGTTCGTTATTAAATATCTTATTATCGCTGTTTTGCTTTATATGTCGAATCCGTGTGCATGCTGTATCTATTGTTTTCTTTCTTTGTCTTTGATTTCCTAGAGTTATTTGTGGATTTGGTGGAGTTCTATTTATTTTTGTTCACAAAAACATTGTTCTCTTTGTGAGGAGACAAAAGAAACTCAAAGCTCTTTTACAGCTGAAGTAAGTCTACAGACAAAACTCCATATTTTCTTTCTCCGTGAGCCTATGTGTTCAAATAATTCATCTATTTAAAAATATAAAATATAAAGATATCTTTATGTTTCATTCTTTACGTTTTGATGGTATTGTTGCATCTAGTAGGGAGTTCTTGTTACTACCTTATACTACTCTGACTCACCCTACATTATTTTTCCTAATTTATGTAACTTACCCTATCATGCCTTACATAACCCTTCCTTATTTATTCATTAAACACGCGCGCAAGGTGTGTAAGTCTAAATTTGAGGTAGGCCTACAAGAAAAATGGTGCCACGAAATCTTGTCCAGGGTTGTAATACAGAGTCCGATCGGCATGCTCATACCCAAAATCGATGGATTAAAGACAATGCGCTACCGAATATACCATTATGCCCACTAATTAATATGCTAATGTGTTGCTGAGAAGGTATCTGATAGGTATCATAAAGCACTTTATTACCAATTTGATCCTTTTCCCGAGTCTTCGTTTAAACACAGTATAAATAATTACACAGTACGTCGACTCGCATTGCTAACTGTTGACTAGTTTTTGGGGTGACGCCATTTTGAAACTGAGCTTTTGAATTATAGATTTAAACAAATTAATGTTAAAAATAATATTGTTAATTCTAATGAAGTCCTCGATGTTGTTGTAACGTTTAAAAAATATTTTAGGCTCTGTGATGGATTCCGGTGTATCGGCGTGTAGTCCTCAATGTTGTTGTAACGTTTAGAAATATTTGATGGGATGGGTTCCGGTGTATCGACGTGTAAAAGCTCATATTCAAAATGGCGGTCGGTCACACATTCTGACTGCTGCATCGGCCGGGAGTCGACGTACTGTGTAATTATTTATACTGTGGTTTAAATATGGTTTGGTCCGAATAACTTGTTTAGGTCCGTTTTCAGTTTTAACTGATTCCAATCGATGTGTACGATTATCATATTCTCATAATTATGTTTCAAAACTGTAGAAAGATTTAACAAAAAGATATCTTTATGTTTCATTCTTCACGTTTTGATGGTATTGTTGCATCTAGTAGGCAGTTCTTGTTAATACCTTATACTACTCTGACTCACCCTACATTATTTTTCCTAATTTATGTAACTTACCCCATCATGCCTTACATAACCCTTCCTTAACTTGACTTACTTTATCCTACCTTAACTGATTTGTTTACCTTACTTGTCTGTTTTACCTAAGTTAACCTTACCTAGCCGAATTATACTGTACCTAACCCTGTCCAACATGTTTTTACCCCAACTAACTCTAACCTTAAACTAATTTACCTTAACTCGTCTAGATCTTTCCTAGTCTTAATTTATCTGACCTAACTATCTTACCTTAAATTACCTTACCTTAACTGACCTTACTTTATCGTAATCGTAATCAGTGATTTTTTTCTAGAAAAAAGGTTCCGGAGCGGAACAATAGGTTCCGGAACGCAACATTTATGGGCGGGTTAAAATCACGAGAAAAACGGGATTGGGTGTTGGTAGGGGTCTGAATAAACACTGAAAACAGTTCAAAAACACTGAAATTAAATTAGAATAACAAAATTATTGTTTTGATTATTAAAATTTAAAAAATATTTTTAGTAGCTGAAAAAAGGTGCCGGAACGCCGTTCCGGCTCGTTCGGGCTGAAAAAAAGCCCTGATCGTAATCGTAATCTCCAAACTTCTAAAGCGCCACTCGAAGGCCAAGTGCAGGGCACCAG